>OX382196.1:8990030-10209363 GCA_947507515.1 Eulithis testata | reverse complement strand
TTTGACGACATATTATGTCGACCGAAAACTCGCATGGCGGCATGCTATTGAAGCGAGTGAAACTATCTCCCTTGGTTTCATTCAACTATTAATAATACTTGCTAGTTTCATTCGCACTTCGGCACACCACTGCAATTTCCAACACCGTGCTCAACATAGACTTTAAAAGCAGTAAAATAAAGTTCAAACTCACTTGGCAAGTCCGCTGTAACTCTGGTATTCTGAGCAGTAGTTCTCCGAATTTCGCGGGTGTTTGTGGCGAGTGCGCCGCGATGTACGCTTGTAATGCAGCCAAAGCTTTCTCCTGCGACGCACGAACTTTTTCCGATTCCCGTAAATCAGGAGCATCTGAAGACAAAATCATCATCATCATGGTCATCGGCTTTTGCGTCTTTTTCAGACGATTTAAGTCGTGCCTGAATAAATAAAATAAATAAATGAATAAATATCTTTGGACATTACACACAACACCCTCTAGTCCCAAACTAAGCAGAGCTTGTACTATAGAAAGTAGATTGCTGATATAATACTTATATACATTTTTTTTTGTAAATACATACTTATAATACATAGTAACACCCAGACACAGAACAAACATTTATGTTTGCCACAGAAATGTTTGTTCTCGGTGGGGATCGAACCCACGACCACGGAAGGCAGAATATTTTAAGACAATAGCGAAAAATTGAAGTTTCATATATTTTGCTTTTCTAAGAACCTAAGATGGTTGTAAGCCATGTTCAGAAAAATTCCTCGTATAGAATCCTTGGTGAGATTTTCACTTTGGGAAAACTTATTTGATTTTTCAAAGCTCCGTTGGATAGGATGTTTGAAAAACGGAACAAAGGAATACGCATTTATTATGCAGGCCGTATGAGCTTGATGCCTTTGCTTTTCCGACAAAAAAATATTAGTCTAGGAAAATGCCGCGTTTTTGTTTTCTTCAAATACATAAACGTTAAGTTTATTTTAATTTATTTGTATAAATAAGTTAATGTTCTAAAATGCTATCTCATATTATTATTGTGTTAATTTTTTCGCAAATGGTACGAAAAGTAGAGTATTTTCCTCGGTGATAAAGCTTGTCTTTTATTTATTCATTTATTTTAATTTATTCAATAGGCAACGCCAACAGCGCACACAGTTTACATTACAATAATCACTTATGAAAACCTTATTCTATAAAATGTGTGCCAATTACAGGCATGCACAGCATTTGCAATAATATTATAGTGGCTACTACAGACAACAGCAAAAAGGAAGCTTAAGATAAGTATTTACAATTAAATAAAAATTAATGAACACACAAAAAAAAAAACTTCTAAAAATAAAAATAATAAAACTAACAAAAACTAGGTACTTATAGGTAACTAGATTACATTTTTTTTAGTCGTCGGACTGGGGATTTTGGATATTTAAAAAATATTTGTAAAGTTTACTCTTATATATCGAAAGTGAGTCGCCAAACGGATCTAAATCTGGTATTTTCTGCAATATTAAACTGTACTGTTTACACATCCTAGTAAGGGGAGAATTGAGACCAAGGTTCGTTCGTGAGAAAGGGGTATTAAAATTGTTACAAATGGGTTTTCTAGGATACTTGAAAGGGACTGAAAGAGAGATTCGATCTATTAAACTACTGCATCTGGTCTGTCCACTTATAATTTTGTGCAGGGAACACAGGTCATGGGTTATTCGGCGGTTCCTTAGTGACACCATTTTAAAATGACTCAGCCGTTCAGCGTACGGGGTTTTGTGGAAGATATCAGGTGAAACGAATGCAAGATGTCTAGTAAAATGTCTTTGTATATTTTCAAGTCTTTGAGAATGAGCAGCGTAAAACGGATTCCAGATGACTGATGCAAACTCAAGATGGCTCCGTACTAGTGCATTGTAGAGTATTATTTTAGTCCTAACATGCTTGAATCCCTTAGTATTGCGTTTGATGAAACCAATCATTTGGGCGGATTTTTTAACAGCGTGATCATAGTGAGAATTAAAATTTAGTTTATTATCAATAATGACACCAAGGTCACGAATCTCGTGCACTGATTGTAGGTTATTACCCATTATAGAGTAAGTCGCAATATTAGGATTATTTTTTTTTGAAAATCGTATGTGGAAGCATTTACTAACACACAGCTCCATGAAATTTTCGCTACACCATTTTTGAATTGCGACTAAGTCATTTTGGAGGATGTTAATATCATCTTGAGATTTAATTACTCTGTATAATTTAAGATCGTCAGCAAACATTAGGCAATTACTTTTTAGTAAATGAGTTAAATCATTTATAAACAGAACAAATAGAATCGGACCCAGATGTGAACCTTGAGGAACTCCTGATTTGGCATGATAAACATGAGATTCGAATCCATCAACCGCTACAATTTGTGAGCGCCTGAGCAAATATGATGAAAACCAATTTAGAAGGGAACCGTGCACACCATTAAATTCGAGTTTGCTTAATAAGAGAGAATGCTGTCTTAGTCTTGGGTGAACTTAAATCCCTCGCTACTCTCAGGACTCGTCTTAAATCCCTCGCTTCGCTCGTGATTTAAGTTTTTAACACCCTCGCTAAGCTCAGGAGTAAACTTCGAGTCCTTCGTTACGTTCGCGATTTAAATCGTCACCCGCGACAGAAGACACTGCTTTATCCCCTTGTATAATAATCTACTATTTAAAACACTGTTGACTTGACATCCTACTAGTTTTATAAATGTTTGTATTTAAATTGTGTTTCAATCACGCTGGTCCAATTCGGATCATCATCTCATCATCATCTTCCTACCCTTGTCCCACGCTAAGTGGGGTCGGTACAACATGTCTTCGTCTTCCACTTTCCTCTATCAGCCGTCATCTCAGTCTTCACTCCTTTCTTACTCTTATCTTCTTTCACACAGTCCATCCATCTTTTCTTTGGCCTACCTCTACTTCCAATTCAATTCGGATGAAACTAGGAATATTATATGGTTCGTAACCTGGGTTAACACATTACTTTTTGTCCCGAAAAATGAACAGAAGAAAGGGACGCGGAAGTAGTCGCGGGCTGAAGCTAGTAAAACATTATCCTACTAATATTATAAACGCGAAAGTTTGTAAGTATAGATGGATGGATGGATGGATGTTACTCTTTCACGTAAAAACTACTGATTCGATTTGGATGAAACTTGGAATATATTGTCCGCGACCTGGATTAACACATAGGCTACTTTTTATCCCGAAAAATCAACGGGATCCAACGGGACGCGAACGAAGTCGCGGGCGGCACCTAGTTTTCAATGAGTTCTTGCGTGATACGCACCTGATGTGAGGAGTACGATAACCTTCAGTGCTACGTACTCGTACCTGTCGACCCGCAGCCGTCGCAGGTGATCCGTGAAGCTGAGCATTCGCTCTATACACGGCGTCAAGCCCAGCCTGTTAACAAAATAGTATTAAGAATAAGAACAATTTATTAATACAAAAACTTAAATAATAACAACAAGATAACAAAAAAATACAAGCTTCTAAACTTTCGGTTATTTTTAGCTTGAATTTTTTAAATGAATACTTTTTTTACGGTTTGGGGTGTATACAGACAGATTATGACGAGATAAATTGATATAATCCTTAGTTTTGGTTGGTCAGCGTCAAACAGTGGAGTAGTTACCCTTCCACGTTTGTATGGAAAGGTGTGCGATTTGTTCAACCTTAAGTCCGCGGCATTGATGTCGTCATACATTCCGGCAGCGGCATGCGCATGGGCATAGTGTGCACGCGGTATTATACAACACACAAATAATAGTACATTATGATATGAGTGCGGTAAGTTGAAAATTACAGCCGAGGCGATATTGCCAGCCCGAGCCGTAGGCGAGGGCTACAAGAAAGCAGAGGCTGTAATTTTCAAAGCGCACGTATGTCATACGACGTTTTATAACACATTTGCGAGGAAATAAATAAAACTCGGACTTTCTTCAAAGAATAAATCTTTATTCACTTGTTGAAGCAGTTAGAAAAATTTGAACAATTTGTAAAAGAATTAAATGCTTATTTTTTATCGTAGAGCGCGGCGCGCGCCAAAGTTCGTTTTAGTGGGAGCATCTTGATAAACCGTACGTTTTACATTACCATAACGCACGAGTGCGTAATGACATACATCACGATACTGAAATTGGTGAAATAAGAGACCCCTTACGAGCAAATGTGTTATAAAGATTTATCTTATCTTATCTTATGGATGTAGAACTCACTTGGCAGCGTGATGCAGCGTGATGCCTCTACCGCCGCCGACGCGCACCTCGCCCGGCGTGCTCACGCCGCGGTAACAACACGACAGAACCAGCAGCTCGCACCAACTGTTTATTAGTAGGTTGATTTGATCGTCTATCTGTTGAACACATCTATCATCAATATATATAAAACTCTGTGAAGCTAACTTAGAATCAACGCACTGCCTAAATCATAAGTTCTATAGGTATGAAATTTGGAGGGTAGTATCCTTATAGAGGGTGTAACATAATTACCCTATAAGTCCGAAAGGGGGGTATTTTACAGGTCATGGCGAACAGTGTTTGTTCTACAACTTTTGAGATTTCGAAGTTTTTCATTCAAGAAATGAGCTCGTAACTTTTACTTAAAATGTACCTTCACACAGCTAGCGAGTGCGTGCGACGCGGTAAGAGGGTACCTACGTGTGCATGCGTGTGTATGGGTTTACGCAAACAGTAAAAAAAACTTAGGGTTGTCGCAAATTTCTAAAATAATAAAAGTTGTACTTTTGTATGAAAATTTCAATTATGATTTATTGACCCTTTGCACATGTCCAAGCACTCAAGTGGTCGGTCTTATTACGCCACCTTCGGGCTTATAGGGTAATTATGTTACACCTTGTGTATAAAACTCTTTTGAAGCTGACTGATAATCAACGCACAGCCTAAACCATAAGTCCTACAGGTATGAAATTTGGAGGGTAGTACCCTTATATAGTGTAGGGGTGCACTAAGAAAGGAATTTTGAAAAGTCACACTCTAAAGGGTCTAGAACGCGAGCCACGCCGCGGGCGACGGCTAGTACTATTATAAAACTGTAAAAAAGCCAAAAACTAAAATTGAAGATATGGATTGTAAGAAACTAACAAGTCAGAGAGAGCCGATGATGTAGAAATCAAACCATGGTTGGAACTTTCACTCTAGTTTATTTATCCACTTTGCACGTATACTGTAGGTCTAATTATATTTCTTAGTTACTGCTATTTACTTGGAGTCTCAAGACGGAATGCGAGCCCGACCAGCTATCCCCTACTCGCAGACATCCAACAACCCCCACTTTTTCGTTCAAAAATGGCGGTGTGACGTGCGACTAGTGAACAGAGAGTCAATTACAAAGTTTTTTTGCAAAACTAATTATTTCATGATTTCACAAACTTTTATATTATTTTATAATTATTATTTAAAATTACACAATCAAAATAAAATATGTAAATTAAAAACAACTACATTTCTTGCTGAATACGACATTTGTTTTAGCACAATATCTACATGACGTATAAAATCAACTAAATACCTTTAATTTATTTAACAATAGCTTAAAATATCTTCAAATAAAGTAGAAAGCTTACAAATTCGTCCATCCTGATTATCAGTCACGACCTCGTGATAGTTTGACAGAAACCATCGTGGCTATACAAACATAATATTACATATTATAGGAAAAGATCACGGAATCATTTCAAATTTTATATAAAGTTTACGCTTGTTCCAACCCTATCCGACCCATCTCGAGTAAAAGAACAAGCAAGAAACGTCTCGGTGGGGTAATTTCTTTTCGCGACTACCTAGGTGATCTTTTTTACAACCATCACAGATACTACTAGCAATCCGCCCCGGCTTCGCACGGGTGCAATGCTAATACTAAATATACAACAGAATTATACAACGTTCACAGCCCTTTTTTGTCATTAGGCAATACAAACATGTTTTCTTTAGAGGTTACTTTTGAAAGAGCGGCATATTATAGTAAGTAGCAAAGCGCGGCCTTCGACGCGCTATTTCTAGGCACGCGCCGCGCTGCCTCCGCCGGCTCTCCAGCCGGTACCGCTGCAACCGCTATGTTCCTGCATTTTAAATCTGTAATATCATCAAAAATATTCATTTAAATGACATGCTGTAAACGGTCATAATTGATCTATATTAAATGCACAATATTGTACTGAAATTACTTAATTGGATAAGAATTAATGCTGTATTGCTTAAATCGCTTCGTAAATAAGCCATTATTTCTCGTACAAAGTAAAGGACACAAAAATGGCAGTTGCGAATTATCCCTAAGAGACATATTATGCCATCGCAGACCCCCTTGTAAACCTTTTTAAGGTGTACAATACAATACTGTGTTTTGATCGATCTCGTAGAGTTCAGCCAGCGTTTACAATGTAGGTAAGCGCGCAAAAATGTGTTTATTTACGACATCACATTAGAAAACTTTCCTCTTGAATCACTCTATCTATTAAAACCGCATCAAAATCCGTTGCGTAGTTTTAAAGATCTAAGCATACATATGGACAGACAGACAGATAAAAAAACAGACAGACAGCTGGAAGAGACTTTGTTTTATAATATTACGTAGTGAAGTGTTAGTGATAATACAGTAAACAAAATAAGAACCGCTGGAAAACGTTCACAACACGTTCTTCACGCATATTTAGAAATCTGCTTTCTTGTGGCCTCTCCGCCGTGTCCACGATCAATATAACAGTCCCAATTGGATCATTTTGATGACGAAGGCGCATCAAGCCGAAGCCGGCTTTTCCAGTTTTCAAACTTTTAAATTATTCTTCATAAACAATTTTAATATTATTATTCTAATGCTTTTACATTTTCACTTTATCATTTCATCCAACCATTTACCATGTATTATTAAACTTCATTTTACTTCACTTTCATTTTATTCCACTTTCATTTCATTTTATTTCATTTAATTTCATTTTATATCATTTCATTACTAACCATACTAACCATACTAACCATACTAACGGTATATTAACCATTTTAACCATACTAACCATACTAACGGTATATTAACCGTTTTAACCATACTAACCATACTAACGGTATATTAACCGTTTTAACCGTACTAACCATACTAACCGTACTAACCATACTAACCATACTAACAATAAGAGAGAGAGAGAGAGAGAGCCAAGCTAAGCTAAGCTAAGAGAGAAGGAGAGATAGACAGCTAAGCTAATCTAAGCTAA
Organism: Eulithis testata; assembly: GCA_947507515.1. Lineage (NCBI taxonomy): Eukaryota > Metazoa > Arthropoda > Insecta > Lepidoptera > Geometridae > Eulithis > Eulithis testata. The sequence continues at coordinate 10,202,123 of OX382196.1, read as the reverse complement.
GAGAGAAAATAATTACTCTCTACTCTCTAGTATATATCATCATCGTCATCATCATCATCATATCATCATCATCATATCATCATCTTATCATCATCATCATATTATCATCATATCATCATCATCATCATAACACTTCCGTCAAAATGCTTCTCGTTTCCATTCGGAAAAGTAAACAAATCTTGCCACCCAGGGCTGCCGAAACCATTATCGAGCAAACAAACATATCAGAAGTCACAGCAATAATAGTCCACGCCGGCAATATAATTGTGAAGACCTGCAAGTGAACTGCATTTTAGAGATTACTCAAATCTGCCAATCACCGCAAACAAACATGAAACAACGCTCCATCACAGACACTCGCAGTGCTACCAACTCATCGAGAGCAATTTTACGCTCCGCTTAACGCTCTGCACTTGTTACTCTGTTGTGCCACCACTACCTGCAAATATTTTCGGATATCTCAACTCTGTTTAGCATGATGCAATCGAAGCTCCAGAAACAAACCGCAACAATTACAAGGACTGCTTCTGAGAAGATTTTAGAAATATCATGTTGTAGATAGATAAAAAATAAATTTTACCACTGCTGAACGAAAATAAAGTGATAAATAGAAAAGTAAAAAGCCTGAAGGAAACTCAAACCAATTATACGGAGCTCTCCAACAAAGAGTCGTGAATTATTTTCGAAAGTACGTATTGGAGACCTCGACATCAATCACATAAACGGGTACAACAGGCAAACGAAATGATAATAGACAACTTCGCATTGACTTAGCCCAAGAGTACAACTTGTGTATCATGAACAGCTTTTACAGGGGACAGAAACTGGAAGAAAATGGACATGGCTATCACCTACAGAAGACATAAATAATAGTTAGAATAGCTATCACCTGATCATTTCACGAGAACCGCTGTAACCGGCTTTCACGCCGCTTTTTTTCCTCCACAAGGCCACTACTAAACTATTGAGCTGTCTATGTGATGTGCAAAAGCCAGAGATTGACGTACGATGAAATTCGCATGAAGCTCCGCAAGTGACCAAGCAAGGCAATCGCGTGCCTTCTGGCAATATTGAGCGTGTGCTCAAAGCTTGACCCACGCGTTGAGGCTTGGAGACCTCTTCCATCCATTCTGTACTTCGTGGCATCATCCAATACCAGTCAAAACTCCACCACAGCGGCCAGTTTCGAAAATAAAAGAAAAGACGCTATTGACAATTATAAGCCTTAGTTAAACATAGACATAGATAGACATTTATTTGCTCAAGAAGGTAAAACACAAAATACACCTGCAGAACTAAACTAACAACACTACAAAGAAACAAAATTAGAGAGAAAGTTAAATGAGATGGGGGGATTGTGTAGACAACTAGGTAAGCTGGCAAGTGTTTGTGTGCTACAGCAGCAAGGAGTTTCGACTTAGCGTATGCTTATTTTGTCAAAACTATCAGCCAATAGACCCTGTGAAAAACCATTGTGTCAAATCTAAATATTATATTTCCTAAGATATTATTGAAACAAATCACACGTATCACGGACGACAATTAACCAAAAGATCAGGCAGGATTTAGAGCTTCCTCAATGGACCATACACCTACATACCATAAAGCAGACTATAGAAAAACATACCAAATATGGAATGCCACACTGCCTTGCGTTCACAGATTATAACAAAACCGTTGACTTTCTAAAACACCCAAAGATAGGTATGGGAAGTGCCATTGAACCAATGAGTACATGAAAAATACCTACATCCAATCTGAATTATAAAAGTATTTACAGTGCGCCTAGGAGACCCATTCAACACAAGGCGACCCTAAGTTGTCAAAACCTTTTTCGGCAACTCCAGAACACACAGAGGCATTAAGCTATAGAATTAGTAGGTCAGCCTACGCCTTACACAAATTGTCTTCAACTGTCAGCATGGATACCCTGCCTACAGCACATTACGGCTTATCGGAGTCAGCTCCTAGATATGGCTCCATTTACTGGGGCAATTCAACTGACAAGGAGATCATTTTTAAAATGGAGAAACGCTGCACACGAGCTGTGTTTAAAATTAATGTGACTTAAACCATTACTTTCCAAAGCATAAAACTCCCACACTTCTGTCACTGTACACAATCGAAGCAGCACTATTTGTGAGTTTCACGCGTTCAACGAATGGCATCTTCAAGCAATATACAATTAAAGATCAGAATATTACCAGGTGCCTGATGGTAAAAGATCTAGGCATTTTGTTCGACCCAGGTCTACAGTTTCAGGACCATATAAGAAGTTAACAGCAGAATGCTTCAAGCGACTGGGGTCAGTCACTAGGAACTGTCGAGAGTTTACAAACCTAAAAAGCCATTCAACTTCTGTATACATCTCCTAACAGATCTAAAATTGAAAACTGCTCCGCCGTATGGAATCCTCATCAGACAACGTAATACCCTCATGCTGGAAAAAGCTCAAAGGAGATAGATATTTAAGGTTTCTTTTTAAGAAAAATTACGGGTACTACCCATTTATGTTCCCCACTAAATATCCTTTGGGTGTCCTTGGCTACAACTCGCTGGAAACGCGTAGGCTGTGTAAACAAATGATGAATGTATGTCGTATTTTGCATGGCGTGTTGGACTGTCCGGAGTTGGTTTACGAAGCGTGTAGGCTCAGCGTACATGAACAGCGCACCAGATTCCGCCCTGGGCGAGTTCATCTGTTTGCGCCAAGCCCCGCGCGTACTACTGCATGCCAGCAGTCACCGCTATACAGAGCGCGCAGTTTCATCTCAACGCAGTTCTTAAAATAAATCCTGGGATAGACGTATTTGCGGATAAGATTCGCAATAATCCTCAAATTACATTGAAATATTATGAGGGAAACATCGAAGCACATTTATAATGTTGGTGTTCTTAAATTTAAAATGTTATTATAAATTGTTAGTTGTTGTTATGTTTTCGTATAGTACCTAAAAGTCTTTGTTTTTTTTTGATAGCATTATATTATTTGTTATTTGCTATGTAAATTTTCTATGTAAGGTTCGTCTAGTAATATGTACCTAGCAATAGAGTTTTTATTTTGAGCCCACTGTTATGGTAACATCTATGTAAATAAAACAATTTGAATTTGAATTTGAATTTGTGAAAGTAACCCCCCATCTGCCCCCGCGCATGTGTGACACGGTAATTAAAAAAAAAACGTAAGGACAAACCCTGCAGACATGTATCCATAACGGCATTGTTGCACAAGAACACCATATGCATGGCTCCGTTAGTCTTCAATAAAATTCCTAAATCTTATAGGGACTCAATACACGTCAATTTAAAACAAGATTTAAAAGAACTATTGTTAGAAAAACCTTATTATAATATCGACGAGTTCGTGAACGATAAATTGTAGGCAATTACTGTATGTTTTCCCTTTTGTTGACTTTAAACCCTGTCTATTGGAGTTATAAATATCCTCCTGCTTCTGTCCAATGCGAGTGCATTCTGATAAACTGCAGCATGTAATGTCAACCCGCACAACTCAACCATGAGGAAATAGACAACAGAACAAACTCAATATGGAAAAGATGTTGATCCTTAAGAAATTACAAAAAAAATCCAGTAGTACCAAATAACTTGAAAAACATATTCAACTTCTGCATTCTCCTATGTATGACTTACGGCTGCCAGACCTAAAATTCTTCTCTAAGACAATATCAGAAATTAGGATTAGTCAACATTATATCGAGAGAAGCATGTTAATTATAAAATAGATAGACAAGATTAATCTAAAACATAATTATCAAAAACAAATGTTGTCGGTGACGAACTTTACACTATTAAAAAGTTAAAGTGGAAGCGGACCGTTCATAACACCACAAGTAAAACCCAAAAGTAAGCAAAATATATCATAAAATAGTACCCAAGAAAAAGAAAAGAGAAAAGAGGTAGGCTTTTTTGAGGTAGCAAGACGATATAAATGACATACACCAGTGTCTTGTGGGTGAGAAAAGTTCGTGATCGAGAGTAATTTATGAAAGAACCTGGGGTAGGCTTATGGTGTGTAATTTTTGACCGTAGAATGTACACGATTTTACCTTTCATCCCATCTGCAGTGACGCGATGATTGACTATGCTGATGATCTAATGAATAAATAAATAAATGTACAAAATAAATAAATAAATCTTCATTCTGGTTCCTGGTATCGCCTTCTAGACTCGATGTATCTGGATCGTATATCCAGAACACGTCACGGTGCAGTCAGTGAGGCGCTACTTCCATGATCAACATCGGCGGCTGGTAAAGGGTAGAAACTTCTTCAATCTGCACCGTCAACGGTGCGCAGTAATTACCTCGTCACCGTCCATGGAGTATCCAAGCTGAAACAAGTTTAAGGGACATCAACCGCTTGATATAAATTTATTAAACAGAGTGAGAAAGAGAAAATACAACTTAGTTATCTAATTTAAAAATAGAAAAACACGCAGTATTCTCATATAAGAATATAATAAAACCGTGAGGGTAGCACTACCAAAGAGTAGCCTTGGCCATGTGCGCCACACGGAAGAACCTATAACTTATAAGCATGCGTATACAAATAAAATAAAATGATAAAAACATGTGGGTAGCACTACCAAAGAGTAGCCTTGGCCATGTGCGCCACACGAAAGAACATAATAAGCATGCGTATACGAATAAACTAAAATGATAAAAACGTGTGGGTAGCACTACCAAAGAGTAGCCTTGGCCATGTGCGCCACACGAGGTAAACTATACGCATGCATATACAAAAAAATAAAATTTCAAAAAACGTGTGGGTAGCACTACCAAAGAGTAGCCTTGGCCATGTGCGCCACACGAAAAAACTACAGGTATGCATGCATTAAAAACAAAAATACAGTAGGTTGAATAAATAACTAAAACAAATATTTATACGTATCTTTCACTTGGAGTCATCCCACTTCTGACTTGTAAGAAACTAACAAGTCAGAGAGAGCCGATGATGTAGAAATCAAACCATGGTTGGCACTTTCACTCTAGTTTATTTATCCACTTTGCACGTATACTGTAGGTCTAATTATATTTCTTAGTTACTGCTATTTACTTGGAGTCTCAAGACGGAATGCGAGCCCGACCAGCTATCCCCTACTCGCAGACATCCAACAACCCCCACTTTTTCGTTCAAAAATGGCGGTGTGACGTGCGACTAGTGAACAGAGAGTCAATTACAAAGTTTTTTTGCAAAACTAATTATTTCATGATTTCACAAACTTTTATATTATTTTATAATTATTATTTAAAATTACACAATCAAAATAAAATATGTAAATTAAAAACAACTACATTTCTTGCTGAATACGACATTTGTTTTAGCACAATATCTACATGACGTATAAAATCAACTAAATACCTTTAATTTATTTAACAATAGCTTAAAATATCTTCAAATAAAGTAGAAAGCTTACAGGATAAACTAAATATGCAGATCTACTAAATAAACGTTTCTGATTCCCAAAATCGAGTTCGTCTGTTTGTTGGTTCGCGGATCACGCCTTAACTACTGGACCAATTTCAATGAAACTTATACCATTCGGAAGGCCTTTTGCCGGATTGAAATCAAAGACGTAGATTCTGAGATACAGCTTGACCTCCCTAAACCAAAAGCAGCCTTTGGCACGAGGTTCATCGTATGCTGGGTGACAGATATTTTGGTGGAAAGTTTCGCACGCGTACGAAGTCGCGGGTATCAGTTAGTAATTTAAAAGTTTAAAAACCTGTCTTCGGATGGCGAAGCATAATGCTGAATCAAGTCCTTTTCGCTGCTATAGCATACTTCTTATTAGGTAGGTACTATTTTTTGTTTAAATTAATATTATATTAAACTACTGTACCGTCACTGGAAGCTTTATATTGAGAAGGCATATCCGTTTCCGTCGTATTTCCATTCGTTTTGGTAGTTTTTACCATTGTGTATCCGGTCAAGTGGCGCCACCTGGCGGGTGCGAGTCTTTTTTGCTTCGTAAAATGAAACACGCCATATTGAATTCATTGGCGTTTTGTATTCCGTCGAAGCAACTTGTGCCCAGAGCTCTCTCTGCCACAACCGTTGCAAAAATAGTTTAAATATTATATTAGTATATATCATATAAAGTAAGGATTATTTCAAATAGTGAAATTCTCCATACTTTTGTTCAGTAAAACTGTGCAAGTAAACTAAGATTAGCATGGCCCTGCAAGGACACGCAAAAGAGGAATAAACTGTAAGTACTACCCTCTATTTTTAATGATTGTACGTGATCAATTCTTTTAACGGTTTTCCGTTCAGATCATGTACCCACATAAGTTATTATTTTAGAAAAGTTTAGTATCCGGTATAATTAAATGTGCAAAAAATTAATTATTTATTTAGAATGGATAGAATGAGTCCGCTTTGTCTGGTAAGCCACAAGTTGTGGCTGATCCTAAGCGAGTTCAAAGCTGCTCCAGCAGCAACTCCTCCAGCAAATAAAGATTTATCTTATCTTATCCCTTACAGCAGTAGCTCATCGAGCTCATTTTCTTAGGTACTTTAATATTTTAGTTTTAAGCTTATCTTTTCAGCTATTTTTTCTTTATGGTGGTTTGAATAAATGTTTATCTACCCTATCAATGGGCTGTGAGCCACCAGCCTGGCAGAAACTAGTCCAGAATATGGGTGAGTTACAAAAAATTTTTACCAATTTTATTACCAGCTATTCTGATAATATGAATACAACTTGTCTTTATGAGGCTTCTATTTACTCCGAAGTTAGTGGAGAGCTTTATGAAAACCACAGACCACATCGTTACCTACGGACGAACTGTAGTAATCTAGTACCTAGTGGTGGGTAGTTATAAAACTGTTTGTACCTACCTCTACCTACGAATGTGAATAAACTAGTGTTCAATCAGCAAGCTGTGTTTCACTAGTGATAACGTTCAAAATCAACATCAACTTCTTGGTTTATGACTTTGCAACTTGTTTTTACAATTATGCATTGTCGGTTTAGTAGGACAAAGCTGAAGAACCGAGAGTTTCTAAAGCTACTAGAGGTCCAGTGTTTAGGTAGTACCTCTTGGTCCGAGGTTAGATACGCTGAGGTGTTTAACCATACTCCAGGTTTCATAGACTTGGTAACAAACGAAAGGGGGTAAAACGTATGACACCTTACGTCATCTGGCACACACGGCTCTAATTAAATTAATCGAATATTTTAATTAAATTAAATTATATACCGTAAACTTTGACAATCTAGTTTATTTATTTTATTTAAAGTAAAGTTGATTTGCTTATAGATGAACATACCTAATACTTCATCAGATATTTTGTAATTAGTTTGCGGCCACTGAGCCGAAAGTATCGAAATGCGCATAGAGTCTTTTAGTGGAAGCGTCACTAAATAGATTACCCCTGTCTGCCACTTACATATTTGAGTCAGAGCCTTTCACCGCTGCCCTGGAAAAGCAGGGGGTGTCCGCAAAGCCACTCAAATCTGATGGTTTCTCACAGGAGAAATCTAATCAGTGCAACAGCCGCCCCTCGCGGGGGCAAGGCGTTCAATCAAAAGTCTATAGTTCCATCGCGTGAAATGTTTACCCATGATGAGCCTGGTCTCCTAATGCATATGCATGGTTATAGCAACACACCCTCGCGGGGTGGATGTTATCAGTGCAACAGCCGCCCCTCGCGTTTGATGGTCTATAGTGCCGTCGCGAGGAACATGCACCCATAAGCCTGATCTCCCACTGCATATGCATGGTTGTAGCAACCCACCCTCGCGGGGTGGATGTTATCAGTCCAACAGTCGCCCCTCGCGGGCGGAAGGCGTTCGATTTGAAAGTCTATAGTTCCATCGCGTGGAACATGTACCTACCAATAACGAGCCTAGTCTCCTTTTGTATAATAATATGCTCTGTTGTAGCAAGCAACCCAACCCACCCTCGCGGGGTGGATGTTTCCATAACAACTTTCAGTACAGGAGTCAGTTGTCCAATGTTCAATACTAGAACTATAACTATGTACAATCATGGGAGAGGTTCATTTCACAACAGGGCTCGCGGCCCGACCGTGGAAACAGCTGAAGTGAGGACGCTCGAATGCTCCGAGAGGAAACCAGAAAGGTAAGTACAATGAATAAGTAAGCAAGCTCGTATGAATTAGTGGCCAATTCTGGTGACTGAGTTTTTAGGCCGCCTTAAGGCCTCCGTCGTCTCTCAACGACTGTTCTAGAGCCGGGACCGACAGTTTAACGTGCCCTCCGAAGCACGTAAGCGCTCAGATGTTAATGCTACTAACTGCCATCCAAATAGTGACCGCACAGAACGTTGTTTAACTTAGATAATCGGTGAAGATTGGCTAAGCAAGTTATGCCACGAGCGCTTCTTACAAGGACAATGAATGACTCAATGTTTTCGAGCAGGTCAGTTAGCGCACTACCACTCACAGTGGAAGAATAGATACACTGTTATCAAATACCATTTTTTCGAAAATATAAACCTAGGTCCTTTTCACACGTCTGTCTGCAGAAATGTCTGCCAAAGAGCTGCCAGAAATGACTTCAGCCCCCAAAATATTTTCTATACTAAGAAAATTAGGTGGCTCAGGCATTGCGATAAAATTGGAATGACAGAATCGTTGTATATCTCGAAGATTACCTGATAGTATACCAAAAAGCAGACTTACTTCACGAACATGTCAAGGTCGCAGTCCAAACGTTAAATGGGTAGTCAATGTCGAGAAATCAGTCCTCAGCAAAAGAGCATAATATATCTCGGCATATGTACTTGGAGTCCCTGGGACAACCTAAAATCTCTACCCAAAGAAAAATATATAAAAATATTTCAGAAAGTTGATCAAGTTCTTAAACAAACAAAGGTAACCGTAAAAGATTTGCAGATAATAAATTTTGCCAGCTTTGTTGTTCCTCGAGAACGACTCATCGTCAATGATAATGTTCATGAACAGATTTCCAGATCTGTCGACAATGACCTACCTACTGGTTTGGTGGACTGAATTGTCTTTTATCATACCCGCATCGGGCCAACTTTTTGACAACAGATGCCCTCTCGGGCAATTGGTCGCAGGAAGAACAAGGTCTACACTGCAACCGGAATGAGATGCTGGCTATTCTATATGCCCTTCAAAGTCAAATCAATCTTGCAGACCATCTGGCACGTCATCGTCGCCTCCTCATCGAGTGGCATCTACTACCGGCCTGTGTGGACGTAGTGTTTGCAAAGTAAGGAACATAGTAAGTACAAGACCGGAGACATGTATGTCAACAATTATATTATGTCCCGAGACCTAAAAGACCGCCAAACTTTGTTTCACGACGCGTTCAGTGTTCTATGGAATTACCAACTTGCGTGGCTGTTCCCACCACGGTTTCTAGTCCTCAGAATCTTTGCTCACCTAAATCAGTCAACGGGAATATTTCTCGTAGTAGTTCCCCGGTGGGCAATGGTATTTTGGCGAGCCGACTTCAAAGCTCAAGCTTTGGCAGCACCATTGGCACTGAAAAATCTCCAAAAACGCATCGACAGGGCTTCCACCTCCGCTGGTTGACAACATAACTCTCGATGTGTGGAAATATAGGGTGGTCAGAAGCAATAACAACATGAAACACTGAACAGTTATCGTTGCTTAAAAATTCCTGGCGGAAGCCTACTCTAAAAACATATGAGGTGGCTTGGAATCGTTGGATTTCTTGCTGTAAATCTAATAAAGTTGACGTAAAAATGCCTACGGGGTCACAAATAGATTTACTTTTGATTAACAAGTAATCATACAATACTATTCTTTTACATCAATTTGTAGTCTCTACATCTACATTATGTAACGCTAGCACTTTGCTTTCATTTTTTGGTTAAGCACACTCTAAAATCAATAGCTCTATTAGCTAGAAATCCGAAAACTTTCAAGCCACCGGTCTAGGAAATTAGTGAACTAACTTCGCTTTTTAATGGACTATACAGTAGACAGTAGTAATTTGTTTCAAGTATCGCGTCACACTGCTATACTTGTATTACTTTGCTCAGGAATTCGCATCCACGACCTGAACTTATTCTTAAATAGATCAAATGGCAGTAAGTATCACATTTTGGCCGATATTCCATTCAAAAATCGACTGCACGTAGCTATAGACAGTCTGGCTGGGCTGATCATCCTAACTTATCCTTGTTCACAGATCATATAATACTTTACTAGTACTCCGTTACTATGGATTGAAATAACTATTAATTATTAAATGAAAGACGTTGCACAACCAAATCATTTAATTTGTTTGTTATAGTAAGAAGTATCGCTAAACCTACATCATGCACTGTCATAGCAGTCTAGGTTAAAACGTTGTTTGAACAAGCAGGTATTACAGCACTTTCACGAAGCGTTCGATCTGCGGTTTCTCGGATGAGTTGGTTGGAGAATCGTTCTCTTGACGAAATCTTGGCTGAGAAAATTAGCGATCAGCTAATACGTTCCAGCATTTTTACAGGCGAGAGATATGAGCAGCAGTCAATCTGACAGTAGGTGTAACACAATTATTTAAAGCAATAAATAAGCGTGGTTAAATAAACAAATGTATGTGTGAAATAAGATTATGATCATTAATTACATTACTTATGATTTTTGATTGTAGCAAAATGATTAAGCTTATTATTACATAAGTAATTAAAAATAGTAAATGAATATTTTACACTTACAGGTTCAATTTTGGTTGATTCGTAAATCACTTTTGCCACAGATTATATAACTAGTCTTTTACTAAGAGTTAAATTGTATTATTGTAATATACTTGTTGCTATAATATTTAAATGTCACATTGGCGCTAGGTTACCTAATTATACAAGTGGCGACACCAGGCGATAACAAACAGGTCTCAATATAAAGCTTCCAGTGACGGTACAGTAGTTTAATAGCAGCGTTTTACCTGAAATAAAACGCATATTAAAATACTTACCTCACTGGAAGCTTTCACTTTAATCTCTGCCTGGTGAAATTAAGCCAATGAATTCAATATGGCGTGTTTCATTTTACGAAGCAAAAAAGACTCGCACCCGCCAGGTGGCGCCACTTGACCGGATACACAATGGTAAAAACTACCAAAACGAATGGAAATACGACGGAAACGGATATGCCTTCTCAATATAAAGCTTCCAGTGAGGTAAGTATTTTAATATGCGTTTTATTTCAGGTAAAACGCTGCTATTATGTTATTTGAAATTGTAATGATTTCTATAGCAAATAAATGATTGTCTAAAATCTTGAAAAAAAGCGACTTAAATTTGATACAGTTTCATCACCAGATGATGATGATGGTAGTTCAATGGGTTTATTCTATTGATCATAAACAACTACTGAACCGATTTTGATAAAAACTTTATAGGCCTAGGTAATTTAGAAGTTTTCAGATAAAAAAAAAGATTTTTCAAATCGGTTCATAAATGACGTAGGTATAACAAAAAAATATACAACCGCATTGAGAACTTTTTTAAAATGAAAACACTTTATTTGACAAAACACAGAAGGGTACCATAAAGAAAAACACATATTTAATTTTTTTAAAGTCGGTTAAAAACAACTTACCGAAATATTCTTGAATAATGGTAGACTCTTGCACCATTTGACTATCTTATAAAGGCGATGGTCAGCTATGTTACACAGGTCCGCTAAGAAGTCGGGGCTTGAGTTCTGTGCTGTAATACCACTCGCGGCTAGTAAGGGGTTCGCTGAGGGACTTCCCGTGGACTTGCCAAGTCGGTTCAGTTCAGACTCGTTGTACTGCCATAGGTGTTCCACGTCCATTATCTCCTGTAGATTAAAACATTCTTTAAAAATCTTTAAAAAAACGTTGGCTGTCAAATGTATAAAATGAACTAAGCGTCTAGTACAGAGCTTCCCAAACTTTTTCTCATAGACCCCTTTCAAAATTTAGTTCTTAACTATCGAAAGCAGATATATGTTCGTAGACCCCCGCTTACAAATTGTGAACCCCCATTATTTGTCACGCCAACGTAGACGCCCGACAAGTCTCCCGTGGACCCCTGGGGGTCTACTTGAACCACTTTGGGAACTAATGGCCTAGTTTTGGTGTGTAAAACTGGTGTAAAACGCCTTACGCCCAGCACACCAGTGTGCGCTGATTTGTATGGAGACGCTGAGCGGATTTTTTGAGAAGCTTGGTCTATACCAAGCCCGTGCTCGCATGTCGAGCTTCTAGAAGAATCCGCTCAGTGTCTCCATACAAATCAGCGCGCACTGGTGTGCTGGGCGTTAGACATTTCACACCCACACTATACGGCCATCAGGCGTCACAGTTCAGTCGGTAAAAGCTCTGCCTTCTGTTCTGTGGGTAGTGGATTCGATTCCCACCGATAATAAACATTAGTATGTGAAAAACATTGATGTTTGTTGTATATTTGGGCGTTATATTAGGCGCGTTTGTGGAACTTACTTGCAATAATGGTGGAATATCAGGCGTGAGTCGACTGTTACTTGATTCCCCTCGACTATTGTATGAACCTGGACCGTTCACCTGCAAACAAACATTTGAAATTATTTCCTAGTAGCGATATAAATGTATGCAGATTTAAAATGTATACCAATTTGAATCTTATTTCAACCTAATAAGACTCGATCAATGAGGATCTCTTTTTCGACTGTATTTTGTTTTTTCGACTGAGTAAAGACAAGTTTGTACTAATATGAGCCCTATACCATTGTAATAAGACTCTCATAGTTTAGAATGGAGGCGACCCGTAGTGTAACCGGTTCGTGCGCTGAGAGAAGCAAGCCAGTTGATTCTCACTCGTACGATAAGTAGTCGAGGATTTTTTTATAGACCCTAGTCTTTTGTTTTTACGACTGAGTAAGAACTAGTTTGTGATAATTTAAACCCAATTCCGTTGTAATAAGACTCACGCAGTTGAGACTGGAGGCGTGCCGTAGTGTAGTCGGTACATGCGCTGAGAGAAGCGAGCCGGTTGACGCCGCGCCTGATAGTGTGTACGAACATTGGTACGTAGATCTACCACCTCGCGTTCTATCTTCTCTTATAGCTGAAACAACACAAATTCTTCGTGGATCTTTTTATACTAGCTTCCGCCCGCGACTTCATTCACGTTATGTTGGATCCCGTTGATTTTCCGGGATAAAAAGTAGCCAATATGTATTCCAAGTTACATCCATTTGAATCAGTAGTTTTTGCGTGAAAGAGGAACAAACATACATACACACACCCTTACATCCTTACAAACTTTCGCATTTATAATATTACTAGCCGTCGCCCGCGGCGTTGCTCGTGTCCTAGAACCTAGCGTGCGACTTTTCAAAATTCCTTTCGTAGTACACCCCTACACTATATAAGGATACTACGCTCCAAATTTCATACCTCTCTTATAGTTTAGGCTGTGCGTAGATTCTCAGTCAGTTTCAAAAGAGTTTTATATATTTAGATATAGATATAGAGCATTAGGATATAATAGCTATATATTATAGTCTACTAACGTACCTTCCAACCGCATTCCACATCCCAAACACTTGTCGAACCGGCACGCAGGACATTTCTTCCTCGTCGCCACAGTAACGGGACAGTTGCTGCCCCGTAAGCACATGTAGTTCTTCCGGTTCTGAACTGTTCGTTTGAAGAAACCCTTGCACGATTCGCATGAGAATATCCCGTAGTGGAACCCGCTGATTTTATCGCCGCAAATCGGGCATGGACTGGAAAAAAAAATATAAATAACCAAGAGTCACAGATAATCTTTGACAGGTAAGTATTCTATCAGCCATATATTACACTAGCTGATACTTGCGACTTCGTACGCGTGCAAAACTTTCCACCAAAATATCTGTCAAACTACCATGAACCTCATATCAAAGGCTGCTTTTGGTTTAGGGAGGTCAAGCTGTATCTAATAATCCACGTCTTCAATTTCAATAAAATATAGCCTGGGTTTCAATCCGGAAAAAGGGCTTTTGAATGGTATAAGTTTCATTGAAATTGGTCCAGTAGTTAAGACGTGATCCGTGAACAAACAAACAGACTCGATTTTTGAAATCGATTTTTGAAGTCAGAATCGTTTATTTAGTATAGTAGGTGCCAAATAATACCGCAATACAGGTCATTCACCCACCTTCACCACGATGTCACAAAATTCAATTTGTGTATGGTAAACAAACAGTACTAACGAGATTCGAGAGATTACCGTCTTAGCGACAGGTTTGTATGGAAAGCGACAGAATTAGCCATTCATAAATTGAATTTTGCGACATCGTGGTGAAGGTGGGTGAATGACCTTTATTGCGGTGTTATTTGGCACCTACTATAGAACTGCATATTTAGTTTTACTATATCTTTAATTATAGTTTTTGGCTTTTTTACAGTTTTAAAGTAGACAAATCAGTTCCCATAGTAGGTACAAGCTTTGTTTAATTTTTTTCCAATATCCTTAGACAGATCACTCCCATACCTATAGGACTTATAGTTTAGGCTGTGCGTTGATTGTCAGTCAGCTTCAAAATAGTTTTATATATTTAGATATACCTGTTTATAAGCTGCTGCCGGCTGATGCCCTGATGATGATGCAGCCGATCGTCTGTCTCCGTGTCTTCATCATGAGCTGGTGATGCAGGGAACACGCCTGTCGCTTCTCGGTACACCACGTGCGGGTGGCGACCCTGCAAATAAACGGGATTATAGAGTGAAGTTTTGTTGAGGTCAGTCAAGTTTGAAACGATACTCAAGCATCGCAAATTTGTGCTTGAGCATAGATTTTATTTGTAGTTTTAGGGTAAACGCGCGAGTAAAGATTTTGTTTTGTTTTCGGAATAAGAACGTGACTCGAGTCTCGAAAACACAACAAATTCTCTACTCAAGCGTTTACCTTAGAAAAATGACAGATTAAATCTACAATTGCGATGCTCGAGTATCGTTTCAAGATTGGTTGAACTCTAGTTAAATATTCGACACTCAAGCAACGTTTTGGAATCAAAGCTCGACTCAAATCAATGCTCAAGCATTGATCTCCTTTAGCATGCTTTTCCACCAGAGCTAATTAAGCTATGTTGCTAAGGATGTCTTTGACATCCTCCAACAGGAATCGTTTAATATGAAATCAAACGATCCTTATTGGTGGAGTTCGAACACATCCTTATCAAAGGTCTACCTCTCAAAAGATGTAACTCTCAAAAGGTCTACCTTGCAAAAGGCCTATGTCTCAAAAGGTCTTAGTCCCGTTTTGACTATGCGTAACGCGATATATTCTCACTACGATTTAGCTATACAAAGATGAAGTGAACGTAGCTTAACTTAACTCTGGTGGAAATGCACCCTTAACTTTTCAAACATTACTTGTTAACTCACCTGTACTGGTGAATGTGTGGGCGAGAACTCAGAACTGTAGGAGTAACAAGAAGAGTGCGATGCATCACTGTTGTTGCGGGAAAGAGACGGAGTGTAGTGCCGGTTCGCTCGCGGACTGGCCGATGGACTGCTGTACACACTGTTGAACGAATGATAACTTCAGTCGATAAAATTCTACGGATCACTTTGAACGGTCAAGGGCCGCATTAAGGCCCTTTGCACATTATAAGAATTTTTTTTGTGTCTTATGAGAAATGTCTTATAAAACGCTCAGTCGCCAGATTGTCGCTTGATGAGACGGTACATATTATAAGATACTAGCTGACCCGATAGACGTTGTCCTATCATACAAACTCTTACTGACAAACAACGGAAAGTGTGATTTCAATTGTGGCATTAAAAAAGTTTTTATAGAAAAGGTTAAGGAACTTTCACCCCCCCCCCCTCCCTTTCAACCCCTTACAACCCTTTTTTCGCATAAAAAAATAGAAAAGGTTAAGGAACTTTCACCCCCCCCCCCTCCCTTTCAACCCCTTACAACCCTTTTTTCGCATAAAAAAATAGCCTATGTCCTTTCTCAGGCTCTAGACTATCTGTATACCAAATTTCATTCAAATCGGTTCAGTAGGTTTGGCGTGAAAGCGAGACAGACAGAGTTACTTTCGCATTTATAATATTAGTATGGATTTTTTTCTTATGTCGGATGAGACACGCGCCATACAAAATTTACCTTGTCTTGTGTACGTGTCTTATAATGTGCAAAGGGCAATTTGGTGTGAAACCAGTGTAGAGTACCAGACAACTTGCTAGTAAAGACACGATTTTTTATGGATACAGCAGAGCCTCTAGCGGATTCTTTAAGAAGCATTTTAATTAACATTTTAATTTGAGTTTCATTGAAAAACTAATGGCTAATTTGCATTTGTTGTTTCTTTACGCAGTGGTATTTTTTACCTACCTAGTCCGATAAGTCAGCATTTATTGGTAACTAGAGGCCGCCTGCGACTTCGTTCGCGTCCCGTTGGGCCCTGTTGATTTTTCGGCATAAAAAGTAGCCTATGTGTTAATTCAGGTCACGGACAATATATATTCCAAGTTTCATCCAAATCGGATCAGTAGTTTTTACGTTAAAGAGTAACAAACATCCATCCATACTTCCAAAGTTTCGCGTTTATAATATTAGTAGGAGTAGGATTTTTAGTTACCATTCTATTCAGCCCAATAATCTTTTATGTAAAAATAATCATTGAGCGTATGGTTCACCCATGGTTGGGTATAAGCATTTACACATATGCGTTTACAGTCTGTACCTGTGTGTGTACATGGAATGTACTGCGGAGTCGGTACTGGCGCTGGATTGTACGCGTTGCATCCTACCAGTTAGAGGAGAGCCGAGGGCTGTTCCTAGTAGCTTCTCCATACCCAGAGATGGCTCGCATTTCAACTCTGAAATAACAAAACATACTTGAGAAAAAGTTAGTTTTAGTTCGATAACATTTCCTACCCAGAAGCATTTTCTTCATAACTCTATGTTTATTGAAACTAATAAGAATATGTTTATTTGACTAATCTAACACACAAAAAAAGAGAGAACATAGAAAAGTAAGGTTAACAGATAACCAGCGGGCCTAAGATGCGCACCGCGAGATATTTGTCATGTCGTTCTGTCAAAATGTAAGCATTTTGTACCAGTTTAGGTACTATTGCATTATCTGTGGTACCTAATGGTGTCGACAAAACGCGCCATAATGTACACTTTTGACACTTCTTAGTCGTCGTACCTCTCTGAGGACGAGTTAATAGTCGTGCAGAATTGTCAAAAGTTGAAAATTCAAAGGCGCGGTTTCTCGACAACATTAGCACAGATACTACAATAGTTCCTAAACTGGTACAAAATGCTTACATTTTGACAGAACGACACGACAAATATCTCGCGGTGCGCATCTTAGGCCCGCTGAACAAGCTAAGGAAGAAGGTAGGAACATTGCTTACAAATTTACAATACAAAGGATAAGGGCAGGGAAATGATGATGATGACAAAATGAGTCTTTCCTTGTGAAAATGCTTTCAAATAGGTCTAGTCTCAGCTTGATACAGGCTAAGGGCCAAATACTGAAACGTCACTCTTTAAACACCCTCTGTTTGACATTAATTACTCATTTGTAAAAGATGGCAATAATTAAGCATTAACTTAATATAAGTAGCGTTTGAGTATTCGGCCGTACGTCTAGTGAGGGGAAAGAGATATTTAAAAGAAAAAAACTTAGTTTTAGTCTGAGAAAATATATTTTTTGTTCAATCAATAATCGTAGTGAGGAACACTGTAGTATGATTGAAAAAGGTTGTGCATTTTCATACTCCAGTTGTCGGGCTTCGACAGCTGTTTTGTAGTAGTCTGTGTCTGGATAGCTTGGAGGTCACCAATAAGGAGAATATGGTAGGATGTGTGACCTCCTACGAAAAGGGAAGGTCCTCGGAGCCCGAGCTAAAGCCCGTTCGGTGTCCCATTTCGTAGGATGTTCTCCTCACTTAGTCATTGTATGTACTGTTATATTTTTATTTTTACCTGACAGTGTTTCTTTCTTGATAGTCAAGTTTTGTATCTCGCCTATCGAAGTTTGCGGCATCGGCATAGTTCCCTGGTCTGATAATGCTAGAGATTTGGCACTGTTTGTTGGTGATGACGGCCTTCGTGGTAAGGAGAGTGGTGAGTCATTGAGCAGTGGTATCTGAAAAGATAATAGCAATTTCAAAATCTGTAATTTAATAAAATCACTTGGAATCTTCATAACGATGTCACAGAATCCTTCTAATATTATAAACGCGAAAGTTTGTAAGGACGTATGAATGGATGTTTGTTACTCTTTCACGCAAAAACTACTGATACGATTTGGATGAAGCCAGGAATATATATTGTTCGTGACCTGGTTTAACACATAGGCTACTTTTTATTCCAGAAAATCAACGGGTTCCAACGGGACGCGAACGAAGTCGCGTGCGGAAGCTAGTACCATCATAACATAAAAAACCTGACATCCATCCTAGAACTGCCAACTTTTACAAAGAAAACCGCATGAAAACTGACAGGTACTTTTTTTCAAAGAGGGATTTTCACCTCTTTTTAACCGACTTCAAAAAAGGAGGAGGTTCTCAATTCGGTAGTTTTTTTTTATGTTTGTTACCTCAGAGCTCAGTCATTTATGAACCGATTTGAAAAATTCTTTTTTTATCTGAAAGGGTATGCTTCCAGATTGGTCCCATAACATTTTTATCAAAATCGGTTTAGTAATTAGGCAGTTAAATAAGAATAACTGGAAAAAACACGTCATACGCGTACACGATATTGCATATTTTGCTTTTCTGTGACTTTTCTGTGACGTTTACGAGCAATAGAAACGTAAGTACCCACGAACAAATCTGACAGTCGCCGCGTTAGCGTATTCGAGTTACATTGCGCGTCACTGCCAGCCCGACTGCCAACCGTTGTAGTGTCACCGCGCAGTGTATCTCGGATACATTGCGTATTTTGCTTTTCTGTGGTGTTTACGATCAATAGAACAGTCTCAATGAACTGCCATCATCATCATCATTTGATGATGAAGGCGTATCAAATTGAAGTCGGTTTTTCCAGTTTTTTAAACTTATAAATTATACTGAAAACAATACTTTAGCTTTGTACATGTACAATGTACATTATTGTACATACCCTATTCATACTAAGACTTCTCTGGTGTTGTTGAAGCGGCGCTGTGTACTTCAAGTCGAGAACCCTCTGATCGTCCAAACTCTGGAACATTTCATTCTTCATCGGCTCCTGTTTGATCGTGACGTTGCGAAGGGTGTCGATCGAGTCGCGAGAGGACTGTAGGTCTAGCGAATTGCTGTTTTCATCTGGAATTAAAAAAGACCATTTGCAATTACACAGGCCTGCAAAAAAAAAGTTTAACACTTTTAAAATTGCAATATCTTTTTATGTACACAAGATATACTTTCCAAGCGAAAAGGACTCGAAAAAGAGTTTAATTTAGGTACTAAAGTTTCAAAGAAAGCTGATAAAAATTGCTATAAAACGTTTTTTTTTATTTTAAATCTCTAACTTATACGGCCTTACCACGTTATCAGATTTATCTTGGATCTAGCAAAAACCGCCAAAAACCACGTGTGTTTTGGTTTTGGACTTAGTTCCCTGTCAATAAGTTGTCAGATTTATTGTAACATATAAATCTGACAACTTATTGACAGGGGTTAAGTCTAAAACAGACGCGGTTTTTGTTAGATCCAAGATAAATCTGGAAACATAATTTGAGTGTTATAGTTTAGAAAAAAACCAAATTTTAAAAGTGTACTTTATAACACCGCAATACAGATCATTCACCGACCTTCACCACGATGTCGCAAAATTCAAAATATGTATGGCTAATTCTGTCGCTTTCCATACAAACCTGTCGCTAAGACGGTATCGCTCGAATATTGTTAGTACTGTTTGTTTACCATACATAAATTGAATTTTGCTATTTGGCACCTACTATAGTACTTATTTTTGCAGGCCAGTATATTTAACAGTATAAAGACCCGAACATTTAAAAGTTAGTTTACGTAAGTTCTGACCTATAGACAGCCTTTGACAAGGTGAACAACTACCGCTTTATGGATTGAGCTAGGTGTGAATGAATGTGCTGTTTGTTTACTTCATCTTTTATTTATTAAAAAAACACATGATTGTTTAGAGGTTTCATTAATCATAACCTCGATTTAGAGTTGGAGTACCACAAAGATGCATTCTTTATTCATATTTATTCAACTTTTATATATTTGTCGTTCCACCTTCACTGCCTTATTTAAACGTCTTATAAACTTCTGTTTTGAAATTGCCTTGCTTTTCTTTGTTTTTGAAGAATGTCAAGAATTATCTTATTCTATTCAAAACATTTATAAAAATCAACGTATACATCCGCGGAAGCCTCGGTGTGCACGACATCGCCGACAAACTTCAGGAAAGCAGACTCCGCTGGTTTGGGCTTTGGACATGTAAAAAGAAGACCACCAGACCACATAGGTTGTAAAATGATCACTCTGGACATTCCCGGGTCCAGGAAAAGAGGTAGGCCGAAGATGGAGTGGACAGATTATGTGATCAACAAAGACCTTACGTCCTGCAATGTTTCCCAAGACGACGAGTCGGATAGAGCGAAGTGGAAAGAGAAAACGAGGAAGGCAGACCCCACCATCAGATAGGATTAATAATTGCTTAGGAGAGAGAGAGAGAGTTAGTTTATACAAATCGAGGCCTAAGTGTTATGTTTTGGTAATGTTAATGGTTTTGCCTCAGTAATGGTTATTTAGCTTACCATTATTGACATTGGTGTCGATAACCATCTCAGAATCAGACAGCTCTCCTTCCCAGGACATTGGTCGCTCCCGATCGTTGGCTTGTGCATCGTACTGAGCTCCACTTGACGGTCTTTCCTTTTTGTTTCGCATGTTAACCTGAAGAATAACCCTTATTTAGGACACAATATACCGGGTGTTCCCGGAAACTTCGGAAGATAAAGCACCCATCAATATCAACAACTTATCTTAGGCCTAAAAACTCCGTCACTAGAGTTGGCCACAATCATACAAGTTTGCTTGCTTACTTTTCTTAGTCGATCCTAAATTTTTGACAAGTAGGTTTGCATTTTGCATGGAACATCTTATTTTTCTAACTTTCCGAAGTTTTCGAAGTGATCTTATGACACTCGATACTGAGATCGGAAAAGTTTCAGATAACGTGACGGGAAATAATCGAATGAAAGTATTCATACCTCATACTGATGCTGTGTGAAGTCGATTTTGGAGATTTCAGCATCAGTGGAGTCTTCGTCATGAGGCACCGAAGACACACTGATGCGCACCCCGCCCGAACTATATGAAAATTGACCTGCAAATATACAAAATATTACTGTCTAACCAACTAGTCTACTTACGCTATCGAAAACATTCATCTCAGTATTTTTGCACCTCTAGTTACTACCGTTATTTTACTACCGTTATTTTGTCTATAACATCCAAAAGCTGTATTATGCTACGTGAATTTCAATAATTAGTAAATATTAGGCTTATAATCGTGATTATGATGGGCTGGGCTGAGAAGAAACTATGTCGCTGTAGCGTCCCGTTCATATAGTTGCATATATAGGTAAGAAGTGGCCCATGACGCTGTTTATATCATCTAGATTAGATGCAAAGGCCTGATTATTGTTATTAATCGTGATAGCCATTGGTGATAGCTATTAATAAGTAATGAGTGCGTTCGATATCCAAGATAAGGGTCTAAGGGTGAAATTCGCTTTCGACTTTGATAAGATATTGTTATTCGTAGGTTAAGGGCAAGGACGTAGGACATTCATTATTAACTTCGAAGAAGTCTACATACTAGTGTTGCACGAATAAATATGTCAATCGTAAACGTATCGTTACCGTAGCGTATGTGAGATTATACTTCGCGATTCTGCAGCGTTCGCCAATGGAACTGACGGTGTTAACACGCAATGGAACTCGAATACGGTTCACGAAAAGCGGCGATTGTCAGGTGTTTTGCTCGTGCTTACTCCCCAGCTGTCATTATCATACTGACTGGGGGCCTGCTTAATTTTCTCGTGTCATGTTAGTGTGGTGTATGTGAAGTCATTGAACTTTACCTACTAAAGGGTCAGTGGACGGGTCAGTGTCAGTAGTTACGGCCGAGAATTTGCGTTGGAAATAATCAGTTTAATTATGTAGAACTTTACAGGTCAATTTTACAATATTGCCTCTACCATTACCTAAGGCATCGTTATACTTAATTCTGGGAATATTGTGGATTTCTGTAAGCCAATAGCTGTAAAAACCGAGGTCATGCGAAATGTAGTACAAATGTTTTTTTCCGTAAAAACAGTTCTTATTCTTACCGTTGCTAGTTTCTGGGCCCGACATACTTATGGTGGTGACGGATACGTGTCCTCCCTCTACCTTCACAGCGTCCGCGTCATTTGACATTGCGGTATTCATCACTGACAGCTGTCACATAACCTCGATATCGCTTATCGACTGCGGCACCTCACTAGCACCGTTCACTCAAAATGCATCAAAAAGAGTAAGATTTCAAAAAGTTTGCATCGTAAATGTTTCAAAAAAATTTAGTTTATCATCATCTGGGGTCGCTGTTCATTTTAAGGCATTATTGATCAGTCTTCGGTCTTTCAGTCGCTGAAGGCTGGCGATCACAGTTCGCTTTGAGGAATCAGGATATCGGCTACAGTTTAATGCTGATAACATCATCTTGATCAACCTGTAACAAAAAAAAAACAAAATTAGTCGAGAAAAAACTAGAGAAGGAAAATAATAAGTTATTGCAACTCCTTCTACCTATCCGTTACCCAAAATGTTACTTTAAAAAGATAATTTTCATTATTTTTTCTTTGAACAAATTTACCGCTGTCTCAATTGCTTTGCTGTATTTAATAAAAATAAAATAAGTCAAAAAACGCAGAACTTATAATAAACAAGTAGGTAACTGGCCTACAGATTTGGATCCGTGCGTGTGTTGTTGTGTACGCGGACGTCGACAGGCGGCCTTGCGCGGGCCAGTGTTGCGATAGCAGCTTTATTGTTTTATCGATACTCCCGACTCACGACCCTCTCGTGTCATTGGCATTATGTTCACGAGGGCGAAGCTCGCGATAACGACAAACGCATGTCTGCAATGACTATTGAATAAATAAATACTAAATCTATGAACTGAATGGAATGTATTTAATTTTAAAGTTAAACTATAAATTAAATGCTCTACCTTCGTACACAATTAATTTTAATGTATTCGCGTCCGCAGTTTATTGAAAGAACGGCATTGAGATTATTCAAAGTCATCATCGATAAAGCAGACTGGCATGGCTTCGACACAATCTGAAGGAGTGGGGGACGGCCTTCACAAAGCCGGTTGGGCCTGCTTCGAGCATTTCGCCTCTCGCTTAGGACTGGTCCCCCGTTTCCAATGCGATTATAAACGTGTGAGACGAGCTTGTTGCACAAAAACTTTCGAGGTAGAAATCACGTTTAAATGTGTATTAGATGTCAATTTATTACGAATTGATTCAGTCTGGCCGTTCAATTACGGCTCAAGTCCTTTGCCCCCGAGATAGCTCAGCTCTATCAGAGCGCACTCAGACAGTGCAGTCGCCTTGACAACGTTATTAATTGTCAATTACACAACCTACCGCTGTTGAGCAATGCATCTTGTATGCGTCATTCAGAATTGCAATGAGAATAAACCAATCTGCCAAGTGAGCTTATAACGATCGATAATTAATAATAGTGGTTTAAATATTTCAATTATTATGTTCAAACTAAAAAACTGTGATATATAGTAGAGCGGATAGCTTTCTTTATTTTAAAATTACGTTTAGCAAGAACATTACAAATGGAAACTTTTTTTATTTGAAATATTAATTTCAGAACGAGCAGCTAAAACAAAAAAGTCAGTCGTTATAAATTGAGGTGCAAAGACTGAATATATTTTATCTCTCTCTATAAAAGTCCCAAAATAAACCTAAAGAGCGAGACAGGAGTTGTTAAACTTTGTAACCTAATAAAAGGAGTTCATCCGCACGCAAGATGGCGTCATCGCGGCCTAGACAAGGCCGAGCGGTCATTTGTACGATACGCCGCCAGACGAGTGCTTTGTCTGTTTTGTATTTGTGAATTTTAACCATGTGGTAGGTTTTAATAATTTTTAGGCCTCATATCATATAAGTACTTAATATTTAAACTACCGAAAGAATAACACCAACAACATCTCGCTCAGCCCAATGGTAACATAACATTCCAACGAAGCTACAACATTCAATTCAAAACTCAATACGCTCGACTTGAGTGATGTCCTTGTGTTGTTATTCTAAGCTATCGATATACGACAGCGGGTGAGACGAGGTGAGGCCGAGGCGTCGACCGATAACTATCTTAAGGTCACAGCATTATCTATATGACGTAAAAATGGCGTATCAAGTTCTGATAATGATGGAAGTCAAAAGAATCGGATGGAACCCAAAGCAGGTGCACGAATCTTGATTCTTTTGTTTGCATGGGCATCAAATTACGACATAAGCTTGCATTATTTTACACGACGCAAAAGTACCTACCGCAAATCGCGAGAAACCAAGAGTAAAGTTTCAGTTCCGTACGAGAACAAGCAACCGCAACTTCCTTTTAAGAAATTCGTTGGAAATGGCAGGTTCTTGAAACAAATAAACGAGGAAAGAAATGTCTGTTTCCGTCATCCTTGACCCTCATGACTCGACGCGAGGTCGTCTATCCCCCTAGTAGAGTGCGACGCACCCTATCACCCACGCCACGCCGCAACTGAAATAGACGAGGTGAATACTCTCCATACTATGATCCTGTAAACTTAAACAAAGGACTATACAATCCATTCAACACTCTTAATGAGCGTAGCTGTACTTGCTGTGTTCGACTTTCAGTTCCGTTAATATTAAACAGTCAACTATTATATTTAAAGCAAAGTTGTGCAACAACGTCCTTGTATAAGCAACAGTATAAATAAACAACAACGGAAATGATAATTTGTTTTAAAAAGCTGATAAGAACACATATATCTATGTAGTGACAAAGAAAGATAACTGTGGAAGCGTACAAGTTCAAAGTCTAGCTACGGCCTTGCTCTATGATTGTTTCAGTCATAGAAGAAAGTAACTTACAAAAGGTGAACGGCATTGCACTAACCTCCGGTTGTCTAGCCATAGTGAGGGTTCGTACACCTTTTCTGGTACACTGTTGGTTGGTACCACGTCAACAGGTGTAACTACTTTAAAAACTGCAATAAGTCCGTGTTCATCCGTAAACTTAGTCTGCGTAGAAAGATACCTTTCAAGAAATAAGTTAATAAACTCGAATTAAGTAGGTAATTTGAGGCGTGCAAGTTTTTACTCCAACATTGATTTAGTAGAGGATAAATTAAACTAAATTAACAGGATGATTGGAATGGAACGGATAAATTACTGTATCTATTTATACATTAGTGGTATTGACAGGCGTCATGGCTCAGTCGGTAGTAGCTCTGCCTTCCGTGCTGTGGGTCGTGGGTTCGATTCCCACCGAGAACAAACATTTGTGTGGCAAACATAGATGTTTGTTCTGTGTCTGGGTGTTTCTATGTATTATAAGTATGTATTTACAAAAAAAAAATGTATGTATGTATTCTATCAGCCATCTAGTTCCCATCGTACAAGTTAAGTGTCCGTGAATATTTATTTATATTATTTATTTATTTATATTCAAAGCGGTTTCATAAAAAGTGCATTATTTTTACATAGTAAAATTGTGGTATGATTTTCACTTATATTTGGTTCAATTACTTATAGTACGACGCGGAAGACAGCTGATCCAGGAAAATAATTTGTCTATTTTAGGCCACTTTTTTATCTTATCCTAGTTCACAAATGAGTAAGTCTACAGGGTGCTTGCTAGCTGCTGTATGACCACTTTGATGACACACAACAGCAACTGATGATTTTTTTTATAGATTTGGTATTAAATGTTACACTAGATTTTCTTTATTGTTTCAGACAGAGGCAACAGCTGTCCTAACTCCTAACCTCTGTGCAAACAAGAAAATGTGTTGCAATGACCAGTATGTACGAGTAGTTTCTGTTCGCAATTTCCTCGTTTCCAACGATTCGTGTAGGCATTTCATAATCTCTATAATTTTGAAATATACCATTTTTTCATTCATTATGATCGATCGATAGCAGTAGTAATATTTGACTACTGCTATCGATCGATAATAATGAATGAATTTTCATGAAAAAATTCTTTAACTCAGCTCTATGTAAATCATAAAACTAGTTTTTCACACGGCACCTATAGGCGTAGTACATTATTTATGTTATGACAATTAGTGAAACAGAAGTCAAAACATTGTTGCAACAACAACAGTAAATTATATAAACAGGTTTACATGTAATGAACTGGTTATACCATAAACAACGCAAGTATTGTCTGTGCTTAGTTAGCGAGACAAATGTATTGCAATCCCAACTTGTCAAAGGTAAATTACATTGAAAATTAATGTCCGTGGGGCAATTAGGTATTAAAAACTAAAATGTTGCCGGTTGTAACAAAATTCTTAAGACATATCGATATTTTACAATTTCATCAACACTTCCCATCACTAGAATTAAAGCAAGTTGAATCGATTTTTAAAATTGTAATTTTCAAAGTGTCAAGTAGGTATTTTGAGAGACGGTCATTTTTAGAGGAACACCCAATTTTTTAGGATCATTGTGAACACCAATAAGAAACCCATCGGTTCGATTTTATCGATATTCCTCTGCAAAAGTCACGTACAGTAGGTACTTACCATGTTTTTGATTTCTTTTTTATCAAATTTCAGCTTGCCGGCATATTATTTTATTTATTTTTATTTACTTGCTAAAATATGCTCACCTAGATAATAATCTTTATAAAGATGAAGTTGCTATAGGTTGGCCAGTGGCCACACAGAATAAAGGTTCTCTTATTGCTTCGTATCACTAATTGGTAGGTAGGTACTCGTGAGGTAAATTTTCCCCTGCCGGCATTCGCAAGGGTCGCTAAGAGGATTATTGGACAAAACTTTTGCTATGCAGTTATTGCCGTGCGCCGTT
Organism: Eulithis testata; assembly: GCA_947507515.1. Lineage (NCBI taxonomy): Eukaryota > Metazoa > Arthropoda > Insecta > Lepidoptera > Geometridae > Eulithis > Eulithis testata. Next base: position 10,175,094 of record OX382196.1, on the reverse strand, counting down.
CCTACTTATATTTTTACCTATCGCTACCCGCTTCGGTAAGTCACCCGTTCATTTGCTACTGTTATTTTTGTTGTGCTAATTGTTTTACTGCCTTTTTGTCACCTCTTTTATCATCATTTTTTGCCTATCTAAGCTTTTTGCCCTTAATAATCTTTTTATGCAAAATTAAGATCCTTATACCTACTGTGAAACTAATATCTTTACCGGTTAACAATGATTAGCATATATTATCAGAACGTACGCGGTCTACGCACAAAGACAGCCTTGTTTTATAGAAATATAAACATATGCTCGTACGATATTATTTGTCTTACAGAAACGTGGCTTAATGATAGTATTTATAATAATGAGCTGTTCGACGATCGTTATATTGTTTGGAGACGCGACCGTAACTACGATCAATTAAATCAGTCAAAGGGTGGTGGGATTTTAGTAGCTGTTCGTCGTGAGCTCGCAGCCGAATGCCGGAATGAATGGTCATCCTCAGCTGAGGACCTATGGGTTACGCTCACAATGCACAATCGTAGGCTAAAGTCTACCTACAGGATGCATTTATGTGTAGTCTACATATGCAACCAGAACTTAGGTAACTCGATGGAAGTACAATTATCTAACTTTGCTGACAACCTGACTAGAATTGTACTAGATAATCCACTTGACAAGGTAGTAGTCTTAGGTGACTTTAATATGCCTATGATCTCATGGACTATAAGTGAGGACGGTGTCTCACTATCACCTAGCAATCTACAAGGGTCCCACCAAATATACCTTATTGACAGTCTAAATACGTGTAATTTACTACAGTATAACTCATTTTTAAACCATAGTCATGGTCGTTTATTAGATTTAATTTTTTCAAACAATGACGTTAAAATCGTCTCATGTGATAGCCCCTTAGTACCTGAAGATCCTCACCATTGTTCTCTTTTAGTTTCTGCTGATTTCGTCGAACTTCACACCATAAAACCGCTCTCGTACACTAAATATGCATATCACAATGGAGACTACCAATCCATTTGTTCGGAACTTGACGCAATCGACTGGCACTCTGAACTTTATAGTGGATCTGTAGAGGATGCGGTCAACTATATGTACAGCACACTATACAACCTGCGCAATACCTACATTTCATCGAAAACCGTCACTCCTTCCCGCAAATATCCACTGTGGTATAAACGGCCCCTAATAAAACTTTTAAAGGAAAAATCCAAATTTCATAATAAATTTAAATTATATGGTAATTTATATGATCGGCAATCGTTTATTATGTTAAGGGATAGAGCGCGGGTCTTGGAAAAAGAAATGTATGACACCTATATAAATAATATTGAAACTTGCATTAAAAAAAATCCTCGTGCATTCTGGACGTTTGTAAAGAGTAAAAATCAGTCAAATACCTACCCGTCCGTGATGAAGTTTGGTAACTGTACCTCCGATCAAGGTGATGAAATAAGTAATATGTTTAGCGAGTACTTTCATTCGACTTTTCTCAGTAACCTGGGTACACCAAGTGACGCACAAGATACTTCTGAATTATCAAGCTACCTTACGTCGTCTGCCGACATAGGTATGATCGAGGTATTACCTGCGGAAGTACATAAATTATTAAAATCTCTGGATCTAAATAAAAGTGCAGGACCTGACAAAATCCCTGCTATCTTAATAGTTAAATGTGCCGACAGCTTAGTTCTCCCCCTTTCTATTTTGTACCGTCGCTCGTTAACAGAAGGTATTGTACCTCAAGTTTGGAAGTCCGCATTTATTACCCCTGTCCACAAAAAAGGTCCGAAAAATCAGGTGGAAAATTATAGGCCCATCTCAAAGTTATGCTTGTTCGCAAAGGTTCTTGAAAGAATTGTGTATGCACAACTGTACTCTGCGATCAAGCATGACCTTGCGCCGCATCAGCATGGATTCTTAAGGGGTAGGTCTACCACTTCAAATCTTCTATTATGTTCTGAGTTTTTGTCACAGTATATGTCAGAACCCTCCCAAGTGGACGTTATCTACACAGATTACAGTAAGTGTTTTGATCGTATTGACCATGTGATCCTCCTACAGAAGCTTCAGCGCATAGGTATTAGAGGAAACCTGTACAGGTGGTTCTCTTCATATGTACGTAATCGATGCCAGACTGTTGTACTCAGCGGATACTCTTCCTCGCCTATGACCGTTCCTTCGGGAGTTCCCCAAGGTTCTTTGCTGGGCCCTTTGCTTTTTGCACTATTTGTCAATGACATTTCGTCTTGCTTTATTTATTCTAAAGTAATCCTCTACGCAGATGATATGAAAATTCTTTCTCCTATAAAAAATATTGTTGACGCATCTCACCTGCAAACTGACTTGGATAGGTTTCAAAGCTACTGTCGTCTTAATAACTTGGACCTAAATGTTTCTAAATGCTATGTCTGCTCCTACACCCGTAAACCAGTACCACTTACATATAATTACATGTTGCGCAACTCACCCATAATAAGAGTAGATTCAATTAAAGACCTAGGAGTAACTTTTGATACCAAAATATTGTTTGACGAACATATTAATAACGTAGTTAAAAAGGCGTCCCGAGCACTTGGCTTTGTCTTACGAATGTCATCAGAATTCACTAGCATTAAAACTTTTAAAATTTTGTATTGTGCATATGTACGCAGTCACCTGGAGTATGCCTCACAGGTCTGGAATCCATGTTACAATGTCTATTCTTCTAGGATAGAAGGCATACAAAAAAGATATCTTCGTTACCTGCAATTTCGTGCTAAAGTCTATCTGCCAAATTACATTGCAAGATGTCATAAGTTTCATTTCCTTCCTCTCTATAAACGCAGAGAAATTGCTGACATATCGTATCTTTTGAACATAGCAAATGGCACGGTGGATTGCCCGGAGCTGTTACAACTACTTGGGCTGCGCACTAACTCAGCTTTGTTAAGAAGACCCAATGCACTTCATGTTCCCGTGGTTAGGACTAATTACAGGCAAAATGCATTCATTCTTAGGGCAAGCAACCTGTTTAATACTTTGATCAAGGCAGATGTTGATATAGACTTATTTAATACCTCATTACCTACACTTAAGCGTTTACTCAGTGGCAGATTCTTTAATAATGTTTAGTTACTCAGTGGCAAATTCTATAATAATGTTTAGACTTTTTAGTTAGTATGCTTTTTTTTTGTTTATTTTTTTTCTTCAAAATTCAAACTATTTAATTTGTACCTTCACCGATTTGTAATTCTTGTAATCTATTTATCTGTGGAAACTTTTAATTGGCCTTCAGAATACTTTATTATGTTTGTCTACTGTCTTATACCTAGCTGTTAGTTTTCCTAAAATTCTTAAAATAAAATAAAATAAAATAAAATAAAAGTCTCAGAAATCCCGCAGGGAACTCACGCAGAGGAAAACTGGAATGAGCCCAATTTTTTCCTATATTTCCATACGTATCTACTGATTATCAGTGATTTAGGTATGTATTCCGTACACCTGATATACCTATTCACCGTCACCCAATAGGCCAAGGTTCGTCTCTACGTCTGCGACAGTTCCCGTCTCCGGCACCGGGCGGCCTCGACATTCTATTTTAGCTGTGAATGCTATTGCATTAATCTGAGTTTCAGTGGCCAGATCGAATCGTTTCCACTCTAATGTGCATAACGACAGATTAGAATGACTAATATTGTGCTAGATCGGTTAGATAGCTTTTTCAATCACAATAGTCACTTACCTAACATTATTTCATTCCGCTTTGAACATTATGTAGCATTGGAAATCTAAGTTAAACTGGCCGAAATAGTTACATGTATTTCTGAATAATTTCTGGAGCAGAATTTTGCAAGAGCGAAGTAATGGAAGGCTTCTGCTCCTCCCATGGTTTTTTCTTATAAAAAAAGAGGAGGGAAGGAAAGTCTTTGCTGTTCAGTGGGAAACATTCAATAATTCCATACCATTCCTTTAACTCGAGACCAATCTCTCAGACGAAGAATAAAGCTTTGTTTTCTTCTAAGACGAAGAATAAAGCTATGTTTTCTTTCAAATAAGCAAAAGATCTCTTATCTAATAGGATTTAGTATTGCAGTTGTTTATCATTTTTGCAAGACTGCAGTAACAAACAATAAATAAAAGACCAAAAAGTCTTAAGGCGCTGCAATATTTGGTTTTACCTTTAATTCCAAAAGCTCATTTGTGTGGAATGCAACCTTTTTTATTCACAGAACCTTTTTCAAAAGGCGCCTCCATGAGTCAACCATAGATGAGTTAAAAGTTAGCAGAATTGGAGTTTTTTCTACTCTATTTTAGTCTGTGACCGCAGCGCATACCAAATTAATGAATAAGATGCACGTGTACCAAATTAAAAGATAGTTTGTCATATCATATTGCGGTTAGGTACATACGAGAGTGTACTACCTACAGAATTGTAAATCTGTATGTAGTTTGAGCAATCTATAGAGCGTGCCTTCGTGTACGTGAAAAAAATATGAATAAAAGATATACAGATCATTCAAGCTTTTGCAACTTTAGGGACCCAAATGAAGGTTCGTAAGTGCTATAGATCAACTTGTGGAATGCACTTTCTGAACGGCAAGAAATATTTTCAGTGTGTTTCGAAGTGGTATACTTTAGCTTTTTAGTTTTGCACTCTAAAAGGTCAAAGTTTAGCTTCAAGCACGAATATACCGGTGCGCAGTGGCTGGTTGTTAATTCGTGAACCATTAGCATAGGTATTTCATAATTAAACTGGTAATCCGACGCTGGAAAATAACGGAACAAAATAGCAACGTGAATTCCCTTTCTCGGGTTTTATCGTGCAATATCCACAAGGTTGCTGTCAACTTGAGTTATTCTCTGGCTAATTAAGAGACCGGCGAATAACGCCGTAATTTCATTCTCTTTAAAATTCGTGTTCCGTAATAGTGAAAACTTGTTGAAAAATTATCCTAATCCCAAAAGCTAGGTATCGTAATCATGAGATCGCATTGTATGTGTTCAGTTATCAATCGTTCCGTTCCGTAACCAACTCTATATAAGACAAATGAATAGTACTTTTGGTGCACTTTCTAAAATTGGAACGCAAGTCGCGTTAAATAATTGGGTCGAACGGAATCTATAATTAGTTTTATATGTCCGCGAGTCGAAACAGTGTCTTTTATTTTTTTGTTCATTGCTCAGATTAATTTGCGTTATGTAGACGTGTCCGGTACCTTCACAAACGGGAAACCAACCAATAATATAAATAGCATTGGAGATTAACAAGAGTCATAATAAGAGTGTACTGTACACATGAAGGTAGTCTCTCTATGTATGGTAGAGCTTTTCACATTTTCACGACAGACTCTTTTACTTTTCAAAGATTTTAATTTTCTTTCTAAAACATACGAAACTTAGGAACCCCGAACAATTAATTTCTATCAGCATTTCCCGTGCGATAGAGTTCAAAATCAATTAGTAGGTACTAGCAGCTTGCGAAACCTCAAGTCGCAACGCGGAATCGCATTGAGGGCACGCAGGACCGGTACCCACCCACCTCTGGGTACCACAGTGACATGGGAGGGGAAGGGGGCATGGTAAATGTGTCGCCGCAGCCGCATTCCGCCGCGGTTGACTGTTCTCAGGAAATTGACGGATTGTGGAGGAAGGGATATGCAAATCCCTTTGATTCTTGATAATAATAATCGTGATTCGTATGAGCTTTGTATACGAGCTAGTATAAAAGAGTTACAAAGTTTTTACACTCCCTGAGTGAATACACCGCCATAGGTAAAAGCTTGCTGGTATAAGCGTAGAGCGCGTGAATGAGCTAGTACCTATACATAGATGAGCTTTGCTTTGAGTAAAACCTTGCGGGACTTATCGCTTTGGCAAGCCTCGTTTTGAAACTGCTTGTTCTAATTACTAGGTAGTTAGACCTAGTTACTGATGTGCATTATCGATAGAGCGAATATCAGAGTAAAACACATCAATCAAATCGCAATCGTTCGTATTTCAGTGACTAACACTACACACACACAGTATAACCAAGCTAAGTCGGTAATGGAATAAATGAGAAACCTAAAAAAGATTTGTAGGTTACATATAAATTGTATTCGTGGTACATACTACTCGGTTGTTACTTCTCTTTCACAGTATACATGTTGCGCGTTGATGACAAGTGGAAACAGACAATCACCGAACGGTGGCTGAGAAGTGGTTAATGAAATGGTTACGTTCAGCAGCGTATAATGTCCTAGTAATGGGTGGAGTCGAGCTTTGAATGATGATGACGATAATGCTGAGATTTAGCGTGGTCTGACTGTAGTACATCGATGACTTTAGAGATATCTTAAACGTTATATAGAAACGCCAATTAGCAAGCTAAACTAAAGGTGATACACGCTCAAGATTAGCAAATACCACCTGTTCTGTTACCGACGACTTTCAATTCACATGTTGCTACAGCCTCGGTGGAAGGCCAATAGACTTGTGAACGTAAAAAATATCCTTCGATGTCGAAGCGAACTTCTAGTAGCACCGGTCTAACCGATCTATAAACTAACTAACACGTCCGTAACTTCGTCTAAAAGAAGATTATCAATGAAACATAGCTAATGCACTAAGTAACAGCAATAATCGGTGCAAGAATTTCAGGAATCGGTTTTAGTAGTTCTTCAAAAATCCTTACAAACAAAACTAAAAACTTAACTGAACGTTATCATTATCCCATTCCACAATCACTAGACTTGAACTAGACTTGACTAGAAAAATAACAGCAAACGTGCTTTGCTTACCATACCAAGAATACCACAATACACATTTGATACCTAAAACCGCTACGATTACACTTTTTGGCTTATTTGAGTTTACTAAAATGAATTTTGGCTTACGCAACGGGGCCTAAACTTTCCAAAGATTCATAAATAACGTTACATAAAGCTACTTACATCTTTTTGTTACTCAGATGATATTTTAGTGGCCCCCACACATACATAAAAACTTGGAAGAAATATTCAAACAAAATAAATTTGGCATAGTTTGGATATCTCTGTGGGTCTAACATACTCTTTACAAACAAAACTACGAACTTTGTCTTTTAAAATTAGTTATAGAATTATAGAACTGTGGTTTTAACCACTTCGTCGTTCTGAGTTTTCCGGTGCACGAATTAAAAGATAATTGCCAATTGGCATAACGACGTAAAAAAGCTCGGCGGTTACGGTCACGTACACTGTTGTATGGGTGATTTGGATTGGATCACAGTTCACCAGCTATTAAACCAGCCATTTTAGAAATATAACCGACGGTTATTTCCAACGACAAACCCGTCAACACATCCAACGACAAAGTAACGAATTAAAAAAGTTTACCTAAGTATTGAAGTAGATTACTAAAGATGATAAGATTAGCTAGCCGATCGTTATCAAACCAACCGATGGGTAAAATAGATAACAAATGAGAATAAATAACACTTGGTAGATGAGCGTGAGCAATCTAAGGTGAATAAGAAGTGATGAAATAAACGGTTTGATTTCATCATTTTTGGTTCTATTTTCTGGTCGACCACGGGGGACTGACAACGACACCTAGATTTACCTATTCCAAGGTAATTCCTGTGATTTTTGAAAACTTTTTTATAACATATTTTTGAAGTGAACCGTCACGCTTGCTTCAGTGACACTGCATCGGGTTTACTCGGCTCCACTCGACATTAAGTCACATCTCAGAAAATACTTTTTGTTCCAAAACTAACTGCTTCATTGGCATCTTTCGTTTGGGGTAAACAGCTTTTTAGGCAAATCTCATGTACCTAGGTATAATGCCCTCATTGGCATCTCGCGTTCAAGGTAACTCTATCAATAGGGAATTAAAGGTAATAAGTACAATATTTTTAATATAGGTACTTATGAGTTTCTTTTAAGAGAGAACAGTTGCTCAATTTATAAGCGCTTTACGAAGGCTACCATAAAATTGTTTCACCTTTGTATTCTTTGTTTCAGCTTCAACCGTTCCAAGGACGGATTTTACGCAAGCAAAAAGCGACAAAGCTCGTTCGCTTGGTTGCTTAAAAGCGGTGACCGTTATAATTATGACGGTGCTTTTAAAAAATACCAGAAGCTCGTAACTCAGCGTCAATGATGGCCAGAATAATGAGTAAAAAAAGTAGAGATTTTCTGTTTTTGTAACAACATTTTTTTAAATAAAACGTAATGTAAAACTTCTTTAGTTATTATTGTACTGCGCCCTTGACACAGCTAACACAGCTACCTATATAAAACGGTCGTGATATGTCGGTCAGTGCTTCTGAAACATAAGTCAATACAACTTTTTGCCCCGTAAGCTCCTGTAGCCGCATTTTGACAAGTCGATGGGTAGGTTTCATGGACGTTTGCAGGCTTTGCAGACAAAGCTTGATGCTAACAATTCAATTCGGCGAGACACCGCAAAAACGTGGTCACTGGTGACTCAAGCATTATGCGAAAGTCGTAGTACCTACAAGTTGCATACTCTGTGGCTGTACAATGTACAGTCATCATCAAGTAGAATAATGATTGTTCTTTTATGATAAAAAAAGTTGCTTCTTAGTACGTTTACAACTGCATGATTAACTCTATGTGTTATGATAGGTAAATGGTTTTTCAACGGTAGTCACATCGCAATCCATGAATCGATCTTGAATGAGATCGTGCGCAACGTTTTTTTTTATTTTTGGTAGTATCTCTCTAATAACTTGCTGCCGCTGAATGTACCTAAGACCTGTTCCAGACATAACCCTCTGAGTCACACGGTAATGGATTCGCGGAACGGTTCGATCCGTTGCGAAACCGAGTGGCTCATGATTTCGGAGGCCTCGTGGGAACAGGGGGTGGTGAAAGCAGGTTAAGGAATTAAAGGTCGTCTTTGTTCTGAAGGGCTTCTATCATCAGTCGGCTTCACGCGTATTGTATTGACCATGTCTTTCAATGATTAAGTCGACTTAGGACTTTTGGTTCTGAAAGGCTTTCATACTTAGGTGTGCGTGCGATGCGAGGGAAGTAGATAAAAATTAGGTTCCTCAGTGCGTCCCGTGCGTCAAAGGGAAGTCTTCATTTTATTACATTTTTGAAGTTGCCAATCGACAACAGAAACATTACTAAATAAATAGATCTTGATTTTAAGTTCTATGATTCAAGAAATAAATAAAAATTGCTTGTTAGGTATAATAATATAATTTCCCCCAAATTGGTAAAATAAATTAATATGGAAATCGAACCACCTTAAAAATTATTAAAATCAAAAGTGACGATTGGGAGAATTTGTCCCAAAATATTTAGTCCGAATCGTCACTAAGTCGTAGTTTCTTACTTACCCAAAGATATTATTTCCTTCCACTTAGGAAGCAACTGCCACTACTAAACCATTCTACAAATCTCTACTTTGTATAAAATGCATTCCGATTTTGGTCGACCGTTTATCAAGAATTTGAATCGTTCTAGAATTTCTACGGACTAGGTTTACCTATCACGAAAGCTGTATCCATTTATTACCTAAAAGTTTTATGACTCATAATATTAATTGGATCTATTTCGACATCATAAAGGCGTTATTTTTGCGGCCAATCATAATCAACTTTTTTTCGAAACGTGACGCAAATGGCAGCAAATGGTGACGCATTTTAAACTATTTTTGGTTTAGCCGTTGAATAGTTTTTGTCTGTGCTTTTAAAAATTCGATCCTCAAATGCTGTAATTTGACTTTTTCCTTTATCTGGCAAATATCAAGTGTGTTTGAACACTTTGAACGTAGACTTTTCCGATCCCTAATCCCTACGAAAAGTCGCGTAGCGGTAACAGTCATGCGTTATTTATTTATAGCCTAGAAAGCTTTCCGCATTTTTGAGACAGACGAATAGACTCGTAATCTTTTCGTTCTAAAGTAAACATCGTATAAGCATAAAATGGTCGCCATTTCTTAGAAAATTAGACCAAATGAATCTGCCAAGAAGTTTGGTTCTTCAAACGTTCCAAGTATTTCCAAGTGACCATGCATATAAAATTGGAACCTTTTACTATGCTCTCGCAATCAAATACCTACCTAGTAATGGGTCGAATCAAACCACACGCAGCAACCCGTTCTTGGGGTCAATGCATAATTTTTAATCAAATTAAATTAAATTCAAAGAAGACCATCCTAAGGTACCTACTTCTATGCGTTTGTTTGGATGGGTGGTTGTGATATTCTCCTAACAAAACTGCCTGTCTGTCTATCCAAGAATATCTGATTTTTTATGATGGTATCGATTCGCTTGTTGCATTTTTCTTAACTAACTTAGTTTGACAGCACTAAAAATGTTGCCGTCCCTTTCTCATAAACTGAAACGACAAGGACGGCTATAATTTTTGAGCTGTCAAATTACCACTACCTAACTTATTCGATTTAAAGCTGAATAGGAATACAAGCCCTCTCAAATGATTGTAGGCACTAGGTACTATGCAGATTTAGCTAGTTAGGTAAATACCTACTCTGATTTTCATGATTTTCATCACCTTTCTTAGAGTGAGACATATTTTTTTTTTTCGCTCCTCGGAGCAGGCTATAGTTTAGAACCATACCGCCTAGTCTTACGTTATGTTTTTTCTTAGAGTGAGACATCCAAAACCCTCCATGATAAAATGACACTACAAAAGTTCACGTGTGCAAGTACAAGTACCTACCTAGGTACATACCCCTAACTAATCCATAGACTGAAAAATGCGACAGAAGTCTCAACAGTATCGAATATCGATATCGAATAACGGTCGCTATCGCATGATCCGATCGCATCTGTGTCGAGGAACCATGTCACATCACTAGCACTACCGCTAGGGTCATAGTGATGTGCTCTACTACTCGCATGGGGGATTCGAATGAGATTTCTAGAGGGACTTTAGTGACATTCTATGGTTGCGTAAAGCAAACAAGCTCGTATGAGTTTGTGGCAAACTCTGGTGAAGGAGTTTTTAGGCCGCCTTAAGGCCTCCGTCCTGGCGTAACGACTGCTTTTAGCCGGGACCGATAGGTAGTTGAATGTGCCCTCCAAAGCACGGAAGCGCTCAGATGTAAATGCCACTAACGGTCACCCATCCAAATAGTGACCGCGCAGAACGTCGCTTAACTTAGATAATCGGGTTGGGTAGGTAGGTACTAACTAACTATCTAGAATATTTTTAACGTTTCAAAATACGTAGAAAAACCTAAACCTATTCATAAAAGATACCTAATGTAGGGGCAGTCAGTAGGCCCTATTCATTTCGGACCGCATGTGAAAATGCCCCATCAAAATCAAAATTCAAGCTCATAGCCACAAAACGACTGGCAGAATATCTACGAAGGTCCCTGCTCTCCACAGATTAAATAACAGTATGTAGGTAAACTCGCGCTGACTCACACGCTCTTCCGCCTGATAGCAAGGTCACCGACACACACACACACACTGATAACGATACGCACACAGACCAGCGAGAAAGCAGTGAGAGTACGGGAGTACAGTCGGGGGGACAAGCGTCTGTCTCGACATATTTCGGCAGTCAATAGAGGGCGCCACTGTAAGTTGATTTGTGATTTAGAATTTAAAATGCATGTTTGTAGATGTACGTGCCTACGTATAGGTTAGGTAGAGCAAAGGCGATTCGCGATAGTATAAAAAAGCGATAAATAAAATGACGCATTATGAGAGGCTTAGAGAGTTACAAGTGAAATGATAACATCACACGTAGGTTAGTAGGTACCAACCAACTCTACCTAGGTACCTACAAGGATCAGCTTGAAACGTTCGGCTACGGCAATCACCTCAATGAGAAGAAATTTAAATGTGATACAGGTGCGTGCAGTTTTACATTTCCTAGAAAGTTTCTTACCTTTTTAACATGGATATTGTAAATAATTCAATAAATACCTATTTTTTAACGACAAACATGATGGTCCGGCTCTCGGAATCACGTAGGTACCTTTAGAATAACCAGACAGAGTCAACATTTTGGGGGGACTTGAAACAACTACCTAACGCACACAAACGAAACAAGCATTGCGCATACGTGAAAGCAGTGAATGTACACTCGCAATCAAAATGCCAATGCCTTTCGTATTTCTTTTGTCTTTGTTAAGTTGACCTCTAATCCTTGAAAATGTTTGCTAAGGGACTCAAATGGCACGTTTTAAACATGTATATATGTTACCTACCAACCAACGTAAGTACGAGTACCAATACCATTTCGACATCGTTTTATCGTAGGTCCTGAGCGACATTGGAAGTGTAAATGCTTGTATTATGTATCAATTTAACTTGAAAAAGACTGATATTACTTACTCATTTTATCATTATGAGTTCCATCAAAATAAAAAACATTTCCGTTAGGACATAAAACTCGAGGTCAACTACGTGATCGTCCATTTAATGAGCACGAGCTTTATTCATTAAGCGGATGGTTTATATTTATAAATAGGTAGGTACATAATAAAATGTCACTGTGTATAAATTTTCCATAGAGCTGATGACGACGAAACATTTTTGTTTACTTTTTAGAAGATTCACATACGACAACATCTTTGGTCTACATTCTGGTATCAAAATATTTTTAGTCATCATATTTTTGTAACTTTTTTTTTGTTTATTTACTTATTTTATTAGGTATAGGTATACATTATATATCACAGTAGGTATATCATATTATATATTGTGTGTGTGTGTGTGTGTGTGTGTGTGTTAGAGCGTTTTAAGCCAATTATTTGTAAGTAAAACAGTTCAACGAACAACATTTCAATCAATTCCATCAGACAGAGCAAACAATGAGAAACCAGATATCATTTCGACATTATTTTACAACTTTGTAGGGAACGGCCCATACAAGGAACCTATAAATAAATAGTTGCACAAGAACTGCAATTTAGAAGCCATTAGATTTTGTAATTACAATCATTTTATAGGATTCATACAATGTCGTACCAACTTTCAATATATTTTATTATTTACTAGGTGCCGCCCGCGACTTCGTTCGCGTCCCGTTGGATCCAGTTAATTTTTCGGGGTAAAAAGTAGCCTATGTGTTAATCCAGGTCACGGACAAAATATATTCCAAGTTTCATCACAATCGGATCAGTAGTTTTTACGTGAAAGAGTAACCAACATCTATCTATACTCACAAACTTTCGCGTTTATAATATTAGTAGGATTATTTACTAGGTGCCGCCCGCGACTTCGTTCGCGTCCCGTTGGATCCGGTTTATTTTTCGGAATAAAAAGTAGCCTATGTGTTAATCCAGGTCACGGACAATATATATTCCAAGTTTCATCCAAATCGGATCAGTAGCTTTTACGTGAAAGAGTAACAAACAAACATCCATCCATCCATAATTACAAACTTTCGCGTTTATAATATTAGTAGGATAAACTGTGTAGATAGGGCTCTTGGAACTTTTGGAGACCACGACAAATCATTGTTCTTAAATATCTAGCATTCAAACCAAATGGTAATTAATTAAATGCAAACAAAGTGTTGTGTTGGTACTCAAAGCATACAATAATTTAAAATAAGCACATAGTACAGTTACAGCGCCACCCACAGATGCAGTCTGACGAAATCATTAGCAATGAAGGCGTGTCGGTTGCCAAGGTAGCACAACTTTTACATCATTTATGTACCTACTTACTACCTAGTACTTACTCATAGGTACTTGAGCAAAACACAAGGAAAGTAATAGGAAAATTACTAAAAAAATAGTGCTTGGAGTCCGTCCACGCGGAAGAAGTTAGGTATACTTCGAGTGCCACGCATTCACTCTCGCTCTGTGTTTAATGTGAAATTAATTTAGTATTTATTTTTATGTACTTAACCAATATGCAGAACTTATTTAGTTAGAAAAGGTTCTATGCTCATGTTGCCTAAATCAGAACTAGATGGCGCTGCTAAGTTTGGTCGGATCCTAGAACGCGCTATCGAAGTGTTTTGCGTTTTGTGGGGGTCTCTGTATGTGATCACTCTCACTAGTCTCTGTCTCTTTCTATTCGGGGGAATAGAAAGAGACAGAGACTAACGCTTCCCGTTTAACGCAACCTTGTTGGAAGTCGCATTAGAAGTATAACTTCAAAAATAAAGTTACTGAAGAAACCTGAGTAGTGGTTATTGTGACTGGCTTTCCGTTTCATTTTAAATTAAAACAAGCTACGCCATGAAGCGCTCGTGGTGGAAATTAGTCAATCTTCAATGATTATCTAAGTTAAGCGACGTTCTGCGCGGTCACTATTTCGACGGGTGACTGTTAGTGGCATTTACATCTGAGCGCTTCCGTGCTTCGGAGGGCACGTTAAACTGTCGGTCCCGGCTCTAGCAGTCGTTAGGCCATGACAGAGGCCTTAAGGCGGCCTAAAAACTCCATCACCAGAGGGCCACTAACTCATACGAACGACCGACAACCATTTTAAATTGTCTAGCTACTTACGTGCCTAGATATACCAGAAAAGATGCAGTTGTCTGGTATTTCATTTATACCTACTAGCTAAACACTTGCAAGGTCGATGAAGCTCGCAAACAAGACTGGCATACGAAATAACGATAAAACGAATTCGTAAAATAATAATAAATATACGACCAAGTGCACGTTAGACACACGGTTGATATTTTTGTACGACTTTTTTTTTACTCCTTTTGGACCCTCAAACTTCACGACCCCTTGACCGATTTACTTCATTTAACAAACCAGTAAAACTTAAGAGTACTTATTCGTATACCTACCAAATGTGAAGATCGGATAAGCGGTTCAAAAGATCTCGAAGAACTAATAAACAAACATACAAAGCTTTTTTGTCCAAGTTGTCACTAAGATCTCGTTCGCTTCGCTCACTCGATCAATAATATCTACAAAGAATTCGGTCAATTTAATAACAAAACTATATTCGTATTAGAAGTGCGTGTGCGCATAAAAACAAAATTATATGTGTAGGTATTTAAGTAGGTATGTATTGGTAATTAGGTGAGGCACTGTAGACACTAGACAGACTTGATATACCTAGTACCTACCTCTACCTATGTAATACAATTACACAGTGGGCACCTTCTTATGTGTAAAAATATTTATATTCAAATTATCATGATTAAAAGTACCTACCTACCTACTTTTCATTTAAAGGCAATTCCTTTTAGACACCTTTGTACCGGTAAGTAGGTAGGTACTTTACTTATTTTATTACACTACTAAAAATAGGACGGGTAGCTAGGTAGGTAGGTACCTACCGCAACTACCTACCTCAAAGCAAGCAATATAATAAGTCATCAGTCAACTAAATAAAATCCGATAACACTTGTGTGCGCGATTGTATTGTAAGCTGTCGCGAGGGGCGTCGGGGGTTGGCACCCTCACGTGACGACCTTCAGGCGGCGCACCGACCTTGGCGTCGCGCGCCCGCGGGTCAGAGGTGAATGCACTACCCCCCGCGCGCACCCGCACCTTGCCGCGGCCGGCCCCTAGATACTTACGAACTAAGTTTTACTGGTCCCATGGTAAGTACATGCGCTTACCTCAATCCAAAAGCTACGAACTACGTAGCTCCATTGGCCCTCCGACCATCCCGGCCTCGGGCAACCGCGAACAGGTAACGCGGCACACCTTTCCCATAAAATACAAGTTTATTGACATCAAGTCTCACAAGATTGCGCAAAACTTGCAATCTTATCACAATCACAGTTCCTCGGATATTATTGTAACGACACTAAATATAACTATACAATTTACGGTATATTTACTAAAAAAGTTTATGTGAAGAAAAACATTGAACACAATCAAGCAGTCGGAACACCATGTCCACTCACCTCCGCAAAACAAAGCGGAATAAAAATTAAATAAAACGCGGGGAACAGAACGCAACGCGTGCGAGCGAGTGGTTGAGTTGAGTGAGTGAGCCAGCCAAGTCTGTCGCCTTTCGCTTCGCTGTGCTCATGCTGCTCCTCCAAATCATGTCAGAACAAAAACTTGTCCTGAGTGTGGGGCACGACATCTATGAATAGCGAAAAAAAACTGAACGCAATGTTGGTTTCTACAATCTCAAATAGATGGCATTCTTGTTTTGTATTTCTTTTGACAGTATTATTGACATTTTGTTATTATGTCAAGTATGAGTCAATGTTTGTTCCATCTAGAGATGGGCAAGTATATTTAAACAAAATGTCATGGTGCTTCAACTTATGGCCAATGACTATCCCCGGAAATAAGTCTCGTACATAATAATACCGTAATAAGTTTAGTCGTGATTTCGATGTGCTGAAAATGCCCAATTTTGTTGTTGTTTTTTCAAAAGTAACCTACTTTTACAGCGCTAATATTATAAATAGTCGTCTTTGTCATTTTATTTTATGAACAATAATTTATGGCAATATTGAATATTAACAGCTCGGCGCTGACAAATTAAGTTCCTTTAGGAAAATGTACTAAAAATGTATTAGAATCGACACCAATGTCTAAATTATTGAGATTTAGCCAAAATCATTCAGGTGTCATGGTAATGCTCTAAATAATAATGTTAACGTACTATGACAACCTTTGGTATTGTACCCATAAATGGAGTTTTGTTCATTTTGTTGAGTCACTTGCGCCAGCGTGCCAGCGTCAGTTGTGCTAAAGTACGTATTAATATTTAAAATAACTATTACATAAACGTTTATACACAAAAAGAAAATTATAAATAATAAAATATTTACAAAATACACATGAAACAGTTGAGGTATTTATAAACCGTTGCAAACGACGTAGCTCAACTGGTCCAAATTAAAGCATTGCTATTCAGCGCGGCAATGCAGCCCACTACGGAACGTCACAGTTCAGCCAGTGTCTTGGGCACGCTTCTGATTGGTACTGATTGAGCTATCATTAAATTAATAAATTAATGTACTATGACAGTGAACCATGACAACGTTTTGTATTTTACCCAAGTCTAGTGGAGTTCGTTCGTTTCGTTGCGTCATGCGTCATGCGTCATGTCACTTGTGTTGTTTGTGTCAGCCAAGCCTGAAGCCAGCAGCTCAGCCAGCCAACGTCAGTTGTCAGTTGCGTTTTGCGGTAGTTTTGCGTTGTGTTGCGTCTTGCGTCGCATGTTATGTGTGTTGTGCGTGTACGGTATAGCAGTGCCTATTTCCATCAGCTGATTGAATTTTACTTTGTGTAAATCTTTAATTCCATAGTAGTTAAAAACAATACATACAACTCATTTGGATATCTGCTGGTTTGTGTATCAATCAAAAATCTGTTACGTGTTTTTGTGTTATTATTCCGAATCAAAACTACAAAATTAGTCATTTCAAGGCTACTCTAAGTTTAATTACGAAGATCTTGGACATGTGTGGTATCTTGCCATAATGGTGGATGAAAATGATCGCTTCGGCAGGAGTCCGACCAAGAGTACTCTACTAAAGATAGTAATATTAGGCGATGGGGGAGTTGGAAAGTCTTGTCTGATGAGCAGGTTTATATCTAACCACTTCGATGACCACAGCTTTCACACTATCGGCGTGGAGTTTATGAATAAAACCATTGAGGTGAACGGAAAGGAGTACACATTACAGGTATGTCCACAACTGAGCTCTAAGGCCCATATGCTGATACAGAAATCAGTACTCGAGCATAGATTTGAGTAGATATTTTCATACAAAAATTTATACTTTAGTCCGGATCAGTGCTTGAGCAATAAATCAATGTATAATAAGCAGAGATCGGAATAGGTAGAATGATTTAGGATCAATGACCTCAAACGATAGGTTAGTATGGATATGCTGCGGGAATTCCGGTATTTTAAAATTAACAAGAATTGTTTTCTGTAATTTAATAAATATTACAAGGAGGCGTTACGATCAATGACCTTAAGCGATAGGTTAGTATGACAAAACAAGCGAACTGTCAACTTCAATATATGCGTAGAAAACGTCACAAATTTGCGCATAGTAACATATACAACAAAGCTTTAAATCAATTGGATACATTTTATGGAAACGCATACGGCGGACACTACATTTTTTTTTATTCGACAGGTTAAAAAAAAATATTTTCCTACAAAAAAGTTCCACAATCTCTTCCTTTAAATATCAAATGTAGTAGTTACTAAATTACTACTTTAACTATAATATTTAGCTCCATCCGGTTAATATCGGAATTTTCCGGAAGAAAAGCCATATCCAAGTTATGAAACTCTGATGCAAGTACATAAAATCATTCTACCTATTCCGATCTCTGATAATAAGCCTAAAATTACCTGCCAAGTATTTTGCTTCAATGTTATATATTTAGAATAAATATTGGCTTTTAACATTGCATGAAAAAATATATGACTGACCCAGCTACCTGTAGTATATTATGATACCAGCTTCATTTTTACACAACATCTTTGATTATTGATCACTTTTAGAACCAAGGCTGTTGTATCCAAATATAGACACTAGTTGGTTTGCATAATGCGTTGTAGTTTATTTCTAATTTAAGCGATATTTAACCCAATTTAGCTATACTTTGATAACCACAGGCTTTTGACAAAAGCTGGTTAACTTGCAAATAATAAAGATGGTTCTAGTCTGACGCAGCGAATACCATTTATTTTTAAACAGTGTTCCCTTATTCTAGTCAAAATTCTATAAAGTTATTGCAAAGCAGACTTAATTATTCTTGTCTAAATTGTATTAGGTTTCTCTCTGGTTTATTGCATTGTTATGCATTGGAAAAAAAGATGTTTTCACAAAATATTGATTACTAGCTTCCGCCCGCGACTTCGTTCGCGTCCCATTGGATCCCATTAATTTTCCAGGATAAAAAGTATCCTTTGTTACTTCTAATACCTCCAAGAATATGTGTACAAAGTTTCATGATGATCGGTTAAGTAGTTTTCGCGTGAAAGTGTAACAAACAAACTTGCATTCACATTTATAATATTAGTAAGATTTATGTGAATGTTGATACATACTTCCAACTGCATCCAACAGTGACGGTGTAAATGAACCCATAAGGGGATTTGTGGATTTTTTTTCAATTCCCCTGCCGGCATTCGCTAAGGGGATTATTGGACAAAAGTTCCAGAATTCCCCCACGCAGGGGACTCACGTAGGGAAAAACTGGAATGAGCCGACATTTCAGCTGCACTGAAGATCGATTGATTCACAGTTGGAACTGATTAAAAACTTAACTGTTGTAAATTAGTATAATTATGCCCCTGCATCAGTCAGTCGGGCACTTGATTCTTATAATGCAAGTGTGAATCATGTGATCTCAGTAATTGTGCAAGACATGTGATTTAGTAATGGTTTTTTAATTGGTGCATTAATTAACTTGCACCTTGCAACAGGCTGTCTTAATTTATAATGAGTCAGAAAGTATAATCACATCACTTTCTAATCTTTTGAAAACTTTGGGATGGTACTGCTGGTGATATACTATTGTTTTTTTACCCCAGGCAGGTACTACCTAACAAAATAATACATTTTTATGAGAAAAAAAGGTATATGCACATATTTTATCTTTTTACCTTTCATGTAGGTTTTGTATGTAAGTATACCTAATAAGTATGTGAACTCACGTTATTTAAGAACGCGCTTTGTAAAGTATAGCACTACATTAATCACTTATTATTTGTTGTGTAGGTACATAGAAATGTCTACCTATGTTATTTTCTATGTTAGATTTTTCTGGTAATAGAGTTATCGTTTTGGGTCCACTGTTATGGTAACTTCTATGTGAAGAAATAAACAATTAGTATTATTGAGGCCTAGTGGTACACCTAAAATTGGTGCAAAAAAGTCAAGGTGTGACCAGCCGCACTATGACTCATTTCCGACTTACCCTAGCACAATCAGTGTAACTGTGTAGTAGGTATACTTGTATACCTACCTAGTGCTATTATATGATATTATGGCCGCTCAGCGTTGTAGGCCACGCCTAAATTAACCCTATATCTGAACACATCTTTGGTTGGGGTTAATAAGCTTGCCCTTTGTAGATTTATTTTCATAGACAGCGTTGTGTAAAATGTCCATGAATATTTATTATTATTACACAAATCATACGAGTATTTGTTCTCGATGGGGATCGAACCCACAGCGCGGAAGGCAGAGCTATACCCACTGAACTGAGACGCCTGCCTGCCTGACTAAGGTCGAATGGGTCAATTCATGCTAGCGCGAAGAAATTGTGCATTACGTTGTGGAGATAAGGTTGAATTTGCTATGTTAAGTTCCTTCGATGCGCTTCGACCATGCGACTACGCTAGTATGAATTGACCCTTAGTATTTTCTCCACAGGTATGGGACACAGCGGGCCAAGAGCGCTTCAAATCTCTCCGAACACCGTTCTACAGAGGATCAGATATATGCATACTATCATACGCGATCGATGATCGTTCCTCGTTCAACAACATCAAGATGTGGCTGAACGAGTTCCTGCACTACGCTGGAGTCAAGAACGGAATCGATCGATATCCCTTTATGGTGGTAGGGAATAAGGTACAAAATTCTACGCCTTTCGTTCTACATACCTACTACATCTAGAGGTTTTTGCAAAAAAGCTCATCCGGGGAGGGTAAGGTGGGTGGGTGCCTTACCTATTTCCGTCGCCAAGCAGTGATGCTTGCATTGCCGTGTTCCGGTTTTTGTTGGGTGCTAAATACTAGTAGTTCGCCCCGAACTGAGATCTCGTGATCGGTCAAGAGGTTGTAAAGATACGAGGGTCCAAAGTCCAAACGGAATAAAAAACCTATTTAACCTAGAATAAAAATAAAACCCGTTTTGGAACCTGTCTAAACAAAGCCGTATTATTTCATATGACACCCCACTTGATATTTTGGTACGACTTTTTTTTAATTCCCTTTGGAACCTCATAACTTTCCTACCTTGACTGATTTACTTTATTTTTCAAACCAGTAAAACTTAAGAGTACTACCCGTATACCTACCAAATTCTGTGAAGATCGGATAAGCGATTCAAAAGATCTCGACGAACAAACATACAAAGCAGGGGGGGGTCTTGGGCGGGTCAGGGAGGGTCTTGGCAAAAATCACGTAATAATTTTTTTCGCAGAAAACGGTGTAAAATTGCATGAAAAATTATTTCTAGAATAAAATATGGCCAAATCTGAGACAATAGTATTTATGTATTTTTTTTTCAATAATCAACACGTTTACAGCCAAAATAGAAGTCTTGAAGAATCTCGCGTGAGATTAGGGGTGGGGGGAGGGAGTTGAGAAAAATCTTACGATATCTCACCAAGGGGCGAAAGGTGGTCGAAAAATTCTCAAAAATGCCTCACGTAATTAATGGACGCCCCCTTGTCAGATTGATATACGCATGCGATACACCCAGACTACCCAAGAGCGCGTCCTCAGCGGACGTCCTCTGTGGTGAAGTAATGCATTGTTATACGCGTAGGCCACCGCCTATACAAAATGTGGGTATCTGCTTGTTACATTAGCACTGCTGTGCGCGCTCGCAGCGCCGGCGAGGGCGCAAACCAATAATAGAAGTGAGTGCACTAAGCCATGTAACAAGCAGATACCCACATTATGTATAGGCGGTGGCCTACGCGTATAACAATGCATTACTTCACCACAGAGAACGTCCGCTGAGGACGCGCTCTTGGGTAGTCTGGGTGTATCGCATGCGTATATCAATCTGACAAGGGGGCGTCCATTAATTACGTGAGGCATTTTTGAGAATTTTTCGACCACCTTTCGCCCCTTGGTGAGATATCGTAAGATTTTTCTCAACTCCCTCCCCCCACCCCTAATCTCACGCGAGATTCTTCAAGACTTCTATGTTGGCTGTATTACATCACATTATTTCTAGGTCTTCCAACATAATCATTATAATTTTCTGCAGTTTTGATATTCGTATTGTATTATACGGAACCGTAAAGATATGCGTCATAACTTCTACGGATGAAGCTTTATTTTTCTCGTTTTTCATATACATTAATTTGCAACTGAGTAAAACACCATTGTTTCACAATTTACATCGTAGTAGGTTTATAGCGTATCGGGTTTGCTTGCTATTTATTGTAATTAATAAATAACTGGCATTGTTTTCTAATAATTACTGCTAACCGCATATTTCCTTAAATATGTACAACTCAACAGTTTACATAATTATTATTTTTTGTATGGACGACTCTAATTGTATATTTTGTAAATTGGTCGGATTAGATTAATTGCGGTCGAAAAATTGTTCCATCAATATTAAAACGTCGTGATTTATCTATACCTAGTATAATTTTGTTTTATAATAATTGTCAAAATAGAAATAGCCCCAGAAAAAAATCACAAACAACGAATAATTATTCCATATATCAATGATCTTTTATGTAATTTTTTTTAGTTAGCGTACAATTTCCCCGATTCTGTAATATATTCTATAATTTCTGAACTAACCACATTTGACAGCACTAAAAATGCTGTGAAATGCTGCACTGGAAACGTAAAAATGGGTGGCTCCCATTTGTTCTATAGAACTGTTACAGTGTTACGTCTATAGTAGCTGCCAAATAACACCGCAATACAGGTCATTCACCCACCTTCACCACGATGTCGCAAAATTCAATTTATGTATGGTAAACAAACAGTACTACGAGATTCGAGCGATTACCGTCTTAGCGACAGGTTTGAATTGAATTTTGCGACATCGTGGTGAAGGTGGGTGAATGACCTGTATTGCGGTGTTATTTGGCACCTACTATAGAACTGTTGAAACTTTTTTTATCCGTAATATGTGGTAACTTCCATTTGGGTAGGACTATTGAAACGAAAACTAGCCCTAATGGGCTAGTTTCAATAGTCCTACCATGGAACTACACGGATAAAAAAAGGTTTTTAAAAACAGTCCTATAAAACAAATGGGAGTTACCCGAAAAACACGAATATAATCATCATCATCATCATCAACCTATATCAGTCCACTGCTGGACGTAGGTCTCTCCCAAGACGCGCCACTGAGCCCGGTCTTCGGCTCTTCTCATCCATTGTTTGCCAGCTACATGTCTCAGATCGTCGCGCCATCTTGCCGGAGGGCGTCCTACACTACGCTTGCCTAAACGCGGTCTCCACTCAAGTATTCGTTTGCTCCAACGATTGTCGGTTCTACGGCAAACATGGCCGGCCCACTGCCACTTCAGCTTACTAATCCTCTGAGCTATGTCGACCACCTTAGTTCTTTGTCGGATAACCTCATTTCGGATTTTATCCTTTAAAGAAACTCCGAGCATAGCTCTCTCCATAGCTCGCTGAGCGACTTTCAGCTTGTGAACCGACCCTACTGTCAGTGTCCACGTTTCGGCAGCATAGGTCATAACAGGTAGGACGCACTGGTTGAAGACTTTTGTCTTTAGGCATTGGGGGATGGACGACGAGAGGACTTGACGAAGTTTCCCAAATGCAGCCCAGCCCAGCTGGATTCTTCGGTTTAGCTCGCTCTCCAAGCTGTGTCTACCCAACCGCAATATCTGCCCGAGGTAGACATATTCCTGCACAACTTCGAGAGGCATTCCGTCGACAGTAATCGGCTCTGGGGTAATACGATCGTTAAACATAACTTTCGTTTTATCCAGGTTCATTCCCAGGCCAATTTGTCGTGAGGCAGCAGCTAGACTGTTCAGCATTTGCTGTAAGTCCTGCGGCGACTCCGCCAATATAACAATGTCATCGGCAAATCGTAAGTGCGAGATATATTTGCCATTGATATTAATGCCTATTTCATTCCAACTCAGCGTCTTAAACATATCTTCCAGTGCGCTCGTAAACAACTTCGGAGATATAACATCTCCTTGTCTCACTCCGCGGCGCAACTGGATAGGTTTAGACTGCTGGTTCTGGACTTGAACAGACATAGTGGCGTCATTGTAAAGGCATCTCAGCACTTCGATATATCGCCAGTCGACCTGACATCGTTGCAGGGACTGCAGAACAGCCCAGGTTTCGACAGAGTCAAAGGCTTTCTCATAGTCCACAAATGCTAGGCATAATGGTTGATTATACTCTTCAGATTTTTGTATAATCTGGCGCATTGTGTGGATATGGTCTATGGTGCCAAATCCTCTTCGAAACCCAGCCTGCTCCGGTGTTTGAAATTCGTCAAGCCTCCGCGCTAGACGGTTCGAGATAACTCTGGAGAACAGTTTGTAGACATGGCTCAAGAGTGAGATCGGTCTATAGGTATCGAATATAATAACAATCTATAAATAAGTTAAACAAGCTTTGCTTATTTATAGAAAATACAATAATAGATTCAGATCCAATGTCATTTACCCCATCTTTTTGCAGTCAGACGTGTCTTCAAAAGACAGGGAAGTGACTCACGACCAGTTGAAGCAGTGGTGCGACGACAACAAGATAGCGACCTACATAGAGACGTCGGCGAAAAACGATAACAACGTGGTCGAGGCCTTCTCTATGGCTGTGCAAAGGTAACCTCTATACTTGTTTCTTTTTCCTTTACTGCCGTATTCAGAGACGTCACTTTACGTATTACTTCAAATTAGCAACGACACGAGATTCGAATTTTGTCATTTTTTGAAACAACATGTATCATTTTTATTTTAATATTTTTTCTTGTGTTATTGTGAGTATTGTTGTTTAATTTTGTTGGAATTTTAACCAATAATACTTAGGTCGTAACATGAAGTGTGGGCCATTGGAATAAATGTGTGTAAAGTGGTTTTTCTGAATGTGAAAATTCGATTCAGGTTTTAGAGGGAAAATCCACCATTTTCTCTTCAAAACAAACGACAGCCGACTTGACGAAGACTTCATATCATATCATATCATATCATATCATATTATTTATTGCAATTATTATGTTACATGGTTAGGTCTTAAGGATTAAAATAGTAGTGCATAATAGCCCGCTTAGGGCATAGCAATAATTGGAGTGGAAGCGGGCCGAAATTTGAGTAAAGTTAAAAATAAAAGCTAGTTGTTTGTGTTCATTTCAATTAAGTTACAACTTAACTTGACTTATCATTTACGCAAGACAAACACGTAAACAAACTAACTTATTAGGGGAAAAAACCTAACGTTCGACTAGGCGGTATGGTTTTAAAACTATAGCCTGCTACGAGGAGCGAAAAAAAATCACACTGTAGGTCAATCAACTTAGAACGTAAGACTAGGCGGTATGGTTCTAAACTATAGCCTGCTCCGAGGAGAGAAAAAAAAAATTGTATTTCGAAAGAGTGTAAAACGGCTTTTAGATTTTTCAATCATACCGTGTTGTGGATATTAAAACAGTTTTAAAATACTGTACTATATAAGCAAGATCATTTCATAGTCTAAATCTTCGCAGAAAGCACGTAATTCGACTACATTAATATCTGAACTTTTAACGGAAGGAAACTAAATAATACACTTAACCGGAATATAAAATTCAAAACATTACGAGGAAACATATAGATAGATAGATAGATAGATAGAAAATACTTTATTGCACACCTTAACCTAGGGATTACAAGAAAAAAATAAAAAACAAAACTTAAATTTATTGCACAATGGGCGGTCTTATCGCTATACAGCGATCTCTTCCAGACAACCTGGGACGGAATGGACTTTGAGGTATAATACAAGGGGTATATAATACAAGGGGTATATAATACACAGCTGACTAAATCTATGTCAATTTATCACAGTATTCGTAACATAAGTTTTTCCCCAATAATAATTGTCTAGGTTTGAGGTTTGACCGTGATGCGTCTAACCGGAAAGACCTAGACACAAAATATTGGTAAAATCATTGCAGAACACGCTCTTTGAAACCGTTTTCCTTGTTAAGTGTATTCAGCTAATTGGCGTTAATGAAACGGTGCTGAGCCAACTGTCTCGCATAATTAAAGTTCTTAAAAACATAACATTACGTCTGGTAATCCCCTGCACGGTAGACGATTATAAAAATAAAGACATCATACTTAACTGACTCAGAACTCCGAAGTCCTCATGTCTTTATTATTCGAGTCTCCTATTATTATTAGTAATGTTCGTTCTAATAATTCCCTTATCTCATTGGAATGTATAATAGTGGCAGTTTACGTTTAGTCTTTGTTAGTGTTTTCATGCATTTTGCTATAGATATAATAGGTACGTGGTCTTGAAAAAGTCATGTACTGTATTGCACAAAGAAAAATACCGCGGTACCTTATGATAACGCTAATTTATTACACTCAGAGCACCTAATTCTTTTGTTACATTTTTGTAAACTAACCTAAAGGCGGTATTAGGCGGTTCACTATTTTCTTTCATTTCCGATGCTTCATCGATGAAGCATCGGAAATGAAAGAAAATAGCAAAAATGACAGCACTAAAATAGTGGACATCCCTTTCTTCAGTAACTGAACCGTTAAAGACAGCTATCATTTAGCACTGTCAAAATAGTCCATAGCTGAAGCCGAATCGGGCCCACAACTGTTCTATATCTCTTGTAAGCACTACACTTTCCTCCAATCCGAAACAAGTGAAGTTTTCGGAGCTACATACAGCTAAGTTCGAAAATATATAGGTACTAGAGTGTGCTGTACGCGACGATAGAACCCAAGACATCTGTGCCCCAGAGAATAAAAGCGTGGGTCACCCAGATATTATCAGGCTACCCACTATGCACTAAGTACAGCAACTGAACATTGAGTACCTACTTGAGCGATGATATCATCAGTCATCTGCTAAAAATAGGTAATTTTTATCACCTGTTTGAATATGAGTTAGAATTGCCAAAGTGACTTTTGGTAATATGTTCTGCAAACTACAATTTCCATCGAATCGTTATCCGCCTGAAAGATTCGATACATATTTGACAAAGATTCGAGTCTGGAGCCTTGCGACTCCTAAACATAATTACGTGCGTAATTATGACTAGCACGATTTTTTTTTTACAAATACCAAATACCATTCAGAAATTCAATAAGCCTTGTGAACTCACCTCGAAACTAAATCAATACATTTTCGTGACATTGCTTTGTTGGTAAACCTTTGTATTTTACAAACTTAATAAATAGTAAAAAAAACTGTATTTCCTGAATAAATAGAATTTTAGGTCTACAGAGACAACTAAAACCTACTAAGAAATAAAATAAGTCAGTAAAAAAATAGAAATAAATCAGTTTATATTGAGAACCGGGGGTGTGGTCAAAGGGGTGAAATAATAGGGTGCGGTTGAATTACGTGGCAAAAAATACGAGCTTTTTCACCTAGATTTGGGTATAGATAAGCTACATACTACTGGAACTAATTACTTATTTACAATGACTACATAATGCGGTTTTTTTTCGGGGCTTTTCGAACCACATCTAACATATTGTAAATGTTGAGGTACTTGAGGGACTTTTAACGCTGTCAAGTGAATTACCAAGAAATGGGGTGACTCGCATTTGTTCTATAGGACTGTTACGTCATAGAACTGTTAAAACTTTTTTTATCCCTAATATCTCGTAACTTCCATTTGGTAGGACTATTGAAACGAAAACTAGCCCTAATGGGCTAGTTTCAATAGTCCTACTATGGAACTACGGGGATAAAAAAGTTTAACGTAACAGTCCTATAGAACAAATGGGAGTTACCCAAGAAATAGTGCGGGGACGCCCCAGCCCTACCCAGATTTCATATACGTTTTTGAATCCTATACTAATCTAGCTACGTTACTTTCGATCCCAAATAAATTCAGTGCGTAATTTCAATATTTCTAAACCAAGTATGAACAACGCAGATGAAATTGTAGTTTGAACAATTTTGTGGGGCGTTTTTCTTAACTAATTTGACAGACGAAAATGATAGCTGTCTTTGTCGTTTCAATTCATTAGAAAGGGATGGCAACAATTTTAGTACTGTCAAATTAGGTTAGTTTAGGAACTAATTAGGAAATAAACAACAGAATCTGCATATCTACAGCATAATTTTGCACATAAAAACTTTTTCACAAACTTTGCATATTATCCATGATGTAAAACTATGTAATGATTAGCTTTCTTACTAAAAAGTGCTGCTTTGTAACATTATACATTCATCATCATCTCAGCCCGGTATCACCCACTGCTGGGTATAGGCCTCCTTCATGTTATGCCAGCCTCCTCTGTCCTGTGCGTGCCGCAACCAGGTGTTTCCTGCGACTTTTACGATGTCATCGACCCATCGCGCTTTCGGACGGCCCAGATTCCTTCGGCCTGATTTCGGCCACCATTCCGTCAAGGCTTTACTCGACCGGCCATCTCCACGTCTAGCCAGGTGTCCTGCCCAACTCCACTTGAGTTACTATCAAATATGTTTTGATTCTTGGTGCTTTTTTCAGCTGACTAACTCAAGCTGAACCGACAAATTCTAAATGAAAATCTTGAGATTATCGTGATTCTGATTAAAAAATAGTGAATTTTTTCATTACCGAGTTGGTAGAGAAAAAATATTCTTGATGATAATTATTTTAAATTTTCCCTTCACCTATAATAATAAAATACTAGTTTACAATATTTATAATAATCTCAGAAGCCGACAAACCTTGATCTGTAATCTCATCTTAGTAGGTACCTGTGGTAATGTCAATATTTAGCACACGGTTCTTATGACTCATCTCAGTAATCTTGCCTCCTCAGGGTCAAAGGAGACCAAGCCGATGCCTGAATTTTCGTTTAGTTACAATTTTTAAAAAGAATGCCTCCTATTCTGTTTCTTCATTTTACTAAATTAATGTGACGGTACTCAAATTGTTTCCCTCTCTTTCTCATGAACTGGAAGGACAAAGACTGATATCATTTTAGTCTGTCAAATTATTTTAGGAAAACGAACAAGCGATCAAGAATGACGATCCAACTCAAAAACTGAGTAAACGCTTGTCAAAGGCGAAGTTCCAAAACTGTACTTAAATATTTTAATCGCTCTAGAAGTTTTAATTGATGAAAGTTATCAAAATAATGTCCTTTAAAACTTTGCTTTTTGATTTGCGGTGGAAGGCATTTTATTTTATTGCGGTATCAAACCGTCATGTAACACTGGATTTTGGGGACACAACGATTTAATGTTCATAACAATTTAAATCATATAGAAATTTTGAAAATAGAAGTTTATCTTAGCAATGTTTATGTTTTGAAATAGCTTCTAATTATGATTTATTATTTACCTTTGAACCTACTGTTTTATATAAGTTGGCCATACCCGCAGCTTCGACTGCGTTTCTTCGGCTTGATTTTCTAATATTTATTGAGATTTCGTTCTGAAAATCGTGTTCACTATATACTAGTTTTGACGTTCACTTTTCCTTTTTCCAGATGGGCAGAGCTAGAGCAAAAAGCTGAGAAAGAACTCGGCATGTTCCAACACCCGGACTCTATAACACTGCACGGTAACGGCGGAACGTCGAGCATACGATCGACTTGCTGCTCTAGGTTCAGCGAAGTATGAACGATTATTGCTTGTACTTGCTACACAAGCCTTAGGCCGGGTCTTCTCCAGGTTTTGAACTATCGAGTCCCATATATATTATCTACTTTAGTAGACTATCGTTATGTTAAACTTTATCTACGTACTACGGCTAGTCCCATCTTCGCACGGGTATTTAACAAAAAATTCTAACGTACAGAATTTTTTAGGTAATTTTTTTACATCTTTGGTTACATTATTGAAGTAATTAAGGATCCCTATTTTTTTTGAAAATATAATATAGCCTATCTCACCCGGGGATAGTGTTGCTTCCCAACGGTGAGAGCCTTTTTCAAATCGGACCAGTAGTTTCGGAGCCTATTCAACGCAAACAAACAAACAATCAAATCTTTCCTCTATATAACATTAGTCCATGTATAATTATCACAGTTTTTAATAGTAGTGTTTTATGAAAGAAGTCTAGGGAAGTAACACTGTACCTATTATCCGCCAAGCAGTGATGCTCGCATTGCTGTGTTCCGGCTTAAAGGGTATACGACGATGTAATTACGGAGTATTAACATTCTTATGTCTCCGAGTGATGGACGCCGTGCAATGCCTCACACGACACGTCCTCAGGTGGGAAGATTGTTATGAAGATATAACCGCTTAACACTAGGTGAGTCGTCTGCTTGCCCCATCACTTTCTATGATGTAAAACATCTGTTTCATTTAGTGGACTCCTGCGTTTTGATTGGCCAAGGCTCAGTAAATGTTTTGAAGTGAACTAATGGATTGTATAGTATATCTATTTGCAGTCAAAACCGATCTGAGTCCGTGATATTTCTAATTTAGTTATTTGATTGTATTTATTTAAGCTACCCTTGTTTTTTTCTTCACCAAACCTAATAATGAACCTTAGGTCGTTTAGAACTGCGAGTGGTTTTGTCAAAAGTTTACCTAACTTATAACTCTTCTTCCTACTATACTAGTAAACGAGTGCGAGAAGAATATATAAAAGTTATTTCACCCCAGTCCCAGTTCTAAACGGCCCATATCAACTCTCTGAATGAATATCTATTGTAATACAACCAAATTAAGTGTACTTTGGATAGATATAATACAACCAATTGAAATGTATACTTGAAATATAATACAACCAATTGAAGTGTGCACTTGGATAGGTATTTGGATAAATACGAATAAGGTAGCTTTTCACATTATGTAAATAGTTTAGAGGGCTAGTTTTTTTTAAATTGTACAACAGATGAAAGTATGAATGCTTTTAGATGCGTACAGCAGTGTAGTTCTTAGCCAGAACTTATACGCCGGTGCGTACAAAGCCGGAATATCTCTTAAATACTTTTTAAAATTAATATATTTTAAACCTAGACATAATATATTTTATTGGTGCTGAATATATTAAGTTACGATATTCAAATAAAATAAGACTCACATCACAATTAACTCCCATACACCATCGAGATATGTTTATATCAAAGGTTGGTCCAAAGATAGTATCCAACCAAATTATACTTGGTTAGGTATTTATATATTTGTAGTAGGTATACTTATATTCATACTTTTAGTAAGTATGTCTTACATATAAAAATTGGTTGTTTGAGATTAAAATTTTGGTTGTGATTGAAATATTTATTTCGCCAGAAAAGTTGTGTACATTTCTAAATCTATGAAAATAGAAACCAAAGAGCTGATGATATTTTTAACACATTCTGTTACTGTTATTTTCCAACCATCTCTAAACCACGGGTTTAGTACCTACAGTATTGTATAATTTATTCTTTTTGTAGTAAAACTTACATTCCATAAAATGTTTATAAATCCAGCATTTACTTTTTCATCCAGACATAGAGACAATAAGGCCGCTTGTAAACACACGTTTTTTTGGCGTAAAAATCTACGGTTAATTCTCCGTGTGTAGGCGCGGTTGTCAGTGTTGTATAGATCATTATGGGAGCTTGTAGACAGGCGCGGTGAATACGGCGGCGGCGCCGTGCTGTCGCGTCGCCGTGACTGTGTACAAGCTCCCATAATGATCCATACAACACTGACAACCGCGCCTACACACGGTGAATTAACCGTAGATTTTTACGATAAAAAAACGTGTGTGTACAAGCGGCCTAAGGGATCATTGAATTACCTTTAGGTATAATTTTGATTTAGAATATAGAAATAAGTTTACCACTAAGTGCCTGGCTCCATGGTTTGTTACCATTCTAAGTAATTTTGACATTGTAATTTCGCAGAACAGAATAGATTTAGTAGTGCCAACTTAGGTACATATAATATGTTTGTTTAGTTGGTTAAAGTGGAACTATAGTAGGTGCCAAATAACACCGCAATACAGGTAATTCAACCACCTTCAAAACGATGTCGCAAAATTCAATTTATGAATGGTAAACAAACAGTACTACGAGATTCGAGCGATTACCGCGTCTTAACCACAGGTTTGTATGGAAAGTGACAGAATTAGCCATTCATAAATTGAATTTTGCGACATCGTTTTGAAGGTGGGTGAATTACCTGTATTGCAGTGTTATTTGGCACCTATAAGACGACTTCTTAATTTCACTGGATTGTCAGTTTCTTTTTGTTTCATAAATTTTAAAAGTGGCGCCTGTATCAGCTTGTAAAACAGATAAATACATAAGGAATTCTTTTTAAACGCTGTGAAATTGTGCAGTGCCTACGTAAGTGTAGGTGTCAGAGAGATATGCGCGGTTCTACTTCGCAACATACACGTAAAAGTGAAGTAAAAAAAAATTCAACAACATTCAGACGGTTTCAAGGAATTCGCGAAAACTCTCCCTAGGTACTTTTAAATAAATAGGAATTGTACGGGCTGCTCGAAAATGTCTAGATTGGACAAAATGTGAATCTCTCGAACTTCTTACATGAGTATATTTACGTACTTTTAGATTAGTCACATAAATAGTTTCTCGTATAAGAAAGAAAATTCAAACCTTTGAGTGAATACGTTCTCTAGACTAAATTGATTTTTGACCGTGTTCTAAAACTATGCGCCAGCGTTAATTTTACAACATAAAAACAAATCTGTCAAATAATCTAGAGTAAGTCTTAATTTATGCGATTGTTTTAGAATACGGGGCTTAGGGTGCATCCACTGAAGCGGGAGGAGATGTGTATTTCAAAATTATTCAGAAAAAATGCACTTTTAAACTCCTAAAGCTGGTTTAGACGATGCCTAGTATTTTAGTCAAGTCGTCCATTCGTTTATACCCACAGAAGCACTGAACTTGCAACTTGACTAACGTATCTAGGTGTTGCCCGAACTTAGCAGGAAGTTCTAGAAGGAACTTGGCAACTGTAAGCTTAATACCTGTTTATAAATAAAATTATGTAAGTATTTTGTAGTTGTAGGTTGGCGAATGTTTTAATGTCTGGAAAGGCTGGACCTTAATAATTCTTGTGATTAAATATAACTTAATTACTGGAAAGTGACTATTTTTATTGTTTTCTTTTGCCTTCAGGATACTTTAGTTTCCTCTAATAACTTTAAGGGCGCTTTAGTTCTATTAAGTTCAGTAGGATCTCAAATCTGCAACATTCTATTATCCACGAAAAGTCCCTTTGAAATCCTAATTTTTATTCGAGTAAATCGTTAGTTTTTCGATACCGCAAACCGCTCGGATAATTCTTATGAACTAGCTAGGGTATGACGCCCTTAGAGGTTACCTATACCTTAGTCACGAACACAGCAAAAAAATTATTACGCTTTGCCAAGTGCGTATAGATACTTAATTCTTGCACAATTTTACCATTAGAATTGCATATTGCATGCATCTTTTAATGGAATTCGAGTTCTTGATACATTACGTACACAGTGATCCTCTTAGAAAATAAAACAAAGTAAATACCCATCGAATACAATGTAATAAATATAAAAATCACAATCTTTGGAAAATCTAAACTACCCTAAACATTTCCACGCATAGAAACAATGAACAATTGGTACAATATATACCTTGAGCTACTAGATAATTTATATTGGAAAACTACGATTTCGTGACAGATCTTACTTAGATGCGCAGACGACGATTATAATATTATTGCATTACAATTAAAACAATATATTTAATTAGACTGTATGCCGCGGAACATTAACAACCACATAGAAGTGTCTAATCTAAAGTATACAGTTTTTAGTCACATAAGTACAATTAAGTTTACTACAGTATTATGCGATTATTATGATCATTACAGACGCCATGCTTTCCAAGAACATCCTAGTACTTGTAGAGTACCTAACATCTACTTTTAAACAATTTAGAGTAAATGTATTGTTTCGTACCCATTAGCAATTTATACACAGCCATTTTCTTAGAATGGCACGAAAATAGAGATTGGTACGTACAAAAATCTATATCAGTAGGTATTTATATGCGTTTCACCATAAAATTTGGTATGTATATCATTGTGCGTTTGATCCAAGCATAGCCTCTACTTGAATTTACTAAATTCTATGGTGAAAACTAAGTACAAACAATCGAGTTCTACTAACAATTTATTCCCAACTACATCTCTAATACGCAATTTACATTAGTCAGTTTAGCGAAGTGGGTAAGGAGTAAGGACAGTAGCGAGTCAGTCGATGCCACTGTCCATAAAATTATCTACACGAGTTCGGCTGCCAATAGATTGGGGCTAGATATGTGAATAAAAGTCGAAAACGCCCGTCTCAAATTTTGGCACCTCTGTGGTGCCACACGCCATACACAAGATTTCCATGGCACCACTGTGGTGCCATCCGCACGGAATCGGTACAAATTCGACTCATGTTTTCTTAACCAACAACTACGGTTGTAACCAATCGGGTGCCCGAATCCGGATAGTGTAACTAGTTACCTTGATATAATCATGGATATCAGCATAATTTTCCACCGAAATATTTATGCAT
Source organism: Eulithis testata (assembly GCA_947507515.1). NCBI lineage: Eukaryota > Metazoa > Arthropoda > Insecta > Lepidoptera > Geometridae > Eulithis > Eulithis testata. The sequence goes on along the minus strand of OX382196.1, from coordinate 10,140,841 downwards.
GTAACAAGCAAAACGCAATTCGTGGTAAATACAAGGTGTAACATAATTACCCTATAAGCCCTAAGGAGGCGTAATCAGACCGACCATCTGAGTGCTTGGACATGTGCAAAGGGTTAATAAATCGTAACTGAAATTTTCATACAAAAGTACAACTTTTATTATTTTAGAAATTTGCGACAACCCTAAGTGTTTGTTTACTATTTGCGTAAACCCACACACACACTTAGGTACCCTCCTGCCGCGTCGCACGTACACGCATGCAGTGTGAAGGTATATTTTAAGTTTTAGTTACGAGTTCATTTTATGAATGAAAAACTTCGAAATCTCAAAAGTCGTAGAACAAACACTGTTCGCCATGACCTGTAAAATACCCCCCTTTCGGACTTATAGGGCATTTATGTTACACCGTGTATAATTGCGTATTTATTACTTATCCACTTCGCTAAATACTTGACCAATGTAAACAGGACGTAAGGGGTGGACGCTACCAACTGACTCTGGTCAGCAGCGTCGGCACTGTCACTCAGAGCGGCTTGCGCGCTTCCACTAGCTGCTCGCTGACCTCCCAAAGCTTTGCTTCAACATCCTTGTCAAAGGGGTATTTAGAGTTGTATTCAGCGCAGTCGCGGTAGAACTTGCCAGTTTTGCCTTCGATACTGTAGTCGGTCGCGCAGAATACCACTGTTTCTGAGCCCTGACAAGAATTTCCAATTTGAAAAACCGAAATACGTTATACTATAGTAGGTGTCAAATAACGTGGCAATACAGATCATTCACCCACACTTACCACAATGTCGCAAAATTCGATTTATGTATCGCTAATTCTATCGCTTTCCATACAAACCAGTGGCTAAGACGGTATCGCTCGAATCTCGTATCGTATCTCGTGAATGACCTGTATTGCCACGTTATTTGGCACGTATTTATAGCTTCAAATGAACTTTTGTATCGTGGGATACTACATCAAGTCATAGGTCACTCTTATCATATATGGTGTCGAATCTGTTGATGCATATTCCTAAACTAACCTAGGCAATTAGTTGTCCCTTTCTCATTAACTGAAACGACAAAGATGGTTAGTTTAGAAAATGAATTTTTGGCTCGGTTAGTTTAGAAAATGCGATTTCAGAATCGGCACCGGGATCAAACTACGTTTAGTTTAAACTCCTTTTTTTAAACAATAAGTTTTAAACGATTTTATAGACTTTATAATAAGTTATTGTGTAGTTTATCACGCTGACCTCTAGCATAGGTAAGTAAAGTACGTAGGTACCTACCTAAGTAGTATTTGGAGGTCAGTGTGTGATCAAGACAAACTTAATAACATCTCATTTTATTACAAACTATTTACGAAAACTGACCTGTTTAGCTGATCTCATGTATAAGAAGAAAATAGGAGCCATGATGATGTAGTGGTACCATTTTATTGAAAGCCTGAAATTGAAAATTTCTTCTAATATCTTCTTTAGATTTTAATCAATTTCTAATTACCTAATTATATTCACGAACTTCAATGGAAATTAATTGATTTAATTCAGTGATTTTACTGATAAAATGCATTCAACACTTGGAAATAAACAGTTTGATTACTTTTAAACACAATAATGATAACAATAGTTCTGTTATCAATTTTACGGTTCTTTGATGGTGTTATAAATGCTTTGTAGCTTTTGAGATTACCTAAAGCAACTTTCTAGATGTATAGTAACAACCTGTAGAACCGCTATGTTTGTTTTGGACCAGCTGTGTGCGCGCATATAAATAGAATAAGGTATTTTTTTGGTAATTTTTTTATACCTTGGGACACATTATTGGAGAATAAGGATCCCAAATTTCTTTTAATTTTAATATAGCCCATGTCACCGAATAGTGTAACTTCCCGATGGTGAAAGAATTTTTCAAATCGGTTGTCTAATTTTGGAGCCTATTCAATGCAAACAAACAAATAAATCTTTCCTCTTTATATTAGAATAGACATGTGATACTTGCATCATTGTGTCCCAGTTTAAAATGTAAGGCATATGAGGCTTAACACCTGTGGCGTGTCCGAACGGACAGATTATTTTGTGCCTTAGGTTGGCAGCATGCGCCACTTCCGGAATTCCGGTCGGCCATTGTCTGGCACACACAACGCTACGCTACCGACACGGTACTTTTTCCTGTGCAGTATTTATGTGCTAATTAGTTCTCCAATAAACTGTGAAACTTGTTCCGGCGTTTGAATTATCGGAGAAAGCCTCGTGCGAGGCTGTGCTCCAAACACCTTTATATCGCTGAGTGATGGGCGCATCATGTGGCACATCTTCAGTGGATGTGCTCAGTGAGGCAAAGCATTGTTAAAGGCAGTGGTCCCCACCAGTTCTAAAGTCTTAACATGCAGTTGTATAAAAAACATTTTTTTTATATATATATGTACCTGAATAAGTTTGTGTAACAGAATCCAGGGCAGCAAGCGTTAACATCAATACCGCTGCCTCTCAGCTGATCGGCCAACGCCCTCATAAAGTACGCATTCATCAGCTTAGAGTTGCAGTACCCAGAGTTATGACGACCGGCCTTTCCATTCTTAGCTACCTCAATTTCAGCCCTTAAGTTCAAGTCTTCAAAGTTGATTTTCCCTCTCTCGTGGAGTGTGGAAGACACAATCACTATTCTGTAAATGAATTGTTCTATTATTCCTAAATAGATACGTAAGTCTGGATGCTTATGCATTGATTTGAGTCAAGCTTTGATATACCTAATACCTACCATGTGAACCAAGTGGCGAGCTCTTTACTAGTCATAGATAAAGTTATTGTGTGCTAAGCTAATGTGTGCAAATATTAAAATAAATAGTATATTATGCAACTAGTGAATAAAAGACGGATTTAAAGCGAGGGCCATAAATGAATCACAAGCAAGTGAACGGTTGTGATTTCATGATGATTCAAGTGTTAGAATCCTGAACGACGTAAGAGGTTCATGGCCCTTGGTATAAATCCGTTTTATTCAAGAGTTGCATACTATACTGTATACCATGACTACGAGAAAAAGAAAGATTGGAGGTTGTATTGAATAGCCAATGATATACAACCTCCTTGCGCAAAAACAATAATTAGATGGAGGTCAAATATATTAGTTTGTTCTAAATTCAAACACCAAAACAGTGAGCTTTTTATTCACTGTTCTCAGTGAATAAAATAACCTTTTTAGAGGGTGAATGGTATAAACATTATATATTGCACACAACAGCATTCATCTAGCTGAAATGTTTGTAGTTATAGTCTATTTGTAAAAACTTGGTCAATAGATTTGTCTTCTGAAGAGTTAATAATCTTTTTTTTTTAAAGATAATGTCTTAAGATACATACAAGTCTTGAGCTTCATGGTATATTCAAGCTCATTGTATATTGCTATGATTTAATTTTGCTCCACCAAGTTGATCAGCCTCATAAAACCCACATATAGATTAGATCACTGTTTCAGTTATATGTAATGTGTAGTAAAGTCTAAAAATAACACCCAACCTGCTTGGTGTTGCTCTCTTTAACAGATCCATTAACAGCTTTGTCAGATAAAAGTGCCCTAAATGATTGACACCAAAATGTATCTCGAACCCTTCCTTAGTCTTCAGATCTTCATTCAAAGGCACCACAACACCAGCATTGTTGATGAGCACATCAATCTTGTAGAAGCCGGCCTTTACAACTTCTACAAACTTCTCGATAGAATCGAATGAAGCAAGGTCTAGCTGCATTGAAATCTGTAAACAGAGCATGTAACAGTGTGAGGGGGATATTTCGCATGCATTAGACCCACCCCGCATCCACCAAGCACAGATCTGAGGTCATAAGATTATAATGACGTCATCCTCTTCTACAGCAAAATCTGAGCCGAACTGAGCTTAGGGCTCCTGGTGATACACACACAATAGTTTGTGGTGCCTTCTTGAAAGGGTAAATCTTGGACTTTCCTATGAAACTAAATATTTCAGAGGCTAGCTATGATTATATTTCTAGTCACAGAACTCAAAGCCTTTCGGATTTCTAGCAGTTTGGCATGAATATGGCTTGGCTTTGTCTTGTTTGAGGATCATGAATATCTTACCTAAAGCCAGAGCGTTTCAGAACGAACTTTTTGTAGCAAGTAAAAAAAGATTCGGTTGGAGTATAGCAAAGGGTGTGCAGTACTAGGTAAAAAAGACTCTGCCGAAATTTCGATAAAAAAAGACTCTGCCGAAATTTCGATAAAAAAGGACTTAGAAAAATTTTGATTCCGTTCACGAAGAAAGGAACTCACCAGTTCACCTCCATTCGGCTGTTCAGCTCTTATATCGGCGATAGCTGCCTTTGCTTTGTTGACGTCTCGGCAAGCGAATATGACCCGTGCCTTTCGTTTCACCAGCGCCCTGGCCGTCTCCAGTCCTATACCACTATTTGCTCCGGTAATCAAAAAGGTCTTGCCCCTCAGGCAAGTGTTGGTCACACATTTTGCCCAACTCCGAGACCGCCACTTACGCAGAAGGCCGAGAGCAACGATCACCGAAATTGGCACTGTAGCGTAAATTACATGCGAAGAAACCATTGCACCTATTTTTATTGAGACACTGAATAATTTGGACTAGAAATCTACGTAGATTTTAGGAACAAATTATATTGCGGAGACGGATCGACCGACGTCGACGTCGCGTAATTTCTGTCTGTCATAAAAAAAAACAAATGTCAAACGGGCAAAGGTCAAATAATTGTTCGTTCAGAAATGGATAAACACGAGTTTTGATTATAATGCATACATACATAGGTACTGCGTTTGTACATTATGTATAGGTCACGTATTTTAATGTACGTACTAGGTATGTAAGTACTTAATTTTTTTATAATAAACACCTAAATGATGGAATATTTTGCTAATCTACTACCTATAACTTCCATAGTATTAACGCTATGTAACTACTTACGTTGGGTAAATACATAGTACATAGGTACATACAAATTATGTACATGTACCTACAAATAAAAATAAAAAGGCAATAAAACATTGGCGTAGGTACTACATAGGTACCGATTTTTGACGAAATACAAGAATGGCGCTAAAAGTAACTTCCTTCCGTGATGATTCCGCGTACGACTTTTAAATTATTGCGTTGGGTGGGTTGCGTCGTGTCCAAAAAAGAGCAGACCTAATTAAGATACCTGCATTCATATTTCTGTATTCATCAATTTCATTAAATCTAAATTGTCTAGGTAGGTACGACCGTTTTGTACGGAGTCAAGGAACACGGAACTTATTGTCTACCTAGGTACCTAAATACTTACTTATTACAGGGTGTATTAAAATCACTCCCGAAAATTTCCGGGGCTTTGTAGGTACCTACCTAAGTAAAGTACCCATGAAAAGGAACACCTGGGTACTCTTTAGCTGTCGGTTTGTAGGCTTAATTGTAGTAGGTACCTAAGTATAAAATAAAACAATTTTAGTTTCAATAGCTGGGCTGTTTATTTCAAATACATAGTAGTAGGTAAGGGATAACTAGATAAAAATCTGGACTTCCAGATTAAGAAAATCAATGATATGGCAACATTATGAATATAATATTTAATTACAACAAAAAGTAAAAACAAAAAAGACTTGGCAAAAGGACAAGCCTCCAGTGCCAGAACAAAAAAAAATATTATTACGTATCTACTTAGGTAGGTACATAATAAATAATTTCCACAAAAGGCAATACAAATAGGGAGGGAAGGTAATTTTTTAATAGGTACTTACCTACTTCGAAACTATTATAGTATTGAAATAGTTAGAACTTTAGAAATATTGTTATGTACCTACTAAAACATTTTTAATTCTTAAAAATGTCTTTTTTTAATCAGTGATATAGGTAGGTGCCTACATTTTTATTAGAACACCAGTTGGCACCAAAGAGATAACGAGATTCAAGAATTCATGCTTAAATGGACAAAAAGTCCAGAAAACCTTTGGAATGTGTAAGATTTGGAATATTTTGATCACATTGTTTCAAAAATGGAACAAAGAGCGGAATATTGTTATAACAAGGTATAGGTAGGTACATATTATTAGAGCCATAACTAGGTAAATAATACTAGGTAGTAGCACAGGTAAGGTAGGTAAGATACTCACCTAGAAGATTCTAAAAAACTATGTTCAATTTCACAGAATATTTAGCTAAAAAGTAAAATTTTACCTAAGTCGAAAGGTTTTAAAAATGTTTGCCATTATCTAAGGTTTGTAAGTTGTGGCACTTTCGCATTAGTTGTGCATTTATCTAGGTAGGTAAAGTACCTACCTACTTTAGTTAATAAGTAGTGAATTCTTAAAATAAGTTTATTGTCTCAGATTTGAGATTCTTAAAAAAAATATTTTATCGATTTGTTACTTTACTTATTTCTAGTGCCACTACTCACCAACTATAGATGCATTATAAGCATTACAATACAATACAATTTGGTATAAAAACTTTACTTTCGTGACAAAAGCGTTTAAAATCTTATTTTAACAGTTTTCATTTTGTGCCATTATTGGCTTACAATATTTTTACAATAAACTATTGTCAATTAGCTGAAACAATTTATATTAAACTAACAAATGATTCAATTTATTATTACAGGTAGTTATAGTAGGTGCCAAATAACACCGCAATACAGGTCATTCACACACCTTCAAAACGATGTCGCAAAATTCAATTTATGAATGGTAAATAAACAGTACTACGAGATTCGAGCGATTACCGTCTTAGCGACAGGTTTGTATGGAAAGCGACATAATTAGCCATTCATAAATTGAATTTTGCGACATCGTTTTGAAGGTGGGTGAATGACCTGTATTGCGGTGTTATTTGACACCTGCTATAGGTACTTAGGTATAGTAGGTACCTAGGTAAACACATTTTTAATAGCACATCACAACACAACATAAATTACGTAACATGTCAAAGAATCAACATTAACAGTGATATAATGAGTTTTTTTTATTTATAAAGTTTTAATAAGAGGTTCTTCTGAATGTAGATAAATACAATAATCAATTATGTAGGTAGGTAGGTATATAACACTAAAGGGATTTCCAAAATGGCATACGCGAGGTGCCTGATTCAAAAATGTCGTTAAACTGGGTAGGTATGTTTTAATATTAAGCAATTCGCTATAACTATAAAATTACCTATCTCACATAGGAGTGGACAGCTGATGTCGTGATCGGTCTACGCCTACATCTACGGTTATAATCTTGCCATCTACGGGCGAACAGCTCTCCACGTCGGTATCTGGCATGATAATGCACATAAAAGACCGGCCACTGGACGCATCTCTCGGGTAAATGGTCATCGGAATAAACCTATCGCTCGTCCCGTCCACATACGCTCCCAATCTCGAGTAAACTTCCGGAAAATGCTTTTTTAGGTTCACTCCTCTCCTCTCCAGCTCCAGCGATATGTTTTGGAAGCATATTTCTCTGAACTTATGCGCGGTAGCAGCGTTCTTTTCGCCTGCGGTTAACAGCTTGGATGTTAGTATCAAGGTATCTCTATCGTCTGGCGTGCTTTTACTGTCACGACGCTGTCTCTGCCGTCGGTTCTGCTCTTGTATGACTACTGTGACCGTTTTGCTTAGACGCAGCTTCGCGCATCGCGATACCATCTGTCTCTCCCATTTCACTGCTCCTTTCGTCGGCACTTCACTGATAATACACACAGCCACGTATAAAATTACCCTCGTCTCAGGGTTGTAAGATTTGCACAGCTTCACCACTTCTGTGTACAATTCCACGCCCATTTCGTTAGGTTGTAGAGACGTCCATTTCACGAATTCAGGCTCACTGAGATGTTGGTATCCGTGAGTAGTGAACTTCTCCGCTGATTCGGGACTTGTGAAGAAAACTTTTACGACACCTCTGCCTAGGGCTAGGTATCCCTTATGCGCAATCGTGCTGATTTGGTGAAGGGCATCTGCGTCCTCCTTAGCCGTCGATATGATTTGCCTGCAGAGACTGCTCGCTCGTGAGTGCAGGCAGACCTTTCTGTGCTTCTCCCAATGTGCTCTACGACATTCCCTTGAGCAATACATCGTCGTACAATTGTGACAGGTTTTGTAATGCCTCTTAGCGTCTACTAGCGGAGCTCTTGAAGTGCATTTCGGGTATTTGCACTTGACGAATGCCTCATCAGAGCTATTTTCCGTTTGTAGTGAAGCAAGGGAAGCCTTGGAGTCGTTGTGGGTAAGATGGGGCTCGGCAGGCGGACGTATGGCTCCAGAGTCGAGGCTAGTGCGGCGCTCAAGGGAGGCACCGTGCTGGGCGAAAGGTTCACTTCTCCGTCTCGAATGGTGTTCACTTTGAGCGGATCGTGGCCGTCTCGTCTCTTGCATCGTCGTTGGATTATCAACTGAATTGCCTGAAAATAATTAAGTTCTTTCAGTTTACTTATGTATGGTGTTCAGTTTGAGCGGATCGTGGCCGTCTCGTCTCTTGCATAGTCGTTGGATTATCAACTGAATTGCCTGAAAATAATTAAGTTCTTTCAGTTTACTTATGTATCTACTAGATAATATGGTTTTATAAACATAAAACAGTTAATTATTATTTAATGACTCAGGACCATTTTCAAATCATTCAATCTAAAATGCATTGTAAACATCAACGTGCATCAGGCAGGGACATGCAAATATCAAAGAGGTGTAGGTAACTTAGCTGAAATAATTTTTAAACATCGGATTAGGTAGGGTCAATAATTTTGAATATAAAAAATCTAGCTTGAGTTGCATCCTGGGGAGTAGGTACCTAATAAATTTACAGATTATAAATAAAACAAATGGTTAGGCTTAAATAGGTAGTTCTGTACTTAGTGTTAGATATGTTAGTGGAGACACCGTTGACTCAGCCAATTTTACATTTTTGGATTCGATAGAACAAAAAATGTATGAATGAGCCTACAAAATATTGAAGCCTTTGTCGGACTACACGTACGACCCTACAAGTTACAAGTCTTAGTAGTAAACAGATGAACCTCTTATATATATATATAGATATTCTATATATATTTTTATTATATTCAATAGCTTTATAAGAGTTTCTTTTATCTACATTCATAGACATTATTATTCCTCGGTATTATATAATGGTAAGTAGAATAACGCCATGGAAAAGGTTCGTTATGTTATTTTATTTTTATCTGAAAAATTTGAAATTGAAATATCATAACTATTTCTATTTTGTAATTATTTTCATCATTGACCAAATCAACAGTGGGTGCATGAGGTAATATTAAAATTGGAACGTCTGAGACTTACATATCGTTCCTACCTGGTCGGTCTGGACTGGGGTCAGTGACCGAGCTGGGCCCCTCACTCGGGGTGCTGTAGAACCGAGAGACGCTGCTGTGGCCGCTGCTCGCCAGCTGCTCGTAGCGGGGGCTCTGGGGAACGGAGGAATTTGACTGTGGACCTTGGATGCTAGGAACAGTGGCGGATTTGCAGTCTTGGCCGTGTGCCGCCCCTTACTCAGCATCAACACCCATCATATTATATGACTACAATATTCTTTACTTTATTTTTATACGTAAAAAAAGTTATTTAGGAACATTATTGCTATATACGTTGCAGTACAGTGAGTGCAGCCCGCCATAATATACGCAGCCTTTTAAGTATTTAGGAATTTTGATTAATTTTTTGCTATCATCAGTGATTTTTTGACACGATTTGCCGCCCCTAATATCTGGCCGGCCTAGGCCCGGGCCTACTGGGCCTCAGCCAAATCCGCCACTGGCTACGAAAGTTGGAGTGCTTATGGACCTCCTAATTTGCAAATTTGGACTAAAATAATTATCTACATTGATCTGACTAAACTCATAATACCTACTTAAACAGTGCCTCGATAAGTTATATGATACTTTTTCTATTTATACAATTATAAAGAGGAAAGATTTGATTGTTTGTTTGCAATGAATAAGCTCCGAGCTACGGGATCACTTTGAAGAATTGTTTCACTTTTGGGAAGCTACACTATCCCCTGGTGACATAGGTTATATTATATTTTCAAAGAAATTAAAGATCCTTACTAAAACTCCAATAATGTAACCTCAAGGTGTAAAAAATGACCTAAAAAATTCCTTACCTAAGATTTTTTGTTAAATACCCGTGCGAAGCCGGGACGGGCAGGTAGTTTATTAAATAACTGGGTAGGTCGACAGGGTCTTGATTTCTTTTCAACTAAGTTTATTATATAAAGTACCTTGCCTCCCATCAAATAATAGGGGCTGCTAGACTTCCTAGGGCTCGGCTGAGGAGTGGGTATCCTTGCCGGCTGCGACGGAAGGCCCAAGAGTGAGTCTAGTACGTCTTCCAGCGTTGTGGAGCCAGGAGACGGTCTGGCGATGCCCAGGGTCAAGGAGCGTTGGGATTCTTGCCAGTCTGCAAGTATAGGAATTACTCAGGGATAGCGAAGAAGAAGGAATGAGCTTACGTGATACGAAGTGAAAGAAGAGAAAAAGAAGATAGGAAAGAAATAGTAGGTTTAGTAGGTAGGTAATTAAGCTATGAAAGCTATGTGCACTGTTTAAAATTGTACTCCGATAGGATTTTATACCTACCTAATCTAATTAACTAATGTAAGAAAGGTAGTGAAAAGTAGAGTTGCAGTTAGAAAAATATTTGATAAAACTTACTTTTGCAGAATGAGATCGCAGTTAAATCTGTAAAAACTAAGCTATCGTAAAAAGAACAAGAAAAAAATAAGCATCAGGTAGAAAAATGTGCCCAATGATTCAAAGCTTTTGACAATAAGTAGTGATTTGTATATAAAATCATTGTTACTTGCAGTTTTTATGCAACAGAAAAAAGCTCAAGTTGAACAATCACAAAAACTAAATAAAACAAAATACATAAAATAAAAATTAATATATTTATTTACCACTAATATTTAAACGTAACTAAAATTAGACACAATTATCGAAAACATAAATATATGATTGGTAGTTTAGAAAATATCACTACCACGTTACTGTAAGTTTGTCTGTTTAACATCAAGGTACCGAGATTCTATAGCTTATAATTCATACAAAATATATTATCTATGCTAAATAGAAGTTACATTCTTTAGGTACTTGTCTATGGTAAATTGGATTAAATATTGTTAATAACAAATAACTAGAGAGCTAAATAAATATATACTAGCATAGAAAGATGAATTAAAGTATTTAAGAGCAGCATAAGCAATCAATTCTTTATATTATTGTTTTTCTGATTTATATAATTTTTATTTTATCTCTTCGTTTGCTTAGCAAAAAATAATTTTTTCTAAAACAAATTCGTGACTCAAAAATCGAATGTTTCGGCGGTTTTAATTTTGATTATATAATTTTCTAACCTAATCAGAACCTGTATAATTTACTTAGGGACTTGAAAAGACCCAACATAAATTATGAGGTGATTTAAGTAGAAGGAACTTGAAATTCTCTAGATTCCAGACATTTTATCGCACTTATCACCACCACTTCTAATGGTTCTGATAACTGTTGCCATAGAGGAAAAAGTTTTTTCAGGAATAGGTTACGATAATTTCGCGTTATAGGCAATTTATTTGATTTGTGACTCTTTAAAGCTTCATTGTACCTACCAATAGAAAAAAAAACAAATATTTACTAATTTATTAGTATTAGCACCTAAATAAAATTTAGCAACATAATATTTTATATACAAAAACTAAATTATTGCTAGCATTAATCTAAAAACTAAAAGTTACTAAACAAAAAACACACCAACAAAATAACTTAATCTGTACACTGTATGAGGCTAAACTTAATAGAAGAATCAACTGGTTCATAATGTCTGAGTCAGGAAATTACATTTTATGGCAATATCACTAAAATAAAATAACAAAACTTATCTATTGACTCACTAATAATGTATCTTTTATTCAATGAACAATTTGATATGTCTGATAGTGGTAATAGTCGAATTTTATAAATCTACTCTAGAAATGCATCATTTATGATTGAACTTTTAATACACAAAAAGATAAAAAAGTGTTGAATTCAGTTTGGCGGCAGTCTGATGTACCCCGAGGTACCTAGACTTTTTTTTATTTTAGAAGGGGCCTTATTCACTGTGACCAATACAAGTGCGTTACGCAGCACGACAAGACAGCGGCGTGAAATCGCCCTATGCCTATGCCGTATTTCCTATGCCATAAATGTCATTCCTTACGGTGACGTCATACGGTTACGGCAAGGAATCTCCTAAGTCATATAGAATAATGCCCCAGTACATTTTGTGAACTACCGCCATAGTCAAAATAAAGGTAAAAAGCTGTTGCGTGGTCACATAAACTGGTAAAGCGACTACAAGCCGGTGCTGCACATTGCAAAATGAAATCACTTGTACAAAACACATAAAAGGGAGTCAAAAAATAGTGCACTGTAATGTTACAAATGGTCCTGAGTCTTAAAATCTCTATAAAGCTCTATTACAAATAAAATTCACAAAAAATGGAATTCTTCAGAAAACAGGAAGACTCCACAGAAACTAAAATACTTATAGTAGGTGCCAAATAACACCGCAATCCAGGTCATTCACCCACGTTCACCACGATGTCGCAAAATTAAATTTATGAAATGGCGAATTCTGTCGCTTTCCACACAAACCTGTCGCTAAGACGGTATCGCTCGAATCTCGTAGTACTCTTTGTTTACCATACATAAATTGAATTTTGCGACATCGAGGTGAAGGTGGGTGAATGACCTGTATTGCGGTGCTATTTGGCACATAATATAGAACAGCACAAATAACGCGGGAGTAAACTTTAACAAGGACACAGCAGGCTCGGCTGTCGATTTGTAAATGCACTTTCAAGCGTCATATTTCGCATGCAGCAATACATTGCCGTTTGTGTGTGGGAATGTGTTTTGTGATCGAGTATCGAGCCGGCAGTGTGTCGTGTTGTTGTCACGCTCGCTCACCGGGCGCTGCGCGGTGCTCCAGCCGGAGGGAGGACGGCGGGCGCGGGTGTGGGGGGGGCAACGCCTCTGACACCACCAGCGGCGTCTGAGGAGACTCTAGCGGTTTCGTACCTGAAGCGAACCAAAAGACTATCGTGAGAACATTGGCCAATAATAAATCTTGGATATTAAGGTTGAACAAGTCGCTGTCAGTCGCACACCTTTCCATACAAACGTGGAAGGGTAACCACTCCACTGTTTGACGTTGACCAACCAAAACTAAGGATTATATCAATTTATCTCGTCATAATCTATGTCTGTATACACCCCAAACCGTAAAAAAAGTATTCATTTAAAAAATACAAGCTTCTAAACTTTCGTATGGAAAGTATTTTTAGCTTGTATTTTTTAAATGAATACTTTTTTTACGGTTTGGGCTGTATACAGACATAGATTATGACGAGATAAATTGATATAATCCTTAGTTTTGGTTGGTTAACGTCAAACAGTGGAGTAGTTACCCTTCCACGTGTGTATGGAAAGGTGCGCGACTTGTTCAACCTTAATACGCAATACAAACTATTGATCAACACAAACTCAAGAGAAAGGAAATGAGTAGAGTTTCCTAATCTCGTTACTCGTACTCGTTAAAACCTGTAGAGTATACTAGTGGTAAGATAAGAGGGCTGTGTGGCAAAAGAAGAAACCAGAAAAGAGCACATGAAAAGAAACAATAATAAGGAAGTTATTTCAAGACATTGTCAAAGACTAATAATAAATTATCTGTCGTCGTTGTACCTAATTTATAAAAGTTTTAATTTGCATAATAAACCTATAACAATACAGTTGATAGCCGTTTTAATTTAACTCCAGCTAACCTAAGAATTCTACAGACTTGAAAAAAAGAAATAAGTACCTAGTAGCCAGATTATAAAAAATATTGAATCTTACAAGACATACAAGTAGGCTAAAGTACTAACCAACAAAAGAGCTTTCAAGCCAGAACAGCTTTTGACTGGACCTCGGAGAAGGTTCTAGGTCCCCGTTCGCCGGCTCCAGGCCAGACACGTAATGAACGATAGCCGATGTAACCTCCTTGATGGATGTTTGAATCTCTTCGGCCGCTTTAGCTGATGCAGACTGCTGGAGTAGGGATGATGCTAGCCTGAAAACAAATAAATATAAAAAAAATATTCAAGATATGGATGAAACTGGGTACAGGTGGTTTATGACATTGGGAAGAAAATAACTGCTATGAGAGCATCAGAAATTCAGTCATACACACCTGGGAAATGACAGCCTGTAGTAAAGAGGCCTAATGATACGTGGCTCAATGATTTTACTATTGTAGTGTAGATCCCAATCTCAATCTGGCTTTCAATGCAAGTGTTATGCGAATCAGTTTTTTTTATTAATTTAAAGAGTGTTATCGCGTGGCGATTATATTTTAACCCAATTATTATACATCACTGAAACAATGATGAAAAACGGTTGATACTTTGGTAATAGTATTTAAGTATTAGTTGGACTCCCGTTTCCGTATTTAGGCTCCAATTTGGTCCATTATACGTGGGGGGTGATTTGGCTAAGCATGCAGCCAGCCTAACTCCTCCCAGAAGCACAGAAGTTTAAGACTGTAAAGTATACCAAATTCCTTCATGTATCACTTTCTCATTCTTTCATCAATTTGTAGGTAACTGTAAATTTCTCATCTAAAACAAATGTCAGTTATATTTTTCACATCTAGGACAGGGTTACCTTTCGTGTGGTGTTCTAGGAGTGTTGTTCAGCCGCTCCTGACTCCTCCAGCCGAGGTACGGCTGCCGCGCGCTGAACGATGATCTGGTGGATGGAGAGCAAAGCGGACTTGTGCCGCGGATACTGCTGCGCGTCGACGAGCACGGAGACGTCTGGAATATAATGTTAATTATATAGTGGTCAGTTTAATTACATAGGGTTATCATTTTTGCCTCATATCAGCGCTGGTCAGCATCCACAACCATATAACTACTTAATATTACGTATTCTGTGCTATTCTGTTCTATTTTTATTTTCTAATTAATTATGTATTGTTTTCTTATTGTGTGATTATTTTACTCTGTTGTACCTGTGTTGTGTGCCAAATAAATGTTCCTCTATCTCTCTCTCTCTATCTCTATCTATTTATGTCACAGAAAAGACTGAACTTTATTGGGTAACGGAAATCCTAAGTACCTACTCTAGATTTTGTTATGTAGGTAATTATGTAAACAGTGTCAGTACCTCTATCACAAACAAATCTGACAGTTGCCGCGCTAACGTATTCGAGTTATATTGCGCGGTAATGCCAGCTCGACGTGGCTCGACTGCCAGTCGTTGTATTGGCACCGCGCAGTGTACCTCGAATACGCTAGCGTTACGATACGTTTGCGACTGTCACATTTATTCGTGATCATGGCACTGGGCTATTTTTTTTATGACAGACAAGCTAGTGTAAGTACCCTCTATGTGCCTAACCCTAAGGTGCCTAGGTTATGGTCGTATAGATATAAGGGTCTCAGAATTTTTAAGGAAAAAAATTGTTTTCCGCCAGCAGGTGAATCGAAAAATATTTTAGTCCATACAAAAATGTCGAATCATTCACGAATCGACCAAATAAAACTCAGACAGCGATTCTGCTAAGTAAGCACGTACGAGAATAATGCAAAGTAATAACCAATGTTACAAAGCTCGTTCATAGCCGGGGATAAAATATTAGAAAGTACAATTTCCCTCAGATCTAATTAAAGTATCGCGTGCGCAAAACCACTTTTACAACAGGTTCAATTCAATCATAAAACATTGCCTAGGGTTTACCTACAAAGCTGTTTTAAGCCTAGGTACTTATATTAGAAGCTTTTGATAAATTAATTTATTTACCCGAGGCACAGATTATATAATATTATCCCGAGGGCTGGAGATTATCTGGGCCAGCGTATCATTGCTATTCAGTGCGGCAATGCAGCCAGTGTCTTGAGCACGCTTCCGATTGGTACTGATTTGGACCAGTTGAGCTATCTATAAATCGTTTGCAACGGTTTGTAGATAGCTCAACTGTTTCATGTGTATTTTGTAATTATTGTGAATATTGTAAATACTGGATTAGTTGTTATTTTTTTTGTAAATAAATATTTAATGCATTTATTGTCTGTAGATCTAGGTAACATAGAATCGTATTAAAAATTATGGTATAGTTTCTCTAGTCTTACCTTTTTATCAGGCTGTACAAAGATTGGGCACATAGTAGATTAACTTTTCTAGTAGATTTTTTATTAAAGTAGGTAAATTATTTTTTTACCAAAAGTAGGTAGGTAATTGACGGAGGTTCACGTTTTCAGTTCAAAAAGCAATATAATTCCGAAGAAACAATGGACTCGTTTACATAGTGTCGGTGAATGAACTAAGGATTGTCCGAAGCCGTACAATACTGAGTTCTAGGGATTGCTTCAAGTCAAAGGTTATAATTCCTTTACAAATGAATGAGTTTTAAAAGCTGGAAAATGAAGCTACATAATTACTAATAACATTTTTGATCGAGTGAGTGAAGCGAACGAAGATCTTAGTGACAACTTGGTCAACAATGCTTTGTATTTTTGTATGTTTGTTCGTCGAGATCGTTTGAACCGCTTATCCGATCTTTACAGAATTTGGTAGGTATACGGATAGTACTCTTAAGTTTTACTGGTTTGATAAAGGAGTAGTAGTAAATAAAGTAAATCGGTCAAGGGGTTAGAAAGATATGAGGTTACAAAGGGAGTAAAAAAAAAACCTACCAAAGTATAAAGTAATATTTTTATACGAGTTTTTTAAATTCCGTTTGGACCCCCATATCTTTACAACTTCTTGACCGACCAGAGATCACAGTTCGGGATGAACTACTAGTACAGATAGATAGATATAATATTCTTTATTGTACTCACACAAATGTCGTATACAAAGGCGAGCTTAATGCTAGTGAGCACTTTCTACCAGCTACTATGATTGAAAGATCTGATCTTACAAAACTCTTACCTGATTAGAGTTGAGCCGGCTGGTAGACCATCGGCCGAAGCTGGTTGTGTGAGGGGATAGCTGAGGCGGTGGGGGCTGTACGTTGGCTCCTCCGAGACTGCCGAGTGACGTGGTCTTCGAGTTGAGTCCGCTCCAGCGACCAGCTGAGGCTGACGCGTCAGATAAACGCTTTCGGAGAAGGAAACCCTCGCGGGGTGTTGGTGCATTTTTGTACCTGAGGAAAGAAATTGTTTGTTGATTTAATTGTGTTAGTATTTTATTATTTTAAGGTTTATTAGAGCTTTCTTAAATCTAATTATTTTTTTCTCAGTACTTAACAGCATTATAAAGATAACTTAAAGATCCCTGGGGGGCAATCGTTGTCTCATAAAAACCTGCCAGGTTAAGCCTGGCAAGTTTTCTGAACTGTTTTCATGCTGAATCATAAGTATTCTGTGACTAAATAGTACAGGTCATTCACCCACCTTCACCACGATGTCGCAAAATTCAATTTATGTATGGTAAACAAACAGTACTACGAGATTCGAGCGATACCGTCTTAGCGACAGGTTTGTATGGAAAGCGACAGAATTAGCCATTCATAAATTGAATTTTGCGACATCGTGGTGAAGGTGGGTGAATGACCTGTATTGCGGTGTTATTTGGCACCTACTATAGCGCGTTTCAGCGCGTTTTTTGCCGTCAAAAGCTTTCGTATATCTGTGGCGACTTCGCTTGACATTCGCTGGGAAACAAAAGCAGTTCAGAGCTTACGATACGGGGGCTGCTCTACGTTAGTCTAGAAGCTCGTTATTAAGTAGGCTGTATTTGTTTTAATTTTAGGTATCTATTTGTTACACATAAATAAGTACTTAGGCAACTAGGTAACATAATCTAATAAAACCAGGCGATAACGATAACAACATTACAGTTCCAAGCTGTTGCTAGGGCACAATATTGTAACACAAATAAACATAAGGAGATTTTATGGTAGAGCCGCAGTAGATATTTAGCAATTTGTTTGTAGATAACCTATACGTACTATATCTATTATGTCTTTATTTGAGGGCTGCCTTAAAATATCCCGAGGTAATTGCTAAGAAACATTCGATAAAACGTCAAGGGACAGTTTGTCGAACGTTTCTCGTCGTTCGCTGTCAAATGGTATGATTAATATTTTGTCGAATCTTTGTACTCATGAGATATGAAAGAGATGAGTTCGGAAACAAAAATACTAACTAACTTCTTCATTTGATACCTAATGGCAAAGAAATGACACGCAGGAACCAATTAAAATGCTATCTATAACAAAAACCACCTGGAATTTTTATGGAATATCATTTGTTTTCCTTCGAGATTGTGGCGTCATCTCTTTCAATGACATTTGTCGAACGTTTCCGAACTGTAGTTCAACTTGTTTATTGCATTGACCCACTTCGAAACTAAATCCCTGAGTTGCAGCTTCTGAGGTGTCTGCGCCAATTGTATAGTATGAGTACTGACGAAACTTTTTAATTAAAATTTACCTACTTCTTCTTTTTCGAATGGCCTCTGTCCGTCATTTCAACTGAGTCTAATAGCCAAAGTCAAAGTCAAAATTCTTTTTCAATAAAATCTCACTGATCACTTTGAATTGTCATTAGGTTTTGTATGATTACATTATTTTATTGAATGAGTTGGACCTAGTTCGTCCCAATCTTGTTTGTCTTCTAAATAATCAGATATTTTATAGTATGCTTTTAAAAGAAGTCTTCGTTTTATTACATTTGCGTCAACAGTTATGTTATTTAATATTTAAAGTTGGTTTTACAATGTCGTTGACTTTTTATTTTGGAAAACTAAGAATATCGTACTTTTTGTACCTACAGTAGGTACCTCCCTACCTATCGTCATGTAGCCTTTGCAACCAGGTCACTCACACGATGTAATTAAGAGGATACGACCTATCATTGTCATTGTGGCGTTAATTACTGGCCAGCCTATTAGCGAGAGCATGAGAGCTATTAACAGATGACATTTGTGCAATACTTTCATCAAGATGATGTTATAACCAGTAGGACGTAGAAGTAGTTGCATATTCCTCAGTAAAAACAGTAAAACAACGTGGTCTGGAATATGGCAATACCAAAATTACTCAATTTTTAATGACGTAAAGTTTTTGTTTTTTAATAGGTTGTAAATCTTTGATACTACTTAATCGAACCACTTATTTCTGTAAAGTATAAAGCTATACTAACTATGAGTGCCATATGTTTCGTTTTGTTGTGAAAAATATATATTTTGAGTATGCAATAACAAGTCGGAGAAACGCAGGCGAAGTTTCAAGCAGATCGGCTAGCTAGTGGATGATAAAAACTGGCTGAGACATTTTTATGAGATCCTACGACTGCAAACCCGAAAGAAGAGCTCAATAATATATTATTGAGTAATGGGGTCGGTAGTAAATGCCGGTAGTATGTAACAACTGAGTTACCAAGCTTTCAAATCATTAAATGTGGATTGATGGATGGAAGATGGATATTGTCGTTACTTCTTTTCATAAAAACCACTCATAACTATAAAAGTTCCATTCGTTGTGCTATACTTGTTGCTATAGATAGAAGGTTTAACTAGTATTATTCATTAAAATAGGTCAGATGATAGAACCTTGCAGGATACCTATTCAATTTATGCGGTTATTTTTTTAACATTATCGATATTTTCATTTGCCAATACGCGTTTACTACTTAATTACGTCAATACGTCTAAAACTAAGAATAGAACTTACTACATTACAAAAATAAACCAAGATATACTCGATCGAACCCTTTCGCAGAGTCCTTGACACAACTGTGCGTTGTGTGGAGCGAGCCGTGGGTTTTCAATTATGATTAGCTATGAAGTCGTGTTCCTTACATTTGAGAACACGATACCGAAATCAATAAGTTTTGTAACCAGTTTTATAAATCTGGTTAATGTTCTATCGTCCAAGGCGCCAAGACTGCTTCGGTTCTAAACCTTACACTAGGATTTTTATTACCTTGTTTTTTAGGTGCATGCAATAAATACGCTCGATTTATCTTTTATTGTGCTCCTTTAAAACTACGAGGATTAGGTACCTACTCTATTTGTAATCTGCCCCTACATTTCATATTTGGAGCTACTAAAATACAGATTCCCCCACATTGAGTTAAAAATAGACAAGTTAGGTGAGTTTCCGAAAGAATCCAATAATCTAAAACTAAGAAACTAATAAACAATCAAGGTAATATAACTTAGATAAAGAAAAAAAATAGGAACCAATACCTGATTAATATTATAGAAGTACCTACAGCAAAGCAAAGAGTATTTAACTATACATATAATGAACCTTTAGGAGTGTATGAAGGGTACATTAATTAGTAAGTTTCAAAGACTCACCATTCCGGTACATTGAGCTTCTGAAGTGACCTCTGGACCCTCAACTCGTGCTCAGAAAGAACACGATCCGAATTCTTCTGCAGTTCGTTTTCAGGGGGCTAGAACAAACCATAAAAACTCCGTTAAAAGAGGCGAAAAGAAAAAATATAGGACCAAAAATTAAGTAAATGTGAACAATAACGAACCTGTTATTGAGAATACAAAAGACGATGGTTTGTATAAAAAATTTAATGCCTAAATTGCTACAAACTAGATACTATAACTGTACTAAAAACTATTATAATATCGTACTCTCGGTCGAAGGCACTGTATTTACCAGTTCGTCTATTTCGTCAACACTGTTTGGCACTAAGCTATACATATTCAAAACGCGTGAAGCATCAATCATTTTATTCAGTTTATTATCTTCATCTACTTCACACAGATCTCTCATTGAGGAAGAATCAATCATGCCTTTGTTTGTTTTGAAAGTCTTATAAATTTTGTGAATAGCAAACTTAGCGTAGGCGTCTTCATCGTCTGATTTCTCACTAAATATATCTTCAATTTTAAAATTTCGATGTGAACGACTTATTATTTCTTCTGTCGAACGTAGTGATTCTCTGCTTCTGACAATGCTGTTGTTTATTCCACATTCATCGATGATTTCAGACCATGATGGAAAAGAAGCCGTGCTGCTAGCAGCACTCGTAACTTTAGACTCGGTTTTTGTCGGTGCTACCAAATCCGATATGCCGTAAATAGAATCGTGCCAGAAATCACAGTCCTCAAATTCATTGTTAACGTTGAAACTGAGTCTATATTTACCTTTCTTTAAAGTGGAGGTCTTTGGTGATAGATTCTGTTCACTGCTAGCTTGAAGTAGCTTATTACTTTCAAACTCAGCGTAATCAGGTAGATTAATTTCGTTGAAATCTTCTGCTTTTGGTGGCACGATGATAAAGTTCATTTCTGGTTCATGATCTAAATCTTCAATAGGTGGTGGAGGGACACTCTGCAGGAGACGTTTAAAAAAATCTTTTACTTTTTCATCGTTTGTCTGCAGCTGTGACTTGCTTTCAGTTTTGCACAAATGTTCCTGATCGAGTGATGTTACTCTTTTGGTTTCATGATTCAGTGATTCGCTACTTCTAGCCCCCACAACACTGACACTCAAACGAGAATTGCATGAACTTCGTCTGCTTGCAACAAACTTCTTTATCTTTATCTTCGTCTTCCATTCATCGTGTTTCATTCTAAATCCGTTCAGACTCAAGGAATTCTCATCTTCTGACTCACTTCTAGGTATATCGGGGTATTTAGCGTAATAGAAGTCTCTTGTTAGAGGTCTAATGAAAATATGCTCTGGCTTTACCTCTTCAAACGGTTCCATTTCTTCTGTGACCCATATAGTGTCCAAGCAGAACCAATATCCATTTCGTTGAAGGACCTCCTCGGTGGTGAGTAGAACTATTGACACCATTTCACAAGTACTGCTTAGATGGCAGTTCAAGTCTAAACTGAGATCAAAATGAGGTTGTTGTTTTGAAGCGTTGATCATTAGGGCAGAAGAGAGTCAATATAATTAAGGTTTGAAAACAATATAATTACCATATTTACGCCGAATCGATTAGACAGAAACCACAATCTTATTAGTAAATAATATAGTAAAATGTTGTGTTTACTAAGAAAAATTACGGAGCTGCCTTTTGAATGGCCAAACCAAATACAACAAAGATTCGAGGGTCAAAGTGTCCAATATTTTAGGATTTCATACCTTTTATAATGTACATAAAAGCTCTGCACAAAGCTCACACAACAGGTAGTTGGCGTAACGACCGCGTGAACAAATATGGTTGTCTACACAGTTAGCATGACTTACCCTATGGTCAGAGGAAGAAAGAAGCGCGCACGGGCCCAGAAGACCTACACTTTCCCAGCAAGTCATATCCACAGACGACTTAACGCACTCACATTCAACGTTCTACATAAATACCGATCGGTTGCCGTATGCCGATGCACCGGCGTCTTCGATTGCGTAACACTCGACAAATATATAATTTTAAAAACAAATAAAGCTTCTACACAAAGCGTTGAGATTCTCCGAGAGGAAGTGGAGAAGCAAGCTGCAATATCGAAGCGGAAAGCGTTCACCAATCAAATCAGAAACGTTGCTTATCGAACGAGAAAATCCAATTACGAGACTGAATCGGAGCGAGCGCGGGGCTTCCGAGCTAAGGGTCGCCCGGCGGGCTGGAGGCTGCGCTGATGGTGGCCTGGGGGCGGGCATGCGGCTCCGCGCTACTCCGCCACTGCGGCACTCGGCATCGCACTACCACTGACGTCTGGCGCATGTCACACCGCCGGCCGCGACTCCACCGCCCGCCGGACTGAGGCGTGCCCCCTCCGCTTGTCCTTGGCAGCCGCGCACGCGTGCTCTCACACCCTCACTATCAGATTCTTACTGATCACGTTTCCATTCTCTTCATATTCTACAGATCACTCTCAACCAAATCTTGACAATCGTTTGACACTTTAGAACTTCTAAAAACGAGTGTATTTTGCCGCTTCCGGTGCCTCCCGGGAATATCCGGGTGTATTGGGAACATCGGCTTTTATGTGACACTCAGCTGACATCGCGGCAGTTCAAGTACCTTTGCGGGGTGCTAAATAAAGTTGCGTGACAGAATGACCTTGCTACCCCAAAAGCATTTCCTAATTAGCTCATATTTATTTCCACTTCCTCTGGGATGCGACACGAAGTTGGTAATAAAAGAGAATTTATGTTGACAATAAAGTTTTTGGCGGGCTGCGTGCTCAGATAATAAATTGCTTAAGTTCTGATACCCTGGAGCTTTGACATCTTAAAATATTCAATCATGCAAAAGGAACCCTCTCTGCTGTGACGTGGCATCCCAATGTAGGTCGTGACCTAAATAATTAACAACAGATAAGATTGTAGGTACAGTTATATTGACTTTGTAACTCAGCTCTTCACAGAAACATAATCTTCTAAATATATAAAACGCTTTTGAAGCTGACTGACACCCAATCAACGCACAGCCTAAACTATAAGTCCTAGAGGTAGGAAATTTGGAGGGTAGTATCCTTACATAGTGTAGGAATATTGAAAAGTCGCACCCTAAAGGGTCTAAAATTATGATCAAAGATTTTAACCAAATAATGCGTACTCTGCTACAACAGCTAGTATTATCTAAAAAAAAGGCCTTTGCATCTTATTATTTTACTCAAACGATTCACAATCGTTTTTATTCTTAGTGTTGGGATAGAATAAACGGGGCACCTCTTCAGTGGACGTGCTCATTGTGACAATGCAACAATGCATTGTCTTATGCATAGGCAGTGGTCACCACTAAACATTAGGTGGGCGATCGGCTTCTTCTATCAACTAGTTTTATAAAAAACACAATCATGATATAAAATGAAAATTAATTTTTTATCTGCTGTCATCAAGATAACATCGGAAAGTCAAGCAGTTTTCAAGAGCGACCTAGTTGTAGCCTATACAACACCTAACCTATAGTGCACGTACCTCCGCCCTTATAGTTTTCTATAGGTCAAGAAAATAGTGTATTCATCCACTACAATACCTAATAGTAGATTATTATACAAGGGGATAAAGCAGTGTCTTCTGTCGCGGGTGACGATTTAAATCGCGAGCGTAACGAAGGACTCGAAGTTTACTCCCGAGCGTAGCGAGACTTCGCTCGTGATTTTAAGACGAGTCCTGAGAGTAGCGAGGGATTTAAGTTCACCCAAGACTAAGACAGCTTTACCACCGAGGAAAATTCTCTACTTTTCGTACCATTTGCGAAAAAATTAACACAATAATAATATGAGATAGCATTTTAGAACATTAACTTATTTATAATAATAAATTAAAATAAACTTAACGTTTATGTATTTGAAGAAAACAAAAACGCGGCATTTTCCTAGACTAATATTTTTTTTGTCGGAAAAGCAAAGGCATCAAGCTCATACGGCCTGCATAATAAATGCGTATTCCTTTTTCAAAAAGATGTATAATGTTTTTTTACCCGACTGCGCGTTGCTAAATGGGTTTACCAGCGCATTTTCTTTGGTATAGGCTGTTTAACATTAGGTGCACCATAGCTTGTTACATTACTTATTCTGATAAAAAATAAATTGTTCTTTTGTGACGCTCTAGAAATCATTTTTTGTTAAATTAAACCTACCTTCTATTTTGTACAAAGTTCTACCATAGCAAATTGTTGTGTGACGGATTTGTATAGCATTTGAATGAGACTGAACTGTTCGTGACCGGAGCAAAATAGAGTACTTTTTTCTGGGCACAAAAAAATATGGAGGAAAAAAGCTGGCAAAAATATAATATTTCGCGTATTTTCGTAGCCAACTCGTAGCACCCGTAGCACTATCTCTACGAGTGGTACGGAGCTACACAGCGATAAATAACGGGACCAGCCAAACACAAAAACTGAAGTCTCACTGTGCTTGGCACGATCTTTGTTGGGCACGTGCCTGGGGTTACTCACCCCATGCACCACCCTGTGATATAAGTCAAGTTGCATAAACGAGGACCCCTTTTCGAAAATCATTCAAACTTTTTTATGAACCAAAGATGACGCGCCAACCTTGTACTAGGAGTTTTGCGCCACAGATTATAATAATAATTATAATACTTTTGCGCTTTGTCATTACGGTTCGTCTACTCGACGCTAGATGGCGCTAGGAGTAATTTATCGCTTTACAAAAATATTTTTTGTAGCTAAGTAACTATAAGAGAAACGAAGGATAAAAAAACACCTTTTTTAAACCCAACATGGTTTTTTATTCTAAATTAAAAATTCATCTATCAAAACAATGACGATAATTATGATACAATAAATAATACAATAAATAATACCAATCTTCACAATATTTTGCTAAAAATAACACAGATCACTTGAAATACCAGACAAACAAATGAATAAACCAAATATAGCTGCAGACGTAAACAAAGTTTCTTTTCGTCCCCTTGTCCCATAACTACACAGCCTACTCACCCCATTACCCCTGCGAAAGTCGTGATTCTTGTGTTCTTTGTTTGGTAAGGGTGAAAACCCCTACAAGTGTACGAATGTCTTATTGTGTCTTGTTTGGTAAAATGTTAGTATGGACCAGTCCTAACTTCTATCTTCTATACATACTATTATAAAACTAAAAAAACCAAAATCTAAAATAAAAAATATGGATAAACTAATTAAGTAGTTTTCGCGTGAAAGCGTAACAAACAAACTTACATTCACATTTATTATTATTAGTATGAAGCTATCAAGGGCATTATTTACGACAGATGAATAGATAAGTAGATCTACTAAATAAACGATTCTGATTCCAAAAATCGAGTTCAGGAACCTTTCTCCGGATTTAAACATATGCTTATATTTTATTGAAATCAAAGTTTCGCACGCGTACGAAATCAGCTAATCAAAATTAATTTTCTGTAAACTGTTGTATTTTATTTTGTAATCAAGTTGTTATAAAATTGGTTTCCGATCATGTTCTACACTACCCTATATTTCAGACAAATATTGCTATAGTACCACCACAGTTTTAGATGCCACAAATCTGCTAAATCTAGGTCAGAACACCACAGGGATCGGATTAGCCTACTTTTGTACGAACAAACAGTACAAGTTCCGAGCTTAAAGCTCCTAGAGGTCCTCTAAGTGGCTATTATACCCCTGTCATGGCTGGGAGCCAGATAAGGACTTGTCATTGTTGGTTTTAGGCTTATATTCTCTGCTAAAGAACTGTATTTTCCTCTGGAGGTCGTGAAAAATATGATCGAGTGAGTAAAGCGAACGAAGATTTTAGTGGTAACTTAGGGCGAATCGGCGTTGTGTTTGTATGTATGTTTGCTAGAGCATAATTTAAAAAGTGATACTGAATACGCGTTACCATGTAGTTTCATTTAGTTGTGTTTATTTTGAATGTGCGGAGATAGTTTTAGCCACAACCAAATTAAAAAAAAATATCTTGAGGTACCGGCTTCAAACGACATAAAGTACCTAATATAAGTTTTGATAATCTTGGTTTACTTGTACAAAAGAAAATTATTATGAAATGTATACTTTTTTTTATTTGGTTGGGTCTTTTATTTTTTGTTTTATTGTCTGTGGTTTTATTCATTTTTTTTGTCTCTCTCTTCTTCTTCTTCTTTTCTTGTGGCTGTTCGGTGGCTTTTGTCTCTCTCTATCTGTCCGTATCATATTATTCATCTGTTATCTCCTTTACATGTCACCGTGCTATTTCTACTACTCTACCATTTTTTTCGTAGAGAATTCTCTTTGTACTCTACCTTATTTGTCACAAATAAATGTCTTTTATTCTTATTCTTACTCACATTAACATTACGTAAGACTAGGCGGTATGGTTCTAAACTATAGCCTGCTCCGAGGAGCGAAAAAAAAAAAAATCTTGCTCACCTTAAACCCTATCAAAAACCTGCCTTATAATAAAAAAGTAAATAACGAACAAAACGCCAATCCTCAATTTGTAACAAGGGTTTACTTACATAGCTGGGTTGGGCAGATATTAAAAAGGGTTGGAATGAAACCAACGAACTTTGACGTTGACCTTCGCCTTTGAAGGGTAATAATGACGTCACTTACTAAAGCCTTCGCCAATGGCAACAATTTGTTTTCCAAAAAAAACTATACCTCTGACTTCTTCTTATGTATCGATGACTCCTGTCAAAATCCCACAATGTACTACGCCATGTTTATGGATCTTGTTTTTGGCTATAATTCCCGTATCTTAAGTTTTACAAATTTTTGGATTAGTGCTACAATTTTTTAACATTTTTCTCCATAATTTTGAACTTGATCTGAGTATAGGATCTCCCAATATTGACGAAAATTGTTTACAAAGCTTCTGAATAGAAATGAGAAGTTTAGTGTAAAAGCCGGAAAATATTTTGATATAACATTTTGAAAAAGCCAGACGATGTTTATCATTAGTCGGATAGATTGTTACATGTTATGATAACCTCAAAAACAATATTTCTTTCTACAAAGCAGTCTACTCTATCATGAATAATATAATTTACTTCTATTCTATCTTTGGCCTACGCGTTTTAGCAATTTCATTTTATTGACAGCAATTTCGCTGGCACTCTGCCAAAGTGATTCCGCTCTTTTCAGTTATGTTTTGACAGATAACGATGTTTGGGCCACTGGGTTTTGGCAACTGTGTCTGTTCTAAAATATTATATTCTTTGTACTGGGTACGTTTTTTTACATCCCCTAAATTTCTCAAGATCATACTGCCAGGTTTTTAAATGAACTCATGTTAAATAAACACACCCGCATCCATTTAATCTAATTCATTGGATAAGAAACGATCCCCGCTATCAAAAGTCATCGACCCCACGAAATCTACGAAGTTTTTTTAGTCTGTGGTGGAATTTTGTAATCATTTTACGGTCTCGCGTGTCTAGAGTTTGAAAGGAACGAAATGGCATAAGATCGTAAACTGTCTGACAAAAAAGATCAAAATAATAAATTTTGAACAAAATAGAATAAGAAATTCTAGATAGGTTGTGTTTCATTTAACTATTTAATTGTTTAATTGAATGATTGTTATTCTTGATCGGGATGAGTGAATGGTAGGTACCGTGTTGTGAGCAATATATTTGAATTCTTGAATGAATTTGGTAACTTATTTGCGAGAAAATGACATTGAGTTGTCTCGCATTTGGTTTGTGAGTGGAACTAATTTAGGTACTATTCTTGCACGACGCAAAAACACGTTTACTTTGACATTAGATAATCTCTTTACGTAATAGAATAAGATTAGTAAAATTGTCCAAAAACTTGAGCACGAATTCTCAATATCGCTGACCGAGTGTAACCAGTAAACCAAGCTTAAAAATCCAGCTTACTTTCCGTATACCACTGCACTTCACCCCGTACTTGAACGCTAACTGCGCAAACGACATAGCACCTGCACTCATTACAAACTGACTGAACAAAAAACTTGCAGGAGAACAAAACCAGAGGCCCTAGTACGAGTTTTGGTGTGTAAATCTGGTGTGAAACGTCTGACGCCCAGCACACCATTGGGCGCTGATTTGTATGGAGACACTGAGCGGATTCTTTGAGAAGCTTGGTCTACACCAAGCCCGTACTCGCATTTCGAGCTTCTCAAAGAATCCGCTCAGTGTCTCCATACAAATCAGCGCCCAATGGTGTGCTGGGCGTCAGACGTTTCACACCCACACTATACACTGAAAACTCGTACTAGGCCCTCTGGTGTATTTATAAACGAAGGAACTAGACGTTTACCCCTGCCCTTGCTGAACTGCAAAGGAACTCCGCGTTTATCACGTTATCCCTCGGATCTAGAATTCAGCACCTAACCTCACATCCTGCCATCTGTCGGAGCTAATCTATTTCAAGTGGTGGGCGTACCACTCGGAATTGGCTTTCAATGCAAAATGAGCTCTATGGTTATGTCTTTGGACTGAATCTAACATTATCATCGTTGTATTGGAAAAATATCTTCACTGATCCCAACTATATCTATCTGTGGTATGGCTATGATGAACTAAGAATACCATCCATCATGGTAACAAAAGAACTGGGATTATTTCCAGCTAGCGCAAACATGTCCAATTCGGGAATTCAAACACGCACCTCTTGTATCATTGTAGCGTAAATTTTGCCACAGAGGTCGTCCAAATCGGAAATAAAGTGGTGTGAAATATAGTGACGTAGAATCTTCTATTTCTTTTGTGGCAGAGGGCATCTAAATTGGATCAAATTGAGCACTGCATTGTACCAGTTAGTTAGAGCTCCGTGCTAACGATGACTGATGCCTATTGACGCTCAATGGATATCCCGGCTCAGTTAAGGAATTAGATAAGCGGTGGGCATTGGGCAATCAACCACTCTGTCCAAAGAATATGTAATACTTAGTTCTTACGTAAGAACAAGCGGGACTTCCATTCTACCAAATTACACACTGAAAATCTCGTTTTGTATGAAGCGTGATTCAAATTTTGACCCCCGTTTTATACATTGTTCACAGTTTTTAGAAACCACGAGTCTAGTTCGAGAGTTTCGCCAGTCTGACTCTGTCAATAGATAGAGTGGTCTGTTTTTCTCTTTCAATGTGCAAAGCGACTAAAAACACTGAAGTTTTTAATCATCTACACATCTGACAGATCACCAGTTTACTATTTCAAGAAAAAACTTTTTGGCTTTCTCATAAAAGCGTTTAATCTCTATATATATCTCGAAGAAGTTCCAGGGCATTGCAAAAAAATTAGTTCCACCTCTTCCTACTTTATGGCACTGTAAACTTATAAGATACCTATCAAATACACAAGCGTGATAATCACTCACTCCACTTTAATTAAAAATATTTTATCTTTTAAATAGATGGCTCAGTTTGTTGCAACAAATTAGGTAATTTCATCACAAATTAAGATTTACAAGAGGAAGTATTTTCATTATCTAAAGCTTTTAATTAGCTATTATGTCATCCATCAGAGGCTGTAATATAAACTTGTTGAGACAGTGAACAAAGCCGCTCGTGGAAGTAAGTTGACAGCCCTAAAATATCTCGTGGAGCGAAAGAGCTTAGTTGTGGCGCAAGTTGTACGCTTTGAGGGATTTTAATAGGGTAATAGGTTAATAGGGTATTTTAATAATACTTTGGTTTTATTATTCTGCATTTTGATTTTTTTATCGAGTAGGCTTGCTTCGTGTATTATTACTAGATCTGTGAAAAATTACTATTTGATTTTTTTCAATTTTGAGGAAAACTTACTAATGAACTAATTTGTAAACATTGGTTATTTATAGGTTAATTACAAGTTTCCACATACAGCGTGAAATGTTATTAAAGCAAAATAAAAAATCTGTTAAGGTAAACGGTACTATTGTTATCAGTATTATTTTTTTGAGATTAAATCTAAAACCAAAAAAGCAGATTACATGCCTAAGCTTTAAGTATTTGTAAGAAAGTTTACAGCTTGCATTTTATAACACTGAGCACAAAATAAAACTGCGGCCTAATTTTAGGTAAAATGCATTCTTTGGCACGCTTCCCTACTGTGATGCAACTTACTCGTATTTAGTTCAGCTATTTACTGAATTTGAGAATTTAAGAAATTCACACCAAAATACTGGAAGTTATTATTGAAAAACACGGGACTTTGTTTATGGAAACTGTTAGACGGGATGTGAAATACGTGATGGCTGAGAAGAAAAAGAAATGTAAAAGCTCAAATTATGATGGTGAAAAAAATTTTCATTTAACAGAACTCGAACTCAATATTTTTTTACTCGACTTTTCATGCAAAAAATACATAGACGAAAATGCTTTTACCGAAGCCACAGATCATAAGCTAACCCCCCAATTTATAGACAGAAGCTGAATAGTCCGCCAAACTGTTTCAACTAGCATTCGCCTAGCACAGCTCCTGAATCCGCCTCTAGAGGATAAGTTGAGGTGTTTAAATAAGTAGATTGCACAATTATATCCATTTGTAAATGTTTACAGACAGTTTTTCTGCAACTCCACCAATAAAATCTGGTAAACATTTATTCAGAACCAATAAATTGATGTCTTGTTATTCCATTACACGCGTCACTGAAGAATACGATTTGCATCTCTGTAAAAAGATTTACGAACATTCTGAACGAATTTTTTCAATCAATAGGTATATTTATTTTATTTTTAGCAAAATGTTTGTTTTTCAATCAGTACATTTTATTTTGGCAGGATGTTTCATTTTTTGAGTCATTGCTTTCAAATATCGAATAGAGAATTTAAAAAGTAGAATTCGGGATTCGAAAATAGCCGGATGTTGTTTCAAATGGTTGGAACTCTAGTCTAAGTACATAATAGGCGTCATGTTTTTTGTTATATAAAAAAAAGAAATTTTAGACAGGCGTGCGTCAGCGTGAAGAAAATACGTTGACGCACGCCTTGTTCTTGACCAAAGATTTCCTGGTTGATTCTTTCCTAAAAAACTGAAAAAAGTTTTACTGACTTTTTTGAGAAAAACAAAATAAACCAAGAGCACTCGACCGACTTCATGACTCTAGCGACAACATTCCCCGCGTTCAATACAGGACTTGGTAGGTTTCCTTTAGAAAGAGTCCTTTAAAAGGCTGGTCGCAAAAAGGCGGGACGCTCTCAGAATGGCTAATGTCCTCGTGAATGCACTGCTTTAGGCTGCATGCGACCTCATTGCAGCCTTCGTGTCCAAGAAAATAACTCGTCAGGATTTGCTTGATGAGAAAATGAAGATTCAAAAAATTTCAAGAATCTTGGTGTTCTATCTAGATTTAAACCTTTCAACAAAATAGCACTCACAGCTCGATTGGTCTTGTTTGGTTGATCAGAGACGTGATTCTCTCAAATCTAATCTTCTTCTTCTTCTAAATATATAAAACTCTTTTGAAGCTCGTCTTTCTTTTTTTCTCATTTCTTTCTTTTGACAATCAACGCACAGCCTAAACTATAAGTCCTTAGGAGGTACGAAATCTGGGGGGTATCCTTGAATAGTCTAGGTGTGCACGAAAAGGAATTTTGAAAAGTTACACTCTAAAGGTTCTAGAACGCGAGCAACGATGGCTAGTATAAATATGATTGGAATTCTGTTGGTTGTGACTTTTATGGCATCCAAATAAAATCCAGTGATATTTTTACTAAATTTTATTAGATTTTACTCCAAACAGTTGCAGTTGTACACTACAAAAAAACGAAGAATACGGCTCTTGCTGAACCAAAGATTTCCTTTGGTAGGATTGGTTGATTCCTAGCCCTCGTCCTCCAATACAAAAAAAAAAAAAAAAAATCGCATCCAATCCTATATCATCTTCGATGAGTGCTTCTTGGAATATTAGCAAAATTAATGCATCTATACAGATTGAGACCCTATTTTCTTCCAGAGCAGAAGCTGCCAAAACCTCAAAAAACTAACATCAAAAATCGCGGTGGCTCCACTTCTTAAATCCATCCTTGGGTCCTAACGACCAATCCTACCAAAGGAAATCTTTGGTTCAGCAATAGCCGTTTATTTTACCGTACAAGTGCAACTAAAAGTTTATTTACTGAGCAACGTACTGCTAACTAGGTATTTGGATAAGTGACTAATAACAATCTCATCTCAGCAGCGCTTCCGTTTCAGTCCTTTACAGAAGTTAGTATACCCATAGCTCATAGAACCGTACATCCTTGTTTAGATCATTTAAGCGGATCCAGCATTTTAGTTTAGGAGAGGCTTGAATTTTTTTCCTGAAAAATCCTGGTCATCCCAAAGCCAGAGCTTGTTGGCCAGGAGTTATTCAGGGGGTTAGGAGGGGGCTTCAATTCCCAGCCCCCCTCATGAGCGCCTAGTACGAGTTTTGGTGTGTAAATCTGGTGTAAAACGTCTGACGCCTAGCACACCAGTGGGCGCTAATTTGTATGGAGACACTGAGCGGAATCTTTGACAAGCTTGGTCTACACCAAGTCCGTACTCATATGTCGAGCTTCACAAAGAATCCGCTCAGTGTCTCCATACAAATCAGCGCCCACTGGTGTGCTGGGCGTCAGACGTTTCACATCCACACTATACACTGAAAACTCGTACTAGGCCCTCTAGTGTCATTAACCAACAAGTTTTAAACTACATGCCCGTACTTAACAGAGGGTTTCTTTACGACCCATGCGTGCTTATTACACTAGATTAAGTAAAATGGTTACCCAGAGCATGTCCCCTCGCATGGTCGCATGAACAAAACTCTTTTCTAAAAACTCGTGTGTGTTTTAAAGTGTGTAGGGAGTAACTTTATAAATGCAAAGTGGGCAAGGGTTAATTTCATTACAGTACACTCAGTGACAAATGGGCTAATTCAATTTGCAGACTGAACAATTTGCTTTGTGGGTTGGTCGTTGGAAAAATGAACCGTATTACCTTACTGATATGGTATGAATTGATGTGTGGTTTACCTGGAACAAAAAAAAGAACTATTAGTATAAATTAATTATTAATACCTACTACAAACACAATTCCTTTTTAAACTCGATTTTTGGCAAAATGGTAGCAAAAAATATATATATGTATTACAATTTATTAATATAATAAATATTTTTGGACTTGGATAGTGGTCTATGAAAAACATTAGTTGTATAAAAAAAAGACGAGGTGTAAGCTGGCCGTCCTAGGTACTCTGTGAAAATGAAATTATTAGACTCTACTAGAGTGAAGAAGTGGCTAAGCGTGCTCCACCTGAGGGCCTAGTACGAGTTTTCAGTGTCGCCCTCACTAGTGTGCCCAGCACACTAGTGAGCGCTGATTTGTATGGAGACACTGAGCGGATTTTTTTAGAAGTTTTAAATGAGAGTACGGGTTCGGTGTAGCCAGCCGCACGGTGTAGCAGACCACACGGTGTAAACTGGATATACTATTACCTAAGCTGTGACAGTGTGGATCTTGGCGTGATCGTAGCGTACACCGATATTTGACCGTTATTCTGATAATTCCGAGTAAGAGACACATTTAGCCCCTCTGCGATTGCGCCACGACCGGGTGGCGCGATAGTGCGGCCCACACCATGAATTTTTTGGTGTGACTGAGGTGTGGCTGTACTAATTGTTAGATAGTCTGTGTCGAATGGTGATAGATATTGACGAAAGGTTTATATATTAGTGCTTTTCTATTCCAATTTGTTTATTCTAAGTTTATTTGTTTGTTTTGTATTTTATTCCGTGTTACCAATTAGTGAATAGTACTACGTGTTGGCAATCCTCAATAAATAAATAAAATGACCGTATTATTATGCGTGGAGGTGGAGGTTGGTTGGAGTCCTCCAGAGCTCATGCAAGGGAGCTGCATTGACAAAGTTGAAAAAAGTGCTTCATCGTAATCTAGAGTGAATCTTGAGTGCTTGACCAGTTTTACTATCTACGTGCTATCTACGCTGGGAAAAAAAAGTAGAGACCTCGGCTTACGAGAGAAATGCTACGGGAGATGCAGACCAGCTTCCAGCCCTGTCGATGATCTTCCGGAGGCTGAGCATCGGCAGTGCTGTCGCACGTTTGCCTAGGTTCCGCGTAGGTACCTAGTAGGTACCTACCTACTAGGTACCTAGTGTCCCTAGAACTAATAAACAGTGAGTGTATTTTGTTCGCCTTTCCTTAGCATGTTTGTATAGGTAGGTATACTACCTAGTAGTAATACCTAAACAAAACATTACATAGGTTTTCTATACATTATTTACTCACCTTTTACCTACCCTTATTAGGTACCTACTCATAACTTACCTAGGTACTTATTTACTCTTTACCTACTACATTACCCCCATTGATTAACTACAATTTCATTGCATTAGGTACCTACCTAAAATGCTATAAAAAATGCACTTGGTGCTGCCAAACTTTGTGATAAGCCAGTAGGTAGATAAATCAAAACTCTAGTAGGTAATATGAGGTGATTGGTGATTTTATGTACCTAATGATTTCAATAGATGCAGATTAGACTCCACTGCATCTTGATGTCATTTATCTAATAAAACCATGTGATTTCAGGTGACTGGACAGCCATGACCACTCATGATACCAAGTCCAACCACCTACCTACCTACCTACATGCCGAGCCCACACAAGGCATCTTTCATTCAGAGACATGCCAGACTATCAAGAACATCATATATGGCTGAAAATGCTTTGCCAATATGTACATATAGGCAAAGGGAGAAAGCCTTGCACTGTAAGCACACCAAATAACACCACTCAGGGTTGTGTCTGGCACAATTTGGCCTTAGACTTTTGGATGCTTGATCCTGACAGAAACCAAGGTAGGTAGCAAATGTAATATGTAGCTATTATTCTCTACCTAAAGTTTCATAAGTGCCTATCACTTCACTGACCATTCAATGCTGACTAAAACCAAGCTGACTTATAACTTCACTCCGAGGTCAAACTGCTCGAGAATTTCTTATTTTGGTATTACCTATGAAGTTGCTATTCATAAAGTACTGCTCCATACATATATATATATACATGTACATAGAAGCATAAACCTTTGTTAGTTAGCTACATACCTAGGTACTATAATTATTGTTTTTATTTTAGAGCTTTTACTAATAGTTTTGTCTTTGTTGCAGACCACTGAAAGCTAAAAGTTAGGCTACTCGGAGTGTTGAGTTAACCAAAGCTAGATCCGAGTCAACCACAGGCATCACCAGACTTCTCCCTTAGCTTCGCAAAGCCTGCCTGCACCTATCCCTTGCAGGATTCTAGTTCCTAGTTATTTAACTTTGTTATCAATACTATACATCCACTCTGCAGAGGTTGTCTCACCAAAGAAGAATCAGCTACCCACGTAGTCCTGGAATGCGAGGGCGTAGCAACGCATCGACAAGAAATCCTAAGTACCCCTAGGTCACTCCTCCAAGCCTGCGAAGCCCCCAGGAAGCTTCTGTGCTTCTGGGAGGAGTTAGGCTGGCTGCACGCATAGCCAGTTTACTCCCCCACGTATAATGGACCAACCTTGAGTCTAAATGCGGAAACGGGAGTCCAATAATAATAATAAAATACTATAGGTACATTCTTAGTATTATTTATTTGGTATTCAGTTTTTACATATTTACATTTAAGTTATATCAGTCTGAATAAATTTAAGAGTCTTGAATGTTTCGAAAGGTGATTGCTGATATTTTCTGGATATTTGACTGTGATGCTTGCTCAAGAGAAGCAGTGTTGAAAGGCAAGCAATACGGCGCTCCCTGCCATCAGTGGCTACACCCGTGTCTGGGCCAGACCGCTTCACTGAAAAGTTAATGAATCATATTAATATACATTGGTAACAGGCACCGACCACTGTTGTTTCATTTTCCTAAACTAGCCTAATTTTAACAGCAATAAATGTGTCATAGCTCAGTGTATCTGTCTCTTTCTCATTCAACAGATTCAGCACCATTATTATTATAATAAATACTTGGGCACTATAAATACTGAGGTGAATTTTGTTGTTTTTCATAGTTAGTTGTCTCCCATGAGTAGGTACTAACCTAGATGGTAGGTAGGTAGGTACCACATTTTCCTTCCCTTCACCGATGACTTTATTATGTAAACCTGGACCTTTTCTATGCCTGAAAGTCGAAACTTTGGTTAGTTATTGAACACAAATACATTCATACAAAAACAATACCTGAGAGTCTCAGGGAGTTGTAAATTATGATCAAAATCAGACAAGGACAGATGTAAACAACCAGGGCGGCATGATCTCCAAGCAGTATAAGAGATTTCTATTTCTTACCTTTCTGCAAACTCTTGAATTTGATGTTTAGACAACACTGGTAGATTGGTACTCGCATCCCTGAAGCTACCCAAGGCAGGAAACTCATGAATCTGATTGTCTAACTCGTCTTCTATTCCAATGAGATTGTTCGAAAGCCATCAGCCTACAACGAGATAAATAAAATGGGATTGAAAAAATTGTGATGAGATATAACCTCTAAATAGTAAATACCTACGTGTTATTACCTTTCTATGAAACCGTCTTTTCTACTAGTGGTCCAAGAGTATATAACGCTATGCTAGTGGTAAACACTTTCCTTCTATGGAGCTCCACTTCATTACAAATAATTTTGGAGGATCTACTAGGCAAATAATCATAACATCAAACATATCGATGGCCATAAGTTGACACCTCGTATCTTACATTTTCTCAAAAATTAGACACGAGTTCGATATATCGAAACGTAACTTAAAACGCCTACGGGTTGGATTTCATACCATATCGATACCTAAATCCACATATCCGTTATCACAGAAACTAATCAAAACTTCTACTGTTAGGCCGCGCGCACTTTGGATACGCTTTCGTACGATTTTTACTCGTGAGTAGGTATACGTACGAACACCCACGAACGATCCCGACTTTCCAAGTACCTACCTACCTACCTACTATGGGAGCGCGCAGCGCACAGCGCTCGCAGACAAGCCGCAAGTTAGCCGACGACCAAAACGAAAACATCACAAACCAACCAAAACGATATGAAACACCGATATGATACGCTAGATTCGCTACCTCTCTTTCTAAGTATGAATAGTTTTACTGGTAATAGAAAGAGATGGAGAGAATTTGAGTGACGTAACATGACGACCAAAACGAAAACTTCACAAACCAACCAAAACGATATGAAACACCGATATGATACGCTAGATTCGCTACCTCTCTTTCTAAGATGAATAGTTTTACTGGTTAGAAAGAGATGGAGCGAATTTGAGTGACGTAACGTTAGCTATATTTGCATGTTAGTGGCGTGCGTAAAAATATGTCATAGGTAGCTAGCAATATGGTTTACTTTCTATTGTAACTTTTTTGGTCCATGCTTTTGAAGCGCGAAAACACGAAGCGCGTATCGATATTTGAAAACCGTTATTGAAATCGAATAGTAATCAAGTTTAATTATTTGCAGGCTCTTAGGAGTGCTCCACCCGCAGAATAGAATACCTTTAATGATTGCTTGCCTCATACTTAATCGAAATTAATATAACAGTTGCACTCACTGGTGTTAAATTGACTACTCGTAACATGTTATTTGTATAACTATTTTGACATTGACAGCTCGTAACTAATTACAAATTGAGTTTTTTTAATAAAACTCGAGGTGAGGTGATCTTTTCATATCCTTAGATAAATAAACAAAATATCTATTTTGTTTTATTTTAATAGCAGTTATACCCGATGGCAGGAGGTTTTTTGTCTCTCCTGTAAAATTTGGGTTTTGTGAGATACGAGGTGTCAACCTATGGCCATCGATATGTAGATAAAAATGCAACATTGCTGTGAAGCATCATAGCCAACCCCCCCCAAAAAAAAACAAATATTTCTGACAAATATGGCATTGACTTTAATATTTTAGGTGATATGACACTGACATTGACATTTCAATCTGTCAAAACACTCAAATTCAATGAAACAAGCATTCAAGCAAGCAAAGACAACACTAATCTTTGTAAAAAAAAACGCTCTGTCAAATTCAAATCTTACTTCCGGTGTAAGCTATGGGTGTGGCCACGCTGCATCGCAGAGCACACCGTGTGGTGCTTACATGGAAGTCGTACTCGAGTGTGGGCTCTAGATCGTAGTGTGGCACTCGTATTTCGGTCTCATTCACGAGCCCGCACTATCGCCTTGTACACCGTGCAGAGCCAAACTCGTACTAGCCCCTCTGGTTGCAGCCACAATTTCGACGGACGAACGGGCTAGCAGTCAAATGCCTAGCTATAATATATTATTACATTGACGGCCTACTTGCCAATATTGTACCTATCCTCGCTAAGCTTACCTATACCTCAGAATATGTATGTTCAGATCTAAAAGCGTAGGTTTTATCGCGAGCTTCGCCCCCCACGTCGCTATCAGCACATACCAGGATTAGATTCTACTCAGTGACGTCACAACGCGGCCTCCATTCAGCGGATGTACTTGAGAGAGCTATTTCTTTATACATGTTACCAAAATACAGGTAGGTACGTGTCCAGAGCCGAGTATTTACGACGAATGTTTGCAAGTTATTTTCTGACTTTTTTTCTTTAATGTTTTTGTTTATGTAGAAATCTGGCTCAATAATCTTGGATTAATCTTTATTCATTTTTTACCAATGACCTATCGATAGCTTTGATCGTTTGTGATGCAATTTACCTAAATAAGTACTATCATTGGATTTTATTTATATGTTTTCGTAAAGTTGAAAATTCTCGAAACGATTAATATGACGTCAGCTTACTTTTTACGATGTCTTCAGAACGATTACTCTACTACGTCTATATCTTTAACTATTCTACGATTCTGTGGTATATCTTTTATTTCTAGTTCAGTTCATCATCAT
Source organism: Eulithis testata (assembly GCA_947507515.1). NCBI lineage: Eukaryota > Metazoa > Arthropoda > Insecta > Lepidoptera > Geometridae > Eulithis > Eulithis testata. The sequence goes on along the minus strand of OX382196.1, from coordinate 10,101,649 downwards.
TTGTGGCTTAGTGACGCAGTTGGGGACTCCTGACGCAACAGGATGGTAAAAATTAGTCACTGAGGAAGTTACTAATAGCATAAATACACAAACTGAATATTCAATTATCGAATGTATTTCGTTTCCTATTTTGTACTATTTGCCATAAACGTACTTACAGTAGAGAAACAAGGTACGTATTGTAGTTTATACAAAAATATAATTTGAACTCTCGAAGAAATACTCCGCCAGGCCATTTTCGAAAATTGACCGATTTAAATGACACAAGGATTCAAAACAAACATTAAACTTCGATTACAAAACTCTTTAGTTTTGTAATTTTTTTGAAACAGCCCCTTGCATTTTTGACTTGACGATGACTTGACTTGACACTGGAAAAAAATTCTGTCGGACAAAGGCCATAAATAAAAGAAGAAGAAGAAGAAATGACACAAGGTTTAAATTGCCCATTTTTTTTCCCTCCCATGATAATGAGAACCTTCAAGAGAACAGATCTTATAATAAGACGCAATTAGGATCACTCTTTATGTTAATGGACGAACCGAGCCCGCATTCTCTGATGATGATGTTATGACTCATCAGTCATCTTTATTCTAATTTAAAACAGTATTTATCATCATCGACCTGGCTTCACTCAATGCTGGAATTAAAAAAAAATCTTTAGTTTCAATGTTCAAAGAGGTTCTATAGAGTTTAGTGTAGTTCTCATCACAGTTTCAGGCGTCAGGCAAGGTGGTGGGGTTGTCTTAGTTTGTATATAAGAAAATGAGCTCTATGACCGGTTCCATAGAGGTTAGAATCCGGAGAAGTTTGCAACACTGTATCTGCCTGTATCTGTCTACAGCGCTAGGATATTTGTTTATGACTAGTAGGGAACTGGTGGGATTCTCTTTGTATGTTCCAATATCAACTCTATGACTTGGACTACAGAGGTCAAAGTTGCTCCCAACAACGCCTACTAATGTCAGCGATACGCTGGAATATTTGACCACAGATTAAAAGGTAGCGTCTGCGATAAAACCAGTCGATTTCGAATTCCAATCGATTCTATGGGATCATTTATCGAGTGAGAGCGATCGCAAACAAGCATTCGAGTGGTTGCTAAAACCGAAAGCACACAACTCTCTTTACTTTAGGAAATACCTGCTTTTCTACGTATTTAATGGATGGTTTGTTTGTAATACTAGAAAGGCTAGAAGACTTTTTCAAGATAACTAATGTAGAAAAACAATTTAAAAAAAAAACTACATTCGACACTTGAAAAACTGCACAGAGCCCCGAGTCTGTGCATTTGTTTTGACTTTCGACTCGAGTATAGCACACGCAAACGCATTCGCAAAGCGAGAAACTTTGTTGGAAATTGCACAATTCCCAAATTCCCGCTAGAGGCGCTTATCGGGTTTTCATACAAAATTTATTGCTTTGCGAATGCGTTTGCGCGTGCTATACTCGAGTCGAAAGTCAAAACAACTGCACAGACTCGGGATCCAGTTCTTTTATAACCAATGCTGATCATGAACAAGCCCTCGTGTCCTTCAATTTGTCAAACCAAAGCTTTGACATGAACCAGATGACTCAAACTTCAATTGTTTTGAAGGAATGTCATACAAACGTTGCTGATATTCCTTGGGTTCTCAGTACCTCAGCACGTGCTGTGTGAGGTAGCAGGTACCTTAAAGCATTGTTTTAGGCAGAAAAGTGGTAACCATTTCAATCTTTTAACTATCTTATCTCTACCGACAACAACAAAATAAAGACCGCTCTAAGCTATTTATAGTTTTGCAGAAATATGCATGCTTTTAGTTGAAAACCGATCCGCCTACAGTGATAAGCGTGGGTGCTGTACAATGTTCAAAGACTGCATTATAATGGTTTTAAAATATGCTCCCTTTGTGCAATGCGAAACACCGACAGGTAATTCAAAACTATGCATGCCATTTAGTGGTATGTAATGAAAGAAAAAATATAGATAGATATACGTAGGTATGTCTATTGCACACCAAGAAAAGAAAACACTAAAAGAGAAATAAGTTTACATTATGAGGTACAATGGGCGGTCTTATCGCTAGGAAACCTATTGAACTGTTTGTTTCCAAATAAAAGAAGAAAAAACAAATGAATTCAAAAGCATTCATAGCATCAAAGTTACTGCGCTTTACTATTTCTACCAACATCTGCCAATTTTGAATGAAAATGTAAACGTTTGGCTTGGCTAATAAACTGGAATATCGAATAATTCCAGCGACTTTCAAGGAAAAGTACTGGTAGGTACCTTTTAGAGTCGCTATAGCCTGTCGAGTTATACTATACTAGGTTTGTAGTGTACTAAACTGTGTTTAGCTATCTTACTTTTATTGATCGAGTTAGCGAAGCGAACGAGATCTTAGTGACAACTTGGACAAAAATGCTTTGTATGTTTGTATGTTTGTTCGTCGAGATCTTTTGAACCGCTTATCCGATCTTCACAGAATTTGGTAGGAATACGGATAGTACTCTTAAGTTTTACTGGTTTGTTAAATGAAGTAAATCGGTCAAGGGGGCGTGATGTTATGAGGGTCCAAAGGGAGTGAAAAAGTCGTACAAAAATATCAAGTGGGGTGTCATAAGATAGGGTTTTGTTTAGAAATTCCAAAACCGTTTTTATTTTGATTCTAGGTCTAATAGACCTTTAAAACAAAACAAAACTGGTAGGTACGCCAGACGTGCAGAACTTGAAATGTAGATGTATTTAATCTGTGACCACGCGGTTTCAGTTTATCTCACTTCTCTTTCTCACTTCAGTTACACAGATTTTACTCTATTTCTAATTTTCTACCACGGAGAGTGCCAGGTATTTTCTGTCTCTATCTAATGTCACTCTCAACTTTTGCATCTCTTTCACTCAGTGCATCGATTTCTTCTAATGCAGTCTTCTACCAGTCTACTTCTAAACTGGCTCTATTTTTCTCTACCATTTTTCACACATCCACCTTTTCTGATCAATCAAAATGTATTCTAGATTTTAAGTTCAACAAGGTATCAATCACTCAGATGTTTAAGCTTCATTTAAACTGAAGGTCAATTCATTGGCTGATGAAATCCAAACATTTCTAGCATTTGTGTTTACGTTGGCTGGACGTTGAGATTTGAAGTAAACTACGTTCTAAAGCAGTTGAGCTTTCTGTTTATAAACATTCAAGGACATTTTCCACCACCAATATGGGGCACTTCAAAAAGGGTGTTTTAAAATTCTTCAAGGGTCGGCAACGCGCACTATAAAATACTATAAAACCTAGATTGCTTATTTTTTTGTACACATCCGTAATTCATAGAAACACCCAGACATAGAACAGACATTTCTATGTTCGCCATCACACAATATTTGTTTTTAGTGAAGATTGAAACCATGACCCACAGCACGAAAGAACTAAGCTATCACGCCTGTCAATCTGATCTAGCTAGGTGTGTTTAGGAAAATGCTTGGTGTAAGATAATTCAAAAATATCTAATTTCAATGAGGAAATACAAAAAAGATTGCGGTGAAAAATAGAGGCCATTCTAATGATGCTACTTCCTGTTCCGAAAGTTAGCAGATGCAATTAGACAATTCACAGCAGTAATTGGAAGCTCACGCTCCTAGAGCACAGCGAAACTCCGACCTTATTTCAATTACATAAGATTAACATTAGACGGTTTGATTGGGCAATATAAACTTGAGAACAAGCTAGTAGAATATGCATCTTATTTCAAAGTTATAAGTTTTAAAATTGTGTACGCAGCGGCAACGCGCATGTTTGGTCAATGGAATGACTTGGCTACCGTATGCTAAAAGAGCCCTCTGTGGAGTTAAACTAGCACGAATGAGCTTTCTCTACAAATAACCAATGATAGGGATTATGGATTCGTGGAAAAGGTTTACCGAACTGGGTTAGCTTATGCGGTGCACATGTTGAACTAATTAGCTTGCTCGTGGTACGATAGTAGGTTTTTAAGGAACTTAAATAAACAGTTATATCTAGATATTTTTTAGGCCACATTATTTATATTTTTTTTACTTGCGAAACGTAAAATAAATTTAAAAAATACGCAGTTCTCCTGAAATACTAAAGAGCGGCAGTCTTCTTCTTCTTTTTTTCTTAATTTTTTACGACTTAAAAAATAATAAATAAAACGAAAAATCCCGTCTAAAGTTAATGTTAATGTACAAAGTCGCGGACAAACAGTACCTATATAGTCTGTAGGTATGTGTCGACATTATGCACATTATCGTCTACCAATGCTCGTCGTACCGTATCCAGTTCCCGACATCCGTGCAATCGACTTCAAAGCGGTTCACGCATGTGCGGTCTCCGGACGCTTTTCTGAGCTTCTGCCCAGCATGTGTCATACATAATATAACCACTGTAAGACCAGCTAAATGTATAGACTGGAGATCGGCTCCCATCCCAATACCATCCCTGTAACAATCAACTGGCTGAGAACGAAAAAAGAGAACAAATTCTATTTAAAAAAAAACTGTTTTGAAAGATACTTCGTAAGTAACGCGTCGTTTTTTTTTTCAAATTTAAAAACTCATTGCTTGTGTGGGAGGTCAGCCAGTGTCACCGAATTATACCAGAAAATACAAGTAGCAATATTTTTTTTTTACAAAACTACCTAACTGAGTGGATCAATTCGGCAAATCGCATATTGCATCAGAATATTGAACTGGTAATCTGAGATTTTAGCTATTCGATTACTGCGGTTGACCTATTTACAGATTGTAGGTAGGTAAGATAAACAAATAAGTAGGTACTTATTTGTTTAACTTACCGGAAAACGACTGCATAGGTATGCAGTCGCTTTCCGACAGATAAGTAGGTACCTAATCTCAAAACTCTACGGAAGCTACTTGTAGTTTCAAAAGCCACATTCGACAGCTCAACTTAGCAACATAAATACCCATTGGCATACGAATACCACATCCTCATTGGGCGGTGCTAACGATGCCGTGGAATGTACGCTCCAAGCCATTCGTCTATTTCTGGACGCACACGGAACTGCATACCTACTGGAGTTACTTGCATACTGACTATGAAATAATCTGTTACAGAAGCTAGTGGTTGGAGAGAAAAGAGTATGCAAACTCTTTTGTCAAAAAAGTTGGATTTGTACATTTGGAACAAGCTGAAGAACTCTTGAAAAGCTACGCGGGTTATGAAAAGGGTGACCTAAATCGCGGTCTCTGCCCGTGGTCCACCTACATAGTTTATCTGGCTGTACCAGGGGCAACGGTTTATATAAAGTAGAGAATTGTAGAATAGTTTATTGGTAGTATGGAGTTCCGGTTAGAACCTATAGTGGTGATTTTCTGTGCTTTAGAAGCGTGATACTTATTATATATTTTTAACTAAGTATGAAATGCAGAAATGTACATTTGACTGCATACGAAATCAACATTAGAAGTTTCTTTATCTCACTAGAATCTATCTATTTGACTCCAAGCTCTACAGGCTCGAGCATCGTCGGCGAGTCGCATGCCTATCGGTGTTCTACCGAATTCACTTCGGAGAGTGTGCGCAGGAACTACATGACCTGATTCTTCCATCACCCTTTCACCTCCGAACTACTAGGCGCACTTATAAATGCCATCCCTACATGGTAGATATCCCATATTTTCGCTCAAAGCGCTTTGCTTCCACCTTAATAATGCGAACTGCCAAGGAGTGGAACTCTTTGCCATCATCAGTATTTCCTGAAAGATATAACCCAGGAATTTTCAAGAAAAGAGTGAATAGGCGGATTATAGCTAAGCGTGCTCCACCTTAGGCTGCAGCTACACTTACCACCAGGTGTACTGGCAGCCAAATGATTAGCTATAGCTCATAAAAAAACCACCTCAAAGATAATAATATTATAGAAAGCATAACAACAGTCCGTCTGTTGCAATATTGTTAATTTCCGCTGAAGTCTGGCGCATGGCCAGATGTGTGTGTATGGATTAAGTAGGTAGTAAAAGTACTGCTGTTGAAGTGGCAACCCTGCTCTATAGGGCTGAGGGTAAAGAAAAGAAGATAAATAAAGTACTAAAAAGTATTTGATCAAAAGTTGAAAAAATAGTACCACGAGAAGAAAGCCACGGGTAAAATAACGCGTGCAGTGTAATTTTGTACTACCGAGTTGTTCTACTAGCAGTACAAATTGTGAAACCTCTTACCCATATCCGTATATCCGTAAGTAGGTACTTGACTATGGAACATAAATACAAATTGAAAATTACAGAATAAACGGTAACCGTAAATGAATTAATACGCAACCGCGTAGGTACCTATGAGGTGTAGAATAATGAGTAGAGTTGCTTAATACCATTCTGTGATAATACTAAAGTAGTATAGTATTATATAATCTGTGCTAAAGTCAGTATTGTGTGAGCGTATTGGCAATATTGCAATCCAAATCCCACGTGGTAATGCGGGCGTGTGCTATGGTTACTGATCAAGCGATAAAAAACTCGCTATCACATTTCAACATTTTCTTATAATTATATGAAAAATCGCAGTCAACAATGTTGGTATAGCAGGTGCCAAATAACACCGCAATACAGGTCATTCACCCACCTTCACCTCGATGTCGCAAAATTCAATTTATGTATGGTAAACAAAAAGTACTACGAGATTCAAGTGATTACCGTCTTAGCGACAGGTTTGTATGGAAAGCGACAGAATTAGCCATTCATAAATTTAATTTTGCGACACCGTGGTGAAGGTGGGTGAATGACCTGTATTGCGGTGTTATTTGGCACCTACTACTATACAAGCATTGAGGGCCTAGTACGAGTTTTGGTGTGAAACGTCTGACGCCCAGCAAACCAGTGGCCCACTTGGTCTACACCAAGCTCGCACTCGCATGTCGAGCTTCTCAAAGAATCCACTCAGTGTCTCCATACAAATCAGCGCCCACTGGTGTGGGGCGTCAGACATTTCACACCCACACTATACACTGAAAACTCGTACTAGGCCCTCTGATCATATAATACTGGTACTTACAAGCATGCGCTGGGTGTACCGTCAGCGCAAAATGGCTATGACGCAATTACATATTGTAGTTTTTACCTAGATTTTAGTTTTCTATATTCTTCGTTCTTGACATAGAATGAGTGTCACCTCTTCTTCATCTATAGTAGGTATGTAATAAAAATATTTGTTTTCAAAAGCGACCTACCGAAATGATTTCCACAAAAATATAATATCATTTTGATCTATAACTAAACAAGTTTTCCGAACGAAAATTTGAAAATAAGTTCAAAACACTCATATTTGATTATTTGGGCCGAACTTGGTAACTTGTAAAACCTGTTATATATTTTTGCTGAACTTTGTGCAAAGTTATTATTTGCTATAAGATCGAAAAACTCATTCATATTTTCTCAATGCGCCTATTTGTCCCACGAACCTTAAAACCACAGTGATTTTCTGCCCTAAAAATCCATATTATCCATAATTTCCGTTCAAAATAGACACAGATGCTCATCGCACCGAGCCGAGTGCTTACAGCTGGAAAATTGGACTCACAAGTGCATCCGAGGGCTCATAATGCCGGGACTGGAAAGTGTTTGTGTCACGGTGTTTTAGTTTTCAATGTAAAATGAGTTTTAACTCGTTGCGCTTAGGCACAGAATAAAATATGGGACTCGGTTCCATTTTTACATCTTTCTCAAGATCGGGCGTTTGCACACGGAACGATATCGTGAGTGACTCGAACCTAAAAACATTGGTTTCGGCACAGACACGGTGAAAAAGAGTCTGAATGTTCTAATAGTGAGAAAAAGATGAATGTATGACGCTGGATGAAACAATAATTTTTGAAGTGAAAATATATAGAAGAACTATGACTTCTTCTGTGACTAGACTTGGCGATTTGCCAAAGTTGCCCATTCCACTCGATAGTTTCAGGATTTTGTAAGAGTAGGTACCTATGCATTTTGTAGATCGTTTTTGAAAAAAAAAAGTTGGGAGATTCCTTCAACAAAAGTTCTATAAAAAAAAACCACCTACTTATTCAGCTTTGGCTAAAGCCTTCGGCCTTCAGTCACAAGCCTAAATAAACCAAACTCCCTCATATCAAAATACAAAACTAATCAAAAACTAGTTGAAACTCAACTTATTTCAAAGCAAACAAGCCCGTATAGCCTCATTCATACGTAGATTGCTAAACTCAGATTTGCTTGAGTTGATATAAATATGCGATATTAAGTAAATCTACCTATGATATGAAGTTGCTGCCGTATCTCATTTCGCTTTGTGTACTTCGCATATCTATATGCCACTGCGAATTCATTACGTCGAAACACGGTTGTGCCACTCCGGCTTTCGACGTAAAAACGCGTACAAGCTTTGGCATTATAAAGACATCAAAGAATTTGTTATGAGCAGTTCGTAGAATGTTATTTACACTGATTAATCTTGTCAAATAAAATCGCACGATCTAGCGAGCGACTGCTTGATTTTATTCGCCCGCGTATCGTAATCGTGAACCTTTTCGATTTTCGCAATGAAACTTTTTGGAACTAAATTTCCGCGCATCACTATCATAGCGTACTAGTATAGTATATCTGTGCTATCGGCTAACTTCGAATCTTCAGATCCCGACTCGAAGTAGAACTTCTGTGCGAGGGAATTATTCATTAATCTGCGGTCAAAGCAAATATCCCGTGGGAGCAACTGAGCGAAAAGGCAATACGCGGGGATATTGAAAAGTTTTATCCCACGGCAGGTGGTCAGCCAATATAGGTACGAGTAGAAACGTTCTGGCTGTATATTGGGGAAAAGTATACGCTGAGATATATCTCTAAGCTGAGAATAATATGTTTGTTTTAACATTTTACAAGAAACAATTATTTTTTAATACATCTATATGATGGGATAAACTGATGGCTCATCTGATTTTAAGTCGTAACCACTGCTTCACTGAGCACGTGCCGTCTGAAGTAAGCTATGTAAGCATACTCTATTGGAAGTTTCCAGTTTGGCTTTCAGCAAAAAAACTGCGACTGAAAAATACGAGCAATAATAAATAGAAATAAAATTAAACATTTAAAATGCATGATAATAAAACTTTCACAGTAAATTAATGCTTTTACGTAGTTATAAGTTTAATTAATCGAATTCTTATTTGAAACATCAGCAACTCAATATCTAATTAAAATTTTCTACTTTTACATTTCTAATTGCACTTCGATCTGTAGATTTCATTTTGTGGGCCAATTTCACTTGCACCTGTTATTTGGTCTACACCAATTCACAATTTAATTGAGGCATTCTCAAGCTCCAATATGTTTAAAAGTTGGCATAGCGCGAAATGTATGTAAAGTTAAAAAGTCTGCGTACAGAGTCCTTTCCATGAAAGAAGTCCCGCAGACGCGGCGCTGTAGTCGACCTTAAGTATTATTTCTCGGGCAGCACTTTTAACAACTTTAGGCATTGAAAACAAGACTTTGATCACAGAAACCAAATAAAAACGCACTAGCATCCGAACACATTAACAGCACCTGACAATTAATTTAGTTTTAAAGTTTAGTTCCGGAAATTTCCGCGGGACTTCTTTCATGAAAAGGACTCTAGGAGAACTATTATTTATCATTTACGAAATAATGTTTTTGAAATAGTGTCTAGAAATAAGTGACTCCAAAATGGTTGTCCGTAAATTACTCGGTTATTATCCGTAAATAAATTTATGCATGGCTTATCGGAAACTCAACTGTCCGAAAACTCCGAAAGGGTCAACCCTTCGAGCGCTGTCCAATAAATTGTCATGGTTCTGCTGTGTATTTAACAGTAGAAAAGGGTTGGCAATATTTGTCGCATAAAAATTCTAGAATTCATTTCAAACATTGTGTCTGTAGACTTTGTATATTTCATTCGCTACGAGTTCACGAGGTTCAAACATTTTTAAATAATATTTTAATTTTGTGTTCGCTGACGTAATCGTTTATTATTCAGGGATATGTTGATTTTTCTTTTTTCAAGACATTATTTTTACCTACGTAGAGTAACATTGTATGTATAGGTAACTGACATGAGAATTATATAAAGTAGAATCATTTCTCACACTCACATCACGTATATCTTCATTTAGTCTAAGCACAAATATGCTTTTAGGCTAGGGAAAGACAAAATACCTTCTGTAAGTCGCGACAGTATGTATTTACTTATACTACGCTTGTGTTTAACGGCGCTGCCATCTTAGTATATGCAAAAGTAAACATATGCTAATGTACAAAGAACAAATAAAAAAAAACTGATTAAAATTTGTTGAATAATTCAGTGTTTATTTTGTTATTTATGTGTTGCATACACCTAGTAGATTTTTTATACAAAAAATGGTGGTTTGTTGTCTGACACCGGCTTTACAATGAGCTCTTTCACGACATGTACTACTTAGATACACACAGTTTTTCATAATAATCGTTCGTAATACGATCCTGCAGTGAATTCGCATTGGTGATGAGCTTGATGCGACTTGAATGGGCTTAGTTTAGTACAATTGAATAAATACTTCCGTCGGACAAAGCTTGAGCAGAATCATTGCAACAACTTGAATAATTGCCTATGAATTATATTTAATGTAACAAGTATTTTGGTCTTTCTTTATTTTGTTTGCTTATTTTTAGTAATAAAATTGTGAAAGTGTCACCCCAACTCTATAGGCCGCGCTTTGTTTTTCTGGCGCTCACAAAAAGGTTAAGACGGTGGTTTTCCGTAATTTTTATGTAAAGTCCGTAAACTAGGTATTAGATAACTATTAGATAGATAACTGTCAGGTGTAAAACGAATGGAAATCAAAATTTTCTGCTACTGGCACAGTTGTGGAACACTGTTCTATCATTCAACTGTTTAATAAACGACTTTTATTTATCAAACACTCGCCACGCTGCAATATCGTATCACATTTCTTCTGGCGTACGGATAGTGTCAGTAATCGAGCGCGTACTGAATTCGAAATATCGAATCGATGTTTTATTATTCGAATCGTATTGTCTGGTCCAAAATTAGCGTTACTTCCGCTACCATTGCTCAATAGCTATCCCGCTAGTTAAATAACTTTCGTAATTTATTTTCATTAGTAAGTAATAGGTAGGTTGGTTATCAACAGATGAACTGGTTTTGGATGGAGAATTCCACGTATTTCAAACTCAGCGCGGTTCAACTTACCAAATTAAACTTTGTAAGAGCTTTTAGTGAACATTTACTATCAATTTTGAATCAAATAGCTGCATCATATTTTGCTTAAAAATTGTTTACCTGACTGTACTCAACAGCTTCCCTTTGATTTTGTCCCAAACGTCACAGTAACAAAAATATTAAAATCAAGAGTGACAATTGGGAGAATTTGTCCCAAAATAATTTCTCCGAAACGTCAGTAAGTCGAAAAAATATCGCATAACGACCGGGTAAAAGTCCAAAAAAAAACTACTAAACAAACATAATGTCAAAATGCAACTTGATAAAAATGTCTAGAACGACTGTTTTTTGAAGTGAAACTTCTAATGCGACTTCCAACAAGGTTGAGTTAAACGTTTAACGCCTTTGGGGAGGGAGAATAGAAAGAGACAAAGCGAGAGTGAATGCGTGGCACTCGAAGTTTCACTTCTTCCGCGCGGAGGGACTCCACGCAATATATTTTTTTAAAGTCATTCATTTTGTTGTTTGTTTGTCAAATTCCTATGTACTGTATCTACCCTCAAAGGTTTCATATAACACTAGTTTTATACCAGGTTATGTTTTTTTTTTTAAATTATTTCGAAGTAGTAAAAAAGAATCACTTAATGTTATTAGGTACCTAGGTAAATAAGTAAAGTATCATGTTGTGTCACAAACCGAATTACCTACAGGATATTGGGTATTTGCATTTCGGCATGGCAATCTTGCGTATTTCCTTTTGACAGTATTAGTTATCGATCAAACTGCCTACATTTATGTTACTGCCTCGAAAAAAGAAGTAGGTAAGAATTTTGGTTCTAAAAATAACAAATGAATGTCTAAATGCGGTAGGTACAAAAGAGAGTGCGTATAAAGTATTTTTTTTTTGTACGGGTAAATTACCAAATAATGTTATTATAAAGTTATTTTAAGACTTTTTCAATGGAATATCAGTGTGAGCGCGTAAACAATATCTGCTACAATAGTTATTTGTTATACAAGAGTGCAAAGTTGCTTTTTAACCGCGTGTTCAAAAGAGCACGAGGTGAAAAATCTTTGCACTCGAGTGCAACACGTAACTTTTCATTCCACATCAGCGAGGAAATGACTAAATGCAAAAAAAAAACGTTTACAATCACAAGATAGGTACTTTTATTTCAGTTTAGGTATTAACTACTACATTATGGCAGGTAAGTATTACAGAATAATCTTTAAATTATAACAAAATAATACTAAGGTATAATTAAGAAAATTTGAAAGTAACGTTGCTACAGTTATTTAAATTGAGTGTAATATTTTTTTTAATTCACAAACTTAGTGCACACGATGTTCTAAATTCAATTTACTTTATCCTCTAGAGAATAAAAACGGCTTTTGCACTCAGATATTGAAGAGCAAAAATACTCTTTCCGAGATGGTGGGATGAAAAATGTATGGTACAACTATTTAGTATAGCTTATTATATTTCGAGCTGTGTATATTGGTTCCATGGTTCCATAGAAAAAGGATTTAATCCCCAAAGTTTTAGAAATTCCTATCGAGTGGTAACTAAAACTTATCATATTTTTACAAAATATTACAGTCCTCCTTCAACACTTTAAAAAAAGCGGCATCGATTTTTCATGGCCTAAAATGGTTGCCATACGCGAACCTATATTTACCTATCCAATACTTCGTCGACTAGCCGGATTATCCGGGCCACAGATAATATACTACACTCCGGGGGACACACGAACAAATCTGACAGTCCCCGTGTTACGTAAACTTAACGTATTCGAGTCATATTGCGCGTAAACGCCAGGCCGACTGCCGAGTGTTGTATCGTCACCGCGCAGTGTATCTTGGATATACTAGAGTTACGATACGCTCACGGATACATTTGTTCGTGCTGAGGCCTCTGGCTATATCTGAATTTCTGGAACGATCCATCGTTCCACCTCTTTGTTTTTAATTAGGACAGCTGGTAGGATGAAATAGATAGTATTTTGATAACTTTTTACAAAAGAGGTCATGCAGCTTTGTAACAACTGCTCCTCAAGTCAAGTTGAACATCGAATTATTCGTTAGCTAGAGAATAAAAAAAACTAATTAAAATGTACGAGAATGAAATTTAAGACGATAAGTCACGTGATTATTTTGTTATATTTGGTGGTATTATATTATTATTATATGATCTGTGATTTGGTAAATAGAATGTAGTAGGTATACCTAATAATCAGCTATCATCCAAATTAATTTACAATGCCAATAAAATATAATTCAGCGATGTATGAAACTATTTTAAAATTCAACTTATATTTATTCACGCTATTTTCCTGTAAAACAAACAAACCGACCCGCCAAAACCATTTTAGTTTGCACCATACAAACGTGTGATAAAATTAAAATGTTACTTTTGCTGTGGTAAAATGGTAGCAAACATAATTTCTGGCAGTAATTAATTGAATCCTGCCATTGGGGACACGAGGAGGGCCATGATTTAATTTCATACTTCATCGGATTAGCCGGTCATAGCTTATGTAACAGTATGAAGCAGACTGGATTATGTACAGAGGAGAATTTTCTAACAAAAAAAAGTATACGTAGTTTTGTTTTCAGAACGTGCATGATATCAACCAGCAATTAGCAGAGCTCCTACACTACGCGTAGATAAAAAAAAAAGGCTGTATGTAATAAAGTAACTAAAAAAATTTTAATTACACGTGAATCTAGAATGAATAGAAAAATTTGAACTTCTAGAACGGAAGCTCCAAAATTGTTCGAAGATGAGCTACTAGTGTCTACGAATCTGCTACGAGCTGGCTACGGATGGTAACCGGATTTTGTACTGATAGCACCTCATCTGATAGTTTAGACATTCATTCTAGGTACCTTAACAAGTGGCCACTGTGGCCAGCAACAACGGGGTCCTACTAGGAAGTCTTAGTTTTATGTTTGGACACCTATCAAACGAAAAAACCAAGTGTCGCATTAGGACATTTACACCGACGAGATAAAATCCTAGGCCTCTACTGTGAAAAATGACTTACGAAGATTCGGTAGCGTCGTTTCTGTTACACTGCGTAATGACGCTGTCACTTCGCAAGAGCCCACGTCATCGCTCGAGATGACCGCGCAGTGTAACACAAACGACGCTACCGAATCTTCGTATAAGTCATTTTTCACAGTAGAGGCCCTGTTATTAACTAGGTACGTTTATTCAAAATATGTAGAAAGGTATTTATTACTTTCAATAAGGTCATTAATGGACGCTTATGTCTCTGACAGTATTTCACTTCATGTTTGTATTGTAACAAATTTCGGGACGAAACTATAATAGAAATATTAATAACTCCATTATTTTATGACTAGCAGCGCCTCGCGGTTTCACCCGCGTAATTCCCGTTCCCGTGGGAATTCCGGGATAAAATATAGCCTATGTTCATCAGGGATAATGTAGGATTCTAATGGTAAAAGAATTTTTTTAATCGGTCCAGTAGTTTCGGAGCCTATTCAATTCATACAAACAAACAAACAAACAAAAAATCAAACCTTTCCTCTTTATAATATTTGTATAGATAAAAACTTGAGAGGTGTCACGGGACACCCGGATGGAACGAAGTTCCTTGAGGTGTTGTTTTCTTACAGTAACACAGAAGCACCTAAATTAAAACAAAAACTTCCAACAATACCTACATTCATTTGTTTCCTTCCTGCACCAATTTATTCGAATGACGTTGTCAAAGTTTGAAAAAAGTGTCGCTACAACTTTTGGTCTTAATTTTTTCCGTCTAGCCCCCTTTCGCAACGCGCGATAAGAAACTTCGTTCCAAAAATCTCAGACATCAACACATAGGGATGCTGATTACCGTGCCAAGGAATCACAGACGTTCATTTGACTCTAGTCACAGAATCACGTTTTGAATACCAACATTTTACGGCTATACGACCTTTACCTACAAGGTGTTATTGCATAGAGGTATCTGATGATCTCATAGTAAACAAAAACTATGTTTGTATGTGCATCGCGTTGCAAGGTCGAACTTAGAGATTCTAGAACCGGTCGTAACAGAGCCCTATTGTAGACAAACCATCTGAGCGTGTGGTAAAAACACTAAACAAGTTATGTGAACGAAAGGTGCTGATTTCATGGGAAAAAATGCTCGTAGATATTCAGATCATCAATCATTCGATGTAGAGCACTGAACAGATGACAGCGCTTAAACTATAGCCGTCTTTATCTTTTCAGTTTATGAGAAAGAGGCGGTAATACTTTAGTGCTGTCAAATTATGTTTAGAAAAATGCAACAACAGATTCGGTAGAATGTTAATCGCAGATTTCAACTGTTTTTAATCTGTGTTTTCTTAGTGTTGTTAAAAATAAATAAAAAACAGTTTTTGTTATTTTTTTCCTTTTGTTTACTAAGGACCTAGACTTGGGCTACTGCCAGGGAAAAGAGCACTGACAAGTTATGGGCTACATAATATTTTAGTAGGTATAATCACAGAATATTAGTACAAGTAATCCATTTATAATATCGTTTGCGCATAAGGCTAGCGAACGACGTACTCGTATGTCTACAAGTCTTGACAATGTAGGCTACTGCCTCCACTTTGATATGCATAACAAACTTAGGCATTACTACACATTACATTCTTATCCAAACTAAAGTGGCTCCCTATCCGCGAAAGAAGACACAGGAGAACCCTATGCCTTCTTTTCTCGATACTTAATGAAAATAACTCTCCCCAATACCTTAAAAGTAAATTTTCCTTCCTCTCCGATTCCCACACTCGCAACCTAAGATCCACCAACACCCTAGCTTTGGCTACTCCTATGCACTCAACATCCTCCCGCGGTAACTCTTTTGAGGTGGCAGCTGTACGGCTCTGGAATGCTCTTCCAAGTAACATACAAAGGGCTCCGAATAAATTGGTTTTTAAGAGACTCGTTTATGAACACCTCTTGAAACAGGATGCATCAAAGCGAAATACATAGGTAGGTTTCTTTATTTTCTTTATTTTTTATGTTCTGAATTGTAGCTCATGTAGGTACTCTAACTTAACCCATACTATTAGTGCAATTTGTTCTCTTTTCTGTTTATTCATTCTGATTGTTTTGAACATGTAGGTACTGTTTATCTCAAGTTTGCACGCCAACCATTCTCCTGACCTGTAAGGTTGGCAGGTAGAAAATGCTTATAGCATTAAGCCCACCTACTTGTACATTTGTTCTTTTGTGCAATAAAGAGTTAAAATAAAATAAATAAATAAATACATTACTTTAGTATTATGTAACTGACTTGTGCTTGGGAGATACGTAAATTGACATTATTTTGTGTTAGTGGGTAAAATTGATTATTGAATTATTGAGTTATGATTCTTATGATTCAACGTCTTGATTGACTCATATTTATATATTACATAAATAATACAGAATAAAAACCTATTTGACAAAGCTGTTGAGTTTTAGTGCTAAATGTTGCAAGCATTTTGTTATAGGTCACAAGCGAGGTTAAAGTAGACCCAACCGGGCAAGGCTGCAATGTTTGACACTCTCTAAATTGTCAATGACCCAAACGTGTACAAATGGCACACGTGACCAATCGGGGTCACACACAACATCTGGGGCATTATTCTGTATGACTTAGGAGATTCCTTGCCGTAACCGTATGACGTCACTGTAAGGAATGACATTTATGGCATAGGAAATACGGCATAGGCATAGAGCGATTTCACGCCGCTGTCATGTCGTGCTGCGTAACGCGCTTGTATTGGTCATAGTGAATAAGGCCCCTGTAGGGTCACTCTCGACAACCGTTACAATATGCTTCCATATAGATTTTGACTGAAATAGTGTAGTTTTTCAGTACAGAATAACACAGTTTCTGTCAAAATCCGGATACAGTTTGTAGCCCTATACTATTTGCTGTGAATAACACTACTCAAATTCATAAACGATGCTAAACTCCTTGAGAGTTAGACTCGGAGAATGCTGGTTGAAACGGGTTGGCGGACTGTTTTAATCTAATCCATATAAAGGTTGCCTGGGAGAGATCTCTCATAGCAATAAGGTGGCTCAAGCTTAAGAATTATGAACTCTGCAGTGTTCCTAATGTAGTAGACAATAAAGAGTTTTCTATTTATCTATCTTTGTCTTTTACTATGAATTAGGATAAAAAAAAATTCCAAAGAAATCCATTGTCTGTAGTGACGTCGTCGTACGATAAAAACGCATCTTTGATGGTGACTGGAAGTCTGTTAACATTATAGTCGGGATAATGTTTCTTTTTGCTGAAAAAGTGTTGAAACAAGCTAGCAACGTAGTGGTCATAGAAGTTTTGATTTGGCCCACCATAATATGTAGCTGTTCGGATACCTGTACCTACAGTGCAACCTTACAAAGCATTGGTATTGTTCAGAGATCAAACTTTTACGAAATATTTGCACAAAAATGGAACCTTGAAAAAATCTAAGATAATATTGTTGTGGAACATTAGTTTGTTTATTTATTCAAAGCGCTGACGAATGACATCATTTTCGATCGTGCTGTAGTTTATGTTTGTGTCGTATCATGTAATTACCTAAGTTTTTAATGTCAGTGGGTTAGTGTGTGATTTGTAGATTGTTTGTGTATTAGTGGAAACAATATTTTTTTTCTTCTTACTTTTCTACACACGATGCTAGTACAAGTTTATTGTGCTGACACATATGATGATGAAGCCAGACGGTCGACAGTGGAACATGTTGATAGATAGTAGACGAAGACAGTTTGGATAGAAGAAGGTAATCGGAGTCAGTGTTTTGGGTACGCGATGGTTGTTTCGAGTTTTTTTCCCATAAAATACGATTAGCTTTCTTCTCTCACCAACAAAACTTATTGCTGTTTATATTTGGCTGTACCTACCAAAGTGGGGTAAATATTTATAGTAAGATAAGAATCTGGCAACTTACGTATAGGTTTGTTTTCGAAATGGTTTTAATTTGAAAACATGGTAACGAGTAATTTATTTGGTCATTGTCTCAACCCAACCATTAAATATCATTAAATAATTATCCTTATTGAATGACACATTGTTTTGTCGCTTATCTTTATTCCCACACTTGGGTCGTGTTGAGACATTGGTTATCAGTGGTGGTCACAACTTGGATGTGTTTATAAAACTGTTTTTACCAGCAATTTTGAGTTTTTGTAAGTAAACTAAAATAAATAACGAACTAAGGCCCGTATTCCGTAGCCTTACTCAAGCACTGATCCGTACTCAAGCATAGATTTTTGTATGAAAATCTCTACTCAAATCTATGCTTGAGTAACGATTTCTGTCTCGGAATACGGGCCTAAGTATGCTAAGAGCCTCTTTGTTCTATTTGTAATTTCTTGCAAGGAATATGAAAATTCTAAGAATAATCAGTTACACTTTTATTAACTACTGCTGTGGTATGGTAACTACTTTACGGGTATGGCTAGTATTGTTGTGTGCTGATAGAATTATGTTTTATCAAACCGTGCATCGTTCGATAAAACTACAATTCCGTCCACGGTTGCAACCATGACGTATTTGGTTTAGTACGGTATGCGAACAATGCCTATGAATGCAGATGTGCGCACTTTCACCTCCAGTCTGTTGCGTGCGGTTACTCTACTTAGGGCTCTCTCATGTCGCAATGTCCCCGGGGATACGACCCGGCAATTTATTACTTAACGTGTCGTGCGTTGCGCCTATTATCTAGCGGTGAAGTGTATTGTCGGTGATAGTGAATAGATCGCGCGAATGAAGCTCACTCACTGCGAGGCGGTGTGAAGATCTACATAGTAAAACCTTCATCGAACGTAATGCGATAGCGCTTTTGCCGTCGATACCTTCTCGGAACATGTATAACGATCCGGAAATTATGCAACACGCGGTGTCATCGATGCGGGCGGTCGTCGGCCGGCATCGACCGCGGTGTTTGTAAACATCGCCGGTGCGTCTCGATGCGAACTAAAGGTGGTAAAGAATGAGCTAGAGACTGACCTGGATCGTCTGGGCGTTTTCCTTGTCGAGCAAAAATTCCATTGACTTGTGGGGTCTCGAGGAGCGCTGATCGGGCGGTGCCAGCGCCAGCAGCGAGCGCGCGTGCAGCACCGTGCGCTGCGTGTCCACGTCCGTCTCCAGCACGCCGGCGGCGGGCGCGGGCGGCGCGCGGCCTCGCGGCGGCTTGTGCGCCACGCCGCCGCCGCCGCCGCCAGCACCCGCGCCCCGCGACACGTTCTCCTCCTTCAGCGGGATGCGCACGTACTGCGGCGCCGCGGCCGCCCCGCGCGCCCCGCCCAGCGCGTCTGCCGCCACGCCGGGGACAGGCGCCGGCCGCGGGATCGCGCCTGCGCCCCGAACCTTCTTCTCCTTGCGCCCCGAAAACCGGAAGTTCGCGAACCTCGAGAGGAAGCCGGCGATCCGAGAGCGCGGCGCGCGCGCGCCCGCCTCTGCCATGTCTCGCGCGCACTGTGCCTGTGCCGGCGGCGGCGCGCGCGCCTCGCCCTCCCCCACCACCTCGACCTCCGCGTCGCGCGAGTCATCGCTCGCCGTCGTCGTCGACTCGCTCGTGGCGCTCGCTTCGCGCCAGCTCACCTCCGCCACCACCGGGGAGAACGTGACGCCGCGCGATCCCGCCGACACCGACCGACCCACCGGACTCGCCGCCGGCGGCGACACCAGCTGCAGCGAGGCGCGCAGCTCCTCCGGCGTCGACCGCGGCGGCGGCGCGCGCGCGCGCAGCTCGGGAGTGGAGCGCGCGCGCGCCTCCGTGCAGCGCAGCGGCGTCGACGCGGCCCGCGGCTCCCGGACCGGGTCCGGCGACGGCGTGCGCGGCGGCGACGGCGACGGCGACGAGGGCTCCATCCGGCGGCGCAGCTCGTCCAGCACGTCGTCCCAGGCTCCCCACGAGTCGCGCAGGCGGCGCGCGGTCAGCACGGACAGCTCGCGCTCGTAGTCGGAGGCGCCGGCGAGCGCGCGCCGCGCGTTCTCGTCGAGGCGGCGTGCGGTCGCCTCCATCTCGCGCGCGAACGCATGCTCCGATTCGGTGGTCGAGTCGCTGCCGGCGCTAGGCTCGCGCGCGGGGCACTCCTTCACCGGGGTCGGCCGTCGGATCGGGACTTCCACCACCGGCGCGGGCGGGGCCGGGGGAGGGAGACGCGAGGTGCGCGGCGGGGGGGGCGGGGGGGGCAGGCGCGGGCGCCGCGGCGGCGGGACGGCGGCCCCCGCGGCGCGGTAGTCCAGCGCGGTGAGGTCCGCCACGCTGACGGTGAGGCGGTCACTGACCTCGAAGGTCTGGCGAAAGCGCGCGCGGTGCGGCAGGGGGCGCGCGGGCTCGGCGCACAGGTCGAGCTCGGCGGGCAGGGAGAGCGCGCGAGTGGGACGCGGCGCGCGGCGCTCGGCCGCCGGGGACGCGGGGCCCGCGAGGCACGGCGCGGAGCCGGCGGGGGCGGGGGTGGGGGCGGAGGGGGCGAGCTCCAGCGACCGGCACGTGGAAGGCGCGGATCGGCGCGATCGCTCGCTGTAGCCGCTGTCCTCGCTGAGGTTCTCGGCGGAGAGGTGGGTGCGAGTGGGTGCGCGTGCGGGTGGCGGCGTGACGGGCGGCGACTCGAGCGAGTCGGGGGACAGGCTGGGCGAGGCGGGCGCGGCGCAGGACCGCTCCAGCGACTCGAACTGCGCGAGGCTGGAGGAGCGCGACAGCGAGGCGCTGCTGGTGGGCGAGCAGGCGCGCTCGCGCCGCCGCCGCTTCGCTGGGCACGCCCACTCCCGCTCCGACTCGCTGTCGCACTCTGAACCTGCTGGATGAATCTCCTATCAGCACTGGCACTACACGGAGGCATCCGCCTGAGGCACCATGGATGGAGCACCTTTAGAATCCTAGCACGCCACGAGTGGGTCGCGGACGTCGCTTCGTCCGGACGCCGACAATGACAATGACATCGCCGGATTCGTTGCCTGCGCTCATTTTGTAGACACTTGGACCAAATCCAAGATTTCTGAATGAGTTACCCTACTTATCTGAGCTATTATTTCATTTGCCAAAATTACGTACCTCCTCTGTCTCGCATTCAACTGTGTGTCTCCAGGAGGTAGGTAATATAAGGAACCAACAGTTTATAAATACTACTTTTTTGTATTTCGTATGCTCAAATTTTCTTACCCGATAAGTAAAATCCTAAATCTCAGGAAGAAAACTTATATTACATATCAGCGCCATCTATCAATATACGTCCAAACTAGTATCATTACCGGTTTTTTGTAATGTAAAACTGCTACTCAACCTTAGATGGCGCTGCTACAAAACAAAATCATAGACCTACACAATATTAGAGTAACAAATTATAATGAGATGCTGAAATTCTTATTTTTAAAAGTTACCTGCTGTTCCCCGCACATGTATGACAGAATCTGCGTCGGAGTCTGAGAGCCATGTTGCGGCTGAAGAGCGTTCGGAACGCAGATCATCGCTCGTCTCCTCGACTATGGTCTCGAGGTACAAAGCGTGAGTGCTGCCATTATCACCTGCAACAAAATACGCAAAGTTAAAAACTATGAGCTTTAATTTAAAAGCAAAGTAGGTTCTATTTTTAGTCCGTTGTTACAGTTTGCTTTTGCTACTTGCCAACAGATGGCGCTATAAGTCAACTGCGAGTTGGCGGTGTAGAGCAGTGGTAGAGCGGCGGTAGAGCTTTTAATTCACCCACTATCAATTGTGCAAATAATTAGAACAGAGTGATAACACCTAACTTCGCCACAATCACAATAGATAGTATAATTTCTGTACGATTGACTGCGCACCACAGCACCTCAAAAATAGTAAAGTCCGCTTAGCAACTTCTTGTCACATTTTATTAACAGCTGTTGTTTGTAAACATTACAAGCGTAGTAGTATCTACAATCTACACACCTAATAGACCTACATAATATAATATTCGGTTGGATGGATCCGTGCCAGATGTCGGCATTGTAAATCTGCGCCGGACGACAATCCGGAGAGCGATATGGGCTTACGAGCTCCGTAATTTCATTTACCATTTTTGTTGTATGTTTTAACACAACGAACAAGGCACTTTTTAGTTACTATGTACAGCAATAAGATGACTTTTCTAATCGGCTCGTTCTTACTGTCATCACCGAGAAATGTTACCATGAAGGCTTTAATTACAAAGGTTAATGGCCGACGTCAGGCTGACAGGTGACGTGACGCTCGCGCAGTAGACCGCAGGAAGGGAACTGCGCATGCGTGGACACTGTGGATAGGGACTATACTGGACTATACCAACCCCGTTCAAAAGCCTCTTTTGACAGTAATCTAATCTCTACATTTTCCATGAGAAGGTCGGATTGAGTCGAATTATGACAAACTAAGTAAGATCTCTATTAAAGGCAAATTTTAGAAGATAATAATGTTTTGGTAAAATCTTCTAGATGACAAAACCTGCACAAAACAGTATAAATAAGATGTACCTACCAGCAGAATTCCATTGTTTTCATTTATAAAGGTTATATACCTAAAAATATACGGCTTGGTATGACAACCGATTATAACCTTTGTTTTATGATACTGCGATTAAATTAGCCTCTTTGGGAAAATAAAAAATCCAAATAAAAAACAAACATAGGTATGTAATGACATGTGTTGATTCAATTATCCTAGATACTATAAAAAAAAATATTTCCATAGTTCACTTCGAACTAGACTCGTGCTTTCGAAAAACGAACAATGTATGAAACGGGGGTCAACACTTGAATCACGTTTCATACAAAACTAGATTTTCAGTGTGTAATTTTGGTAGAATGGGAGTCCCGCTTCTTCTTACGTAGGAACTACGTATTACATATTCTTTGCTTGTGTGCCTCGTGTGCCAGGTCAGACGTGTAGTGGAGTACACCTGCTGACACATGTTATAACGGTCTGTCGTCTGTTTGTATTCAGGGTTCGATCCCCGCGTGGCTAGATTTGTAATAGCAACCTCTGCCAAATGAGTTTACATGTTTGATTGGAGCTATGAGAATTTGGGACGGAATCGTATGCTGGAATTGAGGCAAGAATTTTTATTAGCCAACTCTAGTGTAAATTTTGGACACGAAATAATGGGCGATCGTGGCGAGCAAGATGGCATACGCAAAGCACATAAAAGCATTGTTTTAACTTCACTAATGTGAAGTGAGATGTTAACACCTTTTGTCATTGCTGAGATAGGTACATCAGCTCCGCAATATTCTACAATCTACACTTTACTAAGTACTTGTACTTACATGTGTAATTATTACATTTACTACCAAAAATGGCGATATTCGGCACCAATGCTCAATGAAAACGACCTTTGCTGCTTTCAACAGCAATGACCTAGTTTTAAGCCTACTCTCAGTAGGTATTAATTTTACTACCTACAGACTATTATCATTATGAGCTAGGATAAATGAGATTTTACCTAGCTCGCTACGCTCCGCAACAGAAAAGACCACATTGATCAAAAATAATATTAATTTGTATTGTGTTTTAGAGTTATAGTTTAGACTTAAAGTCTCGTGTTAAGCCCTATGGAGTAAGAGCTAGTCACGAGGCTATTACACAAGTTGACATTAAGCTCGAGAAAATAACTCGAGTTTGAAAAAACTCAACTCGACACAGCACATCACTATCAGTTAGCCTGACTAAATATCAGTGTAATAGTTAGCCCTATCAAACACTATTAAAGCTATGGTGTTTACATGGCTACTACACTGCAACGAGTGTTGTAAATTTATTCAAAAATATAAACTACATAATAAATATTGAATTAGGTTACCGATAGTATTCGTAATAGAACTGATTTGGATATCCGGCCATACGCGTCAATCCATCACATTCTTGCATTAGTGCATTTCCTACATGAGTTATTTGTTACAGCTATAGATAATTAGTTAGCTGTTTTCAAACATTGCCACCGACACGACATCTATACGATATCAGCGCAGCTATATAATCTCATACATTTAGGCCCGTATTTACTGCTCAAGCCCTGATTTATGTATGAAAATCTCTACTCAAATCTGTGATTCCTTTATCAGAAATAACACTAATACCACAGATCCTAATACTTAGGATGAAAACTCATAAAAACAAAATTACAATTTTAGAAAGTACCTAAGAATATTTTTTACAAAACACTTCTTGAAACATTTGAACCATTTGCAGTACTATTCTGAAGTTACTTACTTACTTAAATTTTAGATGAAACGGGGGTGGAATCGGGAGCTACAAGGTAGTTAAAGAAACATGAAAAGTTAAGGTATTAGTAGTTGGGTAACATCCTTTGAATATGATTATTTTGCATGAGTTATATTTGACTAAATATTTCGCGCCCACATTAACACTGGAGGATGTTACATAACTAGTGACAGGTGTCTTATCATCATCATATCAGTCTGAACAAGTTCAATAATGGACACGGGTCACCTTAATCGATTTGTAAAAAAAACCGTTTCATGTTTATTCTATCAGAAATCTACATTTGTGTAGTTCTCATAGTACAAGCTTTGCTTATTTTGGGACTAGAGAGCGTTGTGTAAAATGCCCAAGAGTAGGTGTTTATTTATTAATGTAGATAACTGAGTATGGGCCACAGAACATTACTACTCTAACGAGGGGTATGGGCCGAATATTAAATTAAGTTCACGCTTAAATTATTGCCATCTCTTACAAATGAGTTATGTCAAACAGAGGCAGAGCAATTTTAAGTGGTGCTTAAATTTGAGTGACGTTTCAGTATTCCGGCCTATGTATTTTAGTTTAGGAAAATAATAGTAGATTATTTAACAAGGGGATAAAGCAGTGTCTTCTGTCGCGGGTGACGATTTAAATCGCGAGCGTAATGAAGGACTCGAGGTTTACTCCCGAGCGTAGCGAGGGTGTTAAAAACACGAGTCCTGAGTATAGCGAGGGATTTAAGTTCACCCAAGACTAAGACAGCTTTATCACCGAGGAAAATACTCTACTTTTCGTACCATTTGCGAAAAAATTAACACAATAATAATATGAGATAGCATTTTAGAACATTAACTTATTTATAAAAATAAATTAAAATAAACTTAACGTTTATGTATTTGAAGAAAACAAAAACGCGGCATTTTCCTAGACTAATATTTTTTTGTCGGAAAAGCAAAGGCATCAAGCTCATACGGCCTGCATAATAAATGCGTATTCCTTTTTCAAAAAGATGTATAATGCTTTATATACAAACTCAATGGTGTAAACACAGATGTAGTTCAGTATAAATTGTATTCCAAATTTAAATCACTTTCTCCCCCTAGAGGATGAAAGAAATCCAGTACAATTTTCTCTCCCTGTTTTTAACAGATTAAAAATGACTATTGTTATGTTCGCTTTTTGTGGCATAGAATGTCACTTTTTTGAGCAAGTGGTACGAAAAGGTACTTTTTTATCTGTCATTCGTCATCACGCGAGCGCTTCACATCATCACCATTTTTCACGGTAACTGCCGTTATGAGATGGCTGTCACGTCACGCTTCACTAAACATAAACAAAAGAAAAACTACTTGGTAGTACATTACCAGGAAATACTTTAAAAAATAGACCTACTTTCGAATTTCTGATACATATTATTTTCGAATTTTATAAAAATAAGTTTTCACAAAAAGTTTGCAAGAGACGAAAAACTGATAATATTGTGTGACAGCAATTGAATTTAAAAAAAACGAGTTTTTTTTTAAATCGATGACGTCTTACGTCTCGTCTCATCTCAGGCGTCTTAATAAAATTAAAAAAAAAACAAATTTGTACTTACGCATGTTTTCTGGCATCCCAAAATAGGTCAGACAGCGTTACCTAAATGTTTTTCAACAAATAATTAGGTATTTTAGCTTCATTATACAGATAACCCGTCGGCCTTGAAGATGTCTGTCTAGCAATCATCACTCGCGTTTTGTGGGAATTATTGTTTAGAATATTTAAAACAAAGCACGTGCACAACACGACACGATATCGTCGAAGAGCAAACGTTATACATTTAGTACGGTTTCACATCGTGTCGCACCGATCACCGATGTTTTTGTTCGTGCAACTGTCGGTGTCGTTTCGATGTCGGTAGTAGCTACTAGCTAGTGCTATCAGCCAAACGACGCTCACGTTTCACGTAAAATATTATAGTAGGTAGGTATTTATTTTCTAGCACGTGCTTATTTTCTGTGTAACGAAATGTAAACATAGAACTACCTATAGGTAAACCACGTAAGTCAGGCAACTCCCTGCAAATTCACAGCGGTAAGGAGTCTCATTTAAATGGTTTACCTGTAGCCTACAAGTTAACCATTTAAATGGGACCTACCTACCTACAGAGCCCGCAGTCTGAGTTTTGTTTTGTTGATCGAACGAAACGCATATCGAGAAGCGACTCGCGACACAACAAAATTCAGACTACGAGCTCAGGACAATCAACGCACAGCCTAAACTATCAGTCCTAGAAGTATGAAATTTGGAGAGTAGTATCCTTATATAGTCTAAGGGTGCACTAAGAAAGGAATTTGGAAAAGTCGCACTCTAAAGGGTGTAAAATTAGGATCAACGATTTAAACAAAATAATGCGTATGTTGACTACGCGACCAAAGCCACGGGCGACAGCTAGTCGAAACATATTCTTGTAAGGTAGGTAGTAGTAATTACTTGAAATCAAACAAAAAAAAATATTTATAGCGGTGTGACCGACCGCTACTCGGTCACAGAGGAGAGCGGCGTTACGGTCTGCGGTTGACGGTCTTACTTTATCTTAGTGCAATAAAGTTAGTAATCTTGCAAAATAACGTAAGGATTATAAAGAATTGTTTTATTTTACGAAACAACCTGTATTACTCAGAATACAAAATAGATATTTGATTTCTAAGATAGTTAAGTAGCATATAATTTTTATTTTAAAACAATATAATTGAACTGTATCTGTGTTGAGTTCAAATCTCGCTCGACTCATAACTTTTGGGATGTTTTGTTGGTGCTTAAAATCGATTGGTGCGCAAAAGTTGAATAGGGTAGGTGCGGAAGTCTTTGGTGCGCAAAAAGGGAATGCTTTGTTTTAAAAAACTTTGTGGAAAACCACACTGGTTTAAAATGGGTCATACTTAAGTAAGTTTAGTAAGTATGCTGGCTGATAAAGAAATCATTACTCAAGCATTAGATTTGAGTAAAGATTTTCATACAAAAATCTATGCTTGTGTCCGGATTAGTGCTTGAGCAGGAAATTAACATACGGACATAAGTGTTTGATATCCACAATACTCATGCTGAATTTTATTTTGTGTAATAAGTACCTACCGTGCCTTTATTTTTATGGTTCCGAACCGGAAAAACGGAATCATAAGGTGCGATTTCTTTTGAGAGCGCGTTCACATCTTTTGTATGTAAATAATACTTTTTTTTTTAATTTATTTAAAGGGTTTTGTCGCTTAGCGACTATATAACCCTATTATATACATAATATTATAACAACTATTAAAAAAAACTATATGTATATACATGAAATATAACACTAAAAAAAACAAAACATGTTATCCAATACCTACCTAACATAAAACTAATACAAAGAACTACCTACTACCTATGTAACAAATAGGTTTAAAAATGAACCAACCGAAAAGTCAGCCACGAAAATGAGTAAAGTTTTGTCACTGAGGGGATCCATTACTTAAAACTTTTTCGCTCGTGAGAACATTTAATTGGTCTACTGTTTCCATTTTTGTACCTAATCTATGTTTATGTGCTTCGGTTTTCCTATATAAATAAATAAATATCTAGACTTTTTTATTATAATCATTAGAATCACTTGAGTCAATATTGTCCAGACAAATGGTTTCACCTTGGAATTGATCACGAATCATTTATGCGTATGACGTCATCACATCTCTCACGATAGGGATGGATCTTTTTATAAAGATGGCTGCAGCTCTCATTGATAGTTTTGACCAAACATCTCTTCCTAAAAACACTTACTGAAGTGAAACTTCTAATGCGACTTCCAACAAGGTTGTGTTAAACGTTTAACACTACGAGGGGTATGAAAGCGGGGGAATAGAAAGAGACAGAGCGAGAGTGAATGCGTGGCACTCGAAGTTTCACTTCTTCCGCGCGGAGGGACTCCAAGCACTATTTGTTTTTCTATGCGTAATACAATATATTTTATTATGTTCATAAATTATTTGATTATTTATTTAATCGGTAATTCAAAGGTAACAAGTCAACAGTACTATATAATCAGCAACATTTGCCTTCGGTAAACTCAGTAGAAAATTAGAAGATTAGAAAATTAAAAAAAATAACTGAAATTAAAATATGAAAATGCTGAGCGGAAAACTGTTTTTTCGTTTTGCCATACTTATGAGGCATTCCACTTTGCGCACCAAAAAGTTCCACACCAAGAACTTACGCACTTACGCTATCTTGCTTGTTATACCTACATATTTATTTCTAGCATAAATTAATGTACTGTTAATTTTTTCAATTCTTTGATGATAGTAGAGTAGATACAAAGAAAAGGAAGGTCGCGTGTTCAAATCCCGCTCGACTCATACCTAACTTTTCTGATGTTATAAATATTTTTATTTTTTCTTAAGTAAGTAAGTATCGGAGATACAAAAATTTGATAGATAGCTTCCACACTACTAAGTCCAAACAAACTTGAATAAATAAATAAATATCACTACTTAACACAACGCCTTCTAGTCCCAAACTAAGCAAAGCTTGCACGATGGGAACTAGATGGCTGATAGAATACATGCATACTTTTTTTTTGTAAATACATACTTATAATACATAGAAACACCCAGACACAGAACAAACAGAATCATACAGGTGAGCTCTAGCATAATCAACTTTAATTATTATTACGTAAACAATAGTTTATTGTGTTGTATTATAGCACTTATCGATAACTACTGGACCGAAGTGGTGTTATATTTCATGCACTCATGTCTAATGTCAGTCAAGTGGCCAGTAAGCATTCGTACCTACTATGATATCCGTGTGTCAGTAGTTTGTATATACAACAAGGAAGTTAAAAAATATAAGTTGTATATTATTATATATATACGTATAAAATAATTACGGAGATTGGCAAGGTACCTAGGTAAAGTTTTACTACACTAAATCTGCAGTGATTTTTTGAATGCTTTAATAAAAAAGGCATAATTTTAAAAAGATTTGTATAGTTAAACGGTGGTATCTTAGCTGAGTAATTTTTGACGGTAGTACCTACCATCGTAAAAAAATATGTTTTTAAATTCGGCCGTGTTTATTTTGTACAATTCCATTCAATTCATTTATTTGCATAAAAATATGGTAATATAAGTACAAAGATGTAAAAGTATAAATAAGTGCCGCATATTTTTACCAAAGTGATTGGCGTGCAAAAGTTTCTATGTCATCAACTAAGCATTTAACTAGGTACTAGGTTCGATAAAACAACACACTAAAAGTCACTGTAACAACAAAAGTACCTACCTATTAATAGTTGTAGAAGCAACACGAACCCTTCTTCAAAAAGTCAGAAACTGAATAAAAGCTCTCCAATATCAACCATTTTTCCAACTCAGTACAAAATTTTTTATAAGGAAGATCAACAATATTTTTTGGTAGGGAGTTGTAAATTAGGGGGGCCATATATACACAGTTTTTTTTAAGTTTGCAGCTTAGGCACTGGCATCTTCAGACGAATAATAGTTGCTAGTCTTTTATTTATGTTACTATTTTTCTCAAAAAGAGAGTCATTGTTTTTTATAAATTTGGCGACCTCATAAATATAGGTAACCGTTTAATATACTGCAGACTGAGCGTGGTCAGACTATAAAATTAATAGGTACCTCACCTAGGTACCTATAAACCTTGTGGTTTCCTTAGTGCTATAGTACAAAATAAGTTATTATGTATTTTTAAAACAATAAATGAAAAAAAAACCTATTAATTTGACATGTAACTGGTTTATTTGGCCAAGTTAATTTTATGATCTACAATCAAAAACTATTTAAGCTGCAATAAAAATAAAAACGGTTTTAGAATGGCTAAACAAAGCCCTATTTATGCCGTCCAATTTTATATTTTAGTCGGATTACGTCAATATGCTTTATATTGTGACGTAATCCGGCTCTAAAAAAAGCCGGATTAAAAAAAAATATTTCTTTTCTCTCCCTAACTACACGACGACGACGCGACGTCTTGTCGTCAAGTGTGTGCCAACGCCAACTCTACGAGCTCTTCCGGAATCCTACTTCACTTTGTACAAAAAGGTTTCATTCAGTTGGGATGCGAAATCAAAAGAACTCTTTTACATCGAGTAAAACATAGTACAGATTTAAAAATCGAATACGAGTCGCGATCAATCAACGATGACGGTTGCAGCTGCGTTCAGGAATTCGTTGTGAAATCGCCGTGGCTTGTTTATCATCTGTGGCTTGATCACGAATCAATGTAATAATCGCTAGCGTACGCTAGTGTATCCAAGATGCACTGCGCGGTGACAGTCGAGCTGGCGTTGACGCGTAATACGAATCAAATACGTTAGGTTTACGCGGCAACTGTCAGATTTGTTCGTGATCACCCCTCGTTTGTATTGACTGCACCGAGTATTTATTTAACTCAATGCGGTAGTATTATCCGCTAGCGTATGGTGTGTTTGGTTCGAGTTCATTGAGCAAGCGATAATCGTAAAGAATATTAATTTGCGGTCTTATCGGACTTGAGTCGTGAGTTAAATTCCAATTAAGTACTATTATTCCTGCAGCTACCTGCTAGAATATCTAGAATTTGTTATTATTAGATGATAATTTGGTATTATCATCTAGTAATAACAAACCTAGACCTAGACCTTAATAACTAGACCTTTTTAATTCAGAACTAGCTAGATAAAGTGGCAATAGGCATGCCTATCGCTTTTAGTACTGACAACCGCTCGGAAAGCAAAGGTTTTCAAAGTCCGCAGTGGACTTTTACCGGCTGTTATTGTAGTGTTTGCATCTATTCAGTAGATGCGTTACCCTGTCTCGCTTGCACGAGTGGTTAGGTAACTGTCAAGTGTCAAACTCCCGACCTGTCAATGTCTCCCGACGTGAGGGCGGGAGACGAGGGGGTCGGGGAGTTAGCCGACATATACGGTCACGGACGGGAGACAGTGGAGGACCAGCTCGGTGTACCAGTGAGCTAGGGATATAAAGGACAGTATTTTACAGTTATGATAATGAGACTTCTTACCTGTTCAGTTAGACTTCCCTTTTCTTAAAAATTTAGATCAATCTATTGTAGGTGAGCTTTTACGTTAAAGAATTAATATATAACCTTTAATTTTTTATATAAACTTCACAGTTAAAAAAAAAGTGCTAATTCAAGTAGAACACACACAAATATGTCTAAATGAAACGCAAACTGCTAAAAGTAAATTTATATAAGTAACAAAACAAATAAACAAAAGAGTCGACCTCGAAGGATGTGGAACCGGTTCGAGGCATGTAATACCAGCGGTCGTGATGCAGAGGTATGCGAGGAATGCCGACGGCCACAGCTAGTTATAGCTGACATTATAATTTGTGCACAACCTATTCTCAACCATAGAGGAAATTAGGTAACTTACCTACTGCTCTACATTACAAACACCCGCATACTGAAAACTTAAAATTGCCTGGCTGCTGTTTGCTAATCTGTAAAGGATATCAATAATATATGCATTAATTGTTTGTTCTGTGTCTGGATGTTCTATGTGTTATATATAAGTATGTATTTACAAATAAATAAAAAATTATGTATGTATTCTATCAGCCGTCTAGTTCCCATATTACAAGCTTTGCTTAGTTTGGGATTAGAAGGCGTTGTGTTGAATGTCCGTGAATATTTATTTATTCGTTTATTATTTCATTTCAAGGAGCGTTTCAGTATTCGGGCGAATGTTAGGTATTTATAAACGTCATCCTACGGCACGTTCTTCTTCTTCTCTTATTTATGGCGTCTGTCCGTCATTTCGATAGACAATTTTGGGCGTGTGTACGGACACGAGTTTAGACATTTTTTGAAACGACCACTTTTATTTTAATAGTTTTTCTTGTGTTATTGTGAGTATTGTTGTTTAATTTTGGTGGAATTTCAACCAATAATACTTAGGTCGTAACATAGAGTGTGAGCCATTGGAATAAATGTGTGTAAAGTGGTTTTTCTGAATGTGAAAATTCGTGTTAGGTTTTGAAGAGAAAATCCACCATTTTCTTTTCAAAACAAACGACAGCCGACTTGACGAATGACTTGACTTGACTTATATTAATACAATCATATCACTTGACATTGGCAAAATTGTCTGTCGAAATGACGGACAGAGGCCATTATTGAAGAGAAGAAGAAGAAGAGTGTGTGTACTATGTTTGACGTTTACTGCAAAGACAATCATCAGTTTTGTAAACTAGAGGCGCTGATCAATCTCTATACCAAAATATAGTTTACGTGAACTTGTATACGTAAAACGAACACAACAATCATGCTGAGCACGTAAAAGGTGGAGAGAATATATTGTATCTGGCACAAGATAAATATTGGCAATATTGGATAACCATTCGTCCACCCAGAGACCACACAAAAGATACCTATAAGAGCTCAAAAAAAAAAAGAATTGGAGTGAGTAGTAAAGCCGATGCAACGCTTGTAAAGAGTTATGATGAACGCACTATAATTTAATCTGGTAGTTATTTGCATTATTTAATGCAACCTGTTTTGTTTATATCTTTAGAATATGTTTCGGTGTTATATAAGTACAATAAAGCGTTTTCATTCATTCATTATTTCTACACATTTTAAACCAATATTTTTTCTGAGAAGTAGGACAACCCTATTCTTGAAGAATACACCGGTATATGCAAAAGTCATTCGACGCTTTGTTGAAAAATACGAGTAAATAGGTCATCTTTTTTTGTATAACTCTTTGAAAGTATAATTAGTAGGTAGCGTATATCACTGTAAAATTTTGTTAGCTTTGAAAATGGAGTCAGCGTAGTAAAAAGAGGTTTTATAAGTGTTTCCATTCTTTTATAAAAAAATATATATATGAGGAAGCATTACTTTTTATAATTATTTTAGCAGCAAAACAAATTACTACTTACTACGTACTAAAATAGTACTTACCTATGCCGCGATGGTAAAAAAGCTTTACAGCGCTTCACATTCAAAAACTAATACCTACATTTTGATTATGAAACCACTCAGCGTTTTAAATGCTTATATGAAAACTATTTGCTATTAATACAACGCACCTAATACCGCGTGCACACTATTCCCATGCCGCTGCCGGTATGTATGCCGCTTAGTGAGAATAAAAGCGATGTTGCTGTGGCATTAATGCCGCGGACTTATTGCCACAGCAACATCGCCTTTATTCTCACTAAGCGGCATACATACCGGCAGCGGCATGGGCATAGTGTGCACGCGGTATAAGACCATGGCTATTATTTATTACGTACCAAACATACGCCCGACATCCTGTTATACACAATATGTTTTAGTAACAAAGTATACTTCATAATTAATTTACATTTCAAATAGTCCAATCTATTTATAACTTATTCTCTTTGTTTAGTATGTTTTCTCGGAACATATTTTAATCTCAAATAAGCTACGTACAAAGCAACAAACAAGAATGTTATGCCAATTAAACTAATTAAAGAATATGTACAAAAGTAGTATCAGAATTACTTACGGTGCCTCCGAGTTGGCATCGCCACATCACTAACACACCGCCCACATCACTATTTCACAAAACTTCGCGACATTTTCGAGTTTTGTATTCGATTTTGAAAACTTCGATCATAATTTGACGGAAGACAAGCGTTCGCTGTCATATCTCGCGTTCGACTCGTAACTTGTTGAACTATAGTGATGTGAATCACTTGAGTCTATTAATATGCGTGGCGAGTGACCGCGTGTCAAGAGCAAGGCGAGACGTTGTGTACTGTTTGCCTAATGGTATATTATGTAAAGGTTTAGGAATGTCATAATTCTTCACATTCTTTTAAGCTTGCTTACATAATTACTTAGCAACTGATCTCCATACTATCAGTCGCTCATACCTTCTTTGAATCTGTAAATAAGTTATCGTGTAGAGCGAACTTAACGCGGCGCGCTTTTTATCTATTATGATTATTCGATGATTCGATGATTATTAATCGATGATTATTCATTTTGGCTGGATAGATAGCTATTAATAGGTAAATAAGTAAATAAATATCCTTGGACATTTCACACAACGCCCTCTAGTCCCAAACTAAGCAGAGCTTGTACAATGGGAACTAGACTACTGATATTTCGATACTTACGCTTAAAAGATAGGTATCTTCTAGGTAACCGTGCTACATCGTCGACCACATCATTGCTTAACATCAGGTGAGTTTGTGATCAAACGGTTGCCTACATTGCATAAAAAAAAAGAACTATTTTTTGTAAATACATAGTTACACCCAGTCACAAAACAGACACTCCATAATGTCAGTTTTTTTATACTGTTTCATAAAAAAAACTCAGGTTCTAGTGATGGTGAACAAATGTTATTGGTAACATCACTTTTGATGAGAAGACCCTGAAACCGAGTTTGTGTTCTGATGAGGATTGACTCATCCGCCTATTACAGTGTAAGCCTTTTAAACTTAGAACACGGTATTACTAAAATAGCAAAATGCTGAATCAACTCAGACGGACTCCCGAAGCCACTTTTTTTCTACAAGTTTGCAAGTGTTTGAACTAAGTATACCTACCTACTTATTATTTTGGGCATAAATATGTATTGAGTTTATGAATAAAACTCTGTTATTCTGCAGTGTAAACAATTATTAACATCAGAATGAATGAAGATAATTCAGTTTCTCTAAAATAAACCAATTTAAAAGTGTAAAGCACTTATTCTTACGTAATAAGGTACTTCAGCAGATGGTAATTAAAATTGTATGAGCTATGAGTTTGTATGGGAATAACACGACAATGACAATGAAGCTATAACTTTTAATGTTAGAAAAGAGCAATTCCACTTTCCGCACCAAAATTTTGAGCGCCAAGAAATGATTTGTACTACGATTTGAGTCTACATTGAATTAAAAAAAATCACGTAGTAAGTTACTATGCTTAGTAAGTTTTGCGTAGTAACTTAGTATAGGTAGTCATGCCAATTAGAGCTAATTTAAGCTAGACTACAAATAGGTGACCACGGGTTTAAGCGAGAACCTAGGACTCGGTTCACACGCAATCACGTTACACTGTACTTATAGGTTTCATTCTGCTGCTTTAAATGTATGGTTATGAATGGGAATGCATGAAAATACCAAGGAGTTTGGTATTAAAAGAGACCATGGCATCTTATCTATGTACCTAAACTTTCATAAAACAGGCAAACTAAAAAAATAATCACAAGAAACTTCAGCCTAAAAACTTTATTTTTTATCAAGCTAAAAAAAAAGAAGATTGGCGCTTTTTTAATAGTTTTTCTTGTGTTATTGTGA
This sequence comes from Eulithis testata, assembly GCA_947507515.1. Classification (NCBI taxonomy): domain Eukaryota; kingdom Metazoa; phylum Arthropoda; class Insecta; order Lepidoptera; family Geometridae; genus Eulithis; species Eulithis testata. The sequence goes on along the minus strand of OX382196.1, from coordinate 10,066,002 downwards.
GTATTGTTGTTTAATTTTGGTGAAATTTAAACGAATAATACTTGAAGTCGTAACATAAAGTGTGAGCCATTGGAATAAATGTGTGTAAATTGTCTGTCGAAGTGACGGACAGAGGCCATAAATCGAAGAAGAAGAAGAACAAAATGTCGAGTACGGAACACATACGACAGCAACCCCGTTCGCTAGTTTCTATAAAAGAAGAGTGCAAAAGAATGACAACTATCACTCCAGGTGGACAAAAGACTATTGAATTGAAATGTCACTGGCATAGTAGGCCAGTTTACAGCTGCTAATTCCACTTTTATTGCTTTTATTTCCAAATCCAAACAATAGAATACCGCCCACGGGGATCTATATTGACTTATTACAGTATCGTCACTTTTGTCCACGTTATATGCGGCTTTGTTTTATCAGGGTGCGTCATATGTTAGCCAGAAGTTGATACAAATAAATCTCCTTAGAAAGGTACTATAGTTTTGAATATTTGGATGTTTAGATTTGAGGAGAACATTGTAGGATATGTGTCGTCCTACGAAAATTGAAGATCTTCCACGCCGAGCGACCTTTGGCTCGGGCTCCGAGGACCAATGGATGGTATACGGTAGTATTACTTATGTTCAAACTCCGTGATAACTTCGTTTGCGCGATCTAGGATATTTCTCATGTTAGTTCTTATTTAGCGAGATATATGGCGCTACAGATTGTTAGTTCATCGTGAGGAAACCCGCGGCTTAGTCAGCTTCTCACGTATTGACCTGGTCTTTTTTGTGGATATGGCTGACTAGGCTGAGAAGATGGTGCTGGGCAAGTCTACTCCATCTTAACATTGTCCTAGGTGTAGGCATATGTTGCCTCCTGGCGCTGTATAAATCATCTTCAATAGATGTAAAGGCCTAAGATGAGATTGTTAGTTACTCATGCACCTCGACATAGCTGGTTTGATTTGGAACTTAGAACAAAATTCTAGTTTGTGACACTCATGCACTCAACCCATGTGTTTTGAAAAAGACAACTATTTTTTTGTTTTTCTACTAAGTGAGAGTGACATCTTTGATGATAAGTGATATTCAGGTGGCCTATGAACTTTAAAACAATGTCTGCAACTTGCTCAGTTTTAGGTGTGCCATTGCAATACCTGGGAAATATACAGATAAGTGGCATATTATACTAACAGCCTTCGAGATGCCATTTCACGCTGTGACTGAAGCAAAAGTACCGTTTTTAGTGACACATCCTTGGCTGCGGAGTTCAAATTAAGTTTAGGCAGTAGGTATTTACTAAGTTCCTCTACAAGCTAATCGACCTTATTCTAGAACTCTTACAGTTCAAATTAATCTACATGCACTCAAAGTCTATACCGAATGCTTGACTCAATCAATTGGAGTACCAGGAAAAAAAAAACAAATCTACCTATGACGTCATTGATAGAAAGGATGCGCTTACTAGAGCCGTATAAAGTTGCTGAACGCCTTCCACCTAGAATAACCACATTATACAAATATGCGGACATGGACTTACGAAAACCAATAAACTTTTTCAAAGCGCTTTTACGACGCCCATAAAAATCACCGTAGACCGTTTACTAGAAACTGTAGTAAAAGTCTCATAGTAAATATTATTTATTCTGCGTATGTTTAAACCAACGAGTATCAACATATAAACCATGTATTTTCAAAATAAAAACAACACCCACGAAACAATGGGGTTTCCTGGAAGCGTTTGGAAAATGTAATCGGTGTAGGAATGTCAATAAAATCGATTAGTACCTAAGTAATATGTATTTATATCTGACACGGATGTTTTGATGAACACCATAAAAATGTGAGAATGAAGTCAGAAATAAGAGAGTTTGAATTTCGAGTCATTCTAGTTTTGATAGAGGTGTAATTATACTAAAACAACATACAACTATTACTGCGTTAGCTGTGGTTGCCTTTAGTGGATGAGCACCAGCCATGATATGTTCGGTTTGAGTTTAGTTTTAAGTTATGTGTATTATTCTTTGGCAATCCTAATAAATAAATAAATAAATAAAAAGGTTTTTGTAGAGAATACTTTTTTTAACGTGGTCGAGTTAGATCAACAGTCTTTTTTAGCCAACCTACTCTTGCATTCTAGTAATGTTGCTCGTATCTTCGCTCCTTCAACAAATAAATACCCTACAAGACAATCTGCACTAAATTGAAAGAAATGCTTTATGCTTTCCCCAAATCCACAAGAGCATAACAATATTATATACACAAGCATAAAAAAACCATTCAGTATTATAACCTAGCCAATTCTTACTACAGGTAGAAAAGGTAAGTGTATATTCAATTGATTTGCTTCGCGACATACATTCCGATGGCTAGCGCTCCAATGTCGTTCCAGTAATCGTAACTACATTACGTACCTATACCATGGGTATAGGTACGTAAACCTATATTCGAAGCAAACTGCGCTTCAAGAACAGCTTAGCCGCCGAACGTTACAGCTATTCCGCGCAGTGTAACGTGAATACGTTAAATACGATTGTTTCATTTGTACGTCCTAGAAGGTCTTATAGACATTCACTATAGTGCAGTCACGATTCTCCGGTATTCATTGAAGATTTGAGTCGGTTGGATACGTACATTGAGCTAGTATTGTGTACTAGAGAAGCTAATACACTCCATCGAATGTCCCATTTATTTATAGTGGTGCATGTACTCTAAAGGAAAATGTAGGTACCTATGGTAATTTATACTCTTTCTTCTTTTTCTTTTTATGACGTCTGTCCGTCATTACTTCTTTTAAATATGGCTTCTTCATCTTTTCTTTTCTTGTGGCGATTCGGTGGCTAGGGCTGCCACGAATTTGCCACTCAGTCCGTCATTTCGACTGTCAATTTTGCCAGTGTCAAGTTACGCTTTGTTTGGAAGGGAACATGGCATAGGGACACGAGTTTTGACATTTTTTGAAACGACACATTGCACTTTTATTTTAATAGTTTTTCTTGTGTTATTGTGAGTATTGTTGTTTAATTTTGGTGGAATTTTAACCAATAATACTTAGGTCGTAACATAAAGTGTGAGCCATTGGAATAAGTGTGAGTAAAGTGGTTTTTCTGAATGTGAAAATTCGTGTTAGGTTTTGAAGAGAAAATCCACCATTTTCTTTTCAAAACAAACGACAGCCGACTTGACGAATGACTTGACTTGACTTATATTAATACAATCATATCACTTGACATTGGCAAAATTGTCTGTCGAAATGACTGACAGAGGCCATTATTGAAGAGAAGAAGAACATATGTAGCATAGAGTTTACATGTCTTTTCTAGCAGTAGTATCATTTTCTCGATGGTTGTATAGCTGATTATGGATACGTTACATAGTCAGTGAAAATACTGATTGATTCCAAGGTAACGGTTACTTTTTTTTTTTTTTTGCGACAAAGTTCCACTTTCTATGATTCGGTAAGGCTGACATGATAGTGGTTTTTGATAAAATGGCCATAGCGTTATTCAAAAGTACGAGTCTAGCTCGAGAGATATAAAGAGTAGAAGCTCTTTTCGCAACGCAAGCTTTTCTCCGATGTCAGACGCAATGACTCTATGAAAACCATTGTTATTTTTTATTCCACTTTCAACAACAATACACGTGTTCTACCAAAGAGATTTCTTCTCAGTTCTAGGTTCTAGCAAACAGGTTTGATGTTTTATGATTATGAGTCATTGAAACAACTTTTTAATTAGTATTCTACTGATGACTATTTAGTTTTTGTCATAAAATATTTGCAAAATAGTGAAATTATTTATACTGTAGCCTAAAGACACCAACTACGCTACAAATTATACAATCGATGGTTTGTTGTATGTGGCAGATGTGTCTGAATATTCATCTATTTCTTGTTGACAGTTCAGTGAGTCTGAAGTTCAGAGGTGATTGTCTGATTTATTGGATGTTATCGTCTTCTTTTGGCCAAGGTCAGTCTCAAGGACTTTAGTTTCAACATAAGTAATTTATTTTTCTGTAAGTACTTTTCTACTAGATAATTCTGTCTGCACTTATAACACTGCTCTTTTATAAATATACTTTGTCACTTCAAAATGTACCGTATCACCTACCCACAAGTGATAAATTGGATTGGAGTCAACCAGCTGCTCTGCGGACCTTCAGTATAGCAATGTGTTGATCTGTTACATAGTGACTGTATGATACACTGTGTCTTGGCGGTCTTGGCGTTATTACTACCGGTTCCCACATTTCCTGAGAGAGTCTGACCTTTGTCTGAGAGTTTATATAAAGAATTAAATGATAAAAAAGAACCAGGTGCGAGACTGTAACAGGAAGAGATGCTAGAAATTAGAGAAAACCTAAAATGTCTCTTTGATTGAAACCTTCTTAGTATACTATCAGATTACCAAAGAGGTTTCAATATTCTGAAAGTATAATGAAGGAGTTTGGATATCTGGGGTGTCCTCAAGTTAACCAGATTGATACAGTCTTATTAATTATAGAGTGTCCCTACTCCCTACATCGTATTAATTACTTATTTTTATAATTCAAACCTACTATAAAATAGGCATGTTCTAGCCACAGATACCAAAAAATATAACATAAATATTGTAGCGCGTTGAACTCTTTTCTATAAAAATCTATCAAAATGGTTGCAACGATAATTTTACTGTGTTTAGCAAACACGAAATGCAAATTTTAATTTGTTTATCGTGTAAACCGTTCGGCAATAGATAACAAAAAGTAAATTAGGTGGTTATGTGTGAAATTGGTTTTTGCTTTGGCAATAGTTAAACATAGCCGGTGGTAAAAGTTTCCAAGGTTAAAAAGTAGAGTAAGTAATGTTAAAACAAACAGTCCACATGTATCGGTAATGATTATCGTTTTTTGTCCGTTCTTCTAGGCTCTGGTGGATTACTCTCGAACACAGTTCGAATCCGGATCCATAGATTTTGACAGAAGTCCTGTCATTTTTCAGTACAAAATGATACGAGATCTGTCAAATTCCGTGAATCCGGATTGGAACAGTGGTCGAGAGTAACCCACCTGATAGCGAGAAGCTGGCACCTAGAATCACCTAGTATGTACGAGTATGATGATTCTATAATCACTGTGAATTGAAAACCCTAACTAACAAAACTTTATTTTTACTTTTTGCAATCATCAGTGATGCAAGTCCGCGGGAAGTAGGGCGACTGCTACGAAAGGCCACGATCAATGATGCCATTTTTATTAAACTTTACGAAAAACTGCGTTTATTTGTACGCTAAATGACTTTGCGGTAAGTAGGTCAGAAAAAAAATAGTGCGTGGAGTCCCTACGCGCGGAAGAAGTGAAACTTCGAGTGCCCCGCATTCACTCTCGCTCTGTCTCTTTCTATTCCCCCTCCCCAGGAGCGTTAAACGTTTAACGCAACCTTATTGGAAGTCGCATTAGAAGTTTCACTTAAATAATTGGTTGGTAAGTAACAGAGCTAGTTTATTTCTAGTTCGTGTATAATTGTGTTCATAAATTGTTCAACTGTCGTCGTTGTGGGTGGCTTGCAAAATGATAACAGTCCGTATTCATGACCGATTATCCACAGATAAGCAAATGCATTGATTGGTATAACTAGGCTGGTACCAAATCTTTTGTCCTTGATAGCGTCTCACGACGACGTCACACGTTTTACAAATTAAAAATACTTTTCTCAAACATGCTTGGAAATTAAAGCATTATTTTGTCAACCTTCTTCGAGATAAATCGAAAATGCAGTACTGGCCAAATACTTGCGAGCAGCGGCCAGATAAAAATGTATGAAAATCCATTGCTGGCGTGTAATTTAAAAATGGAACGATCTTTTACTCCATAACATGGCAACCAAGGAGGTAACTTATCAAAGGTTTTATTCAAATTTCAAACAGGCTTTCAAATAGAATGCTGATTATTGAAAAAAAAAACAAATGAACACTGTAACTTCATTGTTCGCTATTGGTTTTGAAAAGTAATTGTATTTTCAACAAAAAGTTTTGCCTGGGTACTTAGTTTTAATTTCCGCGCATTATTTGAGCAAAGTACTATACAAGCCTTGGCCACAACTAGGCAATGAGGGACTCACATTTACACGTTCTTCCCTCATTGCCTCTGTTGCGGGCCGCTGCAGTAATGTACTAATACTACTAGGGTTCATCCGCAGTTTTGGTTTGGCACGAAATAAAAAAATATGCACTTTTTATACATCTTCAAAACTATAATTTAGCGGCATTCGCGAACCATTTCCTTCGACTCAGTGTTGTAAAAATTTGGTTTTCAGTGATCAATTTAATAATATAGTCGATAAACACGAAATTGTAAGTACGAAATGGAAGTAGGTCTCAAACTATAGTTTCAATAGACATATTAAACAATAAACCCAGAAAATATTAAAAAAGTTTTTTTTAATTATCGACCGAAACCGAAACTATCCACTTTAATTTCTTTATAGGGTATTGAATACTTAGTGATACTTGTCCACAAAATAACTTGCTTAAATAACGTTTACTGCGTTAAATCGTGATAATAGTGACCGAATGTACCAATTCCGTTGTCACGAATATTTTGGCACGCAATGTAACTGATTCAATTTGAGCGAATTGGTCAATTAAACTATTTACTGCTTTGATTGTCGTTGAAAATTGTTGGTAGTTTCTAATTGTAGCGGTAGTTGAAAATTTAGGTTAATTCTTAAGAGCGATTATGAACTCGTTTACGTTTATCCCCGTGACACTACTGCTCGACACTACCAATTTAGTAGTGCTATAGGATTATTTTCTCCCCGGAACTCTACCATTTTTTGTTTATTCGTCACATAAAAATTACTGAGACTTAACAAAAAATTTAGATATGTGCAGTGCACTCAATATTATCTTAGATAAAACTATTTCACCGACAAGACTTAGCTTTAAACTAAAGTACCTAGTACCTACTACCTACCTAACCTACCTACCAGTTCAGTGTATTACTCCTAGATTGTTGACCCCATTAATAAAATATCTAGTTCGTCAATGGACGACTTTGCTAATACCTAGTGACCTGAATCAATCAATAAATAATTAATGTAGTTATGCTACGATACTACTTATACGACAGCCAATACAAGTACTCTACGACTAGTCAGTAACAAATATTTTGCTATTTGTGGCAATTGCAATTTCATTGCGACAAAAATAATATTGCATAATGCATCTCACAAATCACTTTATTATGATAGCCTAGACTAGAATTTTAACTATTCTCTAGTAGCTAGAGAATAACCAAAATTCTAGTCTGGCTAGAGCTCAAAAAATGCTATCTTCGAGAACGAACGAATAATTATGCACTTATTTGGTTTATTTGAAATGCAAATCCATAAATGCCATCGTCAGTAAATTCAACAGTACTTTCAGGGTATAAATCCACAATCTACACTTTACGCTCGTACCTGAATCCATGGTTTATCTCAAATGCCGCTGGCGACAGCTCAAGGCTCTATATAATCTTGGCATCAGTTAAAAGAGTCGAGTTCTCACCAGTTTAGCACATGGACCAATGATCTCTTATCCTATAGTAGTGTATAAAAAAGTCTTCGGATGAAACAAAAACACTGTTTTGCAATTGATTAAACAATCTACTAAATTGTTGTGATCTTCGATTGGTAATTATTAGGTTCTCCAGCAGGTGGAAAGTGTAAGACGGTAGGTAAATATTTGGAGAGCATATGGTTCATATTTACTCAACAATTTCATGATGGTAGGTGATCGAGCGAGACTGTGTTGTTGTGATAGTAAATTCATGCACAAATCCTTTTAGCTAACTGATGTAGAGAACCAAATGCATACAAATATAAATTCACGCAAAAACACACGAGCAAAAAGAACAAAGGACATTCGCATTATTAAATCACAAAAACATACTAAGCAGGAGTTATTGCACATTGAAAAATAGCAGATAAGAAACAGAGGTCAGAAAATCGGCCCTTGTGGGACCACTACCCTTTTAAATGCAAGAGCATGGTACAAAATGTGTTTCAGGTATGCGATTCACCCACAGATGAGAAATGACCTTTGCTGTCTCGAAACTGGTCGGACCACATGCTTCTCGTGGTCGGTAAAACGTGGAATGCATATCGTCACTATTCGAACGCCTGGCCATTGTCCGAAAACCTTTATAATAACGTTCTATTTTCATTTCAATTTGTTTTGCTCTCCATAATTTTTGTTGTGTTTAATTGCTATGAAAGTGCGTGTTTTACTACCACCTGCTATTAAGAAGTTTTTCTCTAGTCATTACTTACCTACTCTTAATTGTTGTTTTCATAACAAAATGTGTAGAATTTTTTTTTCAGAATTTTTATGAATAACTGTAATTTTACATAGCACCTGCTACCGTCTTGCTTGGTGGTTGGTTCTATGTGTTTATACCAGCTTAGTATTTGATTATAATTACTGCTGGTAGAGTTATTCGCTTGGAAAGTAGATTGTTACGATGACGTCATGTTGCCTACAGATTATCATGAATACGTAATCAGGTCATTGAGCTAGAAACTCTGCTTCAAAGGTATTGAAAATATTAACCAAAATTCAAATTATGATGTCAGACACCTCAAGTCAAAACCCTCGTACGAACGAACACGTGAAAGAGTAATAACCTTTGGATGGTTTATTTACTGTGACGTTTCTGTAGATTTCTCTTGAGAATTTGAGACTTCGAAGCCGATGTGTCTTGTATTTTGAAATATTGATTACTTAGCATCACTTTCACTATATTTTCGAGTAAAAATCTTTCATGCTTTACCTCAGCATTTATTAAAATGAATGATGATAGCTATTTCCTCTGTGTAATAAAGAGATGATTGCTTTTATTACTCGCAGTGCGAATATCGTAGTTTTTGTTCTATCGAGCATTAAATATCTATGAGATTTCTCTCATAGTTATAACATACGAGCGGATACTTCAATGTGAGCAACATTATTCCCAAGAAAGATTTAATTTAAGATAGTATAGTCCCAATGGTTATTACAGTTTGATGTCATTTGCGAGTCTCTTCCAATTAAGGCAAGTTGTTGTGACCATCTACTTTTTACTCAGTTTGTAAACTTTCGCTTTATTTGCATTCCAAATGTCTTTGGTTATCATTTTTGTTTTTATTACGAGGGCCGTCATTTTGCAGGTTTATTTTTAGAGCGTGATCTCAGTTTGTATCTTAATCTCCTTCGCAAGTTACAACCTCTATTGTTCCGAGTCTCAATTCATTAACTAATTATTAGTTTCGTTAACAACACCTTGAGTTTGGTGAACAATGAGAGATTACTTAACATTATTTGGCGATTGTTCCAAACTAGTGTCATAATTGGGCTCTTTACCAGTTCAAGACTAATCGCAGTCGTGTTCTGTCAGATCTCTACAGAGGTCATTAGTTTTGCAAACAATGATATACCTGAGTCATTTTGGTTGTGCCTAGAAAATTAGCTAACTGTGCTTCAGCACCTCAGTTTCAAGAGCTAAATACTTCATCAGAAAGTAAAGATAAGTGCACTAACAGGAATTCTCCAATAAGCCCGTGCTAGAAACCAGTTTACGAAACCCGTGTGCACACATCCATGAGATGTGGCAATTGCCCTCATCATGGCATCGGCTGTTCGCAACACATCAAACACTCTAACGAGGTAAAGGCAGATAATTGCATATCCCGACTTTGCACCACATTACATGCCAAAGCCACAACAATATCGAACCTGAAACTTCACATCGATGTCACCGAGCTCTAGGAGTTTTGCACAAAACTAACACAAGCGGCACTCACCGTTAGTGCCAAAATATTCAGCATCCTTATCCATCAAGTCATGCTGGAAGCCGTAAGCGGGCAGCCATGCATGGGAGCCCGGTGGTTCGGGCCAGTCCGATATGCGAACCTCCTCCATCTGGACATGAACACAACACTGCACTCCACAAGCGTTACACTATAAGCACATGCACGGGCTACCTCTTCGTTCGTCCATTAGGTGGTCATTTAGGGCGATAACGGTCGGTTCTGCGGCCGGGTCGGGCCTTTCACTGAGGAGTTAGGACGCGCGCGCGCGGCGGGGAGCGGCGGAGTACTGGCGCTGGCGCGGAGTCGACGCGCGCGCTGCGATCTCTCCTATCTATTGCGGCAAAAACAGCCGATTCGACGTCTTTCCTTGGGCCTTTGCCCCATCGGAAATCGAATCACCCATTGCCAATGTTCTGCACAGGGACCTCTCTCTGTACTACAGATGTTAACCAGACTTTTAAATCCTGTGAGCAGTTTCACACTTTGTTTTTGTTATGGGCGCCAGACGCATAAAATTAAATCTAATTACTAAGGTTAGGTAAATGGCTCTCACTTGACGCCCCAGGGCGTCATTACAGACAGCAACGGCGGATTCTGGTTTATAATTTGGTTCTCCGTAAGGTTTTATGTGAATTAATCGTCATACAAATCACGATTACCCTTCTTACGTGCTGTTACAACACTTTCAAAGTTGGAGAAAGTCGAGCAACGCGGTTTAAACAATGAACCACATTTCTAAAGTGTCGCTGCTCGCGCTTATCTCTCATGAAGAATGCAAGAGTAATTAAATTCATTAAGCTTACTATTATTGGATCATACCTTTTCCGAAACAGGATACCTCGGCATGATAATCTCAAAACTTGTATAGTTTTTCTATAACAGTTCGAGACAAAGATATCAATAAATAAATAAAATAAATAAATATTCACGGACACTTAACACAACGCCTTCCATTCCCAAACTAAGCAAAGCTTGTACGATGGAAACAAGATGGCTGATAGAATACATACATACATTTTTTTTTGTAAATACATACTTATAATACATACAAACACCCAGACACAGAACAAACATCTATATATGTTTACAACACACAAATGTTTGTTCTCGGTGGGGATCGAACCCACGACCCACAGCACGGAAGGCAGAGCTACTACCGACTGAACCATGATGCCTGTCAATGTGTGTTATGATTAAAATTGATGTGTGATTATGAAACATTTACATACCTATTTCGCACTCTCTAACCACTATTAAATACCTAAGGAATTGTTTCCGCAGGCCCTTTGGTAATACAGGGTGACTGAAACATATAGATGCAATCAAAATATATTTGGAGGGTTTCAGGACCAAAACTTTTAAAGGGGCTTAAGCGTCTTGCCACCTCCTCTCCCTTATTCACTAGTGAAGCAGCGTTTATAAATGATGGATGCAAAGATGAGAGTGGATAACTCCAGTGAACTCGTCATCAACTGCATATCAGTGAAGCTGCTGATATTAATACTAAAGATTAGATCATTCCGGATCAACCTCTATATTAAAAGCCCATTTCACCAGCCGAGGCACATAATACGTTTTTATAAACGTTTCTTTGTAAAAGTTAATGTTGAAATAATGGATATCTGTTGCGTGCGCGATGTAGCACAGTATCAAAACAAACAGTATCATAACTTTGAACTATCCACTAAAATATGTTAATTAACTGGCTTTCAACCTTTGTTTAGTCTGCTTCTTCTAAAGTTTTTTTTTATAAACATCGTGGAACTCATTATCTAAATTACGTTCCTTTGAAAAGATTTTATGAAGGTTAATTTTCTTTTCAATATTTTCCCCATTGAGCTACAGTTTTTACATATAAAAGACTTACACGTGGTTTACAAAACAATCGCATTAAGGTGCATTGGGGTAATTGCGAAAATGGGTATATTCCGAAAATCCATAAAATCTAGTAACATAATGCAATATTTTCCTGTTGGCACGAGGATATATAGGACTGTCACGGCGATGCCAATCAAGATGGCGTCTAGACCAATGTTGCCAACAGGAAAATATAACATTATGTTACTAGATTTTATGGATTTTCGGAATATACCCATTTTCGCAATTACCCCAATGCACCTTATGTATTTTGTTACACGAACTACTAAAAAAAAATAGTAGAATCTGCTATGCTTCATTTACCCTGCTGTAAATCGTGAATATCAACGCCCTCGGTGCATGGAGCCAAAGTCTACAATCTAATATATCCACAGAGTGAACACCCTATAACTAAAGGTCATAGGAGTGTAATCAAATCGTGTAACCCACTGTTATTTAAGTACCTAAACTAATCACCTCAGCATTTTGTAATTGGCACTGAGAACTTTAACCTTTCGTGTGAAAATAAAAGTTAACACCACATTGTTTTTATAACTGCCTTACGAAATAGAAATGAAAATGTTGTAATAAACGGAACGAATGAACTTTAACTCTCTGACCAAGAATAATTTGATAATTTATCTTTATTTTCGCATGATAGTTTGTCTTCGGCTTCCTTATTGCGCAATAAATGCCAATTTTGTGGTCAATCCACCTATACTTAGTGGTATCGATTCGGTGGTTGCCTTTTTCTAAACTAACCTAATTTGACAGCTCTAAAATTATAGCCGTCCTTGTCGTTTCAGTTTATGAGAAAGGGACGCCAACATTTTTAGTGCTGTCAAATTAGGTTAGTTTAGAAAAATGCAACAACCGAATCTATACCTGCGGGCCTAAGATGCGCACCGCGAGATATTTGTCATGTCGTTCTGTCAAAATGTAAGCATTTTGCACCAGTTTAGGAACTATTGCATTATCTGTGGTAATGTTGTCGAAAAACCGCGCCTTTGTAATTTCAACTTTTGACATTTCTGCATGACTATTATCTCGTCCTCAGAGAGGTACGACGACTAAGAAGTGTCAAAAGTGTACATTATGGCGCGTTTTGTCGACACCATTAGGTACCACAGATAATGCAATAGTTCCTAAACTGGTACAAAATGCTTATATTTTGACAGAACGACATGGCAAATATCTCGCGGTGCGCATCTTAGGCCCGCAGTATCAACATTTTTTTTCGTGACTTCATCTTTTGTGTATCAATGTGACACTGTCCCCTTCTTTTGTTTAATGTTTCGAAACTACTCAACCTAATGTGACAGAACTAAATTTTTTGCCATCCCTTTGACAATAGGCTTTTCAGGCCGCAGTGATATCACAGCCGCAAAAAGCTAATAAAAAAAATCCCTTTGACAAAGATTTATCATTTTGGTTTAGTTTAGAAAACGCACCAACAGAACAGTCACAGGGCCCATTATCTGAAGCTAGTGTACTACTATAATATGATTTGTGTCTGAAGGTAGAGATGATTAAACTGATACCTACCTAAGTGCTAAATAACTGATACGAGTCAAATTATTTTTTATTCAGATAACAAGGATCATTTAGAATCTAGTTTAGAATTTGGTTATGGAGACTGCAGGGCCCGATTCAGCTGATGCATTTTTAAACTGTCAAATTAGTTTAGCTTAGAAAATGCTCGTTTACAAATATCATTCACGTACATTTCGATTAGTTTTCCATTATTTAGCCGCTAAAGAATGGTAAACTAATGTACGTGAATGATACTCTAGTGATTTTAGAATGAAAACGTGGCTAAAAGGACTGGTAGTCAAGACCACGAGACCACGTGATTGGCAGTGTTCCAAAATCAAACAATGTGGTCGCACTTTGGCATCTTCTCGCGGTATTTGTTTCCAAATCTGATTTCCAAAGCTTTTCCAACGGTGCTTATTAAAATACCTTGGTGATTAGAACATTTGAAATAGCAGCTGGAATACTGAGCGCTGGTATTACTAGAATGCAAATTAGCAGCTGTTAGTACTTTAGTACTTGCGTCTGAAGTGTACTAGATAGAAGACGCAAGAGGTTGGAAATGGCTACACCACAAACTCAATATAGTTTTTGCTTTCATAAATACATGAATTTTGCATAAATGGGTGTAAATAGGACCGTGCTTATAGTTATAGCAACATTTAGTCTGGCTGGCATAAATTATTTGTAGTAACTCTATGCAGTAAGTACCTACCTAATTCAAACAAATAATACTGAACACTGGAACTAAAATTCAACAAGCAAAGTGAAAAATCTGTGCCTTTTTTTCGTGGTTCACAATCTTTTTTTTAAAACCACTGCACTTGCTTTTGTTTTTTGAAACACCAAGAAATAATCTTATTCTGATCGAATGCTAAACCGTAGATAAGATTACTCAGTAAGCACAAGAACAATGTAGGCCTTCAATCTATTCACCATTTTCTACTTTTGCATTCTTGTAAAGTTGGTAGATAATCCGAGCAATTTATAAAACCGCAAACGATTTGCTTCGAACCGCAGCTTTAGAAACTGCTATTTATTCCGCGGCACTAGGAAACAATAAAGTAGGCTTAGCCAATTAGGGGTTATTTATCAAATTGCACCTTGACTGTTACGACGCCGCGACGCTTGGTATTTGTTAAATAAGTAGATAGAATGAACCTTTCATAGAGCAGTCACATAGCTGTAGGTACTTAAATGGCTTACTGCGCGTGTTGGTTGGATCTGTAAGTGCAGTAAGCAGCTGAATTTAATATATAAATAAATATTAGCATTTGAACCAAATGAACATAGAAGTAAGGTACTGTTACACATGCTAATAAAGCATGCTTTTAGCGAGCACGTGCTCATTTAGCATGTGTATCGAATCCTTGCTAATAATTAGCATGCTAATTATAGCATGCTAGAAAATCGCACGACCGTCGTTTTTTGAGCATGCTACCTGCAGCGCGGGTGAAGGGGGGCGTGCTTTTAGCGCGTGTGAACAGGTTTGCTTATTGAGCATGCTAGTATCGACCGATCAGTCGTTTGCGACAGGTGCGCGTGCACAGAGAGCGTGAGATCACGCTATAAAATAGCATGTGTATTGGAGTGTTTGCTTTTAGCATGCTTATTCGGAAGCATGCTTGTTGCTAGCAAATGTAAACTCCTCACTAGCATGCTAATATTGAGCATGCTAATTAGCTAATTAGAATGCTATTTTCTAGCATGTGTAACAGTAGCTGTAGAGCAGGAACAAGAGCGTTGTTTCTTAATCTTTGACCCTGTTATTAATACCCGTAGACATAGGTACTTTTCTTAAACTTAGTTTTTTCTTTTGTACGTCAAGTGGTAGAATCTAGTGCTCTATAATTAATAATATTAACAAGAGTTTTATGTACCAAGGTTCACATACAATAAAATGATTTGATTTAGTTTGATTTGAATAAAATCGGTGTAAGCTTAGAATAGTTACACCGTGTTTTGTCTTTAAGTACCTAAATAAAGATTAGCTTTAGCTCCGCCAGAACAAACAGTAGAGTTACTTCACAAAAAATAGCCAGTCTCTTCATCCTGTATCAATATTAACCTAGTTAGTTATGTATTCATCTTATCAATTTTATACCTATACGCTTATCAATCAACATCTCTGAGATAGAAATTGACGGAGAGCGATATCGGTAATCGACGCTGACGGATTTTCCATAAATATGGACATATCGACAGGCACAGTGCAGTGAATAGTCCTGCCTTCCGTGCTGTGAGTCGTGGGTTCGATCCTCACTCGGAATAATTTTTAAGTGTGGCAAACATAGATGTTTGTTCTATGTCCGAGTGTTAATATGAATTTACAAAAATATGTATACCTTTACCTAAGTATTTTACCAGCAATAATCTAGTTCCTATAGTACAAGTTTACGGTTGCCTGGAAGAAATTGCTTTTCAACAGTAAGGCCGCCCATTGTACTATACGAAGTTAGTTTTAAAATTTGTACATAGGTACCTATTAAAATTTGTATAAACATACCTATTCTTTGTGTACAATAAAGTATCTATCTATCTATCTACAAGTTTAAGTTTGGGCGTTGTATGAAATGTCCATGAATATTTATTTATATTATTTTTGACAACATATAAACCACCGGATTGAGGGACTCAATAATTTGCTAAACTGCTTTATTTCCCGGTGCACAATCAGTAACTTAGCTTGCATTGTTGCATTCATTGAGTTTTAGGTCAAGGCTCGGTTTACAAAGTAACGGCCGGATTATGAATGTAATAAGGGGTTATAGTTACGATAAAATGTTTGTTTATTTTATATAATAAAAGCATATATAATTCCTAACCTCAGATTGCAGGTTTCTAGCCCCATCGAGCCCACCGATTGACTCACTGGCCGTAAAATTCCCAGAGTTTTTTTAGGTATCTACATAATAATATCGTTTTAAAATTACGTATAGCAATGGTCTTCAACACCTTAAACATATTTTTGCATAAGCAATTGTCTAAGCTAGTCAATTGCTTGATTCTAATCTGTTTTTCACTAATAAGAAACATAGTTTACGATGTCTGAATATAGGTAAGTACTTTTGCTAAAAAAATGTTTAAACTTTAGCTAATGACAATAAATAAGACGTAGACAATATTATTTTACGCCACAATACAATACAGAAGTGGTACATAATATTAATTGCTTCATTCTCAACCTATTTCTATAAAATAAAATAAAAGATTTAACGACGTCGAGTCGAATACGGTTGTTAGTGTGTCGTCGCATACCTACGTTACGTTATATGGTTTCCGTTTCGAATGGAAAATGAGGAAACCAATCCGCTTTCATCATCTAAGCCCTATAAATGGTATACAGAAAGTGATAGCTCTTTATTTGAAGTATTTTTCTGGTTATTAAATATCCTATCAGAAACAATAAAACTTTTGAGAAATTTGTAGGTACCCAGTAGTTTTTTTTATAGCTAAGAATTTGGCAGCCAGCACACCTTACGGTAAGTGTAGCGGTAGCATAAGGTGGAACACAATTAACCATACCTGTTCACTCTTTTCTAATAATTACTTATTTAATTATTTTGAAGCAAAGAGAAGACTGAAAATCATTACCAAAGCCCGATTTTGTGGTCGAGATGAGGATCATTCAAGTTAACAACTAAGTCATCGTGAATTTGAAGAATCATTTGCTAAATTATATCTTTGCGTTATCACCGCAAAGATGTTGCTTAGAAGCCTCGGAGAATGGACGAGAAAGCTAAGACAACTTTTAATCTAATTAAAATTACTCTACCAATTTCTAATCTATTTTTACTGAAGAGAAAGGAACGTTAGTTTAGATCCCTTTCAAGTCTTATCTCTAGGACAGCTGTCGCCAGATAATTTGGGACAATGCAATATGACACAGAAATACAATTTAGATGAAAGATAAATGATAAAATTCGTATCAGTGAATAGGTTGACTCAGACATAAGCCTTTTTACTTGCAAAATATCACCAAAATGCTAACCAAATGAAATACGAAAGTTTGACAGCTTAGTAACTATGAGAGTTTTTGCTCTAGTACCTACCTATTTAACATAATCGTTGTACCTAATAATATAAAAATATTTTTTGTTACTTTTATGACATCGAGACTAGATCGGGACTTGAAAAAGTAATAAAAATCTAGTCTAAGGCGTGTATTTCTGATAGAGAAATCAATACTTGGAGTAGATTTTCATACAAAAAATTCGTAAGTCCGGGATCAGCGCTTAAGCAGTTAAATCAGCATGCGGACCTTTGTCTTGAAAAATTAAAAACCCAGACTTGTAGATTTTGCTCTCGTGACGTCTTTATCAAAGTGGGCTCTTTTGTATATTTTTTTCCAATTTTACAAAGTTCTTAGGATTATAATTTATAAGTTTAAAAAACTGGAAAAACCGACTTCAATGATGATGATGATGGCAGTTCATTGAGACTGTTCTATTGATCGTAAACACCACAGAAAAGCAAAATACGCAATGTATCCGAGATACACTGCGCGGTGACACTACAACGGTTGGCAGTCGAGCTGGCAGTGACGCGCAATGTAACTAGAATACGCTAACGCGGCGACTGTCAGATTTGTTCGTGGGTACTTACGTTCTATTGCTCGTAAACGTCACAGAAAAGCAAAATGTGCAATATCGTGTACGCGTATGACGTGTTTTTTCCAGTTACTCTTATTTAACTGCCTAATTACTAAAGCGACTTTGATAAAAATTTTATGGGACCAATCTGAAAGCATACCCTTTCAGCTAAAAAAAGGATTTTTTAAATAGGTTCATAAATGACGGAGTTCTGAGGTAAAAACATTAAAAAAAAATACAACCGAATTGAGAACCTCCTCCTTTTTTGAAGTCGGTTAAAAATTGACGTGAGATCTATAATACCTAGCTGATATTGTTTTCTTCGTTGGTTTGCTTTATCATATTGCAATAGCACCTGTCAAAAATCCAATCCATCGAGATAGCGCAAATATACGCGAAACAATAAAATATTCATTTATCAAGATTAGTCTAGCTATGTGCAATATCTTATCGCATTTTCGTGATAGCCAATTTCTACTTGCATTCATTATGAGCTATAATGTATGATCGATGTTTTCTATACAAATATTATAAAGAGGAAAGGTTTGATTTTTTGTTTGTTTGTTTGTTTGTATGAATTGAATAGGCTCCGAAACTACTGGACCGATTAAAAAAATTCTTTTACCATTAGAATCCTACATTATCCCTGATGAACATAGGCTATATTTTATCCCGGAATTCCCACGGGAACGGGAATTACGTGGGTGAAACCACGAGGCGCTGCTAGTCAATAATAAATCTTAAAAGCTAATAAATCTTCTTCTAATGCCTGGGCTGGACTGGTCTTTAAAACGTGACGATCACTAAAGATGACCATGACTAGACCTTTGAGGTGACGTCACGGTTTTTGAGACAGCTTCAAGAACTAGGATGTAGAAATAAGGTAGTATGAATCACTTTACCTTTCAGTAACCACTTTAGCAACCTTAACTTACCAAAAACAAGCTGTGAGATCTTCAATCGGTACGTTTTTGTTAGTTATTTGCCAATTCGATACCTGAAATAAAATGTATTGGTTCTATTTATTACCGATCGCATTTTTATTTATTTTTTCCTTTAAAATAAAAGAAGTTGTTTACTTAGCTATGTACACCTATAATAAAAACAGTACCGCTCCAACATTTGATTCCTAAGTTACGCCATCATTCAAAACCAATTGATCCAATCACCGTGGCAAAAATTCTGCTTTTCAGCTCGAGGTTAATATCAATCTAGAATACGCATTGCATGTGTGAGCTTCGACATGGCTTCGACCATTTACAGATTCAAGCACGCGAAACGCGTGTTTTACCGTTTTGGTGAAATTGGCAAAAGACAATGACCGTATTGAAATAGTAGGCTATGTTTTGGGGCCGATGTATGAAGTTGAAGACCGTATATAGCAATGTGGCTTCCATTTTGTTCAGTAACACTGTTGTGGTCGGTCGTTCGGTGTTCAGTATCCTTTCAAAAATATATCCTTCTAAATAATGGACGTTCAAACACGCTTGGAGCCAATTCTATAAGGTTGCACTTTTTTCCCATACAAACATCGCAACTCCACTGTTTGGAAACGTATATATCAATTTGGACCCAGATTCGGTGCCATATTTTTAAAATAAATTTAATTTGAGAGTTATGTGTCTCGAAAAATCTAAATTTTTAACGTGGTCGTAAATAAATAATAACACAAGAAGTAAGTATATTAAAAACTAGCAATCACCCTATGGTACGATACTGATCTAGATAGCACAGACAAAGAAAATACAGTTGGTGATAAAAAGCTGCATAATTTTATAGGAAACTAGCGTCCTAAACAGCTAAATTATGGTAAAGAAAAAAAATCTTTACCGCGGGATATTTGCAATAAATTAAATACCAACCATAGATTAATTTAATTAGTAGATTAGGTATGCGTTATTTTTTGATAACCACGAACTCATTACATCCTACCTTTATACGTCTACGACGTTGACGATGACTATAATGTTGCCGATTAAAAAAATATCAGCACAAAATATAGCACAGATGATAAAGTAGTAATACTTATTAGATCAGATAATTTGTTTTGTTACATGAATCAAATCATATCTTTTCGTTTTCGCAAACCTTCGAACAATGAAAAACTTTCTACAAAACCGCTGAACACTCCAGCTGTGGTTTCGAAGCCGGAAATTGAGTTGCAGCTCATTACGTCACAGCAGGAAGCATTGCAACTCGGTCGATCGACCGTCACGGGTCAGTGGAGAGCCACAATGGATGACCAGATATACTGCAAGGGAAAAGTGGGACGCCTGAGACTGGGCCTCTACTTTGAAAAATGACTAACGAAGATTCGGTAGCGACACTTGTGTTACACTACGCAGCAGCCTTGTGTGTCGACGAGGGCTCTTGCGAAGTGACAGCGTCACTGCGCAGTGTAACCCAAAATGATACGACGAATCTACGAATATCGATTTTCGTGGTAGCCACTCTGGTATACGTGAAGTACTGTATTTTACAAAGTGACGATCGACTTTTGTTTTTACTTCTTACCATTGGATAGAGAAAGAACAAGACTAAAATCTGTGGAGTTCAAAGTCCAGGAGGAGTTCACGGGCTGATTGCATCTTGCATGAGTCAAGGAAACGAAGATAGGAATAGTTGAAAGAAAAGACATCAACGCGCTACTTTTTTCGTGCTTGCTCTCCCGAACAGACTACGCATAAAGACGAGACGACGACGACGACGCGACGACGAACGGACTGACGATTTGTTTCAAAAAAAATATTACCAAGTTAAGAGCAAAGCACAGGCTGATTTCAAAGATCTTGAGAATCCAAACTCTCATGCCAGGAAAGTTATTTTCCACCTACTTTTAAGCTGATTGAAACTCGGGACGCGATAAGACAAAACTCACCGTTTTGCAGTCTATTAGCACTTTGAAATGTAGATACTGCTCTTATGTTGCGAATAAGAACCTAATACGTAAAAGGCGCTATATTTGATACCTTGATTTATATTTTTTTAGACCGTGTGTTCGTGAGATCCATAAGTTTGCGGTCTCCTTCTTCTTTTATTTATATGGCCTATTCCATCATTTCGATAGACAATTTTGGCAGTGTCAAGTGAGATATTTGAAGTCAAGTCGGCTGTAGTTTGTTATTTTGTGCTATTTTGAACTGTCTCTAATGAAATTACTTTCTATGTCACTTGGTATCACCTACTATCTAGAATTGATAGTACGTTCGTCAAGCTTAACATAACGGTTTTGGTGTAGTTTTGGCACTATTAATCGTGTTATGGTAAGTGGTTGAGGTTGACTCAAGGAGTGTTCAGGTCAAAAGCGTTCAAATTATTTTTGTATAGAGTCCTGTCCTAGTGATACCAAACTATTGTTAGCCCTTTGCAACAGTACTTTCAAAGTTTCCACCATCAAACAAGAAAGAACAGCAGTGTTCCCGCGAACAAAACAAAACTCTTTACACATTACACAACACGTCAGCTTTGCATACTCCAAGGTGATTTACACTAAGCGATCTTTGAGTTTTGATTTAGCAGTGTTCCGTCACAAATCCTAATCAATCATTGGCGACGGGTCCTCATCATCATCACCATCGGATGATGATGGCAGTTCATTGGGATTATTCCATTGATCGTAAAAACCTCTAAAAAGACACAGGAAAGCAATATAGGCAATGTCGTGTACTTGCTTTTTCCAGTTATTCTTATTTTACTGCCAAACTACTGAACCGATTTTGATATTTTTTTTATAGGATCAATCTTAAAGTATACCCTTTTCATAAATGACGGAGTTCTGACTTCTGAGGTGACAAACATAAAAAAAATACAACTGAGTTGAAGTCGGTTAATAAGTGGAGTTACGTAGTAAGAGCTACCGACTTCTTCGAGTTTTCCGAGTCATATCGTTGAATGTAAATTATTATAGCCAAGCTATTCCACAGCCTGCTAATGTGAAAACCATAGAGAGTTATACGTATGTAATTGTAGGTGAAATGGTTGCGGTCACAATGGGCATTGTTGTATGTTCCCGCGCACAGGAAGGCAGCCTCTGCCTATTGTATGCACGCCTGGTAACCGTGGTATCATACGCTTTTTTGTTTCGGTTTGTCAGATTAAAAAGATTATGGAATATGCTAGATAGATCATTATGGCAATGAGGTGGTAGCATGTGGTTGTGAATTTTGAGTTTGAAACAAAAACTGTGAGCTTCAATACAGAAAGAATAGAGGAGTAGAGGAAGTTGTATGCAAGTACTTGCCTCAAAAGGTCTTTGATCATGTTCATGGACGTCTGAAGATTAGAGTACATACCTTGTTCATTGCAACTTTAAAAACAAAATAACCTACTAAAAGTTACACAATGAAGGTATTGATTTCGTGTTGATTATGATGTATTGACAGAACTCATTTGTTCATTATTATACTGACTGTATGGCCATGTAACGTACCTAAAACGAAATATGGTTTATTATTATTATGACTGTGTTTATAACCGACTTCAAAAAAGGAGGAGGTTCTCAATTCGGTTGTATGTTTTTTAGTTTTTTTTTTATATTTGTTACTTCAGAACTCCGTCATTTATGAACCGATTTGAATTTTTTTTTTATCTGAAAGGGTATGGTCCCATTGGTCCCATAAAAAAATTATCAAAATATTTTGCTTTTCTGTGACGTTTACGAGCAATAGAACGTAATTACCCACGAACAAATCTGACAGTCGCCGCGTTAGCGTATTCTAGTTACATTGCGCGTCACTGCCAGCTCGACAGCCAACCGTTGTAGTGTCACCGCGCAGTGTATCTCGGATACATTGCGTATTTTGCTTTTCTGTGGTGATTACGATCAATAGAAGAGTCTTAATGAACTGCCATCATCATCATCATTTGATGATGCAGGCGTATCAAATTGAAGTCGGTTTTTCCAGTTTCTTAAACTTATAAATTATCGTTTTTGAAAGTGAAAAACTACCCCAACGTATATTTTTTCATAAAAAGTCAGTAGTACGCGGACTAAGCCACCGATTAAAGTACTAGGGGAACAGAATGAGCTGAGAAAGATGTATTTTTGAGGAGACGTCGAGTCCTCAATACTTACATGCTGAGGAATAACAGTTGTGGTCGTGAACCTATTTGTACCTCATATTACTTAAAACTTATTTCTCTTTTTTTGTTTTTCTTCTTTTCTTGGTGTGCAATAAAGAATATATCTATCTATCTATCTATTTCTTTTTATAATAAACTTGAGTAACTACAAGGTAGAACAGAACATTTTATAATTAGTTTCTTTTGAGTTAGTTGCATATCAGATCGATTACGTCGCCAGCAAAATTACCGGTATTCAACCAAGCTATGTTCTATCGACGTCCATAATACCATAATGTTCTTTTACGTCACTTTCTTTATAACTTTCTATGCCAATCAAAGTACGGTTACTTAGATACGGTAAGCATTGATCTAGAAGAAGACGGTAGGTATATACAATACATAGAGTTATGAAGACTTTAACAAGGGTACATAACACAAAAATGGATTCATAAAAATGAATGTCTCGTTTAAAACCACTGCATCCCGCGGTAGCTATCTGTGATCCATATACATAGTTTCAACACAGTGATGATCTCTATCTACCTGTGTTCAAACATTACAAATCTTGCTCGTTACGACACATGGAAAACTTGTGTAGTAGGTAGATAGGTAATCTGTTTACCTTTATTACTAAAAGCATACGTTGCGCGGTGGGCAATACATTTCAGTCATATCTCTCGAAAGGATATTTATTTAAGTATTTATTAGAATTTTAATAGTGACCTAAATTTTTTGCATAAACGTGTCCATTGGCACTTTTTCTTGCTATCTCTATTTATTGTAAAAATACAACACTTTTTAACCGGCTTCAAAAAAGGAGGAGGTTCTCAATTCGGTTGTATTTTTTTTATTTTTTTTATGTTTGTTACCTCAGAACTCCGTCATTTATGAACCGATTTGAAAAATTCTTTTTTTATCTGAAAGGGTATGCTTCCAGATTGGTCTCATAAAATGTTTATCAAAATCAGTTCAGTAGTTTGGCAGTCAAATAAGAATAACTTGAAAAAACACGTCATTCACGTACACGACACTGCGTATTTGCTTTCCTGTGAAGTTTCTGTGGTGTTTACGATCAATAAAATAGTCCCAATGAACTTCCATCATCATCATCATCATCATCATCAATTGATGATAAATGCGTATCAAATTGAAGTCGGTTTTTCCAGTTTTTTAATCTTATAAATTATTGTCATAAAAAAGTGTTCACGTTCCCTAAAGATATGGAAGATCCTTCCACTTCCGTATAATTCGTCTCTTTCTCTATATTTTTACTAACAACAGCTTTCTTCAGTATAATTTCAGATCATCCTTGCATGCGCATGTCTAATCGCTGATTGATCCAAGACATGCATTTATTTAATAGAACATTATAATATATTTTTAGCTACATCTTTCACTCGATACATTGTAATGGCGGCCACCAGCGCGGCCGACGCGCTTGTTTTTTTTTCAAACACAATTTATTTCAATAAGCTAGCATTCTTGATTTTCACGATATTCAAGTTTTTATGCTCTCGGGTATAGTATTGTTTGATAATAACAATTAAAAGCACTACGTATATTACGCAAGAAAGTCCATGGTTATTTATTTGCATTGTTGCTTAGATTACAAACATTCCATTGAATGGTCGATCGAGCCATTCTCTATTGATAACAATTTGTGATCTCCTATGCTTTCACAATAGTGGTTCTGTGTGGTGTTTATGTGCGATGCTGAAACACGTTACATAATAATAAGAGCTATCCTCAACAGCTATCGATAAAAAGCTACACGTTCACATAGCCGTCAATCAAGCGGCCAAACAATAGAGTGAAAATTCTCTTAATAAAATCTAGTAATAAAAGTATAATTGCAATTTTATTTAAGGTTGGGAGGTTACTGGGGTTTATTTATATTGGTATAAGTAAATATTGAACCAGTTTTGAAATGATGATCTTCCAATAAAATATCATTGGCTGAAGTGATTAGAATCGCCTTTCAAATACATAAGTATTCTGTGTCATAGGATGAGGTAACAAAAAAGCGCCATTCCATCACGTTGAGTAAACCACCATGGACCTGTAGAGCACTTTATCGGCAAATCAAATGCGGATACCAGAAAATATTAACCTCAATCGCCTTGCAATAGCTTGCATACTCGTTGTATAGATTTGTAGACAAAATTTAATTCGCTAGTGAGCGTTTTATCACAGAATATTGGTGCCTAAACAAGCTTTTATAATAAGGCGATATTTGTAACACTATAAGCGTCAGCTTCCAAACTAGAAGAAGATTCTCAGAGTAGGTAAGGTACATGACAAGAGAAGAAGTTTTAACTTTTACCTATAAGAAATGAAGAAATTTCTTTGTGTAAGCAAGTAATTTTCATTAATAATAAGTAACAATATTAATAATTTTCTTTGTTTAACCTCTTGTGCGTTCATTTCATACGCAAAAGCACGAAAGTGCGAGTAATCCCGAAACGCTTGACGAGAGTCACACAGTGTTTCTATGCAATCATAAGACAGATTTGAAAAGTACTCTCATTTTACTTTTTTTTAGACCAGAGGGCCTAGTACGAGTTTTGGTGTGTAAATCTGGTGTAAAACGTCTGACGCCCAGCACACCAGTAGGCGCTGATTTGTATGAAGACACTGAGCGGATTTTTTGAGAAGCTTGGTCTACACCAAGCCCGTACTCGCATGTCGAGCTTCTCAAAGAATCCGATCTGTGTCTCCATACAAATCAGCGCCCACTGGTGTGCTGGGCGTCAGACGTTTCACACCCACACTATACACTGAAAACTCGTACTAGGCCCTCAGTAACTCAGCGTTTTCGATAGCGCAAGCTATGTCAAATGTTTATTCTCACTGGTTGCTTAAATTGCAGTGTTGGAATTTGTGATTACCTACCTATAGCTTAAAAGTAATCTATCATTTTTGTAATTTGCTAACTCATTTATAATCATTTAATGTAGGTTTAATAGCTGGGCTAGGGTTGTGTGAATAATTAAGGTTCACTATATTATAAAAAAAAGTAATATCACAAGTGTCATATCAAATCGTCTTATAAACAGACCTTATGTTATAAGCACAGAGAAAAAAAAATTTACACAAAAACATTAATATCGTCTCGTCTCTCTCTCGCATAATTCGTAATGCTCGACTTCTAATAGCTCAAATTCCAAATAGTCTAGGTTGATCGGTCTCCGTATGTACTTAGAAACCTTGTGATGATGAGTGCATTTCGATATACGACCATAAAAATCCACTTCCACTTCATTGCACTATCCGCTTATGCAAGAGCGAAGACTTGTCGTATAAGCAAATACGTGCTCAACTCAGAGAATGAAAAAATAAGGAGTTGTATGCTTCCGATTTCGTAACCGAAGGAAGGAAATGACGGTGATCATTTTGTATTGAACAGTTCCGTTGAAAAATGCTACAGAGATGAGAATGTTAAGATGGATGTGCGGAGTGACAAGAATGGATAAAATTTGGAATGAGTGCATTAAAGGAAGTCTGAGAGTAGTGCCAATGACAGAGAAAATGAGAAGCAACAGTTTAGTGGTATGGGAGCGTCATGCGGAGGGAACTAATATGCGAGACAGCTTATACAGAAAATAAGATTAAACTATTACGTACGTGCATTGGGCGGTCTTATCGCTAGGGAGCGATTATAGGTTCATAGGTAACAAACAATATGGATCATTTAAAGAGTTAATTAGACCACGATACTATTGAGAACAATGGCATCGAGAGCGGAACGTCACAATCGCTAATCGGAACACAATGAAGAAAGGCCGAGCCCTACTTTCATTGTTACGAAGGTTTTATGGATACGCACTCTATCGTAAATGCAGATAGCCTTAATGTATACCAATGAATAACCAGCTGCTTTATCGCCAAGTAAATAGGTAGGTAAGGTACCTACCTAGTAATGGAAATCAAAAGTGACAATGAAGATTTTTGGGGATAATACGACGGCAACATTTTCAGTGCTGTTAAATTAGGTTTTTTTGAAAAAATGCAACAAGAGACTATTACCACTATTACACTTATTATTTTTGAAGTCTGTTTTAATTTCTGTAAAAAAGTAAATACTAAGCGGGTAACAGATATTTAGTTTTGTGCATGAACTAAGGTAAGTATACCTATTTACAAAGTTAATTCATGATTAGTGTGTGCGTGAGACATTTGTCGAGTTATAAACATTCGTGCGCCGCTGTCGTGCGCATGATGTGATAACACATAAATATAACAGTGTAATCACATGCACTTTATACCCCACAACATAAGGGCTAAATTGCAGCTGACTGCAAACAGATGTTTACGAAAAACATGACATTTAAAAGAACCATGTAGGGATAATAAAGTATGCAATTGTAAAGCCGCGTGAGAGTTTGTACCTATTCAAATGAATTATTCATGAAGTTTTCTTGCAATGGATTGAAGAAAATAATAAGTACTTAGGGCCTAGATTACTTAGCAGTAAAACATGTAAGTAGGTACCTATTTATATCAAGTGAATTTTAATAAAATTCCAAAGCTTCCATAGAAATCTCCTTAGATACTCTACATTATTATCAAAACGTGAAATTTCTTAAAATCCGAAGTCTAATAAAATGTTATAATTCAAATTGTAATTATACCTGAATCCGTGAATTTAATTTTTCATATCCCTGAAGGCATATAGAAAATTACAAATTACTCTCTCACTTTCATTCAAATAAAGCTGTTCCGCAAGTGGATAAACAAACAAACAAAACACCAGTCTGCGTCTGACTGAGCTATTTTTTCCTGTTAATAAGAGCAAGAGTCATTTCAAACGCTTCCTTGTGATTCATCTCATTCTACTTTGCTGACTACCGACCGGAATAAAAAGACCATGATATTCAAACTAATTTTATTATAATTTTTTGAATGTTAAGAGTCGAGCGGGATTCGAATCCGCTACCTTCACCTTGATACGGAGATGTTAGAAACTCTATTGTGGTTTCCCTTGATGCGGATATACATATAAATATTACTTAGAAGATTGTTTACGATTTTCACTACAACCGAAAGTTTTCTTTTACACCGGGAATTGATATTTGCCTGCAAAAAAACACATCTTGGTAGAATAGAAAGTACCTAATGATTACTTACTTACAAAGTAAAGTTGACGATACTTTAGTTATTAGTGTTAGAAATGAGAAGACAATTTATTTTTTAATAATGTGTTTTCGTAGAAATCAGAGGCCCTAGTACGAGTTTTGGTGTGTAAATCTGGTGTGAAACGTCTGACGCCCAGCACACCAGTGGGCGCTTATTTGTATGGAGACACTGAGCGGATTCTTTGAGAAGCTTGGTCTACACCAAGCCCGTACTCGCATTTCGAGCTTCTCAAAAAATCCGCTCAGTGCCTCCATACAAATCAGCGCCCAATGGTGTGCTGGGCGTCAGACGTTTCACACCCACACTATACACTGAAAACTCGTACTAGGCCCTCAGAAGCCTATATTATATTTTTTTAAATGTCGTTGTGATGAAACTCTTTCCTCCAGAAAAGTGTTGGAAAAGTGACTGTTGCATTTTCTTCAATGTCATGCTCGGAGGTAGTACCTACACGTGAGAAAGTATCCACAATTACATTGGCGACAACCACTAGTGGGTACAAATGCACTCACACAGAATCAGTTTCACTCGTCGTGAACTTGTGGAACATCAAGGCACACGCCAATCAACATCTACCTGCCTACTTAATGATAGCCGCACTCAAAGTTGTATGTAAAAATTTATGTATGAACTTAAGTAGTCCATCGAGACTTTTTGTTAGGTATTTTTAGAGCGTGGTCGTCCGAAACCGTGGCTGTCCGGGATGAAGTCAGATAATCGAAGGCGTCTATGGAAGTCTTTTGGCAACAAATTTACCAATGACAGGCGATGGGATTTCCAGTTAACCATTTTCAACCGCCAATTTCCACTTCTTTATTGTAATGATGATTATATTGCGAGTTTTTGAATGATATACCTACTCTACTTAGTAAAGTTTAAGTGAAAAATAGATACATGCACGAAATTCGTGACAATGAAATAATCGGGTGTTACTAGGTCTAAAATAACACTTCCCTTTCACTATTGAAGATTACTCAGGTAGGTAGTAGGTACTAGGTAGGTACAGTAAGTGTCAATAAAATGTCTACAAGTCTGAATTTTCAAAAGTGCCTAACACGGTTCTCCTTGTTGAAGTCTCCACATTTTTTTTAAATTGATACAGCTATTAGATACGTTTTTTAAAGGTCTCAACTAGCTAGATACATTTTTATGAAATGTTGTACCGTAGTACCTAGCACCTACAAAATTTCTTAAAAAATAACATAAGAATCATGATACATTTGAAAATTTTGATTTGTAGACATTTGTTGACGCTGACTGTACCTAGGTACGTACTTGTGTTGAAATAAATTGTAGCGCCAGCATAATCCATAATTCATTTTTGTTACATAATTAGTTATTATTAACTTTTACTTTATGATTTACAACAAATAGGTCCAGTCCATTCTCTGTTAGATAACTTTACTATTAAGAGGCAGATAAAGTCGGTGGTATAACATCATCATCATGGTCTGTAAATGGCGACTGTTAGAGGTAAAGCCACCCCAAGAAAATCGATTTGGGCCTTTTCCATTAAATTTTTAATCAACTGTGGATGTGATCGGTAGAATGTCGTCGTCGCGTCTTCGTCGATCCTACTGTTACAATATGTCGGTACGGTACCAACCTACATATTTATTTGTGCTTTATATTTTTTTAGAATTTTTCTTCAGTAAACAATACACGTTGAAGGAAATTATTACTGTTCATGCACTGATACGACTAAGCCTAAAACTCTCTGTCGCCTCTTCGCTGCATATACCTACTAGTTACCTCTACTTATAAGTAAACTCAGAATATTGAACCTATAAATAAATTCAAGTGTTCAGTGAACCATCACTTACATAATTTACTTTTACGGTCAATTTAATTTTAATTATGTGGGGTTACTTAGTTGTATGTAGGTAGGGAGGTAGGTACTTACCTATACCTACCCAGATATTTATATTTATCTACTGCAAAATATGCGGTGGTGGTACTGGACATATTTTAAAATAAATTAGACAAAGTATTTCTAACGGAGGTTGGAAGTTTCCATTTTCGTGACTAAAATTGTACTTAATCAGTCATTTTACAACTTGGCTCTATAATTGCAACCTATAAGGTAACCAACCAAGATGGCCTTTTGTATTTAAAGCCTGAATTATTTAATTATGGTACTTACTCCAAATTGGTGACCCCAACCAGATCATCTCGTAGGTAAAATTAAATATAATCGTTGCATGAGTATAACACCCACAGGAAAGCATTGAAGCGAAACACCTTTAGGCACATGCGGCCACCCCTTGTGTATCAACATCCGTTCACACGGCTTTTACAGGGTGCGACCGTGCTTATGTGGAGGTCAAATGGTAGGTAAGATACAGCTGATTGTAAGCACCTGCTGTTTTACATCAATTTAAATGATACCTGCCTACAATATGACCAGCGTCTTGGCAAACGTGTAGGTCAATGAAACTACAAGGTAGTTCAAAAAAGCTCCATTGCGCACCACAAACGAGATAATGACGGTACACCTACGCTTTTTTAAGCTTCTCAATCCATAAGCGGATACCCATACCTGACAAAATACGTCCATTGAGGACGTGCTCAGTGAGAAGTTTTTGCAATGGTCTAGCCGGCCTAAACATTTTGTGCTGTCTGTCAAAAGCTCCTCAAAATCAAAACTTAAAATAATTCGAGAAAGTTAACGAGAAGATTTAGCTAACTTATGAAGGTGTGGCAGACAATGAAAGCGCTCAGAAACCTTGAGTGGTTATCCTAAAGCTCATCTCAAAATAATCGGTTTGTTATGTAGGTATATTTTATTGCTGGGCAGATTGCGTAACGCCACACACGACATTCTACCTACCGTAGTGCCACCTACTTCATGCAAGCTAAGTCACATAAACCAACGTAAATCAGTAGGTAGTGAAACGGGTTTTGTCGTGCTTGACGATGGATTTGAACCCACTAAGGTGCCAACGACATCCCACTTTCAAGAGCTTTTGAAGTAGTGACATCTTTGAGTGATTCTTTTAACTAAAAGTTACAACTACTCGACGCTAGATAGCAGCACTGTATTTAGTGCTGCCATCTAGCGTCGAGTAGTCTTACCTGTTACAAAAACTACAATACGAAAATCAGTTTCTCCAATCGACTGCGGCAAAGCTGGCTAGACTAGCTTACTCCATTCATGGCACTTTCAGATATGTGTAAAAATTTTTAAATTTAGTCGACACTGGACGATGTCTTTAGTGCCTCTACAATAATAGCTCGCGTAGATATTACAGACTGGTTTTTATGAAGATATTCTTCTATAGACATAATGATAGGGAGTTGACTGAAAAAAACAGAGTTCTCATTGAAAAAATGTTTATTTCAATATGTATGACAGACTAAAACAACACTTCAGCGAATACTCTATTGCATCTAAGAATGCGTATTTATAAAGCTTCGGTTACATGGTACTTATAATGAGTCTAGTATAAAACAGCTACGAGTCTAGAAGCTTTGCATTTTTACAGTTACGGACTGGTTTTCTGTGATAAGTAGAATATACATACACACTATCTTGCAATCCATGAAAGAGGCAAGGACTTGTATACATTCAAACTATACCTAATCAACAAGTGATAGAATACAATTTTGTAAAGCAAAAGCTTGCTACATTGTAATATGCCTTCGACAATTTTATTAAAACTAAAACATACAACAGAATTGGATAAATTAAACATCATTTTACGCCCTGCTTTGGTCACATACCGACTTATTACAGAAGCTACAACGAATCTTTGCTATTTCTACTCAAATACATAAATATAAATGTCAATACACTGCGCCGCAGCGACTACTTCACTCCAAAGCTTTGCCGCATTACCGCGCAGTGTACACAAATAAAGAACGAAGAAAGAGGCATACAGATACGTTGTTTATTTATATAATGTTCAAACCTTCAAAGTATTGCTTTATAATCACAAATCTACCACAAACGATATGTTCAACAATAATATCATTAATTAAAATGTCAAGAGTAATTATAATTTTCATAATATAGAGATCAATCATATATGATAATGTTATTTTATAAACTAGGCAATATAATAACAATACTATCTTAGTAAGAAGGTAGCTTGGCTTAGCACGAGCGCCCTAAACAGTGGTTTGCTCAGAAAAGAGTGAACTAACCTCTTTAGGTCTTGCGAATTCTGAAACCGAGCCTAATACAGCTGGATTAAATTTAAACATAGCAAAATCAGTTGCTAACCGATAGCACATAATTCTATGACAAAAACAAGACAAGGACAATATTAGACACTCAGACAAAATATTGCACAAAAGAAAGTTTAGTAGAAAATTTAACAAGTTATTGTAAAAGACACTAAGACTTGTCTAGATCATTTCAGTTGTTTAAGGATTTAGATGAAGTACTCAGGTGTAGAAGTAGATTTAAAGAAACAGACTTACAAGAAATAGACAATCAGAAAGAGCCAATCCTACTTCCTAAAACTTCGGAATTCACGCACAAAACCATAAGGTGTTAAAACCAGAATTGTAACAGAACCAAGGACGATGAACAGAACCTGTCAGTATAAGAGTCACAGTATACTCTTACACTAGTAAAGTTGAATCATGTACCACAGGTCTCACACAGGGAGGAAACGCTAACTAACGATGCAGGAGAGGCAGATGTGGCTCTATACAACAATATTGCCACAGGTCTCACACAGGGAGGAAACGCTAACGATGCAGGAGAGGCAGATGTGGCTCTATACAACAATATTGCCACAGGTCTCACACAGGGAGGAAACGCTAACGATGCAGGAGAGGCAGATGTGGCTCTATACAACAATATTGCCACAGGTCTCACACAGGGAGGAAACGCTAACGATGCAGGAGAGGCAGATGTGGCTCTATACAACAATATTGCCACAGATCTCACACAGGGAGGAAACGCTAACGATGCAGGAGAGGCAGATGTGGCTCTATACAACAATATTGCCACAGGTCTCGCACAGGGAGGAAACGCTAACGATGCAGGAGAGGCAGATGTGGCTCTATACAACAATATTGCCACAGGTCTCACACAGGGTGGAAATGCTAACGATGCAGGAGATCTGTATTCATATTTCCCTGTCATTTTAGCGCGGCTTTAAAATTTCCTGTCACGTCTGTCATTTATCATGACAACGAACGAACATGAGAATCGATTTAGCAGCCATTTTGGCTAGCGCAGCTAGAAGACCAATGCGAATGTACAAACAAAAGAAAGTCACGATGTATGACTCGACTTCTCTTAGGTTGAAAGAAACATTGTTTAGGGCGCTCACATTTTTTCGGCAGTTATCGCAAAAAAAATACTAGAATGAGTTATTTTTATTCATGTTAAAAAATCATAAAACAACGCAGACAAAAGCGAATTATTTAGTAACAGAAATACAGAACACTTAATGGGAATGTACCGAAAACTCGCCTCTATAGAGGGCATTGCGTGCAATACCCGCTATAGTGCCAGTCCCAAGCCTGGATAAAGAGTGAAGGCACAGGGGCGGGGTGTTAGGCGCGGCGAGAAAATGCTTGCATTAGCTTGCTAGGCCGCACACCCCTCACCCGTGGAACCCTACTCCATTTCCACCCTCCTTCTCACCTTCCTACCACAAATCCCATCTCCTCTTCCAAATCCTTTATCCGCTACGGAGCCTTGTGGTCCAGTTCCGTGGGCCTGCGATCAGAAATAAACATGATTGTCAGGCGGGGGGATCACCTACGTCGAGTTGCTGTGCGTAGCAGGGGCCGAACGGGGGGATGAAGCTGACCTGGTGGCTGAGCGGACAAGAGTTACCTTCCGCAACACTACTCTTTGGTGGGGATTTCTTCCAAGACGGGGTCCTCGGAAATAGCCAGCCGGCGTCTAACCAGCAAGCGACAGTCTTCAACAGTCGCGGCGAGGCAGGGGGGTCGATGGGGTTTGCAGTCGGCGGTGCACGCCTTACGGACCGGCGACATGGTCAGCGCTGGGTTTAGTGGTGCCGTTTAGGGTCGTAAACAGCGCGATCCCCCTTCCTATATCGTTCCGGTATTCCTGGTGTACCTAGTACATCCCCAGGTCTCCATGGCGGGTGGGGAGTCGGTTCGATGAATATCAAAAATACAGGTATAAACATGTCATCTCAAAACAAACATGACCAATTAGTGACCCCAGCAGGAGAGGCGGCAAAAGAGCTGGAAGCGGCCCTCGCGGTCCCGCAGCCACACGCTGCAACAAGCTGGACGGTTGTGAAACCGAAAGGCTCAAACAGGCAAAACAAGAGAGCGGGGAAAGAGGGACAAAGGTCAACAGCCGGAACCTCCAGTACCAGCGCTCAACCACGTCAAGTGGTCAGCGCAGGGAAAGAGGGAGAACCTCTTCGCAACCAAGTTGCGAGAGGTCATCGCGGACGCGGCCAAGGTGGTGAGGCCTGTTAGGTCTGTGGCTTTGGAGGTGACCGATCTCGAT
Source organism: Eulithis testata (assembly GCA_947507515.1). Classification (NCBI taxonomy): domain Eukaryota; kingdom Metazoa; phylum Arthropoda; class Insecta; order Lepidoptera; family Geometridae; genus Eulithis; species Eulithis testata. The sequence continues at coordinate 10,031,580 of OX382196.1, read as the reverse complement.
GATACGGTCACCAAAGAGGAGGTGGTGGCGGCGATCGCAGCAACGGGGGGCTGCGACGTCGCAGCGGTGCAGTGCCGAGACATCAGGCCTGGTCGCGGACGCATGGGCACTGTCCGCCTCGAGTGCCCAGTCGCTGCGGCCAAAGCCGTCCTCGACAAGGGGCGGCTTCCTGTAGGATTCGGCACCTGCAGAGTCCGAGCACTTGAAGACCAGCCTCTGCGCTGCTTCAAGTGCTTCGGAATCGGGCACACGCGGGCTCTCTGTCCGTCCACGGTGGACAGGTCGGACACATGCTACCGCTGCGGGGAGGCGGGACACAAGTCTGCCTCCTGCAAAGTCCCCACGCCACGCTGTGCAGTGTGCGCAGCCAGTGGCCGACCTGCAGGCCACGTCATGAAGGGGAGGGACTGCATCCCTCCCTCAAAGAAGGGCAAAGCACAGGCGACGACCCCGCCTGCCGCTGCGACCGCCGCCCCTGAAGCAGGGACCTCGGCGGCCGATGAGGAAGGTGCGATGTCCGACTAATGGATAGGGTCGAACACCGTATCCTCCAGGCGAACATCAACCACTGCAAAGCCGCCCAGGACCTGCTCATGCAGGCCCTGGCGGAGTGGTTGGTGGACGTGGCGGTAGTTGCCGAGCCGTACTCGGTCCCTTGCCACTGGCTGGGTGACCGGGACAGCTTGGTGGCATTGGTTGCGCGGTCTTCCACAGACTCCCCTCCCCTCTCGCTCTTAGAGAGGGGACCGGGATACGTGGCCGCCGCGTGGGGAGAAATAGCCCTGGTGGGCGTGTATTTCTCCCCTAACCGCCCACTGCAGGATTTCGAGGACTTCCTCGAAATCCTCAGCGCGGTTGCCGGAAGAGCGGCCCCGCGCCAGGTCGCCGTTTTGGGCGACCTGAACGCCAAATCGGCGACCTGGGGCAACCCGGCCGCCTCATGTAACGCCCGGGGACGCGTCGTCGAGCTCTGGGCGGCCTCGTCCGGTCTGTCCCTCCTCAACAGAGGGACGGTTCAGACGTGTGTGCGGCAACGGGGAGGGTCAGTGGTGGACGTCTCGTTCGCCACCCCCGTTCTTGCCGCCCGCGTCGTGAACTGGCGGGTGGAGATGGTGGAGACACTGTCGGACCACCGTTACGTGCGGTTCGACGTCTCCACCCAGAGCCCCCGGAGGACGGCCCCTCCAGGTCGTTCTTCGTTTCCGCGGTGGGCTCTCACCCGCCTCGACCGTGAGGCGGCTGAGGAGGCAGCGTTCGTCCAGGACTGGCTCACGCCCCCTGTCCAAGTCCTGGATGTGGACTCCGCGGCGGCCCAACTCAGGAAGTCTTTGACCAAGGTGTGCAACTCCAGCATGCCTCGCTTTCGCTTCCTAGCGTGGTCAACTCCATGCTGGGAAGCGAAGGGGCCTGGGCAGCGGTCGCCTCCTTTTGTGAGGACGTGATGTCCCACAAGGAGGCGGCGGAACGTGCGCGGGAGGAGGACCCTCTCGCGCCACCGCATAGGCGGAAAAGGGCACGGAGAGGGCGAAGAAAATAGTCGCCCTCCCTCCCTTCATGGTGGTGGATAGCGGGTGAGCAGCACTGCACTTTTCCACCACCTGCGGTCGTTCCAGGGCCCTTCCTGTAAGGAGGGGCATGAAGGGCCTGCTGCAAGCAGGCGGTCGTCGGCGGGGGACTGGACGTAAAGGCTCTGCCGGTTTCCCAGTCCTCCTCCACGTAGACGACGCTGGAGAAACTGGTGGTTTTAGTGGGTAAACCGGTCCGGGAGCCCCACATAACCCTCCCCATCCCCCAGGGGGGGGGTATGCGTAACGCATTTACCCAGTATAAAAAAAAAAAAAAGGGAACGAGGGAGAAAGGCCGACGGCCGGAACCTCTAGTACCGGTGTTCATCCCCACGAGGTGGCTAACGTCCCGGGGGGGGGAGGACGCAAAGGCGCTTAAGGAGAAGAAGAAAAGGTGGAGGAAAGGACTGGCCCCGGCAACGGCCCCGGTAACGGAGGCCGCAGTATGCCAAGGCCCCAGCTCCTTCCTAAAAGACGCAACACAAGCCGCAGTCGCAGTGACCAAACCCGAACCGTATGCCCCGCCGGTGAGATTTGCAGGCTTGCCTGCAGAGAACGCCGAGTCCGTTGGTTGCAGAGGTAGGGGGAGGACGGCGAAACACACGGAACGACACGGTGGGCCTCTCCGCGTGTCCCTCTGAGTAGCAGAGGGCACAGTGTGATGAGGCAGGGTAGACTTCGGTCTACCCAGGTGGGTCCGGGCCCCCTTGTTTGGTGGCCCGGACGACCTTCTGGGACCTGGTCCCAGAAGGGAGCGGCGAAGCGCGCGCGGGAGGACGCGGAACTCTCCTGCGCCGCTTCGTGGGGGACGAGCGGTCCCATAGAAGGCGGCGAAGCGCGCGCGGGAGGACGCGGAACACTCCTGCGCCGCTTCGTGGGGGGGCCTTGGGCCCCCGAGCGGGGAAGAGCGCGCGGGACGACGCGGAACAGTCTCGCGCCGCTCTGACGCATGGTGGCGAATGGCGGGACCGACATGGAGCCCCGGCCCCGCATTGCACACATTCGCCACCTTTGCGGGCGGACGGGAACGGCCGAGTCGCTTGCCGTTCCCAGGCCCCACCCTGCAAGGGGAGGGGCGTGCGGGCCCCGCTGTAATGGCGGGCTTCGTCGGGGAGGGACTGGAAGTAAAGGCTCTGCCGGTTTCCCAGTCCCCCCCACTAAGACGACGCAGGAGCGCCGCTGGGTTTTTAGTGGGTATACCGGCCTTGGGGAGGCCGGGGAGTCCCACATACCCCCCTTGTCACTCTCCGTGGAGGGGGGATGCGTCATTTGCATTTTCCCAGCGCAAAAAAAAAAAAAAAAAAAAAAGGACGGCGAAACACGGCAATCGCAACAACCGCAAGAAGCGTGCTGCCATGGCGATTAGCCGCTCAGCGCAGGCCCCGGCCCACAATGAGCCCAGCAAGCGGACACGGTTGGACGATACAGTGTCTCCAAGGGAGCATAAGAGACAGAGGACCGACAGCCAACGTCGACCCGCAACCACCTATGCCGAGGCTGCTCAAAGCAGTATACCGGTGGCGGTGGTGCGGACCGACAATCTGGAGGTCACGGAGGAACACGCGACTTTGGTGAAGAGATTCCTCGAAAAGCGCATTTTCGAGGGTATCTAAAATCCAGAAGTCAGGTCCTCTCCACACTTCACGGGAAGGCCCGTTGTAGCCTCCGGAGCGCTGAAGTTGTGGTGTGAGGATGAGGCGTCGCTGAAGTGGCTAAGACAGGTCGTCGAACAGCTGCCAACGACCACATGCGTGAAGCTGCGTGTCATCCTCCAGAGTGAGCTGACGAAGAAGATCCGTGGCACCATCTTCATACCAGAATGCACGAACACACTCGAGGACACCAGCTTGGTTTTGGCACACATGAATACATGGGCACAGGTAGATATGTGGATGGTTTACCGCCACCTCTTTATCTTGGGTGTTACAGACAGCCCCCTGTGCAGGGGGTGCCTCAACGCAGATGAGACGGCCTTGCACGTGCTCCTGGAGTGCAACAGCGTAGCGCCTCAATGAGCACATTACCTCGGTACACCGGGGACCCCTCGGGAAGCCTGCACCAGCATTAGCGAGCTGCTGGCCTTCCTGGAGGATATCGGGTGGCTGGAGTGACTGCCGCCACCTATCACGCAAAAAGGGCCCAGCTGTGGCCTAGTTACGGAAACAAGTCCGCCGAACAAGTAACAAGTAAGTAGGGAATGTATCGACATCATAGCAATGTCGTAAAATAAAACATTTACAAAAACACATGAACCACGTTCTAACTGAATCCAACACATTCTTAGATAGATTGATAAGGGGTAGCCTCACTTTACAATTTGCAGCTGACTAAAACGATATAACTAAGAAATGAGGTTTCAAATATACTCAGATTTATCTCAAATCATAAGCCTGCCTCCTGCAGGCAGGATATAAGGATGACCACACTCTGTCTATCAAAAAACGTTGTATTATGTTCTTCAGTGACCAAAATAAAACAATATAATCAACGATAGTGATTGCAGTGCAGACACTCGTCGATAAAAAGCTGCCAAGACTATTCGGTATTAATTTTTCGATTTTTTGTTTGACGGAGATAAGCTTCTATGCTGTTGTAATAAAGTTCATATTGTATGAAAAGCAATACTGAAGACGAGAGATCATAATAATAACAGGACAGTCAGTTTCAAAATGTTTGAATAAAGCTAAACCCTTACCTATGTAATATAGTAGCTATCATACGATACAAGTAAGCTCTTGTGCATATCTATTCACTAACACAAATACTCTCTTGCTACAGAATTTGGCAAAAAAATTAGATATTCTATAAATTATACCAATTAAATCTTAAATATATTATACTTTGAATTATGTAGGTAATGTATTGCACTGGAAGAGTAGAATGTAGTCAACGTAAAAATAGCAGCTTACAATCAGAATTTCTGATTGCAAGCTGTTAACGCTGACGAATGTATTGTCAATGCGTACCAAACCATAATCTTAATAGAACCAAAGGATTTTCAGTTACACTGGGTGATAACGATAGTTCGATTGCGGAGCGTTGCCGTTTTAATGCGAATTGTAACTCAAATATCATTCCTTCTCAAAAAGTCTTTATTCATGCTCCTCCCAGTTTTGTTCGTGCTACCATGCATAAAACGCAGTATTATTATACGATTTCTATTTCGATCATGTATTGGTACGATAGCGGTAAGTTTTACAGAAATGGCAATCTTGCTATGACATGGTCGTGTATAGAAATCATTAGACATTCTCTGAGAGTAATGATTTTTTTTGCTGTAAACCTAAATCTTTACAATTTTTATGTAAGTGTGCTGATTTAGAGATTCAGTCTCGGAGAGTACGGATTTTTTTGCTGTAATCTTTACAGTTCTTTTCCCAGTTTGTCGATTTAGAGATTCTTTACATAATATAACCAAAAAACTCAAGCCACGAGCTTACGTCCGCCATAAACTACATTAATACAAACATTTACAAAAAACATCGTAGCTACGCTTGAAGCCTTCCCTTAGATGGCGAAATAAGAAACAAAATATGAAATCATATCTACACGCATAATAATATTTATAAATTATGATTTTGTATAGTAATATGTGCTCGAATATATAAAATTATGACTAGTTTTACGGTTATATGTGCACTTTGCACGCACTATACTTAGGCTTTAGACAGTTTAAATATTTACGATAGAGTAGATCTTATTACTCAACCTCGATCCTTGAGAACGTTTAAGGATAATCAGAGGTATGTCCAAACATAACATGTAATTTGGTTTGCCTGTATGTATATGTCAACATTCTATAGGTAAGTTTCACCGTTAGAATTGTTTACAGACTATGAAAATATCGATTATTAAAACTCGAAGCATAGTGCGTAATCCATCATTGTACAGTGCCACAAACTCATCTAGTACAGTGACAAAAGAAAACTAACAACGCTATAGAGTCTATTATTCAATGACAGACCAGCGCCTTCATGATCAAGTTTGCAGCACTGTACATCCACACCAAAATAACAATCAATAGAATTCAAAATTGGTAGGCAACCCGACCAAAACAAACGTCAACCCATTGATAAGTTTTTCACTATAACCTCGTGACTTCTTCTATTGATTTCCTTTGCTTCCTTCGTGAGATTTGACTCGACAAGCATGGAATGCCGTTTGGTTGTGTTGATATCTTTCTTCCTTCGAACTACGTCGGGACTGTAAGGCTCCGAGACTCTCCGGTCGAGGCTTCCGTGCCCGCTTGAGAATGAATGGTGCCTGTGTAGTGGTGATGAAGGTGGCTCTTGTGTCATGTTTGGTAAATACGTCTGGAATGATGGTCGGTTCTGAGCGGCCTCCATAATTGAACCTATTGAAAAAATGAGTCCATGTATTACAGTGAATGAGTTTTCTCTAGCATACAAAGACCACAACCCTACGTAGACAAAAATCTATGGATTATAGTCAAGCCAAAACACTAAAACTAGAGCCATGAAAATGTTCGAAAAGTATTTTGGTACTAATGGGGTAGATGACGTCATGATATAAATTACTAATGATGTATTTTTTCTTGGGTGATATTTTTTCGAATATTTTTCAGAATAAGACCATACATTCCATGAGCCATATTATTTTATAATGTTGAATAATAATGAATGTAGAACGTGCTATCATGATAAATACAGATAAATGTATGAAAAAAGCACATAAATAAATCAGCCTAAATAAAACATGGTATTTGATGTACTAACCAATGGCACAGATCATATAATACTATACCAATGGTTAGTAACTACGGTTAGTAACAAAAGCACAAAGAAACGAAAAACAAACTAATTGAGATCACCTCTTTCTGGGACTTCTTGGTTAGTGACCTACAATGAGGTAAACAAACATTATAATGACAATAATAATGTCTTCTACGTTAAAATTGCAACATTATTTTGATTAGATTTAGCAAACCAAAAAAGACTTGGCAAAAGGACAAGACTCCGAGCCAGAACAAAATTAAAAAAAAAAAGATTTGGCAATCATATTAAAAGAAAGAGTTTAAACCTCTTGTGAGTGCTCATGCAAATTATAATACGCATCTATGAAGTAGGAATGTTAAAATATAATTGTAGTTTTAGTGAAATGCTAAAAAACAAACCAAAAAGATACTATACTATTTAGAATAATATAAGAACAAGAAATAAGATTGCGACGCAACAGGCACGGCTTCGATCCTCACGACAAGACAAATGTTTGAAAGATTCACAAATATGTACATTGTACTGTACAGGCATCACAGCTCCCCACCAAGAACAAACTTTGTGTGTGGCCAACATAGATGTTTGTTCTATATCTGTGCGTTACTATGATAAGAAGAAAAAAGTATGCTATCAGCAATAGTTCCCATAGCTTTGTTTAGTTTGGGACTAGAAGGCGTTGTGTAAAAATATTCATGTATTTATTTAGGAACAGACAAAATTCTTACCTAATGTGCGGACCAGCCACGGAGTATCAGACTGCTTCTGATTCATTGCCGATTGAACCTCGTGTAGGGCGGTGTTCAACTGGTGACTTAGCTCCTGAAAATTAAAGTACAAAGCGGTAATGCAGGGAATTGGTATACCGTACAAAGAGGTTACGTCGCCAGCCTTTTGGGCACTCTGCCTGCAGAAAACAGAAAATGCCCGCACGAATCGAAGCAACGCGTGACCCGAGGGCTGGTCATTATCTGGACAAGACACTGGCTGCATTGCCGCGCTGAATAGCAATGCTGATACATTGCTATTCAACGCGGCAATGCAGCCAGTGTCTTGTACACGCTTCCGATTGCTACTGATTTGCACCAGTTGAGCTATCTCTAACCCCCTTACTACGATCGCTGCTTAACTTTATTCAGCTGTTTAAATTATTGGTGTCACCTACTAACAGGTAATGTCAATCAGTGACAGAGCTAGACTGTTTAACTATTCGTCTGTCATAAGTAAGGCCCCAAATCGTTTGCAACGGTTTGTAGATAGCTCAACTGATACATGTGTATTTTTTAAATATTGCTGGGTATAGGCCAGCAGTTGGCGCATACAGGCTAAATAGATAGATAGATTGTCAATACTGTATTAGTTGTAATTTTCTTTGTGAATAAACTTTATCTATTATTATTACTACTAGCCCATACTGGCTCATTGTTGAGCAAAGGTCTTATATAAAAAAGTTTATCTATTCATTTTAAACTGAGTTAATTACCTGATTACTGCACTGCGCTTGCACAAACGCCAGTTTGACTTGTGCTAGTTCTAATTCAAGATCTCGCACGTGCTGCCTGAGTCTCGCTTCAGCGTCGCTTGAACCCTCTTCTTTTTCGCCTTCTATTTGTTCCGTTTCTATACAGAAGATATATGTAAAATATATGTGTATGTAAAGGCCTGTTACATATACATGTAATAGGCCTTTACATCTATTGAAGATGACTTATACAGCGTCAGAGCCAACCTATACCTATACTAAACGGGATACTGTAGTGCCTGAGACAATGTTTAGATGGAGTAGGCTTGCCCAGCACCTATACCATTCTCTCAGCCTAGTCAGCCATATCCACAGGAAAGACATCGTCAATACGTGCGGAGCTGACTAAGCCAAGGGTTTCCTATATTTTCCTTCACTGTTGTGTATATCCTTCTAATATTATAAATGTGAATGTAGGTTTGTTTGTTACGCTTTCACGCGAAAACTACTTAACCGATCATCATGAAACTTTGTACACATATTCTTGGAGGTATTAGAAGTAACATAGGATACTTTTTATCCCGGAGAATTAACGGGATCCAATGGGACGCGAACGAAGTCGCGGGCGGAAGCTTGTAAGTTTATAAATACACATGAGACACTGTAACGGGAGTAATGGACGCAGTGCGATACCTTACAGTGGGCGTGCTCGATGAGGCAATTCCATGTTATAGGCAGAGGTTATAGGCATAGATCGAGTGTGAATATTGTAGATACCTTGTTTATTATCCTTCTGCGCTAACTTAACACTGCAATTTGTACAGTCTTTGACGTAGTCCTGCATATTGTGCAGTTGCTTGTCGAGTCGGGCACATATCTCGCGGTAATCGCGCGCCACTGCCGCATGATGTCTCGAGTCTTTCTTAGCCTCATCTGCTACTGAACGAGCCTGAAAGCGGAAATAAACACGATTGTAACCTATTTGAGGGGTAAATCTCCTTTGGTTCTAAAGATTCTTGAAGTTTTCAACTACTGCAAAGAGTGGCAGAAAGACCGCTGAAAGTAATGATTTCTTTACGATGTCTTTCTAGAAGTTCGTTGGAGTTATAAGATTTCTACATATTTTCTAAATAATCCAACGAGATTTTATACAATGGACTCTGCAATGGCGTTCTGAAAATGGACGATAACAATTGTGCTCAGACGAGAGCGCGAGCACGACAAACACTTGTAAAACATAACACTCTGAAAGTGTCAAAATTTTGGCGTTTTTCGTAATGAAATGATGGTTCCTTGGTGTTATAGTCCAATAAAAAATAACGATGTTGTGGCGCGCAGCCGCGCAGTTCGTTTTATTTTGTCAGTTGTTATTGTTACTTTGCAGTAGGTGCATGTCACTTTCAAATATACAACAAGTGAAAATGCTAGTTTTTTTTTTAAACTTCCTTACCTCTGATAGTTGCGTTTCAAGCAAATCCTTGTCTTGTTGTAGTTGTGTGTTTATAGCTTTCAGTCTTTCCATTTCTACATTGATTTTTTCCTTCTCAGCCGATTCTGAAATATCGTGAATATCTTGTAATGAAAATAACTTGTTAATATTACTATACAATAAACTTAGCACTTAATTTGCTCAGCTGCTTATTGGTAAAGAACCAACAGCCAACTTAATCACGTGTTTTTATTTTATTTTGTTATAATTATTAGGAGCCTGTAGTGTCTCACTGTAGGGCAAAGGCCTCCCTTCCTTCTCTCCATTCTTTTCTATTTTGGGCAACTGTGAACCAGTCCTTTAGGTAGGCATTAATCTCATCCCTCCATCTTCGCCGTGGTCTGCCGCGAGGTCGTTTTCAGTTTTGAGGCATTGATTCTGTAGTGGATTTAGCCCATATAACGCGTCCGAAATACAGACGTGGCCTGCCCAGATTTTATTATCTTACTAGCTGATACCCGCGACTTCGTACGCGTGCGAAACTTTCTACCGCAATATCTGTCAACCAGCATACGATGAACCTCGTAGCAAATGACTGCTTTTGGTTTAGAGAGTTCAAGCTGTATCTAAGCATCCACGTCTTTGATTTCAATAAAATATATCCTATGTTTCCATCCGGAAAAATGGCTTCTGAATGGTATACGTTTCATTGAAATTGTTCAGAACCATTCAGAAGCGTCATCCGCGAACAAACAAACAGACAAACAGATAAACAGACAAACTCTATTTTCGGAATCAGAATCGTTTATTTAGTAGATCTGCATATTAATTTTATCCATATCTTTAATTTAAGTTTTTGGCTTTTTTACAGTTTTATAATAGTATAGAGAAGAAAAAATATGTATGCAGATTATCAACTGTCAAACAATCAGTTACTAACCTTTGACGAATTTCTCGTATTCCAGTTGGTATTTCTGCAGTCGTTTGACTTTTATACTGCATGCGAGTTTAACTATTTGCCGTGACGACTCCTCCGCGCGACATTTCTTTGGTAATGTTACTCTAGAAATAAAAGTAAGGTATAAAGGTACAACCACACTGAAGCAACTAAAAGTAAAAAAAAACTCTACGCCAGTGGGGTCATAAACGAAACAACCGGCCGAATACTCAAACTACTTATATTAAATTTATGCTAAAATTATTGCCATCTCTTACCAAAGAGTAATGGCAAACAGAGGCAGGACAGTTTTAAGTGGTGTTTAAATTTGAGTGACGTTTTAGTATTCAGAATAAAGTATGTCACTCTCACTCGCACTTGTATTACATTATTTCTCATTTCTTATTTTTCAACAGAGTTTGAGAAAAATAACCCCAAATCTGTTGTTCTTCTAATCTTAAACTTCTCCTCACATTTGACAGCTCTGACATTTTAGTGCTGTCAAATTAGTTTAGTTTAGAAAAATGCACCAACAGAATCAGGTCCAATGTTTATTTATTACGTAATCTAGATCGTCGAAAGAGTGATTCGATAGCATTTCACATCGTAGTCGATTTATCGCGTCAGTTTAGGCGTAGCTTTACATTAGCCTTGAGGCATTATCTTTTGTATTTTAATGCACTACGTATTCAGTTGATAACTAACAAATATTTATAGAGGTGTGACAGGTACATTAGGTAACCTATCTAATGTGATTTGTATAAAAAAGATAAATAAGTTCAAAAGAATGTCCCAATATTTTGTTCTTATGTTTGTTTATAACTTTGTAATCGGTTTCAACAAACATTTCACAACTTTTTCGTATCTTGAAATGAATATTTTGAAGACCTAATATTTCCTTTTTTACGACATCAAGTCAAATTGAATAGGCTGATGACTGTAGGCCCCAGACGGACATTCCTACAAATATCTTAGTCGCTTTAAATTTTTTATATAACAAAGAAACTCACCTGAAATATTTGAGTACTCCTTCAAAATCATGCGCCAACAGATCCTTTCTAGAACGAGAGAGCAGCGCTAATGCGACTTGGAACAGAGTATCCATTCCTTGCAGTAAAAACACGTCTAGAATGTGGTACACCTGCAAATAAAAATTGTCTTTACACCTTGAGCAATAAGGTTTCAAATGTTATCATTCTAAGCGTGCACTGGCTCATAAACCTAGGTCTAAAATATGGTATGCCTGCAAATAAAAATAGTCTTTTCACCTTGAGCTATAAGGTTTAAAATTCGACGCGTGCTTTGCTTATAAACCTACATCTAAAATATGGTGTCTGCAAATTAAAATGATCTTTATTTTTGGGACAATAAGGGCATCTTTGCCATTTGATGCGTGCTAATAAACCATTCTACACTAAATCAAATCTTCTTCTTGAAAGGTCGGATAAAACAATGATTTTAAGCCTTACAGCAATTGATATAAAGTTTATAGTTCCTTACCAAAGGTAGGGGGAATCTCGCTGTGAATACGGTGAGGAACCACTGCGACGCAAACATGTGCGGCTCTACTCCCAACTCTTGGAAATGTACACGCAAGTCCGTTAGTTGTTCCTGAAAATACATTCAACATTGAGCCTTATGTTGCTCAATATAAATATCAGTTTCGCGAGACGCATAATGCTGGACTTGTCACTCGAGAAAGTCACCTGAGAATGGTTTTGTGAATAGTTAGCACTCTTTTTCCCACTGTACTAGTAACGAGTGCAAGCGAGATATGTAGATAAAATTAGTTTCATCCTAGTCATTGGTTCTAAACGGCCCAAAAATAGTTATTTATAACAATAAATAACAAATCTATTGAGGACAAATTTTACAGTTACAATTATTTTTAAGCTAAGGAAAAATTGTGTCTTACAATAGGCGGTCTTATCGCAAATTTGTTTCAGACAAACCTTTACTACACCTAACTAAAAAAACTGTTAGTAAAGATATCGAAAATGAAACAAATGAACGACAGTGGATCCAAATGGAAGATGTAATTTTTTTTGTCAAATGAGTAGATAAAGTCATGGCATTTTGACACTTATTCCTATCACGCTACGAACGTTTATTGCGGCTCACCTCCATAAGTCTGTCAAGCTGATGCAACCTCATGTACAGAGCTTCGAAGCCGTCTTTATACAACTCACGTAGTCCGTAACCGTACATTAGACGTACTAGCAGACAGAACGCCTGCTCTTCTGGCATCTGCAAAAATATTGTACATTTTGAAACAAGGGTCTTCTTCTTGTATTTATGGCCTCTGTTCGTCATTTTCATAGAGATGTCAGTTGCAAGTAAAATATTTGAAATATTATCAGTCAAGTTATTCGTTAAGTCAGTTGTCGTTGGTTTAAAGCGAAAATTATGAATTCCATCATTCAGGGAAACTTTATACACATTTATTCCAATGGCTTACACTTTGTTACGATTGAGGTCGTATTATTGGATAAAATTCCAGCGATATTAAACAACAATACTCACAATTTCACAAAAACACAAGAAAAACTAAACCGATTTTGATAAAAAATTATGGCTTCAATCTGGAATTACGGCCTTTCAGATATATTTTTTTAAAATCTGTTTCAAATGAAGTTTTAGGGTAACAAAGATACAATTGAGAACCTTCTCTTTATTAGAAGTCATTTGACAACTCGTGAAGGTCCTAATTTTGCTTCCAGCACTAATTTCTAGACTTACCCATCCCTTGTGTACAATAAAGTATTATCTATTTATTTTTTTATCTATCTTACTTCATCAATATAAAGTACTCACGTGTAGTAACAAGGTAGCTGCCAAAAAGCTCAGTCCCTGGCAGTAGCCGACCTCGTGATCGTATACTGCGTAGGCTCGCGCCATTCGAAGCAATGAGTCTTGCCCCAAGCCGCCGGCTTCGCGGAAGAAATCGTGCGCGGGGAATGTACGCGCTATGTCGCGTTGTATCACCGCTTCGAATGGACAGTCCTGGAACAAGTTAATATTGCAAAGGGTCTGGGGCAAATTGGATGGAGCCCAGTTCCCACTTTTTTTTTAAACTTACAACGTAGTTTTTAAAATTGTAACAATGTCATTATAAAGCAACGGGAATCATTAGACATATTACTTCGAAAAATGCGCCTTTTTCAATGTTGTTTATCGTATTTACAGGTATTTACGTCAAAATAATTACTTAATTTTGCGTTTTCGTGACTTACTGCATAATAGATTATGGTAAAACAAACAAAATTAATGCAAAAATTACCAAGATGTATGCAAATCGGGACCTGAAACGCCCCAACGCCTTTAACTCACTTTGCTTATAAGTGTTCTGTACGTTTCCATCAGCTTATCGTTCTGGTCGACGCCAGCCAACCGCAGCCACACCTCGCCTCTCAAAGCCTCCGGTACTCCGACGCGGACTAAATGGTTCAGTGCTCGTGGTCTTGGGCCAGTCCAACTGATTAACAAAAATGTGGAGGTCACCAACGCAGGAGATTTACCAGAGAATGGCGAAACCGGAAGCTAAAGTGCACACAGGGATATAAGGGTCAACAATAATCAACAAATAAATAACGAAGATCTTAAGCTAGACAAACCTTTTTGTAAGATAATCAATACAAAAATACTTTAACAATGTAGGGTTTTTGTCCATATTCCTGAATATTCCCATTGTCAACTTGTGAAGACTAAAACAAAAGGTAGAGATCAACTTGGGTAATTTCAATAATTCGTGCTTGTTACCGATTTATTTTTCCACTAAAATCAGCTCACAACTCGCAAATGCTCACTTGCAGAGATTTTACTCTAAGGCCGTGCTCACTTTGGATATGATTTCTTTGGAGTCAATTCATAAGTTTAATTTAGGTACCTAGTAGGTAAGTATGATTAGTAGGTAGGTAGGTACCTTGTTAGATAATTTTAAAATCAATTGTTATTGATACAAAAATAGTTTCTAAGTGTATCCCTGATATTGTAAGCTCTCGGTACGCTTCTGTTTTCACCTGCAGTTGTAATCTGTTTTCATTTTGTGATCGTGGAGTTTCCGTAGGCAAGTCGTGGATACCCTCCTTATCAATTATTATGTTATGAAGTAAACATATACATTTTACTATAACATCAGCACGGTTGGAATTTACTTCCATTGCTTTCAATAACAATCTCCACTTATTACTCAGAATGCCAAAGGCACACTCCACAACTTGTCTCGCATTTGATAAGTTTGTTAAATATTAATAACGACGACGCTGTCGCAATCTCCGATGTAGAAGAAGACTATCTTGAAGAAACAGATTATTCATCGCAACAAAGATGATTTCACGTACGCGATATCACCGGTGCACAGCCTATTTGACAGAGAAAAACGTATTCAGTGTGAGTACAATTCGTATGAATAGAAACCGTAGGTTTACGTACGAACAAATTCGTGTCCAGTGTGAGCACTCAATTCGTACGAACATTACTCGTACGTATACGTACGAACAAATTCGTGTCCAAAGTGAGCACGGCCTAATACGTCGAAAGGGGCGTCAAAAACTCGACATCTAAACTTTCACATTCATAATTATTAGTAGGATCACATAGCTATCTTATCTATAGCATTTTGGAAAGAGTCACCATCCCAAAACGAAGGACAACTGTAAACGAAACACAAACATCTAAACTTGCACATTTGTAATATTTGTAGGATCATATACCTATAGCATTTTGGAAGGAGTCACAATCCAACAATGATCGACAAATGTAAATAGATTTTTCTCAAACATGCTTGGAAATTAGAGCATTTTTTGACAACCTTCTTCGAGATAAATCGAAAATGCAGTACTGGTCAAATACATGCGAGCAGCGGCCAGATAAAAATGTATGAAAATCCATTGCTGGCGCGTAATTTAAAAATGGAACGTTCTTTAACTCCAAAACATGGCAACCAAGGAGGTAACTTATCAAAGGTTTTATTCAAATTTCGAACAGTCTTTCAAGTAGAAAGCTGATTATTAAAAAAAAAACCAAATGAACACTTAACTTCGTTGTTCGTTATTGGATTTGAAAAGTAATGGTATTTTCAACTAAAAAGTTTTGCCTAGGTACTTAGTTTTAATTTCCGCGCATTATTTGAGAAAAGTACTATACAAGCCTTTGCCACAACTCGGCAATGAGGAACTCACGTATGTGTGCCTCGTCTTCGACTCGGCCCCTGTTTACACGTTCTTCCCTCATTGCCTCTGTTGCGGGCCGCTGCAGTAATGTACTATAAATACCTTCGGAGTACTTGAGCCCAGTTCACAAGCACATCTTCGCCGCAATCCTTCGACACTTCCCCGGTGCCGCTCAGCAATGGCTCGTCGCCATCAGAGTCCGGTTCTGACGGCGACGGCGGCGCTGGCGCACTCGACAGCGGCGACGGCAGCAAGCTTGACAGTGACAGCGGTAGGTTTAGACGCGACCTGTCAAGCTCGCCTGACGTTTCTATACTTGCGACTTCGTATTGTAACTGGCCGAGGGCGTCTACTGACTGGAAATTAATAGTTATTATTGTAAAGCCCTTCTCCCATTACGATACGCACAGGCGATTTAAGTATCTTGCAAGTCTCGGAGACTAGTCGCCGCCAAGTATCTCACATACATTTTAATGCAGGATACCAGTAGCGTAGTGTGCGAGCCTGCATTCAAATGTATGTGAGATACTTGGCGGCGACTAGTCTCCGAGACTTGCAGGATACTTGAATCGCGTGTGCGTATCGTAATGGGAGAAGGGCATAAAGGTCGCGCGGAACTGAAATAAATAAACCAAGGCTATGGGTTGTTTTGTGAGTTTATAATTTTGTTGTTTTAGAGATTTAATTCAACCCAATATTATGTATATTTAAAAGTTTACAGTTCTTAGTAATATTCTCTATATATTAGCTAATATTTATGATAAAATGAGGGCATTTAACTTACCTCTTTGAGATTTATATAAAACTGCTGCACTAGCGGCCTCTTCGAGTAATACCAGAACCTCTCTGAAGGTGGAAAAATCTTCACTGGACTTTCGATAACCAACCTGTATATAAACACAAATTATTGCAAATTGATCTCTATATAATACCGCAGTGGGTCGAGAACGCTTTTGATCAACAGCTCCAATGCGTCATGAAGGCTGGAAGTAAATGCAATGGAAATTTGAGCTCTATATAATACCGCAGTGGGTCAGGAATGCTTTTGATCAATAGCTCCAATGCGTCATGAAGGCTGGAAGTAACTGCTATTGTAAATTGATCTCTATATCATACCACAGTGGGACGGGAATGCTTTTAATCAACAGCTCCAATGCTTCATGAAGGCTGGAAGTAACTGCTATCGTAATTTGATCTCTGTATAATACCGTAGTGGGTCGGGAATGCTTTTGATCAACAGCTCCAATGCGTCATGAAGGCTGGAAGTGACTGCTATTGCAAATTGATCTCTATATCATACCGCAATGGGACGGGAATGCTTTTGATCAACAGCTCCAATGCGTCATGAAGGCTGGAAATGACTGCTATTGCAAATTGATCTCTATATCATACCGCAGTGGGACGGGAATGCTTTTGATCAACAGCTCCAATGCGTCATGAAGGCTGGAAGTGACTGCTATTGCAAATTGATCTCTATATCATACCGCAGTGGGTCGGGAATGCCTCTGATCACGAGGTCCAATGCTAGCGACATGTAGGCGGGTGCTCCGTCACCGCTGGCCACGTTGAAAGCCGCCAGCGCCGATTCGCCAGCATTCCATAACGCACACACTGAACAACCGGAGCCGCCTGAAGATCCACTGACCTGGAAATGACGTCACCATTAAAACTATTTTTTGGTTGAAATTAAAAAGAGATTTTTCATCTGTTCTCTAGCTTGATACAATTGGCTATAGGTATTTTTTCTGCTTCGTTTTACATGATTTTGATCTACCCTAATCTTTCTACGACGCAATAAATAAATGTTTACTGGATATTAGGTAACATAAAGAGCTAAACTGCTGATAAATTAGCGAAGTATGTATAGAAACCAGTAAAATAAAAAGTTCTTTTTTCACAAAGTCACAGAATAATTTTTGTTCAGTTCCTGGGAAAAAGACAAATGCTTTATTCTGGATGCATCATCATCATCATCATCATCATCATCATCATCATCACCATCACCATCTACGACGTAAAGGACAAGCTGAACAAGTAAGATTTTCTGTTTAGGTTTAGTGTTGATTACAGAAATCGACTTTCTATCAATTTACCATTTCTAACAATCTCATATCGGAATGTTTGACGCTCCTGCCCGGAGCCAGTAGAATACCGAAGCATCTCTCTATGTACAATCCACCGGTGTAGCCAGTCTGTGAATACAAGATATGTTTGTATAAATAGAACCAGCTGGTTGACCGAGTTTTGCTCGGTATTTTTTTAGTATTTTATTTTAAATAAACCTAACCTAACCAATATGCAGTACTTATTTAGTTAGAAAAGGTTCTATGCTCTTTTGACATCTATCTTTGTCACGGGCAAAACATGGGCGGTCAAATTCTAAACACTGCCATCTATTAACGATTAGAAGTATAACTTCAAAAATAGTATTATTATTCGCCAATAGAATGTCGGGAAGAGTCACATTTTTCTGTTTAAGTGTTTACTTGAAAACACGATAAAAAGGCCTTTTCTGAAAATGAGTCCTAGCTAGATCGATTTATCGCCCCCGAAATCCCCTGTATACTAAATTTCATGAAAATCGTTGGAGCCGTTTATAAATATACAAGAATTGCTCGACTGCTACTAGAGCCGGGACCGACATTTTAACGTGCCCTCCGAAGGACGAAAGCGCTCAGATGTAAATGCCATTAACGGTCACCCATCCAAATAGTGACCGCGCAGAACGTCACTTAACTTAGATGATCAGTGAAGATTAACTAGCAAGCTACGCCTCGAGCGCTTCATACGGGTCAGTCTCATAACCCTCTTTGAGCCGTCCCCTTCAAGGGGAGTATGAGACTTTTTATCCCATAATCCCCTTGATTTAACAATTTTTAAATCAACGGATCTTCATACTGACCGGTGTTTCATCCGGTTCCGATTGTACATTATTGGTGACTTGCGACACATTGATCGTCACTTGTTTGTCGATTCCGCCTCGAAGCTTGAAGCCGAGACGCTCCTTCGGCACATGACTGAACGTACCCTGGCAATGGAAATTGATACTTAGTACGATGTAACAAGGTTTGAAATATTCTAGCTAATATATTATTCGACCAATACATTAGTTAGTATTCTAGCAACGAGTGACCGCAGCAACCTGCCATATTTGAGCCAAAAGCAGATTTTGACTATGCTTCTTATAAATCCACAAAGATCTAAATAGACGGGATTGAAATAATATCTTAGAAGAAATATTGGTATTGGAGATTAACCCTAAAAGGCTCTAAACAAAATCAAGAGTTAAAAGTGTGCAGAAAACAAAGTTACTTATTTACAGAGGCATAGGAACTACTTCGAATCGAATACACACTAAGGCGATTAAGTTAGTTAGTACCTAATGGAGAAAATGTCAGCATTCGTTTGTGTTCGCTCGCGTTCGTTCGCGAAGTTATCTTTGTATCAAAAAATACTTTCAAGTACAAACCTTTGCATCAGTCTCCTTGATATCAACAGTACATTCCAAAACATGCATCAGCTGCATAGGTGGCGCTGCCGGGCCTAAGCCTTCGGTCAACGACCCCGTCATAGATGGCGCTGCACTCAGATCGCCGATTATTGAAGACGCCATGGACCGTGGAATGCGTTCGAAGGCTTTTGCGAAACAACCTAAAACGAAATATCATTATGAACATATAAATAAATATTGGTGTTTATTCTGTTGTTACATATTTCAAAACTAAACTAATTCGATAGCATTAAAAATTTATATTTTATTTTTTTATTTTTTATTTTTTTGTCTTTGTAGTCTGGATTATGATGGATGGCGACAATTTTAGTGCTCACAATTAGGTCAGCAAAAGGCCTTAGTGTGAGTCAATGAGTTGTTATTGTATTTTGACCCTCCATAGGTTAGCCACCTGTTAATAAAGTACTTTTTTAAATAGGTGCGAGATGAATTAAAACAGTTGCGTAAACAAAACCAACCTCATAGTTGAAATAATATAGAGGTTACTGCGAGATGAACCATAACAACTGCGTAATCGGTCAAGGACTAACTCACAGAGCATGACTTCCATTGTCATTATCTCGCGCGGACATTTCACAGACGAAACAAGCATTGTTTCAATGGATTATAAACATCATACTGCGCATTTGACAGGCGTCATAGCTCAGTCGGTAGTAGCCCTGCTTTCTGTGCTGTGGGTCGTGGGTTCGATCCCCACCGAGAACAAACATTTCGGCCAACCCAAACGTGGTGGTGTAATGAGGAGGATTTTGTGTGTAGCAAACATAGATGTTTCTGTATCTGGGTGTTACTATGTATCATAAGTATACATTTACAAAAAAAAATACATAAAGGACTCTTATCAGCAATCTAGTTCCCACAGTACAAGCTTTGCTTAGTTTGGGACACCTCTATGTAGGTAATGTTAGAATCTAAAATTCGTTTTTCGTGTACAAAACTAGCAAAACGCCATGTGACATTTGTAGGTCAGCCTTAACAGATTGTATTGAAATAAAACATGGAATAGTGGGCGGAAACCACTATCTTTAACAGATAACTGAAGGATTCTGTGTTGCAATTTTCTAGTCTATAACATCTGGCAGGTGTCTTTAGTGGCCTGATGGTCAACTGTAAGTTATTGACCAGCAATAAATAAATATTTATGGACATTTCACACAACGCCCTCAAGTCCCAAAATAACTATTGCTACTAGATTGCTAATAGAATACTCATATACTTTTTTTGTGCAATTACATACTTATAATAAATAGTAACACCCAAATATAGAACTAAAATTTAAATTTGAAACTCACTAACGTTTGTTATTGATATGAATCGAACCCGCGACCTATTGCTCGGAACACAGAGCTCAACAATCTCAACAATAATGTATCTAGCTACCAAAAGTTTACTGTCACCAGAGAAATGCGGATGGATTGTGTGATAGATGATAGTGATGTAAGAAAGAACTGAAGGTGAGTGTTGAAATTATGGCTGATAGAAATAATGTTTCACCCCAAGTAATGTGGTAAGAAGGTAGGAAGATGATAATTTGCGTACAAAACTTCTAATGTACATAACCGTACGTTTTCACTGCAAAACATTCACAATAAAACCGGCACAATTCTGTGAAGATATCGATTTGCGGGTTTGGCGGTGGAAACCCCACCAAACCTTGTGCATGTTTGACATTTTGAATCTTATGGTTTCATTGTGAATGTTTTTAGTCGAAACACGCAGTAAGATTTACACATTTTATCACAAATAAAAAATATTCTCATAAAGAATTACCTCTTCACATAACAAACGTATAAATTCCCACATAAATTACACACACTACATTACGCTCAACCTTTTCAAATAACAACTTCACAAAAATGTACACAACGTGGAAACAATCAACCTCGCTCAAGCCCAGAGGTGTAATAAAACAAATGAATCACGCTAGGCAGGCCTCCCACCACCCGGCGGCGGCTCTATTCTGAACTATTGACATTCATAAAGCGTTCGAATTCATTATTTATTTACATGTAATCATAGATTTGTTTATTTTTAGAGCGACGAGACTATTAACTCATGTTGTATGCATATCCCAAGATTTTGTTTTACTATGAAAAATGCATATACGCATATTTTATCCGTCAGTAAAGTCTAGCTAAGCCTTCCTGTTGTATTTCTTTTATTTATGGACATTTCACACAACGCCCTCTAGTCCGAAACAAAGCAAAGCTCTGGGAACTAGATTGCTGATAGAATACTTACCATACCTTTTTTTTTTGTAAATACATAATATTTTAATAGTCAAACAGTAATATATAAAAGAAAGTGTGATTAATGACAAAATTGGGTTTAAAAGCGTGCTACGTAAACCCAATTTACTCAGTTTAAAAACGCCGATACAAAGTTCAAAATGTTAAATTGTAACATGTCATTGACATCAGCAGACAGTTGCAATGTTTATTGAATTTTATCAGTTACAATAGCTCTCTATTCGGACTTTTATGAGGCTGTTTCCTTCGAGTTGATATCACTTCTCAGAATAGGTTCAACATGGTAAATCGGTAGCTTATGCACAGAATAGGGAGGCGAACAGAGCAGGCATTTTTGTCGATTTCGTTGTAGCATTTTTCTTTTTAAACTAATTTGACAGCGATAAAATGATAGCTGCCTTTGTCATTTTAGTTTGAGAAAAAAACGGCAGCATTTATAGTTCTGTTAAATGACGTTAGTTTAACAAAATGCAACAGCAGAATCGGCACCATCATCACAATTTATACTCTGTCAATGTGACAGGTGACTTAGTCCAGTTTAATATTTGCAATAGGAATCAATAACAGTTAAGGGTGAACAAGTCGCGCACCTTTCCATACAAACGTGGAAGGGTAACTACTCCACTGCCTGACGTTGACCAACCAAAACTAAGGATTATATCAATTTATCTCGTCATAATCTATGTCTGTATACGTTTATTGTTCATGGCTGTAGTGAGTGCTCACTGCATAAAATGATATTGTCGACAGTGTAGGGGATAAGCTGAATTAGTCTTTCGTATGTGAGGATAACGTTGAAACTTAGCTGATACTGTTATGGTATTTATACTACACCTGCTTGGAAAGTAACTTGATACTTTATCAAATTTACGGTAGAAAGTACGTCATTGCATATCGAACAAAATATGCGGGGAGAAAACGCACCTGAGCGGGAGAGAAAAGTGTATGAAAATCCATTTCTTACGTGGTTTTTTTTTTTAATTTTGGGTAAGACTATGCGCCTGTAACCTAAATATCAAAAGCCAAAAAGTTTTTACAGTGAGTTTTTATCTCCAAGTTCGCAAAATGACACTGGCCACTAGCTGTGTGTTGGATGGTGTCGGGCTGGCAGTGCGACCCTGCGGCGGCAGGATAAACAATTTGAAAAAAGAACATGTGAAAATTGCAGACACCATTTTCAATTTGTGTTGTTTGAGGATTCAGTTTTAGTTTTTTATTTTCCTCGTAGGTGTAGTATAAAGATACATAGTGATACATAGTGATGTATCACTCGAGAGAAAGTGCGATTCCCGATCTGGGGTGTTTTAAAGCCCTCGCCTACGGCTCGGGCTTCAAACGACACCCTCGACGGTAATCGGTCACTTTCTCCTCTCGGTGAACAATGTACTATTCCGTGACATCCTGAAATCTTTGAAAGTTTCCGATATCAGTTTGAAAAAGCTTTCTGGATAATTCAGAATAGGATTATTGCTATCTTTTATCAAACGGTAGGCCATCGAAATCAAAATTCTGGAAAATGTCTAGTTTTGCATGGGTAAGAAGCTGCGAGGGTAGAATCAGACTAGTCTCTATAACCACTGAATTAGAGTTGAAACTAACTTGAGACTTGATTGCCAGCCTCGTCATGAGAACAAACCACAATCCTAATTCCGATTCCGGGCTTTCTATAATATTTTGTTACTAATTTTTGACTAACAAAACAAATAACGAAAAATGGCAAAAAAAATACAACAACACATATAAGTTGAAACTCACTTGACACCTTGATTGACAGCCTCCTCGTCATAAGAGCAAACGAAAAACGCGAATCAAGTTCGGAATTTTTGGTATGGGCTTCGTTATTTCATACAAAAAACTCGAACTCGATCCGCGTTCCGCGTTTTTCGTGAGTGAAATTCAGACCCTGAAATTTAGGTGTAGGTGAAAGACTACATCACTGTTAGTTAATAGCTGAAATTTAGTTGACACCTGAAATATCTCGACGACTCCTTAGTGGTAAGCGAAGAACAGAACTAGCCTTTATGCCTATTATTTTAATGTTGAAAGTGTTGAAACTTACTTGACAACCGATTGACAGCCGCAGCGATGTGACACATAGCAGCGATACACAGCTGACTTCTAAGGTTATCCGCGAGAGCACGATAAAACGCAACGACGACGCAACGGGCGTCCAAACCGCGAGCATGTAGTGGACTATTCACGACTTTACGTCTATTAGTTTAAAGATGCAACTCACTTGACATCGGATTGACAGCATCGGCGATGTAACAGCGATACACAGCTGACTCCTTAGTTTCGCCGTGATACCAGTACCTATCACGAACAAATCTGTCAGTCGCCGCGTTGGCGTATTCGCCAGCTCGTTGGCGTTTGCGACTGTCATTTATTCGTGATCAAGCTACAGATGAAAACGACACGACGCAACGGGCATCCAAACCGCGAGCATGAAGTGGACTACGTTCACGACCTTACGTCTATTAGTTTAAAGTTGCAACTCACTTGACACCTGATTGACAGCCTCGGCGATGTGACAGCGGAACACATGGCAGCGGTACACAGCTGACTCCTTAGTTTCGCCGTGAGACCACGTGAATGCGAAACACGATGCTACGGGAGTACCGGCGGCGCCGCGAGCGTAGAACGATATTCGGTTCACAGCGTATCGAGTCATAACACTGTTTGAATCTGCTTGGTAAAGCCTGTAGAAAAAAAGGTATATCGATGTACTTCTATACAAACTTATAGAAAACTAGGTGATACCCGCGACTTCGTACGCGTGCGAAACTTTCCACCAAAATATCTGATAACCAGCATACGATGAACCTCGTAGCAAATGGCTGCTTTTGGTTAAGAGAATTCAAGCTGCATCTAAGAATCCACATCTTAGATTTCAATAAAATATAGCCTATGTTTCAATCCGGAAGAAGGGTTTTCGAATGGTATAAGTTTCGTTGAAATTAGTTCAGTAGTTAAGGCGTGATCTGCGAACAAACAGTCAGATAAACAGACAAACAGACAAACTCGATTTTCGGAATCAGAATCGTTTATCTAATAGATCTGCATATTTAGTTTATCCAATCTTTCATTTTAATTTTTGGCTATTTTACAGTTTAATGCATTAGAAAAAACTGGTTTGCCAAGCACATCTCTATACAATTCTGTCAACCTAATCAGTCTTATTCGTAGGAAATACGTGGTCAATACGTGCTGAGCTGACTAAGCCGCGATTTTCATACGATGTTTCCTCTTGGCGTTTGAATGGACTGGATTTGAACATTATTTCGAATAACAAATCCAGAGTGACAGATTCACTTGACTTTTTTTTTTTATCATTACCATTTCACTTGGCGATAAGGCTGCTATGTGATACGTATCATACGTGATGGATTAAGTAGGACAACCCATAACTTCTATTTAAGTTATAACCTCTGGTAGCGAGAAACTGCCAACTAGAACCACCTAGTATTTTACACTAGCTGATGCCCCCTTCGTCTGCGCAGGATTAGAAGTACAATTTGCTATGCGAAATCTTCTAGGCGTTTCTGAAGAGTTCGCGTCCCGTTGGATCCCGTTAATTTTCCGGGATAAAAAGTAGCCTATGTGATAATCCAGGTCACGGACAACATATTCCAAGTTTCATCTAGTAGGATATCATCGATTACAAATGATCTTTGTGATTTTTCTGAATAAAAGATATTTGACTTTGACTAACACACACATACACTTACACGACTAGTCCTTGTGAGCACACAGGTATAGATATCGAAACTGCAATCCCATCTTTGTTTTCCGGCATGGAGCTTAGTTCCTTCATAATCCGCTGTATGTCGCTCTCGGATTTGGGATCGGATATATTCTGTGCGCCGAGGTAGCTGACTCCGCTAAACACTGTGCATTCTTGATCCACATCTGAAACTGTTAAGTATCCTTTATTTACATACAAGACATTGCAAGCGTCATGGCTCAGTTGGTAGTAGATCTGCCTTCGGTGTTGTGGATCGTGGGTTCGATCAACATTTGTGTGTTATGCTACGGCTACATTATCGCGCGAAGTTTTCTGTTGCGTTGTCGCGATAAAAAGTTTGTGTTCGATCTACGACGAAGTGCTTGACCACCATAAAAACTTCGCTACGTCGCGATAATCATGCATCACTTACACAAGTACTCTCTCTCTCTCTCTCTTACACAACTTGTACAAGCAGATCGGCGTCTCGCAGTCAACTGAGCGCAAGCAAGTGTAGCCAACCGCACGAACTTTTGTCGCGATAAAACCCTTTGATGTAATCCAATTTACCGACAGTGGCGCGAAGTGCATTTTTATCGCGATAATGTGTCGCGATAGGACGATATTTTTGGCCAGACGTGTCGCGACAACGCGAATCTTCGCGCTATCACGATAATGTAGCCGTAGCATTAAACTTATGTGTTTGTTCTGTACACGTACACACTGTACAAGCTTTGCTCAGTCTATACTTCTATACTAATATTATAAAGAGGAAAGATTTGTATGTTTGTAACGAATTGGCTCAAAAAGTACAGATCCGATTTGCATGAAACTTGGTATACATATTGTCCGTGACCTGGATTAACACATAGGCTACTTTTTATCCCGGAAAATCAACGGGCTCCAAAAGGACGTGAACGAAGTCGCGAGAGGAAGATAGTTATAATATTAATAGGGTGTAAGTAATACATGTAATACTAATTACAGCATGTTTTGTCTTTTGCATTGACAAGCTATTTCAAGTTCGATGGAAAGAGACAAAACAAGATGCAATTATTTCAAGCCTATGCTGAGGCCTATAACCGCACCCATATCGCGAAGTGAAAATAGAATATAAATTATTTATTTTACGCAAAAATACATATGAAGACACAATGACATAAAAATTAAATTATAAAGACAGATGCGTAAAAAAGGTACTGGCTCAGCAAATGCTAAAGGTGCACGGTGGCTCCTTTAGCGCTGGTTTTCAGGAGAGTTCAAAACTTTGGACAATCTTTTATTAACTTCAGCTTTAACCAAATCATAACTAAAATAGAGGATAGTTCTATTGCCTGGATTTAGCTTATCAACTTAAAAACATTGCATATTTCACTACTGTAAAAACTATGTCCAAAGTTTTGGAATCCATAACCATTTCGCCATAACGGTGCAGGTGTAGAGTATTAATTACCCTCATCTTCACTATCAATGGGTTTCATATGATCATGTTTCTCAGTCGGCGATGGCGTCGAAGTGTCGGTCGACCCCCTACCGTCTACCACATCCATTTGGTAGAATTTGGAGCCCCCGACCAGTCGGCAAGAATCCTAAAAAAAAAAGGAAAATGTAATAGGTTATTATGAAACACGGCAAAAGGAAACTATAATAGGTAGGTCATAGTGTAACTGCGTGTTTCAACTAAAGACATACACAATAAAACCTACACAACACACTCCTTACAAACGATTTGTTTTTACAATCAACTTCAAGAAAATCCTTAAAACCATCTACGCAAGATTCAAAATGTCAAATATGCACAAGGTTTGGCGGTGAAAACGAAAATCGATATCTTCACAGAGTTGTGCATGTTTGATTGTGAATGTTTTGCAGTGGAAACGTACGGTAAAGTGAATAAATGTATAAAACTTATATAAAATTACCTACTCCTATTGTAATATTAGAAACGGGCAAACTTCCGAAATTCCCAGTAAAAAGACATGCTGTTATATTTTTTATCAAATAGGAATTCAAATTTGAACCAGTTTATTTTCGCTCTCCATGGAAAAGATGTTTATACAATTTAATGCATTCGCTGGAGACACCTCAACAGAAAGATAATGAACCAGTCGGTTTATAGCTATATCCGATCGCGGATAAAATGAGAAAGAAATATAGTGGGTACTATAACCTCCAGCCCCGACTTTGGGAGAATTTTTACACGCTGTATAATATATATAATTATTGTTAATTTAATATCTTTTTACCTAAAATTATATGCAAGGTGTACTTGTTTCAATCGATTACAAACTTACTTTTTCCAATATCTGCGAATACTTTCCGTACGTCATTTTATCGATTAGCAAACACTTTTTACACGAAATCTATAGTTCATAAGAAAATAACTTATTTTGATGTGAGACGTCTAACAGTACGCAAACTGAATATTTAACTGGTATTCTTCCCTATGAATCACTACCGACCACAAACTTCATTCAACACAGCAAATACGGCAGTTATAAATCATGTGTCATATTTATAATTTTGCTATAAATATAATGCGTATAGGAACCAGCTTCAGTACGACTTTGATAATATTTGTATGTCATTTATTTGTGCTTTATCAAATATAAGCGAGAATCATAAAAAATAGCCTTATCAATGTGTTTGTTACAATAAAGAAATCATGACTGCTAACCCCGTGCACAATCCTTCATAACGTTTGGGCTCTCTGCACAAACTAGACAAAAATCAATGCTTGAGTGCCGATTTTGACTGGACCATCCCTTCTCAAACTAGCCCATAACAAATGGGAAGTTACAACATATTTTTGTATATATATTTATAATTTTTTTTTTTACAAACTAGAGCCGTAGTCAGAACTTCTGACTAGCCAGAAGCTAGTAAATATGTGTGAAATGTATTCGACACAGTTATTTTCACGCCTTGCTCACATTCTTCCCCACCGAGAACAAACATTTGTGTGGCAAACATAGATGTTTGTTCTGTGTCTGGGTGTTTCTATGTATAATAAGTATGTATTTACAAAAAAAAATGTATGTATGTATTCTATCAGCCATCTAGTTTCCATCGTACAAGCTTTGCTTAGTTTGGGACTAGAAGGCGTTGTGTTAAGTGTCCGTGAATATTTATTTTTTATATTTTATTTTATTTATTTATTCTTGTTTCCAAGTTCCTATATCGACACCCCCAAGGAATATAATGGTATCTCAGTTTTTACCATCTAACAAGAGAGCAGGTCAAAGTTTAAAAAAAAAAAAAAATCTTTGTGTGAAACTAACTTCAAAATAACTATTGGTGATTCATCTATAGGGCTAGGAGTATGTAATTGTGTATATCTTTTAATTGAAATACCCCCGTGTAGTGTATTTCCATGACTTAAGATGTATTCTTTCTAAATTTTACTATGTAATCTTCATTGAACAACATGGTAACTAGACATACAATCTAAAAATGAGGGTAAATAAATAAATTTTATCTATAAAAAAAATTATTTGAAGAAATTGTAGCTCGAATTGACATCCTTTTCACGGGAGAACAATGTTTTGGAACTTAAACATATTTTGCGTAACTCAGAATTACCATTTTATTCACTGCGAGGAAAGTCAAATGATGCTTAGTTACCATGTTTTAACGAATACTAACTTTTAAACGTAAAGGGTTAGAGATACAGGAGTGAGAGTAAAACATAGTTTTTTTATTAAGAACAAGAATATGAATGTAACTCAAAATTGGCAAAAAGTGAGTTACCATGTTATTCCCTAGGGGTGTCGATATTATTGTTCGTATACTTTAAATTCCGCTGATTACCGCGTGAAATAAGTATATATAGATAGAATTTTTAAGTACAGTGAAGCAAAAATTACATAAAAAATATATTTTTGCAAAAAATTTACTATTTTAGAGGAAGTTTTGCAAAGAAAACGTGATATTTCAGCTCACAATTCATATTAGTTTATTGGTAACAGATATAAGTTACAGATCTATGTACAACTATGTATTAAGGCTTCACATTAACAAATTATAGGTAAGTAAGCAAGCACTTTTCTTAGATTATGCGACACTCTTTTACACTTAATTAATTACCTTCCTAATAAATATTGTTGCCATGATTTAATGCACTAATTATATTAAACAACTTTTCAGTTCAGTTCAGTGACATCACAGTTTCAAGCACTTTGAACACAATCAATTCTGCAAAAACCACTGAAAGTTGTACGCGGTAGAGTTCACATTTGAATGTCCACTAATTTCGTTACAGGAAGGCGGTAAGGTGATCGCAGGCCGACGACGAAAACGATACTAATGACCACACAATGGACTTGGACGGACCGTATCCAAAACAACTCGACAATTAAGGTTTTCAAACACCGATTGGAGTTCACAATCTGTACATTGACAAGCTTAGAATCTTTTGAACTCTATCATAAAGATATAAAAGCTAAAATAGAAATGCAATACGATTGCATGAGGTAATAGATAAGGCTAGACTCTACGTTATTTAATGTTTATGTACAAATGTCAGCACTCTTACAAAAATTGCGTAAGAGTTATGATTATTCAGTTAGTATACACTGTATACTTATATTTAAACTATTAGGGCAACTCTGTATAGTATACAGTGTTGCCGTCCCTAAAAAATGCACCAACAGAATCGACACCAATAACTTACTGAGATAGTGTTATCAGTTTCTCTTATAAAAGCGAAGACAAATTGGTGCGTCGAAGTATTCAAATTCTGTACTACCGTTAACAAGAGAAGTAAAAATGCTAAAACTCTTTCAAAACTAAGTAGTCAGTCAATATCGAAATAGTTTGTAGCCAAATCACAGAATATTAGTACAAGTACAGAAGGCCGATTCCGTGAAACAGTTCAGTTAAATAGCTACTCTCGTTCAGACGCAATAAAGTACACAATGGCAGAATGCACGTGAAATACTAAAACGTTGCACTGACAGACCCAGATGGGTCGACGACACCGAGGCAGGGGGTCGATATTCAAGCTCCTCAAGATCTCGCGTAAAAGATACAGTCAGCCCATTCAAACTATAAGCAATTCAAGCATTTAATATTGCGTGGAATCCAAGGAAGCAAAAAGCTAAAGCTGAATACGGCATTTTCCGAAAAAATATCAATATTTTATGATTCGCCTACCTTTTACAGTTAGGTTAGGTACATAAAGAAACGGAAAAAAGAAACTAAAGTACATAAATGAGATAAATTAAAAATAGTAAACTTTGCATAGCCCGTAACATAAACCACCCACAAATAAGCTATGACTAAACGAATTTCATCCATCTGAATGTAGGTAACAACTTCCCTAAAACCGATCTTTTTAGGCCACTATTTTAGGTCGTGTGTATAACGCCCTTTACAAGTCCCATTAGCTCGAGCCTATAGTCTCTTGGCGCCTACATTGTCGCGAAAAGGTCAAACGAAAATGAACTTTACACGAGGCTGCCAACAGAAAATAGCAAAGCTTACGAGTATCGTACATAAAGATGCATTTTGTAAAATGATAGTCTAGATACCCGTAGATAAAATCAAACATTTACTATCTACATATAACAATATTTACAATGCAAACGTTTGATAGAACCTGTTTGAAATAGAAAGAGCTACGAAATATCGTACAATAACGATAGATTAGACGGTTAATTTTACAACTTGTCCCCCCTCTGACTAATGATGTGACTTGATAAAAAGGTCACTCACCCAAAGAAGTCTCTGATGCTGTCTGGGAAGTACCTACTACTGTAGATAAACAAGTTATTTTACAAAAAATTAAAGCTCTACCATGTAAATCTTAAGATCATTGCAGATCTTGGAGTATGGTGTTCAGTTCAAATCTGAATACATTGAGATGAACTAAACTTTTCAAATTGCAATTATGCCTGAGATTTCTTAAAACTAGTTTTTAGAGCTTGTGAATATCCTCAGAACTTGGAAATTAAACCACCAATTTTCACCAAACATGGCTTAGAACAGTCCCAGATAAATCACCTTACAACAAACTCATATTCAAATCGGAGCCCTACTTTCAGAGTTACGAGGACACAACCTTTTACTTCGGGGGTTAAAAATGAAGTCCAACCCATAAAATAGAAAAAATAGAAAACTTTTGAATACATTTCTGTAAGTAAAATCAATCCAATAAAAACATGAAAGATACGAGTCGCTAACAGCTTAGCTACTAGAGACATAAATAGAATTACATAAATTCATTTTAGCTGCCTTTGTGTTCATTGAAATGCGACATAAGTATTCAATAATTCTTTGTATTCTCATCTTGAACCTACTGTTATTAGCATGCCCGGTCAAAGTCAAAGTATAAGGAAACTATCATCTAGTTTCATAGCAAGGATAGAATCGTGGCGTAGCTTGCTTAGTCAATCTTCATCGATTATTTAAGTTAAGGGAACTTCTGCGCGGTCACTATTTGGATGGGTGACCGTTAATGGTCAATCTGAGCGCTTCCGTGCTTCGGAGGGCACGTTAAACTGTCGGTCCCGGCTCTAGCAGTCGTTAAGCCACGACGGAGGTCTTAAGGCGGCCTAAAAACTACGTCACGAGTTGGCAACTAACTCATACGAGCTTGCTTGCTTTTATAGCAGGAATGTACCTGAGGAATATTAAAGCACATGTGGGTGAGTACAGAGCACTTACATGTTACTACTATTTCGGTAACTGGAATGCATTTTAACTACCTAGATAATTAAATATGTGCTCAGTCAATTACCAGTCGATAATTTTCAATACTTCACAAAATATTCGTCAAAACTAATGTGAAATAACTACTTTAGAATCAGGCAGGGTACGCTAACTGCCAGAGCTCAACCGTAGGTAACTCTATCATAATTGTGAATGAACGTTAATTGGCTTTTACTAGGGCGCCAATAAAACTTTTATAGAACGATAAATGAACCTACTATTAGCACGGTTACGTAACTGTTACCAATCATGGTCGTACGATTTGTGTACGATGGATGAGTTGCGAAAAAGGACCACGATGTACAGACAGCGTCAAATTGATTTTGAGTGTCTAGAATAGTCAAAATGATCTGAAAAAACACAAATGAAATTTGATATACGCGGTTCGAATCATCATTACTAGTAGCTCGCCCCGAACTGAGATATCTCGTGATGGTCGGAGGTTAATAAAACCCAAACAATTTTTATTGACCAATGGTTGTAATAAACTTTGCAAATCGGTTCGAAATCGCCGTCTATAGCTAAGTTCCAGTCTTACTTGAACTATTAAATCATTGAAACTCCAAAAAATGGTAGCTCACGTTATACTGGGTTTGCCAATTTTATAATTTTTACAACAACTCAAAAACTATTAGACCTAGAATCAAAATAACGGTTTTGGAATGTCTACGCAAAGCCCTATCATATGACACCCCACTTGATATTTTGGTACGACTTTTTGATTTACTCCCTTTGGAACCTCATAACTTTCCAACCCCTAGACCGATTTAATTTATTTTTAAAACCAGTAAAACTTAAAAGTAATATCCTTATACCTACCAAATTCTATGAAGATCGGATAAGCGGTTCAAAAGATCTCGACGAACAAACATACAAACATACAAAGCATTTTTGCCCAAGTTGTCACTAAGATCTCGTTCGCTTCGCTCACTCGATCAATTATGGTTGTAAGCACACAAGCACATGAAACAATGAGTAGTAAGATATTTTGAACACCTTGTGTGCTTACAACAATGATGACTTGAATTGTTTACTTTTATATCAAATCGCTTTTATGTTTTTCAGATCATTTTGACTACTCCAGACGCTCATATAGATTTGACGCTGCCTGTACCACCAATACGTACTTTATTTACTGCCTTTTTACTCTACTACGTGGTACTACGTGCAAAGTAGGGATATAGTATGTTTAACAGTCTATTTCATCCTCGTAAACTACGCCTACGAGTGCTGAATTCTGAATCAGGCATAGTTATTTGAATCTTCTCAGTGAAAAACTGACCAGAAGGCTGCTGATCTATATCCTACTTCGTACTATCCTACTAATATTATACATGGGAAATTTTGTAAGGATGTATGTATGTTTGTTTCTCTTTCACGCAAAAACTACTGATCCGATTTGGATGAGACTTGGAATATAATATTGTCCGTGATCTGGATAAAAAAAAAATCTGGATAAAGGCTACTTTTTATACCGAAAAATCAACGGGAGACGAACTCTTCAAAAACGCCTAGAAGATTTCGAATAGCAAATTGCACTTCTAATCTTGCGTTGACGAAGTCGCGGGCAGCAGCGACTTCGTCAACGCAGGATTCATATGAGCAAACGACAAATTTTCTATTTTATTCCCATGTTGAAGCGAATTGGTATTTGAAGGGTCCTGTAAATATTTGTCGGGTAGTGTGGAACTATGGTAGTCGTAGCTTCATACCCAAAACAAGAATACTAGTGTCATATGGTTTTGGCATATTTTAAAGGACGATTGAACTATCTTATTACATGGTGAAATAGGTTCCTACGTCAGAAAAAGACCTTAGACTAGACATCTCTCAAGGACAGGCTGCAAGCTGAACAACAGAGCCTTGACGAAATTGCTTTATTATGCGCGAAGCTAATGAAAACGACAATGTTTAGAAAAATGTCTGCTAAAGAAAATTATCCTACGCGTTTTGTTATAATAATAAAATAGACGATTGGTTTATTTTCAAACACAATGGTACATAAGACAGGATGATCTCAGTGTTTGTTTAAGAAGTCTAGTAGCTTAACTTAGCTTAGCTATTTAATGTATGTAAGTTGGAACGAAATGCGATGGCACAACAGACTTGTATAGAAATTGCTCGGAGACTTAAATCGTAAATGTCTTTTATCTCCACAATGTCCTATTTATTGGAAGGAACTTAACCATTCTGAAGTCTGGCTAAAGACATACTTGTAGGAAGTTGTAGTTTTGATGTTATCAGAGACCTTATCTTTAATCAGTTCTGATAAATCAAGGCGTAGCTTGAACTCAATACTGAGATTAATTGCAAAATCAATGGCATAAGTTCAAAGCCAGTTCAGACTAAACTAAATACATCTGAATGACCGTATTTTGCACATACTTTGTTGGGTCAATCGTTTGGTCAACATCGACGGATTGCTTTGAACGGTCCAAGAATTGAATGAAAATCGACGCGGAATTGTAATGGAATCCAATTAAAGCCAAGGAATGGTGGTGACGCAAGAATAGGCGTGTTTCGTATAATCGCGGTTTAATTCAGTTTATGCTGCTTCAGAGAGATTTAGAAGACATTTCTTGATAATCTTATATATAAAATTCTCGTGTCACAATGTTCGTTCCCGTACTCCTCCGAAACGGCTTGACCGATTCTCATGAAATTTTGTGGGCATATTGAGTAGGTCTGAGAATCGGCCAACATCTATTTTTTGGGTTGCACGCGAGCAAAGCCGAGGGCGACAGCTAGTTGTTTTATAAGGTTTCCGTAACAAAATCTACACTAATCTTATGGGTGAAGGAACGTCTTGTTTTTTCTCAACCCTGATATGCGTAGTGTAGCATTTTATGAGTATCAGGCGGCGAAATGTGAGAAGAATGACGGAGGTGAGTTGGATATATGGTGTTAGACCCTCGGAAGAATGGACAGAGTGAAAGACAAAAAGAGAAAGTGTCAAAAAATCTATGCTATAGTAGGTGCCAAATAACACCGCAATACAGGTCATTCACCCACCTTCACCACGATGTCGCAAAATTCAATTTATGTATCGTAAACAAACAGTACTACGAGATTCGAGCGATTACCGTCTTAGTGACAGGTTTGTATGGAAAGCGACAGAATTAGCCATTCATAAATTGAATTTTGCGAAATCGTGGTGAAGGTGGGTGAATGACCTGTATTGCGGTGTTATTTGGCACCTACTTACTATAGAGTCCGAGTTTGTTTTGAGCAACGCTAAAAGATGTAGTAAGAGTGAGTACGCGTATTTACTAGGTAAACGCAACGCACATGCGTTGCTATGCGTTTACCTAGTAAATACGCAACGCAACGCTACGCGCTAGTGGAGCCTCACTCTTATCCTAAAACAGGCGAATACAGAAGAATCTAAAGAATTTTATAATAGCCGCGATAAACTAGTATAGCGAACTTAGAAACTATATAATGGAACTAGCCCGTTTTGTCTTTTCATCTTGTTCAGGATTGG
Organism: Eulithis testata; assembly: GCA_947507515.1. Taxonomy (NCBI): domain Eukaryota; kingdom Metazoa; phylum Arthropoda; class Insecta; order Lepidoptera; family Geometridae; genus Eulithis; species Eulithis testata. The sequence goes on along the minus strand of OX382196.1, from coordinate 9,996,604 downwards.
CCTATTTTTACGTGGGCTGACATATAAGCCTTCTTTATATCACGGATTATATAGGTCATGCAGATACCTATTGCATAAAGCTAGTTAGAAACAAAATGTACTTGACATAGAACTCATTAGGTAAGTGCGTGAAAATTCTGAAGCGAAGCGTGAATAAATTCTCTTCTCTAAATCGTTATTAAAATTCCTAAGTACACATCGTAATTTTTAAGGTTATTTGCTTTGGAAAAATGGAATATATTACTAGTTTACTTGGTTTTTTTGCCATAGCAACGGCTTTCGTCGCAGCTAAACTCCATCAAATAACTCATTAAAAACTTGAAATGGGTAACGTAACGAAGCAACCCATTTTCTTCTGATAAGTATATTGTGATAAAAATGCCTGTTCACGAAGACTTGATCATGCAATAGGTACTTTATACCTAAACAAATAGATGGCATCAACGGCCTACATTGTAGGTAAAACACGTATCTATAGGAAGTAGGTACCTACCTGTAGCTACAAAAACCGAATAGGAACGGACAATAAAGTCCTCTCGTCCAGAGGCGGGCCCAGGACTTAGGAGGAGCATGATCTAGCTATTTAGAGGTTTCCCTGACAAATCTTGGGTAGACCCTAGGTGGTGTACCCAGGGTCTACCTTGGGTACAGGTTTTGGGGGGGCTTGAGCCCAGTAGCCCCTGCTGGGTCCCTTAATGCTCGCACCGTGTTGAGCAATTTAGCGCGGGAATTGGTGTCCCAGTTCCACGGTTTACGGTCAAATAAACACGAATGAAGGCACATTATGTGTGCAATATGAACATCGATTTGGGAATCAGTCCACACATTGTAGAGAAAAAGAGTTGGGTGAATAAACAAAAGCTAGTTTGACAGACGTCATGGCTCAGTTGGTAGTAGCTCTGCCTTCCGTGCTGTGGGTCGTGGGTTCGATCCCCACCGAGAACAAACATATGTGTGTTGTAAACATAGATGTTTGTTCTGTCTCGATGTTTCTATGTATTACAAGTATGTATCTACAAAAAAAAATGTATGTATATGTATTCTATCAGCCATCTAGTTTCCATCGTATAAGCTTTGCTTAGTTTGGGACTAGAAAGCGTTGTGTTAAGTGTCCGTGAATATTTATTATTATTAGTTTTGTATCTAGCACGGTTCCGGTAAAACATTAGATACAAACATTTTGGGCTCATTTAATAATGATTACAGTTTATAACCATACACCAGTTTTTATTCGCTTTTTCAACTTTTTTTTTCGAGAAGATGGCGCTCTTACCCTAAAAAATATATAAATAAATAAAAAAGCCCATTTATTCCATAACTTAAATAGTACGTAGCTAGACATTTCATGCTTTTCTTTCAATTTCAATTAAGATTAATATTAAATTATAATACATTAAAATAATACATTTGATTTTTATTGAAATTATGATTAAATTACTCAATTGTATTTGTGGTTCCTTTAAAAATAATAATAATAGTTGAAATAAGTTATAGGATTTCATTTCATCATTTTAATTTTAAAACTAATATTTATTTGTCATTTTCTGGTTTTCTTAATTTTTTTCGCTAATCTATAAAGTGATCATTAAAAACTTGCACCATTGTAAAATAAAAATATTATTTCAATAGTAAAAACTTTGATATATTTACCAATCTAACAGCTACCTATTATTATGCTGAGTACCATTATGTATGTTATCATTTACCTAAATCGCACACATTGTAAACACAAGGGCTCTCAAAATTCTATAAAAGAACTCACCTGATCTTTCACAGTATTGTTTTGAGGTGTTGTGTCGTTGCTCATTTTGGTCTCCGAATCACTTTCCACTTCAAAAATAATGCTGTAGAGATCCAATCCTTCTGGCACGTTGGACTCTATGTTAGCTTCCGGTCTGATAGTCAACTCCTGGTTGATGAGCTGGCTTCTACTTGCCCGCAGAGATCCTTGTAGAGTTTCTGATATAGCCTACAAAAAATTAACTCTCGAGTCACATACTCCCGAATTCATAAACCGAAACTGAACAGTGCTAAGGCGTTTCAACTACACTGGACAGCAAATAAACCGGGCCACTTGCTACCTTGGCACTTGGATTCGATTTTCTCAAAAAGTATAAAACTTGAAACTATGAAAGTTATACCTACAGAAAGTGTGTTTTATGCTGATTTAATTAACTAAACATTTATTAAGAAACACCAACAACTCACATTGTAATCAAGCAACACGCACAATGCTAACGCAAATGCCAAGTGGTCATAAGTTCAGATACCGTCATAAGGAGACTTGCTGAACGGAACCTGACTCCAAAGCCGAGAGCTGCAACAGGTCCAGCATCAACGGCCATTAAAGGTAGCCAACAGTCGAGCAAGACTTCCAATCCGTATGCTCGAGAGCATAAGAATTGGGCTGTCGAGCAGTGGGGTAACTCTTCACTGATGAGACCAGGGTTAGACTACATGGAAGTGATCGACGTCAGAGAGTATATCGTCGCCTTGGAGAACGTTATTTTCAGTGTTGCATTGAGAAAACTGAATCAGAAAATCGAATCATAGTTCCAATGTAGCGGGTGGCCCGGTTTATTTGCTGTCCAGTGTATTATTCACGTAGCCTAGCAGCTGAATTTACCTCTAGAACGTCTAAGGGTGTCTACACACCAAGCCGGCCCGGAGGGTTAGAACAGGTTAGGGGTTTGTTTGAAAATTGAGGCCGCTGGCCTTAAAATGAAGCCGCCGGTCTTGCCCGGCGAGTAGTGCGGCCGGGCCGACGGACTTTGGTGTGTAGACACCCTAAAAGAGCCTCAACATAGTTTATAAACAGGGTTGTATATGTATAATGTGCAGGTTACTAGAACTCTGCGAAGTATATATTTTCTGGTATTTACTACATTAGGGACAATGGACAGGAATATTTAAATGATCAATACAAAAGAAGCATTACAAACCCACACAATGGAAGTCATAATGAACATTGTCTCCAATGGGACACTTTGTAATAATTATTTGAGCTTTCGATTTTATTTTAGAAAGTGTCAATATTTAAATGTTGAATCAATAAAAAAGTTAATAGAATGCATGCAAGGTTAAATTTTCTTAAAATCAAGCTACTTGGATAGCTGATATTATCTCATGCAGTTCAAGGTCGATTAAATCAGCTTACAGCTACATAGTAGCATACATAATTGGTGGTAATTATTTGGTGTAGGTTTACTACCTACATTATATTATACATGTTATTACACAGCTGTTATTTACAGCCTTCAGTATTCTCATGACGATAAAATGGAACTATGGTAACTCTACACGTAGACAGCGCTACAAAATAAACCTGCAGCAAGTACGAACCAAAACAACTTGTATTGTAATATAATATCACCTCTATGTATGTACTAAGTTGGTAGTCTATGTTGGTACCTACTTACTTCGCTCAAGATGTCCTCCAAATCGCAAGATCCATTGGTGCTAAGAACTGGAGTCGGACTCGGCGTTCTGGATCGATCCAAGTAACTACCGACGTCTACCGGGGCCAATACCTCCTTTGTATGATATTCATTGAACTCCATCACTGCGCGCTGTTGAGAAACATCCCAAAAAAACTGTACTCACAAACACTGCTTTTGAGACAGATTTCATTCAAACCACTAGCGTAACTATTCACATGGAACTACATCGAATCTTACCCATCGAAATTTAGGTTCTCTTGCGAGAACAAAACATTGTATGTACGGATCGCCAATTATAATTTCAAATCAGAGAAAATATTGAAAAATAGCGGAGCGGCACGCGTAGCGTTTTACCGATGACAGCTTTTGTTTGATTGATTGAAGCAAATGTCAATTTTTTCCACAGAATATTTCTCATCCGATCCGATTGATGTTTGACCGAACGTAGGCTAAGCCAAAATTTGACCGACATATTCTCCGAGAGGTTTCACTCCGCTACTTGTCTAAGTAGTGTTACGCCGACGTCACTGGTGTCGAATGAACAGGTGGCAACACATACTGTTTGATAGTGGCAACACTAAATAAATATCGTTTGCAAGCTGTCACTGTCAAGTCGGTGTTCCAGATGATTGATTGATTGATTGATCGATAAAGTAACGCCATCTGTTGGGTAGTAGCGGAACTACTTTGTGAACCATAGAGTAAACACGCACCGGAAATTACTAGAACATTCCCGCGAAATTTCGAACTTGCTAGAACCGACTGGCGCGTAATTTTCGGATATAAAAGGAGCTTTGAGCGGCGACGGGGACAGTTCTGTTTTCGGATACGAAAGCGATAACATCGGAGTTCTAAGAGTGATTTAGTGCGATTGTACAAGTGTTTTGGAACTTTATCGAGTATTGTAGTTGTGACCTAGTGTTTTTGTTGTGTACTAGTTTGTGTCAAGTATCTTAATATACGTGCATTTTTGGTCAAACCAATCTTTTAGTTCAATCAACCCACAGCTCGTAACAATTTGGTGTCAGAAGTGGGATTGAACAGTACTGGAGCGACCAAAAGAGGACACGGAAGGTATCAGGACTAGGAGTGAACTACAGCTGAAAGTGGATGTACGACGGATGGAAAGATCCACGGCACGAGTATTTCATCAAGTTCCTGAAACAATGATGGAGCCAACTGCTGAAACTTCTGAAGTTTTACCATCATCTGTGGTCCAAGCCCCTGCGTCTTCAGATTTTGCATCATTGATGGCAATGCTTCAGGAACAAGCCCGTCGACAGGAAGAGCAAACTCGCCGACTGGAAGAGCAACAGGCTCGTCGGGAGGAAGAACAAGCCCGTCGACAGGAAGAGCAAACTCGCCGACTGGAAGAGCAACAGGCTCGTCGGGATGAAGAACAGACCCGTCGTTTTGAGGAACAGACTTACCTTATAAAAAGTCTGCAGGCAACTGTTGATAAAAACCTTCAAGGCATGGAAGAGCGGGTTCAAAATCACGAAGGCCGCATCAATAAAACAGAAACCGAGATTGCTGATTTAAAAAAGACTTTGGGCGAGCTTCAGTCTGGAGCTGGGAATGCGGCTTCGATAGTTGCTACACCTGCGATTGGAGGCTTCAAGGTACCATCTTTTGACGGGACCACGTCGTGGTTAGCCTATAAAATTCAGTTCGAGGCCGTGGTAAAAACGAATAGATGGACAAAAGAGCAAGCCAGGACCGCGCTTATACTGAGCCTTTGTGGTCAGACTCTTATTATTTTAGAGGCTCTTGGAGAGGATGTAACATACGAGCAGCTGCTGGAAGCGCTGGAGACTCGTTATGGTGATGCACATCTGGAGAGCGCGTTCCGTTCTGAATTAAAGAACAGGACTCAGCGTAGTTCTGAGAACTTACAGCAGTGGGCCTTGGAAATCGAAAGATTGGTTCGAAAAGCGTATCGATCTAAGCCTGAAATTATCGACGCCATTTTAGTAGGCGAATTTGTCAATGGGATTCGAGACCTGGAAGTAAGAGTTGCTGTAAGTCTCCAACATCATAAATCTTTGAAGAAAGCTCTGGCCCATGCTTTGGAGGTGGAGACTGCACGTCTGGATTTTCGAGCACCTCGCATAAGGGAAGAAGTGACGACATCTACGTGTAGCTGCGATAATCGACCAACATTCAGCCCCAGATGCTACAGCTGTGGAGAAAAGGGTCATTTGAAATCCAGTTGCAAGAAACGGGTGGTCGATGATAAGGCACATCTCCAGACAGGAGGCGTGAGTGGTACCTACACCCACCGGATGCAGGAAAACTGGAGGAAATGTGACACGCTGGATTCGAAGGAGAATGTCTTCGTCAGGAGGATGGAAATGACCTGCGACAATCGTCCGAAATTGAGTACCAGATGCTACGAGTGTGGCGAGAAGGGCCATCTGAGATCTAACTGCCAGAGATGGGTTTCCGCAAAGAATGAACCGCCACGTAAGGGACGGACGATTAGCACCCCTATTCATCAGCAACAGGAAAACTGGAGACATCGTGTCAAGCAGGAACCTAAGGAAGCAGTGTCTGTCAGCACGCTGGGGTCAGGCTTGAGTAGTGAATGGAAAGAAACTTTGCAGCAGGCACAGCGAGAAGACGCTGATATCGAGCCTATCGTTGGGTGGTTAAAATCGGGTGCACCCATGCCTAATTGGAGTGATGCTGCGGAAATGAGTACAACAATGAGAAGCTATTGGGCACAACGGGATGGTTTAGTTGTCCATGATGGAATTTTGTGCCGCAAATGGGAAGATGATCAAGGAAACCGCTGTAACCTGCAAATGGTTGTTCCGAAAGCCATGGTACCTGAAGTTCTGCAGTTCTGCCATGAGAGGAAAACGGGAGGTCATTTGGGAGTAAAAAGGACTCTGGCGAAAATACGAGAGTGGTTTTACTGGATTCACTGCAAAGATGATGTGAAGGATTGGTGCCGGAATTGCGCTAGTTGTCTAGCAGTGAAACGACCTCGGACAGATGGCAGAGAGGCATTGAAGAACGACTGTATTCAGAAGGCTTTGCGGGAAACCTAAATCTCGTTCGTGTTCATCGATCGACTTGCGTGACATTACGGGTCTAACAATGCTCGGGACGAGCATGTCTTAGGAAGGGGTAGTGTTACGCCGACGTCACTGGTGTCGAATGAACAGGTGGCAACACATACTGTTTGATAGTGGCAACACTAAATAAATATCGTTTGCAAGCTGTCACTGTCAAGTCGGTGTTCCAGATGATTGATTGATTGATTGATCGATAAAGTAACGCCATCTGTTGGGTAGTAGCGGAACTACTTTGTGAACCATAGAGTAAACACGCACCGGAAATTACTAGAACATTCCCGCGAAATTTCGAACTTGCTAGAACCGACTGGCGCGTAATTTTCGGATATAAAAGGAGCTTTGAGCGGCGACGGGGACAGTTCTGTTTTCGGATACGAAAGCGATAACATCGGAGTTCTAAGAGTGATTTAGTGCGATTGTACAAGTGTTTTGGAACTTTATCGAGTATTGTAGTTGTGACCTAGTGTTTTTGTTGTGTACTAGTTTGTGTCAAGTATCTAAATATACGTGCATTTTTGGTCAAACCAATCTTTTAGTTCAATCAACCCACAGCTCGTAACAGTAGTATGAACATACACAATGAACGAACTAATTCCATTGGCAGATTCAAAATAACGTCAAAGTCAATACAGACAAAACAGTCAACAATTGGCGTCCGTTTGTGACGTCATGGTGTTTGTAATTTTGAATGAAATTGTTTTGGTATTTTTTGGTTTCGTGCATCGTTTTGAAGAATAAACACTGATTTTCTGATTTCTTTCACTAAATAATAACAACAAAATGGAAAATACTATTACTGATACGGAGATGCATCAATCTTTTCGGTCTCCACCCCGGCGGAGACGGTCTACCTTCTTCGAGAGAAGAGATTCTGTTGGTGTGTACATTTTTTGCTATTCAGAGCTGTTTTCTTATATAAATCCATTATGTATACACGTCTAGAACTTCCATGCAGGTCTATCTATTGATGGAATACGTTTAAGCAGTGATAATAATGGTAACAACTTCATTTAACATGTTCCTATTTATTGTTCTCTTACAGCGCCTCAGTTTTCTGAAAACGTAGATCCAGAAGATTTGAAAAAGGATGTGGAGACTAAAATTCGATCGCAAGAAATGTCCAAGTATGAGTTCTAATTACAATATTGTCATTTCCCTAGAACACTGCATCATAGACTCTTCTGCAATAAAAATGCAACATATACCTATTACTTTGTGATTTCAGCTACTACGAAAAGCTTCTAGCAGAGAAAGACCAGTGGAAGAGAGAAGTCAATGAAAGGAGAAACAAGTATCATGATCTGAGACAGTAAGTTTTTTTTCTGATAACCATTTCTGTTTTATGTACCTACATTCATAATATCTCAATCTATTAAAGTATATGAATATTTGTATTCCTTCATACTTGCAGACAGTATCAAATGGCTGCAAACGCACAAAGCAGATCAAGAATGTCGTATGCAGCATTATCAAATGAAGATATCGAGTTTCTCAAAGCTAAACCGAACATATCAAAACTTGTTGATCACCAACAGAAGTTCCATACAACCATTCAAGAAACGATAGGTCTTGTGAGAAAAGCCAATGACCTAGACAGGGTTCTACTTGAATTCTGTGAAGAGAGGGTGAATAGGATTACAGAACATATTCTGGAAAATAGTACGATTCAATGATTGATAATACAGGGCTGGCACCAAAATATATGGATATTAAGTTAATATAAAATGTACATACTAGAGGCACATTGCTTGTACAGTAATTTATAACCACTTATATTTTGATTTGGGTCAACCCTAACTTTGTAAATAATATTAGCATAATGTTTATTCCGCTGCTCCATCAAATCTAGTTGTCTAAAAGTTTAGAACGTGAATGAATCTACTGGTTTGATACCACAATGGATAAATGTGTGTTCTCCATAAATTCCCTGTTGAAATGTAGGTAGTCAAGTAAACTAACAATTTTTGGAAGATTATATACCTTTTTGGTGTAATTTTAAACGATTAACAAATTATACTCTAATGATTGGGGCCTAATTTTAAAATGAACTAACAAATACCATAATATAATAAGCAAACGCTTTTAAATATGTCCTATAAATTTTTCGAATGTACCTTAGATATTATTTTAAGTTACGAAAATAAATTTAGGTAATAATACTGTAAATAAAGTGATTGAATCTAAATCTATGTACATAAATACTTTACAATAAAGTGTAACTACTGTAAAAAACGTATTTTTCTTCAAATAAAAACCTTTTGCTGTAATGAATAACAATTTATTACAAATATTTCATTTCATTATTATAATTCACATTTCATTGGGTATACGAATAATCATTTGGTTCATTCACAAATCAATCAATCAAATTACAAAATAAGTTAGGTATGTAGGTAGGTTATACTGCAACACCTTTTTTGATTAGACAAGAAGTGCTACTTCCTTAGGGAAAAGTCGCACTGAACACATACACAAGAAGTAGTGTTTTAGCCTCTTCCTTATAAAGGAAGTTGTAGAGAATACTTTTAGACTATTTGAGCGCACTATGGCAGGGTGGATTATTTACTTAGTCTTATGAACATACACATATGCAACTGAATGAACAGATTTTTATGTAGAGCATAAAGTACAGTCTGCAACATAAGTTGCTGAACAATTTAAGACTGCCGACAATACAGACTACAATGATCTTTGCTTCAAATTAACTAATTACCTACCTACAAAGAGTCAACAAGAACTATCTAAGTAACTTAAGTCATTGATGATGCTAAAGCTTGCATAGATAGGTATGTATGTGTTTTGACCCTTCACTATAGGTACCTATTTTGATCTTTATCTACTATAGTATGTAGGTACCTATACCTAACTACTGGTAGAAAATTTCATCGGAAGGACCTACGAGTATGGAAATATTACAGAGTGGGGTACCTAGTATCTTTTATAACATCTTTTATGATTGTAAGGTGTAAGTAGGTCTGAAGTTTACTTAAAAAATACCTATATTGCATATTTGCAAGTTAATAACATCCTTTGATAAACAATGCAACAACAAATTAAGAAAAACTGTACATTTTAAAACTTAAAACTATGAAAAATCCTAATTATAAAATACCAATTGATATTTCAATTTTATTTTGACATTTTATTGAATAATTTAATTAGTGTATATTACAATCAATTATAATCAAATTAATCAATTTAATACTAAGTTAAAAATATTCAGAGACTAGATTAAAATAAGGCTTGCATTTTTCGTGGAGTTTGAATTTCCTAGTTCGCAATGACACGTGTGTTAATCGTGGCATAATAATATTATGCAGTATTATGCAGCCACGATATCGCATATATTGTCAATACATCTCAAGCCACTTCGCCAGAGTGACTTTGGGTATACTTGTGTGTGGCTTTTTGATTAACGAATTCTTGAAGGCGAGGAGGAATTCGACACACAAATTCCACTTTGTACAAAAAATCTAATGTTTTTATGAAAGAAATCGTCTATCGATCGATCCATCATGCTAATATAAAAGCTACAACGATGTCTTTGCATTCGGATTCTCTTACTATGAAATGGTGTACTTTTACTCTTGTCTTGTACAAAATACAGTCTCAATTATTCTTAAATCAAAGCGTCATAGCGCACATCGATAGATATTACAATGGACGTAGGTACGTTAATACTTCAGTGATTTAACACTGTTGGGCATAACATTGTTATGATGTAACAAAAGTTACTTAAATCACAGCACTACAAATATGCCTTTTCTCAAATATTTACTTTCATGTTTGTTTACGAATATAATCTTAAAACTTTTCAGTTACAGGTCAGAAGTTAAAACTTAGTTCACTATGAAGTTCACTAAGTTTTGGTTAGTTCGACTGTGGTATTTTTGCATCACCTGCGAATTTCAGAAAAAGCATATTTGCAGAGTCGTAAAAAAAGCAAAAAGGAGTCTTTTTATTCGACTTCTCATTGTAATGACGTGCACTAGACCCAGGCAGTGAACTAGTTTTAACAGTAAACCTTACGTTAGGAACATATTGGTGCTATATTACACTGCATATGCATACTAACTTAATTGTCTTTGAAAACTTCGTCTAGTCTGCGTTTTCCTATCTTTGACAACCTTGTATTCACGTCTGCACGGGCTGTTTCTTAGGTCTAGTATTGTGTTGACTCTGTCGACTATTTCTCTGGCTGTGTCGTGTTCACATTCAAAGTCGTGAAGCTTGTATGTTGCATTGGCTAGGAAGTAACTGGTGTTGCCTTAGGAAAAAAAAATTAAAATGTAGTCTCATATCGTTATAAATAAATCGTTACTAAACGCATAGATTTCAGTACAGATTTTCATACAAAAATCTATGCTTAAGTCTAGATCAGTGCTTGAGGAGTAAATCAGCATATGGGCAGTAGAATAAAAAGAAAATGTGTGCATTTGCAAGTTTTGGTGTTGCCTACCATGGTACTTTTAATCTACTCCTACAGTACCCACAGCAGTACAGTATCCTGTAGTAAGAGTCCTACTAGTCTAGTTACACGTGATAACGCGCGCTAAAACGCTGCGCAGTCGACTTGTGACCGCGCAATACTATACTCCACATAATGAAGTGGGCTGCATTAGAGACAATACTGAAACCAGCTTGCCTGATCGGCCGACGAAATTGTTAAGATCGCGGGAAGTCGATGAATAGAGCAAAATCCATACATGTTCTTTCTGGAATTCTACGAGAGTTTATACAGCAGACAATGTACATAGAGATATGATGATGAAACCAGCTTACCCGTGCTATTTCTGTCTCCATATCCGGTGCTATGGGAAGGCGAGTACACTATTCGGAACGTGCTTCTATTCCCCCTAGTTTCCAGTATCTGGCACCAGGCGATTGAGTCTATACTGTGCAGAAAATATTTGGATCTTGACTGTGGACAAATAATGGGTATTATAACTCTGGAGCTGAGGTAGGTACTGAGTCATTGTTTTTTTTATACGGCAAAGTAGACATCAAATGTACAGGCCCGCGTGATGGGAAGCGGTAACCGTATAGCCTATGGACGCCTGCAATACTAGAGGTGATACACGCGCGTTGCCGACCCTTGAAGAATTTTAAAACACCCTTTTTGAAGAGTTTCATACTGTAGTCCTAAGGAAAAACCTCTGCAGGAAGATTGTTTCACAACCTGAGTGTTCGCGGGAGGAAATTCCTCTGAAACCGGACGGTGCGCCACCACGCTCCTACTTTTCTTTTCTAGTTTCTACATTTTGGAACTGACTGTATGCAAAAAGAGTTAACTTACCCAGAACGCATGTTTATGAGCAACTACAGGCTCAACTTCTATTCTATCTAGAGATATAACGAGCGACACTGTTGTGTTAGTCCGCACTTTCCTCAAGAGATGTACTTTGTATGACTTATACTGTGGCGCTTCTGTCGCCATTTGGTGCATCTTATCTGGGTCGGTGGGGCCGCTTGCTCTTTTCACTGTGAAATAAAATTCTTGTCTAAGCCATAACAAAGTGAAATCACCAGAACACTTGAGTTGAATTACGTGAATCTTGGCGCCAGTTCAAACCGCTGCTTAGAATAACATAGAAAACTGTGGTTTATACAGTGTATAGTGTTTTATGTACGATACTTGTTTAGACACATGGTGGTGTCAGTCAAGTTTGGAAAATTAACGGATGGCGCGGCACACAGGCAAAGCGCGACAATTTCATGGACAATATAACCAAATTACCAACAGTATAGTCAGTATAATACCTACCTGTTTCATTTTTAATCTAAAAATATAAATGCACAGTCCAGTACCACCCATTCACATAGTGTTTCAGTTACACTTTCAAAATGGGAACCACAAAAAATGGAACACATTACCGGTGTCTGTCTTGCAGATTACTATAATTTGAATTTCTTCAGAGCAAAAGTGATTAACTGTCTTCTAGACCATGTTGCTCCACTTAAAGTCAAAAGATGAACTAATAAAAAAAAATGTACACATAATCAGTAGGTACCTTCATTCACAGCTTTAACTGCACTAAGTACAGCCTCTGAGGTAGCACTTCCATCAGTGTAATTCCTTGATGGATTCTGTTGACTGCCAGAGCTCTTGTGCAGTATATTATGAAACTCCCCACTGCCAAGTATCCCGTCTTCTGGTATAGGTATGGGTTCTGATGAGTAACTATTTTTATTCTTCTGCTCAATGAGAATTAGGCCGAGACATGTGAAGCCGAATTTGGAACAGGGCTCGTTGGAGTCAAGACACGGGAAGGCCCAGTCCACTTCTCCGTCATCTTCTGCTATGCAAAGGCCGTAGTCATGCACCGAGCCAAGGGTTATATCTGGGTGTTCAATACTGAAATAGTGGTACAAGATTTTTTGTTTAATTAAAAGATAAAAATGGAACAGAATAACTCGCACCAATATGAACCACTTTTTTAGTAAGGATCCCTAATTTTTTTGAAAATACAATATAGCTTATGTCACCCAGGGCTCTGTAGCTTCCCATAAGTGAAAGAATTTTTCAAATCGGTCCAGTATTTTCAAACAATCAAACCTTTCCTCTTTATAATATTAGCATAGATTGAGTATTCTTGATTTTACCTGTACTTGTAGCATGTAAAGCCAATCAAATCCTTGATCTTGGCGTTGGCTATGACACAGACTACTACTGGGTAGTTCTGAAGTCTCTCAGGCAGCATTGTCATGAAGATCTTAAATGACTTTGTCGGTAGCCCCATTTGGGCAGTGCCATCAAACTTAGCATAGTCCAGATACTGGCGGTGTGGTAGTTTAGGGCAGTTTAACAGCTGCTGAGCAAGTAAAGACTTTTGTTTCTCAGGTTCCGTGATTTCAACTTTTGGGAACATTTCATTTACCTCCTCAGTGGTGAGGGGAGAAGAGTCCTCCCATTTAATAACTTTGATTTTCGCTGCCTTTTTTAGTGCCTGCTCTTTTTTATCTAGCCATTGTGCTGTGTTAGACCTTTGCCTAGAAAAGAAGATTTTTTGTTAACCTACCTTATGTTTATTTACAACTTTTAGTCACAAGTAGTAAATAAGTAACGTGGGTAGTAATAGATACCTGTGCCCTCCGTACTCTTCGTAACGAACGTAACTTCCAATCTGATCATCATCTTCACTGTCACCCATAGAAGGATATGGATCAAACTGAGTTACGATTTCTCTATCATTCTCATCTTCTGAGATATCAGCCATACCATCCCTATCTCTACTAGTTCCAGGCTGATTTATTCTACTGTCCCGGATCCTTTTACGCTCTTCTATAGCCTTGTTTTGGAAAATTTTGGAGAAGTCATCCCCAGCCATAACAATCTCACATAGACCGGTGTCATCGGTCGCAATGAAGGCATCGCGTATGTTTTTGAGCAGCCAAATCTTATTATCGTAAGTAGCCATGGTAGAAAGAAGTCAGGAAACTACCTATTTCCCAATAAAACTACTTTTGTGCGAAAACATCACAAAACCGAGTTTCCCAAAACAACACAAGACCATCGACAGCATTTTTTTTCTATTACCGCGTACACACTAGGCCATGACTAGGCCCATGCCACTGCCGGAATGATTGCCGCGATTAATTCCGGAATGATTGCCACAGCAACATCGCCTTTATTCTCACTGAGGAGCTAGGGCATGAACTTGGGCAGGAGACGGGACAGCGGTATGTTCGTGTTCACACCACTTCCCCGCCCAAGTCCCTGCCCACTTCGGCGTAGTGTGATCGCGCTATATGAATGAATGAATGAACTGCAATTGCAATGCCAACAAAACCAGAGACAAACGTTGGTATACACAGACGAAGTATTATGATACTTTACACAGACGAAGTATCATAATACTTGGTATAGCAACAAACCATAGAAAAAAATCTTTTGCAACGTTTTTGTAGCTCAACTGTTTCATGTATATTTTCTGTAAATACTAGCTGTCGCCCGCGGCTTTGCTCGCGTGCAACCCTTATCAATAAGGGGTATGAAAAATAGATGTTGGCCGATTCTCAGACCTACCTACTCAATATGCCCACAAAATTTCATGAGAATCGGTGAAGCCGTTTCGGAGGAGTACGGGAACGAACATTGTGACACGAGAATTTTATATATAAGATTGTGAATATTGTAAATACTAAGACGGAAAATTTATATGCGCATTAACTTGAGCTTAACGGTGAAGGAAAACATCGTGAGGAAACCCTTGGCTTAGTCAGCTCCGCACGTATTGACCTTGTCTTTCCTGTGGATATGGCTGACTAGGCTGAGAGGATGGTTTAGGTGCTGGGCAAGCCTACTCCATCTAAAACATTGTCCCAGGCACTACAGTGTCCCGTTAAGTGTAGGCATAGGTTGCCTCCTGACGCTGTATAAATCATCTTCAATAGATGTAAATACTGTATTAGGAAAAAAATTCAAAAAACGATGGATTATGAATAATGTTCACCAAAGACGCCAAAAAGATACTCTTCCGTCGTCCGTCCTCTCTTTCTTTCCTTCCTACTTCGCCGTGTTCGCCTACTTCCTTCATGTATTCGCCGCGCCGCGCCGCATTCTCGCTCACTCAAAAACACAGACGAAGTATAGGTACCTACTTCGTCTGTGCTCAAAAATAATAAAATTGCATTTTTTCTTTCAAACCTCTCGCGAGTCCCGGAAGATTCATGTAAACACCCCCTTTATCTAGTCCAATAAACATAAATTGAGCATAGTAAAACCACTACGACTCAAGTTTATTGAAGTTTAGAAACTTTTGTGAAGAAAGATGCCGAAAAAGAAAGTAATAACTGCGCAAGCTAGAAAAATGGTGTACGACGTGAACGGCTTTATTAAAAAAGAGACAAATGAGATTGTTAGTAATTTAAAACTAATAAAAAACGCGACAGCGGGAGCGACTATTACATTACAGAAAAGCTTAGAAACAAACATTCAAATCTTACACCAGATTACAAATCGGATCTCCAGTGCCCCTGATAAATCAATATTGGCTGAAATTTGCAACAAATTAGAGCGAATCCGAGCAGAAACTGGAGAAACCAGTAAATCAACTGAAAATAAAATACAATGGACCATTAACAATTTAAAACAATGTCAGAAACGGACAGCTCTTGCTACAAATACGTCCGTAGCCACTGTTAGAAATATTTCATCACAAGCAGATAATTCTGAGTCAAGCGCAGTAGTGTTCAGAACACCTGGTAAGAAAAGGCCTAGAGTGAAACCAATAACTGATATTGATAATTTTGATCAAGGTGTGGTAAGAAGATGCATTCACAACTTTCATCAGACGAATAAAGAACTTCCTACTGTCGAAAAACTGAGAAGAAAATTACAGGAAGATATAAAGTTTCAAGGATCGGAAATAAGTCTCAGGAGGATAATTAAGGGTTTAGGTTTTCGATGGAAAAAAATGGAAAACAATCGAAGACTTCTCATTGAGATGTCCAATATACGTGTACAGCGTATCGAATACCTTAAAAAAATTAGAAAATATCGCCAAGAGGGAAGACCTATAATTTTCACAGACGAAACATTTGTTGATTCTTCTCATTCAAACCCCAAATCTTTGACTGATGGTTCTTTACAGGGACTGAAACAACCAATATCAAAAGGCCAAGGGGTGGTGATCATACATGCTGGCTACGAAGCAGGCTTTGTCCCAAACGCTTTGCTCACTTTTAAAGCAGACTGTAAATCTGGCAACTATCAGGATAACATAAATTATGATAATTATGAAAAATGGATTCGAACTCATTTATTACCTAATATTCCACCAAATTCTGTTGTGGTGGTCGACAACACTCCATATCATAACAAACAATGTGACCTTCTGCCCACATCAAACTCAAAAAAAGCTGATATGCAAGCTTGGCTCACTGAAAAAGGAATAGAATACGAAACTGATATGTTGAAACCAGAACTTTACAAACTAATCAAAACAAATAAGGAAAAATTCAAAACATTTTCAATAGATCAAATTCTGGCCGAAAAAAATCACAATATTCTAAGACTGCCTCCATACCACCCAGACCTCAACCCCATCAAGATGGCATGGTCTACCATCAAACAGTATGTGGAAAGTAAAAATGTAAAATGCAATACAAATAATGTAATTGAGCTTATAAAAGAAAAAGTTAATTTAATGGGACCGCAGGAATGGGAGGTACTGTGCAACACAGTTAAAAATATAGAAGAAGAATACGCAAAAAGTGACCATGTGATTGACAGTGTAACAGAACAGTTTATTATTCATATAAGTGATGGAAGCTCGGATAGTGATAGTGAAGATGAGGACGACTATGAAATGTCTGATGAAGATGAAATACCTTCTAGGTGTGAACCGTCTCACAGGAATCTATCAAATGATGATTCGATGGAAGGAATAATACCACTGCCATTAGAGGTGGAACTGAGATATTAAGTCATTATCTCAAGATAAGATGTCCCATGCTTTGATTATATTGAAGAAGATTGCTGCTCCATTATCTTCTCAACATGCATTCCCATGGCAAATTCTTTTATATGCCAGATTAGTCTAAGATAAAAGACAGGGATTGAATAATTGAAGTATGCAATGATACTAGGTAGTAAATTATTATCATCCGGTGCAGTGATTTATTAGGTAGGTATACTACCTACTTGCTGCGCTCTCAGGGGGTAGGTAGGTACACGACTTTTAGCTAACTATGACCTATTTAGATGAACCATGTAGGTATGCAGTCAATACATAGGTAGGTACACCCGGTACACCTAAATTAAATTAAATATAATAAGTATTTATTATTTTGAAAATAAAAACATGATGATACAATTTTGCTTTATTTCATTAGTTTGTATAAATACATGAACACAAATATCCATACATTTTCTACAATAAAAAATTTCTAGTAAATGAATAAAATACTTTGTAGATAGATATTAAAGTACACTACAGAAAAAAATACTAGTATCTTCAATCAATGTCAGTCAAATGCTCTCATCATGTTTTTTTTTTTTTTTTTTTTTTTTTTTTTTGTGTTGGCGTCGCACTGTTCTTGTGCATTTGCCATTTTGCGTAAAAAAAAATTGGGAAACATATATATTATACAAAGCGCGGGATCTGACATGCGGGTTAGGGAGAAGGATCAGCAGGGTTAGGGATACACAAAAACATAACAATATAAACAAAGGAGAAAAATATATACAAAAGGGACACATGTACAAAATTAAATTTCTATGTTATTCATATAAATAAAAGATGATAAACAATGATATATACAAGGGTCAAGGGTAGCTAAAAGGATATTAACACTAGTAGGAAGAGGAATACGACATGCAACAAGATCTTGAAGAAGTTTTCTGTGATTATATAGGGAACAAGCAAAAAATATATGATTAACGTCACCGAATTCATCTCCACAAACGCAGGATGGGTCAGGCTTCACTTTTATTCGCGCTAGGTGTGCTGGGGTACACAAGTGCCCCAGGCGCATTCTTATCAAAATTGTGGTAGCACGTTTACCGAGTTTAATCTTAAAAAACCAAGGTTTTACGGGTATTGCGTGTTGTATCAGTTTGAAGTGTCTACCTTTAGAACTGCTAGAACGGTCCCAGTCTTCACCCCAAGAATCCCTGAGGTAAATCTTAGAAAGAGCAATGAGATCATGCGTATAATTTTTGTACGGGAATATGTCTCCACATTCCACAGCCTCATTAGCCAATTTGTCTGCCCGTATGTTTCCTAAAATACCACAGTGGCTAGGTATCCACGCAAAATTAACTGTTAAACCAATGGATTTACATTGGAATACCTTTGATCTAACTTCTATAACCAGAGGATATGCATTTTTTGAACGAAAAGGGTACTTTGCAAGTGATTGTAAAGAGCTTAATGAGTCAGTAAAAATAACCGATTTTTTAAGTTTCATTAATAAAACGTAGTCAAGAGCTTTGGCAATACCAAAACACTCACCCGTAAATACTGATGTTTCTGGAGGTAATTTAACTTTTTGTACAATATTATACTGTTTGTGAAACACGCCTATACCGACATAACCAGTCTGTGAATGCTTGGAAGCATCAGTAAATATCTGATGCCAACCTGACCATCGGTCATCGACAAGGGATTTGAAATAAACATTAGCATGCGCTCCATTACGATCAATATTTAGGTTAAGATATATATCAAGGGGCTGTATTAAAGCTTCAAAGTTACATTGGAAAATAGGCAAAAGAAGCGATTTATGTGTTTGAGCTGACAATGTTTGATATTTACGAAGGCTATTAATTAAAAGAGGGGGTGATTTATGACTCCAGTATGAAGAAGAGCAAATAAGTTCTGAAAGATGTTGAATCTTAGAATGAAGCTGGTGATTCTGAAACTGCAACGTGCGGAAGAAAAATCCAGTACACAAAAACTGGCGTCTTAAATATAAAGGTGGTTCACCACATTCAACTTGCAGTGCGTTAATTGGACTAGACTTCATAGCTCCCATAATAATACGCATAGCGCGAGCCTGCAAAGAATCTAACTTTTTAAAAAACATAATGCTACCAGGTTCCAACAAATAGGTACCATAATCTAATGTGCTCCTAATTAACGCATTATAAACTAGTTTTAGAGAAAAGGGATGAGCACCCCACCAGACACCGGTCAGGCATCTTAATAAATTAATATGTCTTTCACACTTTTCTACAATATATTCACAATGAGCACTTCCGTTAAGTTTAGAGTCTAATAATACACCTAAAAATTTGGCTTGACTTTTTATCGGAATAGATATGCCATCATAAATAACATTAATGGGTGGTATACTATTTTTACGTGTGAAGGGAACCACAATGCTTTTAGTAGGAGATAACTCCAAACCATGTTTGTCCAACCATAATTTTAAAAAATGAAGACCAAAATTAATATTTTGGGCAGCTGAATCAATATAAATGCTTGTGGAATATAGCAGCAAATCATCTGCATACTGCAGGATACTAACTGTATCACTCACAGATGCTTCCAAATCATAAGTATATATGTTATAAAGAAGTGGGCTAAGAACAGAGCCCTGAGGCAAACCCTTCCACGCCACTCTAGAGAGATCTGTGTTGGTTAAAAATATTATTCTACCAGCTAACATATTTTGGATGAAATTTGTTAGCAAATGCGGAATTCTCAAAACATGTAGTTTCCTTAATAGTAATTCAATAAGAACGTTATCGTAAGCAGATTTAATATCTAAGAATGTCGCTACCACAGATTTATTTTGTGAAAAGGCTATGCGAATATCCGTAGTAAATACACTTAAGCTGTCCATCGAACTTCTACCTTTCCTAAAACCATATTGGCTGTTAGGTAAGATGTTCTGATTTTCAATAAACCATTCTATTCTATTTTTAACTAAATGTTCCGCAATTTTAATTATAACTGGGGATAAAGCAATGGGTCGATAGGACATAGAATCAGCCGGGTTTTTAGAGGGTTTTAAAAATGGCAACACTACTTGCGTTTTCCATGTTGAAGGAATGACACCTGTCAACATGACAGAATTGATAAGATCAAGAAAATATTGCATGGCGTTATCACCAAGATGTGAATAAAACGAGTATGGAATACCATCTTTACCTGGAGCTGTATCATGAACGTCTGATAACACACCTTTCAGCTCATCTATAGAGAAAGGAGCATCAAGGCCATAAGGGCAGGTAGGGAAAGAAACATGAATAGGAGAAAACAACTCCTTAGGCGGAACTGTTGGCGGAGCCAAGCGATCTAAGAAACTATTATAGAGATTAGGTGGCATATTTGTAAAAGTAGTAGTATTAACTCCATTCCTATAACGTCTTATATTCTGCCAGACTTCTGAAGGTTTTGTGTTAGGAGATATAGTTGAACAAAAACCCCTCCAACCTTGGAGTTTCTTTTCTTTCAATAGCTTTTTAGTTTGAGCTATTGTGTCCACTAACTTATCAAAATTTTCCTCAGACATGTCAGAATTGTAAGTCAGTTCTGCCTGCTTTCTCTGAGCAACAGCTACACTACACTCTGTATCCCACCATGGTGGAGAAGACAATTTGCCAGAAGCACTATTTTTCAAAGGGAAACTTAAATCAGCAGCTTCTATCAAACTTTTAGTAAATCCGTCTGCTCGAACAGAAATTTCTTCAGAAGAATGAGGCAAAGAGTTAACATTATTTTCAATATACTTTTTAAAATCACACCATTTGTTATTAATTATTCTATACCTCATTCTGGGGAGAGCTCTAGGTATTTCGTTTAATTTAAATTGTGTAAACTTTATTAAAATAGGAAAATGATCACTGCCATGTGTTGAAGGTTGTGTTTGCCATATAACTGAAGATGCTAAAGTAGGTGATACTATTGTTAGGTCTACTGCACTATTATTTTCAGTAGGCTTTGTTCGACGAGTTTCAGATCCATCATTTAGGATACATAGATTTTGATTATCAATTATTTCCAAAAGATCTCTGCCATAGCTATTAGAAATAGAGCTACCCCATGTCCTATGATGTGCATTAAAATCACCCATGACTACACATGGCTTAGGAATAAGAGATAACAGATTGTCGATTTCAGTGTTAATTTGGGAGGAAGGATGCGGTATATAAATAGAAACAAAACATACATTATTAATAATGCATGCAACAGCAGAAAAACGATTACTGTTATGGGGAGGGAGAGAAAAAATTGTAAAAGAAAAAGAATTATTTACAAGAAGAACGGCTCCTCCATACCCATCAGGTCTATCATCCCTGAGGCAGGAGAAACCGCTCAATTTGAACACAGAGCCTGGCTTAAGCCAAGACTCTGTGATGGCGATAATAAAAGGGTTGTATACATTAATTAAATAGATAATTTCACTTTTTTTGGAGACTACACTCCTGCAGTTCCATTGAACTGCGGATCGGGCGTGATCCATTGTGGTTGTGAGTGTAGTATGCTAATGATGTCAATTATCTTGGCAGCGTTGGACGGTTCAATGGTATTAGACTGTATTAGAGAGTTTAAAAGGGCAATTACATCAGATATATTAAGTTGCCTATCCTTAGGTGTGCCCTCTGTCAGAGCGCAACCGTTAGATAAGGCTGAGGTTGGAGTGCTAGTTAAATTATGATGTTCTTTTTGATCATAACCTTTAGTTAATGTGGGAGGTGAACGTGGTTTTAAAAAGACAGTTTTTCTGTAAGACGAAGGAGAAGAGGGCTGGTTTAGTTTGAGGGAGCTTGTAGATTGTGGATTTTGATCTTTTGCTGTGGCTACCATTTCAGCATAAGACCGCGATAGAGGAGGATGGATTCTAGTAGCTTCTACGTAGGAAATACACTGCTCTGCCATTGAAAATTTGATCTTTTGTTGCCTTGTATATTCCGGACATGACTTACTAGTAGCAAAGTGTATTCCCCCGCATGAGCAGCAAGAAATACACTCCTCATCAACATCACACGTATCACCAGAGTGTTCCCTACCACATTTAAAGCAGCGAGGCTTGGACCTACACTGCAACTTTGTGTGTCCAAAACGACAGCAGTTGTAGCATTGAATGGTTGGGTATGTATATAATTGAACAGTCAAAGCAGTATAGCACATGTAAATACGTTCAGGTAACACCTGACCATCAAACGTCACAACCACTGTCTGAGTTGGCTTCCAAACTGGAGTTCCATTGACTATTTCTTTGAAATTAATACGTCTTAATTTTAAGATCTTCCCACAACCATTAGGAACCGTGGTGCATTCCATCATCTCCTCTGGAGAGAGGTCTGCGGGCACTCCACGGATAACACCCATGCGTGAGACATTGTAGGTAGGTATAAATGCTTTGAGGTTGTTGCTATTGAGACTGTTATGGTTAATAAATGCGTTAGCATCAATGTGGTTATTAAAACCAATGGAAACTCTGTTTCTACCTATTCTTTTAACACTACCATTAATAACATTGTAGATCGCATTTCTCCTCAAAAACTTGCCAAAGATAATGGGGTGAAGAGTAGAACTATCATTTGGAGACTCTGTGACACGTTGGACATGAACAATATAGGGTGCATTATCTGTAGATTCATATTGAGTTCTTGTAACCGGCACCGGCGGCGGCGCAGGTGGGGATGAATTGGGTGACGAAGAAGGTGCCTGAACTGATGGCATTGGAGCGTCAGAAACTAGTGGTTCAGCACTTGATGGGATGATAGTAACATTGTTGTCAGATTTATCAGAATTCATGGAGGATTCTTCACAGAAGCATCCTTTAGTCTCGTTAGAACCATGTCGCTTCCGCTTATTACAGTGCTTGCATATTTTATGCAAACGACTGCGTTTACGCTTCTTTCCTACAGAAGTGTCGGTATCCACTGCTGACTCGTTAGATTGCAACTTATCGAAGCTATTAGAGAGAGTTACGTAGCAACCAACCGACGGGACTATGCCCCCGCCGGGATCCGGCGGCTCCGGCTCCTCCATCAGAAAAATCAAGAAAAAACTTACCAGATACTTTTATATATACACAAAACTACTTTAAATACAATAAATAATGAAATTAATGCTAAATCCTAACTCTACTGATCAATCTATCCTATAAAATTAAATTTTAAAAATTTGGTGGGAAAAATCGCGGCTTCCCTGTTCGATGTTTCCCGCCTTTTTTCTCTCATCATGTTGATTGATTGCCGTGGTCGTCGTGGTCAGTCGTGGTTGGTGCGCTATGACGCGTTGCTATGACAACACAACCAACGACGAACGAACGGAACGATAGACCGACGACTGCCGACGCTAGTGATGCCAACTTAGCTACTTTACAGCTAGATCTGGCAATTTTTGGGTGTCAGACAGTTAATTTTATAAAACAGCTTTTTTAGCTGTTTTTCACATCTCACACTATGAAGCATTTTTATTATTTAGAGTACCTAGAACATTTTATGCAGAACCCAATAAATAACGGATGTTATTTGGTAACTATATACTAACATAATCGAGAACCCTCGTGGCGTCACCGGAGCACGGGGGGTGGCTGCCACTTATACCGCGTGCACACTATGCCTATGCCGCTGCCAGAATACTGCGTTCACACTATGCCCATGCCAGAATATTGCGTTCACACTATGTATGATGGCATCAATGCCGCGGACTTATTGCCACAGCAACATCGCCTTTATTCTCACTAAGCGGCATTCATGTTGGCAGTGGCATAGGCATAGTGTGCACGCGGTATTACATAGGGAGGGAGGGTCGTACCAAGCAGGTGGGGCTCCTGAAATGCTAGCTTTTTTTCGCTATTTTAGGCAGTAAGCTAGGTTAGGTAGGTAGCAGTTGGCAACACTGCCCGCCGCCCGGCGCGATGTCATATCTCGTTGCTTTTCTTGCGAAGATATTTTGTTTTGCTTTGTGTCGAATTTGTCGTGACCAACGCAGCTCGCTACGCTACGAGTTATTTTTATTTGGATTGATTGCCCGATGCTTCTGCAGTATAGAAATAAAATACTCTTCTCTAGATATTTATTCCTATTCATTCATCCAAAGCCGGTCACGTAAGTTCTAACAAAGATGATAAAGGTTTAGCTCTACATAGGTCTTATAACGTGCCTGTAGGTACCTGTTATCAACATGATAAAAAAACACTATTATCGTAGCGGACCTGTGTTTGCTCAGCTGTGGGAAGAAGTAGGGTAATTAACAAAAACTGATTAGATTACTAGATTGAGTTCCAAGAAAAGTTCCAAGAAAAAATTATTGATATAAGGTTGAAACATCTTGGTTAACTGTAAAATAGCTTCGTAAATTACACAATACTGTAGTTGCCCAAAGCGAGC
This sequence comes from Eulithis testata, assembly GCA_947507515.1. NCBI lineage: Eukaryota > Metazoa > Arthropoda > Insecta > Lepidoptera > Geometridae > Eulithis > Eulithis testata. The sequence goes on along the minus strand of OX382196.1, from coordinate 9,972,284 downwards.
ATACACTGTCTCAAATCCTGAACACAATCATAAAAGGATCGGTAAGGCGGTTGCAGGGTTGCATCATACAGTTTGAGTACTTCAATAAACTTCTTGATGGCTTCTCCATACTTCCCTTCCTCCATTGCGGAACGACCCAGTCGAAACAACATTTCTGTGTCCTAGAACAAATATAACAGTACTTTTTATGAATGGGTCTCAATTTATATGAATGTTTGCAAATGAGTATATCGTGTAAAAGATTTAAATCTAAGAAGATTACTTAGTCTAAAAAGATCTAAAGCTATTTAAAAAAAATAAGAAACTAAAAATTAAAAAAAAATACTGATTTATTTTCAGGTTCATTGAATGACAGTTTATGAACCATGGCAGATGATGAAGAAGGTATAAAAAAATATATTGTTAAAAAAAAATTACTTTAAATATATTCTGTCTATTTACTTATGTTCTAATTAACTTTAAAGCACAATAATATAAATAAGTTTTGTCAATATTTCAGTTGTGGAAGAGGAAGAAGTAGTAGCTGGTGAAAGTGAGACTGCTCTCGCCCCGGTTGAGGCGCAGAAAGCACTTGCACCACCAAAATATGAGGTTCGGCCGGGACTTGGAGAGAAGTAAGAAATTCTATGCTCTAATCTAGGCTTTGGTTATGAGTAACTAACACGTGGACTCATGCTGAGGTCTCTGCTAAAACACTTTTGTATGTAACACTGTGTAAGCTGTATAATTCTAATATTATAAATGCGAAAGTTTGTGAGGATGTATGAATGTATGGATGTATGTTTGTTCCCTTTTCACGCAAAAACTATTGCTCCTATTTGGATAAAACTTGGAATATATATTATCCCATTTGTCAGTGACCTGGAATAACACATAGGCTACATTTTGTCCCGGAAAATCAACAGGATCCAAGGGGACGCGAACGAAGTCGCGGGCTATCGGTATATTCATTTACTATTGCTACCCGCTTTAGTACTTTTGCTGCGCCTTCACAGGGTACATGACTGTCCTAGATCCGTTGGATCCCATTGATTTTCCGGGATAAAAAGTAGCCTATGTGTTAATCCAGACAATATATTCTAAGTTTCATCCAAATCGGTACAGTAGTTTTTGTGTGAAAGAAGAACAAACATACATACATTCATACTTACATTTATCCTCACAATCTTTCTTAATTATAATATTATATTTTAAACCATGTATGCATCAATAAATGAAATGAAATGAAACTTTTTGTCTAATCTCCCTACTATATCTTACGTCAAGCTGTCGGCCCCGGTTCTAGCAGTTGTTAAGCCATGATGGAGGCCTTAAGGCGGCCTAAAAACTCCGTCACCAGAGTTGGCGAGTAGATAACTCATACGAGCTTGCTCACTATAATCTTACAGATTCCAAGGACAAAACGTGCGAGATATAATCCTATCGACAATGCAGGAACAGTTGATGGGCCGTCAGTACAGATCTGATCAAGCACCGCGATGGGCTAAAGTCATTGCTAATGGAGTACGTCAAAGGGTCCAAGATCTAGATATGAAAAGGTAAGATTCTTTATATACGTCGCATATTCTGATGTTGCGTTTATGTCGCGTTCACATCACACTATACCGCACTTGGCAGGGAATTGGGCAACCCAATTCCACGATCATGCCGTGGCAATAAGTTCGCGGCAATAATGCCGGCAGCGGCATGAGCATAGTGTGAATGCGGTATTACACTCGGCTGCAGTCGGCAGTGAAGTGGGCATCAGCCTCATCTAAACACGATCATGCCTTTGTCCCGGCATGCTCAAGCCCTTTCTCCTTAATGAGAATAAAGGCGATGTTGCTGTGGCAATATGTCCGGAATTACTCGCGGCATTATTGCCGGCAGCGGCATGAGCTGATTGTGATCAATCACACAAATGCTTGTTATATTCCTTCTTGGTAAGTACTCCACGAACCACAGCACGAAGGCAGAGCTAGTTCTGCCTGAGCTGTGACGCCTGTCACACCTCAGAAAGGACGTACTATGGACAGGATTATTCCCTCTTAGGCGTATGTATAAGGCAGACAACCTTCTCGCTCGCACATTTCAACATTTATAATATAACTAAATGTAATTATGTGAAATTTCAGACCTTCAGGGTAGAGAGAATAACAATGCAAAGGTTCAGTAAAAATATCACATTGATCCAAACAAGTTTTCTAACCAAAAAATTTGCAATATCGCATTGGTATAAGTTTTTTGGTCGGAAAACTTGTTTGGATCAATGTGATATTTTTACTGAACCTTTGCATTGTTATTCTCTCGACCCTGAAGGTCTGCAATTTCACATAATTACATTTAGTTATATTATATCTTAAAAAATGTTGAAATGTGCGAGCGAGAGGGTTGTCTGCCTTATACGTACGCCTTAACACGCAAGAGATATATTTTTCGCTATATCAGTATTTTTATCTTTTCAGGTACAAAATAGTGGTGCAAACCACAATAATAGAAATGAAAGGGGCTGGTGTTAAATGCGGTCAGCGCTGCATATGGGACCCCGAGACAGATGACTACGTGGACGACCTCTACAGAAACGACACTATGTTTTGTTACACCATAGTGTATGGAGTGTACATGTACTGATCTCTAGGTATTTACCTATTTAATTTACTATTTTTAACCGACTTCAGAAAAGGAGGAGGTTCTCTTTTTAGTCTTATCATTTAGGGGCGATTCTCAGTACACTTTCTAAGGGCAGTGCCCACTTGACAAAATCTCGAGAATGTGGCACATCAAAACATAGACAGTAGGCAATTCTTATGATGAGAGCAGTTGCTTACAAAGTCACCGTTTTATTAATGGTATTGTTCGTTTTATTTAAAAAATAATCTTTGATAAGAGCGCCACTATGTAAAAGTCTCTGACCCAAAAAAACATGGCAGGCTTTCAAAATATTATTGTCAAGTGAAAAGACTTTTAATTTAAAAGCTGAGACGAACATGACTTCAGTTAAGAATACCTAGATAGAATAACGCCCACCAAAATACGTTTCATACTATAAGATTTAGTCATAATTTATTTTAAGAATTGCAATAAAATGTTTTATTGACATAATCTACCTTTATCATTACATTTCTGCAATATTAACATATGGGGACTAAAGAAAGTGGGATACCCAACGTGGGATAGTACCTAACGACCACATACTACCTACTAATATTAAAATATATATATTTTTTTAATTTATATAAAGGGTTTTGTCGCTTAGCGACCATATAACCCTATAAATATCATTAAAGTTTAGATTTCTGTGAATTACGCAATAGGTACCTAACTGCCGAACTTGGAATCGTTATAGTTCGGAATACTGTACAGAATACTTTATTAGCGTTTTACGCGAGCAAAACCACGGGTAAAAGCTAGTTTCTGTTACAAAGTAATAAATATTTACGTTTATTATTATGAAATATTTCCTACAGTCGTGAGTTTGCTCAGAAATTATACAACTAGAGCAGGCATGATAATTAGGGTATCAGACTTCAAAACATTACTTGATAAATAAAAAAGTCAGAGAAGTATTCACCCCACGGCCCTGTTTGTAATTTTTCAACGTGTTTATCTCAAAACTACTAGACTGATTCATCTGCAGTTTTTAAAGCATAGCTCGATTTCCGGAGATGTTTTTACTGTCGAATTTAATCCTTTGATTTCTTCTCTCAAGTTGGTTTACTAAAGTTCTGCACAATTTTTTTCACTTTCTTAATAATCAAAAGAATATGAAAACTATTAATAAGTACTTCTACTGAAAAATTTCTTGGAGGGACTTGGAACCTTTCAGTTCAAAAATTTCTGATACGACAATAATGTGGCTCATTCCAATTTTCCCCTGACTAAGTCCCCTGCGTAGGGGATTTCTGGAACTTTTGTCCATAAATCCCCTTAGCTACCACGGCGACTGCCGGCAGGGGAAAACTGGATAAAAGTTCCAGAATTCCCCTTAGTGGCCCATTTACACCGTTTTCTTCTAAAAGTCAAAATAAACAAAAATAACGTAGCTTGGCCAGCTCGGCACGTGTTATTGACCTTACCTAGAATTTACCTCTTGATGTTGGAATACAATTTGTGGCATTAGAGAACTGTGCTTCATATAGAGCTCCAAACAGATCTTACACTATCTAGTAATCGATCTTATCTATGCTGTACCACTCCTATACAAACTATGCGATCTTTACCTACTGTTTGGTAGCAACAATGTTAGTTCGTTAGACCGATATGCAAAGCTATGCTTGAGATAAGACAAAGATAGATGTTTTTACCTGCTATCTATTATAATCTCCAATAATTTAGATACTAACACGAGTATAGCTTACAATGCATATACCTTACGCACTCACTTACACTATAGAATGCCTTCTATAGATAAACCTTTTAAATAAGAACCACTTGGGACTGGCCCTACGAAGTTTGCGAGGCACGGGCGGGTTAATTTGGTTGACAAAACTGAGAAAGTTTGTTTGACAAGCAGACTGAATCTTCGTCAATAACGCACCTGTTGCCTGCTCTCCGCGCGATCTCCCTCGTACGCGACCCACACCCCTGTGAATTTGCAGAGAGTGGACTGACTTCGTGGTATACGTATACCTATAGTACCCTCTTGATACCTAATTTCTGGATGTACTTACACCTTGTTCTTGGATAGTTTTTGTATCCTTTCATAGTTATTCCTTTAGTTTTATTTCTTACATCAACATGCTCAATGACAATAGTCAACTAAAAAGCTGTGTTCGTACTCACCTGTAAAGACTTGAGCCCCTTCAAGATATTGGTGTACTGCTGGCATAGCTCACATTTCACCATGAATTCCTTTGCGTCGTATGGCACCGCTATCACGTTGTCACATGGCTGGTCTGAGTCACATCTGCAAGGTACAAGAACCTTGTAAAATTTGTAGAAATACCATTTCCTATCCAAATATACCAAGACTCCATGTTAGGTATTCTTAAAATAAATCCTACCAAGGCTAACAATAAACTATTATGTCCTCAAGATTCGTCTTTGAACTGTCTCTACAAATCTTCTCCAAAAATGAAACCTACCAAAAATATCATAAAACTGGATACTTTTATAAATCTGTCAAGATTTAACCAGTAAAATGTGCATAGCATTTTAACGAAACCAAAAATAAAATTTTATGCCCAAGGTGATATTTCCTTTTTTATGCATTTAATTGTATTTACCTTTGAACCCTCACAAAATTACTTGCCTACATTTTAAGTACCGAAATATAAAATATATAAAAGCTTCCTTATATCCTTCGTACGTGATACTGATTCTATCATGATCATCCAACAACGTTACTGATCACTCTTATTGTGAGAACCGGTCATTTTTTTCACACATTCCTTTTACGATCCCGAGGACTCTACCAACTCAGATAAACTAACACATACGATCAACCCTGGACATTACAAAATGGCTTTACGCAACTGAACACAAAAGTAGCTAGTGAGATATTGTCAGTAGTAGGTGATATTGAGATATTGCTATTGTCTGGAAAAAACAAACCTCCGTCATTAGAAGTTAATGACACGAGGATTCCTTACCTAAATCTCATGTAGTTCTCAGTCATCTCTTCATAAGAAGGCCAGTTGTTCTCACAAGGTTTGCAACCGCAGTCAAACCAGTACTGCTCCTTCAAGAGAGCCCGTCTTTTTTCCTTAGGGACAGTTGTGAAGATTGGTCCGTAGTTCTCACAAACCTCTTCGCCTTTCTTGATGTTCTTTATTGCGCGAACCACCATACTTGCGCCGATGAAATACCTGAAAGTTACAAACACTTTTGATCACCCATAGACTTTGCCAGGGTTAGATAAATAATATTTAAAATAAAAAAATCAATGAAAATGTTACCACTTGCCTAGCTACTGAAGGATCGCAACCGTGATTGAAAAGAGCGAGCGTCGGGAATACGGCTCCCGCTAAGAAAACCGACTTTCCGTCATGTTTAATCACATTTTTGTTTGCTTTTGGCTTAGAACATTGTACCTCAAAAACTTCGTGGGCATTGAATTGCAGAACCTGTAGATTTTTCAAAACAAGATCTCCAATCAAAGCCAAATCTTCTTTATACTCATCAACTGCCATCGATTTAATCTCATCGATTTGAATTGGCTGCACTCTAGGTTTCCCGTCAAAATAGCCACAGATTTCCAGTAGCTTCACAAGAAAAGCTGCCATTTCAGTTCTATGTATGAAATCTTCCTTGTTCCTCTTATCTTCGTGAGCTACTAAGTTATAAATAGTTCTGTAATCATCAGTTTTGTATAACCCTGTGGGAGGGTCTAAAGACAAGTCTTTAAAGTAGCCTTTTTCGTGTTGTGTGATTATTCTAAGAGCTATTTGGCATGTGATAGAGCAGCCAGATTTCCAAAGTAGGGGGAGTATGTGGCATTCGTATGCATGGTACGATTTCCGTGCTGCCTCTGAACATGCGTCACTGCAGAATACAACATTCGGGCATTTTGGACAAGCCAACGGAATCACACATCTGTAAAAAAAGAGATGTGCTTGTTTTATTTTGCCTTTACCATTTAAAATCACAGAAAGCAACTTCCTACTGGTATCATTTACCTCATAAAACAGTTTTGGCAATGTGTCTTGGAGAATTCTGCCAAAATAACACCACCATGTGGTTTTTCGATCAACACAACTTCTCCTGCTTCTATATCCCTAGACGCAGTTGCAAACCGTCCTCTCACATCATCTTTATCAATTGTGATAGCATCTGACGCTGCGGGATACTGAGAGTTTCGTTTTCCCGTTAATTTTGGCTTAGGGGGAGATCTGTTCAAGGGTTCAGGGTCTTTTTTACCACCGGTTAAAACCATTCCCTTGTTCAGTACTTCGAGCATCAATTTGGCATCTGTTCGCATTTTTAGCCGTTTCTCTTTGTCTAGTTTAGTGGCTTCATCGAGCGAACTTATTGTGTCTCTAAAAATACAAATTATTTGGTTAGTTCTTTTGGCCGGTTCTATGCGTAAATTCTAACGTTCGGTCTATACGTACTGGAAAGCTTTTATTGCTTCTTGGTTTCGCTTTAAAATGAGAAGACTCCTGGCTTTCCTCTCGTAGACTTTGTACCTCAAATGTCTTGGGTACGGCAGAGAAAGGCATCTCCGGATGTCTGCCAACGACTCCTCATACTGTTCCAAATGATTCAATGCGGCTGACCGATTTGCAAAAACAATAGCGAGCTCCTCGGCTAAAATAAACAAACAATGTTTGTTATTTTATCTTGTTTACTTGATTAACACGCTAATCCGTCGTCTTAATTCCATACAAATGAGTGTTTAATTACCAAGTTAAATATACAAGGCACTGTAATAAGGAATTGTCATTACATTGACGAGCAGCATACAAAATGTTCTTAATTTATATGACAGAGCAGGCGAGCTTTTATATTATTAGACAATTCAGTTCTATTTCTATTACAGTAGGTACTAACATGTACTGATTATCGTAGTTTTTATATTCTCTTTGGTACGTGGTTAACTCATTTCCTGTCCAAGACCCATAAATATAAATTGGAACAAGAATTAGTTCGCTCCTCAAAGCCCGCAATTTCAACACGGTTTGCGGTCAAAGTTCACAAGTTTATATTAAAAACATCTGCATGCAATCCGCGTTTGTTTGTTTATATGACATTCGACACCGTAACCTACAACTTACTTTCCTTCTCCGGTATATGAACCATGCTCTGACTGTAAAGCGCCATCGCCATGCCCCAGTCACCTTTCTGCACAGCTTTATTACCCTCATCCTTGAATTGCTTCGCTTTTTCCAAGTACTTTCTTACTGGAAAATCGCCGCCGGTCTGACATTTCTGCACCGCGTCCGCCAAATCGTAACTTTTAACTGCCGGTAGACTGCACAAGTAGGAGACTCGCTTAGCGTTGTTCTCTAGATTCACGAAGTTATGCTTTGTTACGTCGTCCAATGAACTGTTTATGGTGTCGTGGAAGTTCTTGAAGAATCCATCCTTGGCTTGCGACATTATGAAAACTAGCGTTGTGACAAGCGATCAGAAGGTTAGAAACTAAGGAAAGCGCATCAGTCGGCTACCGGTTCTATTTTAGTATTTGGGACGTCGATCTGTTCATTACTTCAGTCAGGTCGGATTCTAGTATTATCTCTGGTAAATGTTTATCTAATAACTTCATTTTACTGTACATCAGTAGGTTCAAAAAAGATTATTTAAATGTTTTCCTTTTATGAATTCCATGAATTCAATCTAAAATTCTACTGACTCATACCGAATCGAATGTAGAGCAAAAAGTTCACAGCTCAGATTTGTTTGGCTCGTGGTCACGAGTCAATGATCTCCACGAAAAAGCCTCTAAAACTCAGACCCCATATTAAAATGTAAATATAAACTACACAAAGGATGATTATAATGGAACCGAGCACGCAACAGATTCTAAATATTTTTTTGTGCTAATAGTAGAGTTCAGCTTTGAATAAATATATGCTTGGATTTAGAAGTTGTAATGCTCAGAGATTTTATTACTGGCTTTTTGTGGAACGTATTACGATCCAGCCAGATGTCGTTGGCATTATTGTACGATCTGAATCGTTGTTATTCTATTAGGTTGTATTGTTAGCACTTTATTTTGATCGTTTCTATTCTTGGGTTGCAAACGCATACACGCGTACTCTCTCAAATGTTCCATTGTATAATTTTATACTGATTGCCTATCAGTGCTTCACTGATTCTGCTTCATGAGAACAGGCAGATAAAAACGAATTCAGAAAATACATCATTACTGCGCGTGGTATTACTTTTTTCAGCTTGTTTTTCGTTCAAATTTTTATATCAATCTTCTCTATGTCGTAGTTTCGATCGCATTTAAGAGTGTTGTAATGGAAGTATCTACCTGCATAGCAAAGGTTACTTAAACTTGGGTATGTAAGTACGTAAAACTATATAATAATTATCGCAGAAAATTAATTAGGCATTCTCTAATCAACCTACAATGCTCAATTTTCTCGATAGTTACTCAAAGAGACCAGCCCAAACATCGAACACATCAATCGATACGCATACCACACGTTAAACGGAAACAAATTACCTATACCGTCTACTTTTTCTTTGGTTATAATAAATAATATATTCTTGGACATATCACACAACGCTCTCTATCGTAGGTGCCAAATAACACCGCAATACAGGTCATTCACCCAACTTCACAACGATGTCGCAAAATTCAATTTATGAATGGCTAATTCTGTCGCTTTCCATACAAACCTGTCGCTAAGACGGTAATCGCTCAAATCTCGTAGTACTGTTTGTTTACCGTACTCGTACATAAATTGAATTTTGCGACATCGAGGTGAAGGTGGGTGAATGACCTGTATTGCGGTGTTATTTGACACCTACTATAGTCCCAAAATAAATATCAAGTTAAATGTTGCAGAAATTTTCTGAGGGATTTAGAGTTAGATTTTTTTGTCAGAAAACTTACGTCTCAAATCTTGCCAAAAGTTTTTATCACGCAACTGAATCCTTGAAGCCCTGACAACTGCCGGCTTCCAAGTATATGATGAAGATCTGTCTTTATGCTCTGATTTCTACGTAAATTAGATAAAGCTTCTCTGAATATACAATTACGTCTGAGTTTGCGGTTATAAAAACAAAGAAATGTTACTTTTGTTTTCATTATTTTCCTGCTCTAGAACTGGTGGTGCAACAGTGTTTTAGATTAACATACTACACTGTACTGTAACCTGATTTTATCTTACATTGCGAAATTTAAAAAATCTTTTGTTTTTGGTACCGTCTCCATCGCAGGTTTCTTTCAATTTAAATTTATTTATTTATCTTTAGACATCACATGTTTAACGTCAAAAAATACAAGTTTAATAATTCATTATTTTTGTTTTAAATTGCCTAGGAATACTTTATTCATAATATATAGTATTCCAGGGCGATGTATTTTGTAAGGCTTGCACTCAACAGCTCCCAACCTATACTAGGTCGCCTTTCTAGTCGGGGCTCTCGAAAACTCTTTTACCTTTATTCAGCTTTCCCCTGCTCCTTTCAAGTTAGTTTTACTTCGTACTCAAAATACTGGTTTAAAGTTAGAACCATTACGGTCACATAAAGTACAGTTTCCTGTTACATTATTTCTGAAACACCCCGTTAGCACATAAGACATATTTATTTCACACCAGCTTGAAGAACTGTATACTTATGGCTACATGTAACCACATGTAGCCATAAGTATCACCAAAATTAGAACTGGCAAGCGATTTGCATGATGTTCATCGAGCGGGGATAATAGTTGTGCATAAGCACTTTTTTTACATCAAAATTGATAAAGGTATCATCTTAGATTGTTCTCGTGACATGAGAATAACAATTAAAACGTAGAAACTAGAATAATTTGTAGACGTAATCTCAAGCTTTTATGTAGATAATTGAAGCAGACATAGTTTGCAAAGAATGGCAACCCTGGAAATCTTAAGAAATATTAAAAATGCCTTAAAAGGTGAAGTAATCCACATTATGATTCAGCGCACATAATACGTAGCATTATTTTAATCATAAATAATGGAATATGATATGAGCTGCAATGAGGTCTGGTATATTTCTAAGAAGGCTCTTGAAGGTGCAAAATTAAACTGTCGAGAAAAATATATTATATATTGTGTGAATTCCGTTGATTGACGTCAAAGCATCAATATTAATAGTTTAGGATCAATAACAAAGCAATTCCTAGTATTATCAAAGGAAATATTTTTTTTTTTTCGTAATGGTCAGACTGATCAAGATGCAATACTTAATCTATGTTATCTACCTAGTGGATACATCTAACACCTATTAGGTACTAGTGGAACCGGGAAGTGTCACACTATCGGACATGTAGGTCTTGTAATATTGCTGGATTTATTACACACGGTGTAAACAAGACCCAAGCATCTCTGACGAAAGAAAAGTCATATGATATCTTCGGTTGTGCATATGTTCATGTTTTGAGTTTTAAAACGACAGTGTACGAAAGGTCACATAGGGGGCGCAATAGTCAGTGGACCTGACTTCGTCATTGTATATCGAGAGTATGAAACAAAATATACGATAATCACAATATTCAAAACACACAAATCTGGAACAAGTATTTACAAATCCTTCAAACTTATTGCCTCCCTGCATAATTCAAACCCTCGCCTCACACGTCTCCGGTGGTTAGTCATCAAATCATGGCTGGTTAGTTCGTTTTTAAATTCGTTTAAAGATTGGCATCAATATTACAGTCATCCAAGATCTACTTAGGTTCTCTAGGCATTGTGTAATATCTAGTACTAGATCCAGTCGATGAGACAGATTACCAAGGAAATGTGTGAAAAGACAGCTTAATTGCAAATTATGATCAATTATATCGTTGTAATTCTCCTTTATTACGTTTAGGTAAAATCAGTGTAAAACCCGGATATTTATAAATGCTCTGCAGGTTTTTTTTTTCAAATTAAAAAAATATATTTTGAAAGAAACACCTACTGAACATGACCGATGTGGTGAATAAAAATCTTGTATGAAATCCTGCAACGTTTCTCAAGACCACTCATTAGATGGAGCGATGTGGTGATGAAGAAAAAAGAATGCAGACACTACCACCAGATGAAAACCAATTCTAAGAGAGATATAATGACCTTTCCTGTTATGGTACCTTCGTTCTGGTATCCTCTTGCATGGAACAGTCGTAGCTCATAAGTATACTCCTTAACTGCTAGGAGTCTCCGAAGGCAAGTTCAAACTCATGCTTATTTTTTGTTTAGTGCGCCACACTACCATTAATTAGGCGTTTATAAACTTTAGATAAACGATCAGGATGTGTGATACGCATCAGAAATGATGGTACAGGTCCATCTGCGGAGTTGATTACATAATCACAACGCGGTGCACGCTACCGCCAGTCACGACTACCTACGTTTTGCATCGCACTAGTTTATGCTAGGCGTAAAAAATTTACTCTCGAAAACTGGACTTGTGTACTTCATAGCAAAAAATGTCTTTAAGTAAGTAGGTGGTACATCTTTTTTAAAATGGGTCCTCTGATAAAACAACACCTACATCCTACGGAAGCGGAATTGAGGGAAGAATGGGTTGAGAATAGGGTTCCCGTTAGATTTGGGATTTTCTTCAAGGGAATATAGTAGGTTACTAAATATAAGCTGTAAAACCGACGGGGGAAAGTCGTTCGATTCTAAGATTTTAGCACTTTCATCAAATGACCTCTCATCATGGGATGGTTTTTATGGGCGCTGACCAAAAACTATTCACTTACTACATCTTGTTCTAGTGATCTGGTTTGTGCGTCTCCTACGTGACTGGAATGTCCTGATTTTCTGTGAACTTTTTGAAAATCTAGATTCTTATCATCACAAAAAATTGGGGGCGATTTCTAGAAAATAAGAACTTCATAGATTACCTACCTTGCCTGCAAGATAACAAACTAACTCGGTCTATCTTTCCATGTGTGGCCATAATCAGCCATCTAAGAAGGTAATCTTAAAAGGTTGCATATAATTTCAGGATACATACAGAGGGCATTCTCTGTATAGTAGGTGCCAAATAACACCGCAATACAGGTCATTCACCCACCTTCAAAACGATGTCACAAAATTCAATTTATGAATGGTAAACAAACAGTACTGCAAGATTCGAGTGATTACCGTCTAAGCGACAGGTTTGTATGGAAAGCGACAGAATCAGCCATTCATAAATTGAATTTTGTGACACCGTTTTGAAGGTGGGTGAATGACCTGTATTGCGGTGTTATTTGGCACCTACTATAGCTACCTATAGGTAAAGGTCTACTTTATCACACATCCTGATAGTAAAACTGCCAATATTTTTTTATCTTTATGACGTATGAAAATGTAATATCTTCAAATAGGAATTCGCAAGGCAATCTCGTCATAATTCATCCTGCGTCGTCAGACAAGATGCGCGATGCGCGAGCGCAGGCCACATGCCGTGCCACGGTCGACGAAACGAGACGCTTCCTCAAACGACATGACAACTTACCATATTTTTATTGGTAACTGCTCGATGACTGTTTAAGACTATAATTTTGGCAAATAAGGGTCAAAATATGTACGCAGTACAGTGATAGTAAATTCAACTTCCTGTAACGATATTTTTGAGGATAGTTTTGTTTCAGGATACGCATCAGATACCTATGGAGTACCTATGGGTGTTGGACTCATAGGAATTAGTCACCATACTCTCAATCTCATATGCTAGAGGGTAGCTATTAGGGCTTTTCCTAGTGTGAGTACCAATGTTGTCCAATATGGACTTATAAATGGCGAATCCTTTATTCGATGGTTTTTATTCCGTTTTAGTAGTCTATTTTGACAGCAGCAGTGGATTACGCGCTTGTAAAAAACGTACTTATACCTACCGTGTCTTAAATGCTCGGTTATACTTATCTAGAATCCCAATTATCTCTAAAGATCCTTCCGCTATCACCAATCAGGACAGCCTCCAGGCTGCAGGAACCAATCAATATTCTTATCAGCAATAACCCTTAGCTTCCCATTGGCACGCGGTTCTTTCCTCTTGCTAATTAGGTACTTTTCCTCTAACATATCCGGTAGGTGGTGTATCTGTATTGATGCTTGGTATGATTGATGGTTTGCTGAAAAGGAATGTTTTCCTGTTAGTTCTATAGAGAAAATCATATAAGAATCATACGGGAATCTTTGAAGAAAGCAGAGTAATGTGTGTGCGACTACCGGCATGTGTGCTGAATAAAAGAAAAGAAGTTAGCTCAGGATAAACTGATGATTCGCCAACCTAAACTATAATTTATACATCAGATAGGTACATATCATCTACTAGTATTTTCTAGCAACATGGCTGGATTGTTTATCTTCATTACAGTAGGTAGGTAGGTAATTAGATACCATGTTTTTACCTGTCATGGCATTTTTGCATTGTCCTCGCATACTGCTCTACATGCCTCTGGGTTATCGACTTGCACTTTACCGCTGTCATATTTACCTATTCTCCTATTCGTATGTGGATTTTTCGGCTTACAACTAGCCCGCTGCAATCCTTTGCACGTTTGAAGTCCTATTTATATATTACCTAGTTTTAGACTAAAGTCCGGGGAGTTAAGTTTAGTACAGCTTTATATGTTCTAAAAACAGACGGTAATGGTAGCAGTGCACTGGTAGCATTAGCTCTGTATCTCCTTCCAATATTTGCATTGTGTACGATAGAAACTCGACCTTGATTTGGAGAGAAAATGTTTACCATCCAAACATTATGATAAAGATCAGAGTCGGCGCCGTGCTGCTGTTTTATGAAGGTATTGTAACTCCTATAGTGTTATCTCGGCATGGTATTGCGTCATGGTCAGATTTTTTGCTTATCTTTATAACTTTCTTCTTTGGGTACTTTGCTGTGGAATAAAACTTACAAACACGATTGCAGCATTCCGCAATCTGAGACTGTTTTATCCCATGTTATACCTACCTAGGAAAGATGTGAAGGAATAGAGCATTTTGATCCTCTCAGTATCTATAGTTGGCGACAGAAATTTTATCCTTCGCCTTGGAAATGTCTGTTTTAGATACACGTGCATGATTGCATACATCTAGGTATCCATAAACTAAGTACCTACTACCTACTTTATCTTCATGCTTATTAACTTACCTACGTCTTCAGAGACATTTAATTCTATGATATTGTAAGACATGACACAAGATTGCTTATTTACGTGTCCTAAGTAATGCCTGCGTCAAGTTTTAATTAAAACCAGAGCCATCCAACGTGAAATACTTCCTGTGAAGATTGCATTATAATTGCTTGATCTAGATGCTCCGAGAGGGTTCTATAATGCGAAGACTTCGTATGTCACTTTGCATGTCTTGGTAATGTCTTCAAATATACGTTTCCACTTTCATACGAGAATTGGGAAATTCGCAATTTTTAGAGCTCTGTGCCTACAGAAAACTGAGTCGTTTGGAGACAACAAGGAAGAATCACAGGCGTTTTGGTCTCTGGTGCCATAGAACATGATTCGTCCAAGCCTAGAACAGAATGTATATGTACGAAGTCATATTATATTCCACTTTCTGTCAATGCAGGATGTCTGGTAAAAAAAACAAGAGCAGCTTGCATAATTCGTACTTTTGTACACTATCACCGCTCTCACTTTACGGACACCATCAAAAGGGTTTGGGGGCTTAACCCCAGGATATTTTTTTATATACGCTGGGTAAAATGGAAACTGACACATTTACGTCGCAATCGCTAGATGCCTGTAACATAATAATACTATTCAAATGTTATTGTATTATGCCCAATGGCATCATAATCTCGGCAGACTGATTAATTCGCATCACTGTTATGGATTGCGAATCTAATGTTTTTAAATGAAGCTTGATTCATATATCAAATGTTTTGTTAGTCATTCACTACGAGTCCTATAGGAAAATTACCTACAATGAGTTTTTTTACATTCCTAAAGTTATCGACTGCCTCTAGTTTGTAAGAAATGAAAGACCAGCGGTGTTCCTGAAAGAGTCGAAATGCGACCTTTGACGTCATCCATATTAGAGTAAAATCTCTGCCGGACTGAGCATAAGGCCCCAAAACCACAACATTTGTTTAAGGAATTTCCAATTCAACATGTTCTCAATACAGTCTCTTGCCTTCTCTCAAAATCTCATTTAGTGTCTAATCTAAACCAAGCAGCGCACGTGTAAAAAATCGTAATGTCTAAATGTAAAATGCACATTGAAGTAAAAATATACCGATTAGCATATTTATTATGATATGGTACCAGAAACTATCTTCAAAATAAAGTTGCGTAGTTAACTTTACCGATTAGATACTCTACATTTTCAATGGATGTATCTACTTCAGTGGGTCAAAAATATTATTCGCTGATGCAAGGGCGGAACTATGCTCTCAAATAGACAGAATTGTCGTAGGTGTTTAATAATTTCCTTTATGAAGTAACTTTTCACTAATCTATGGGTCTACGGGAGGATATGACCACATCTACTGCTATATTTTTTACGCCCACATCAAATGACGCGCATATAGATACTTTACTTATGTATTCTTTCTTTGTTTTGCTGTTGTTTTTTGTAGGTAAACCTCAGGCCTATAAAAGCAATTGATAATTTATATGCCTAATTCGTGACCTTTACCGAGATAATTTTTGCCAACATTTTTTTAAAGAATACGGATTACCTAGATCTTCTTATGTATAGATCTAAATTGGCGTATGTAGTGTTTTTAAAATGTTTACAAAGAATTCATGTCACGATTCACGAAGATCATTTTAGCTGTAGTTGGACTCTTTGTAAAAGACTTCGTCCAGGAAGTATAACGACCATCGATCCTACAACTTACCTATTTCTGTAGCGAAGCAGTGATGCTCACATTGCTGTGTTCTGGTTTGAAGGCTAGGGTGTGGGTGCTCGTGCCGCAGTGCAATGCATCACAGGGCACGTCCTCAGTGAACGTGTTCAGTGAGCCCTTGCATTATCATAGACAGCGGTTCGGTACGCCATCAGCCCACTATGTTAAAGTTGTCAAAAAATGTCAGTACAATAGGTAGGCACGTAAAGACATTCATTTTGTGAATTACATGAGTACCTATCAGGTCTATAAATAGTAAGTAGGTATGAGAATAATCCGCAACGGTCCAGCAATCGGAGGGCAAGCAAGGTGCCTTCCAAATAAATTGTTTTATACTTTATACTTTAATTTTCGCGTTAATATAATTAAAATACCTTAACTTTTTTGCTGGGTAAAGTAGTAGTGAGTGATGTTTTCGAATTAAATTGACTAAAAATACATTTGATGGCGTACCTGCGTGTAATTACTGATTCCGGTCTTTATTTTGTTCTTTGTCTTACTCACCGGTCGCCGGACACTACATTTTTTAGCTCGTAAACAAAACAAAAACGTTCAGAATGCAAGAACCGCTACTATGAAATATCAGCGCTTGTAGGATCTGCCCATATTAGCACAAACGGGCCTCCGACCACAGCCACCTAGTTTCCTTTTTCATGCATTTTGTAGAGACTTCCTGCAGCCGGTGGTGGCCACACGCTACACCATTTGAAACTGTATCAAGTGACTGTCGGGCGGTTTGCGTTCAGCCGACTTCATGCGACTTTATATCTCACGTATTTTTTTACAGGATGTCTCGTAGTTTTCGGAAAACGTAGTTCCCAGTTTACGTGTACGTTTATAACCCAAAATATAGGGTGGTAAATGGTTATGTTGTACCGGTGTGACAGGTGTACTTACTGTCAGATGCTTTCGAGTCGTGTTTCTATAGTAGCGTGACTATAGAATTTTTATGCGCAGAACGTAAAACCCATAATTCAAATTGTTGTTTTTGTTTGAAAACAATTCGGCTATTTAGAATAAGGTTTACAAAAAAAATGTTTTTGCGGTTTTTTTAGAGATAATAGAATGTGCCCTCGTAGCTCTGAAAGTAGGGATCCTATTATAATGCCATTTATGCCAAAGGTGGTTTATCTGGGATGGTTACTTAGCCATGATTGGTGAAAATTGGTGAAGCCGTTTTCAAGTTATGAGGATATTCATCAGCTCTGAAAACCAGTTTTGATAAATTTTCGGCATAATTGCAGTTTGAAACTAGATTACCTCAATGTATTCTTTGATGAACTGAAGTCCATACTCCAAGTTCTAACGATGACCAGCAATGATGAAGAGGATCCAACTAGACTTTTATGGTCGAGGATTTTACATTTCTGTAACATTAACTTGTTAATTAGTGGTGTTTACGGTCAGTAGAACATTCCCAGTGAACTGTCATCATCATTATCACTATCTGATGATGAAGCCGAAAGGTAGTCAAATTGAATTTTTCCTAGTTTTTAAACTTATAAATATTTAGTAGTTTTTATAACGTGTTTCCAAGCCAAAAAACTACTAATCCTGTAGGCAACATTCAATAAAATAAATATATGAAAGAAAAAAACGGGTTGCTTTATCTATGAAGGCAGGTTTTCTTGTCATCAGCGCGGTCTAACCGCCAAGTGCGATAGTCCAAAAGAAATCAAAAATTTTGGTCGTTTGGTCGTAATCGGTTTATAACTTAACTAGCAGCGCCTCGCGGTTTCACCCGCGTAATTCCCGTTCCCGTGGGAATTCCGGGATAAAATATAGCCTATGTTCATCAGGGATAATGTAGGATTCTAATGGTAAAAGAATTTTTTTAATCGGTCCAGTAGTTTCGGAGCCTATTCAATTCATACAAACAAACAAACAAACAAAAAATCAAACCTTTCCTCTTTATAATATTTGTATAGATGTATAGATTTAAAAATTTGTAGCATCAACAACAACTAGATATAAATTGATAATGAAGCCCAATAAAAATACCGAATTACATTACTTACCCAGATAATTTTTTCATGTCACACGATAATTTGTAACAGTATTTATGATGTTAAGCGTGTAAAACATATCAGAGTAGGCACATCAGATATAATCACCGATAAATACCTAAATAGCGTGTAACATAAATTACTGAAACCTATGAAAGAATTATTTTTATATCGGCTTATAAATCGGTAGCATACATTACATGAGGAAACTAATTTTCATCATAAAAGTCGTCGTGTCAAAATATTCTTATTCCCAAACTTTTTTAAACGTCCACCAAGGGGACTTCACGGTACCTATATACCGTCTTCGGTGAGGTAATGCATTGTTAATAGGCAGAGGTAACCCTTTAACAACAGACGGGTCTTCGGCTTGTTGCATCACCTTTTGCATTAAAAAAACGTCGTGTCGTAACAGTATATACTGATTAAAGTTGGGACCAGAATGTTCGGAGAGATTCAGTTTAATAAGAACTCTGCACCATTCGATTTAAAACGAAATGCGTAATCAGACCTGAGGACAACATGGTAGGATAGGTGTCCTCCTACGAAAAGGGAAGATCTTCCACGCCGAGCGACCTTTGGCTCGGGGTCCGAGGACCGATGGATGGTATTCGGTAGTATTACTTATGTTCAAACTCCGTGATAACTTCGTTTGCGCGATCTAGGATTTTTTCTCATGTTAGTTCTTATGTAGCGAGATAGATGGCGCTACATCACTCCCTTTCCAGACCGGAGGTCGATCCGTTGTTGGTAGCAGCGTTGATGAAAGCCAAGTTGTGCCAGCGTTGCTCATTGTCTACGGTGAGTCGAGACGTGGTGAGCACAGATGCGATGCGAAGCGTTCATTGTCTACAGTGAGTCGAGACGGAACGAGATGCGCTTGTTGTCTACGGTGAGTCGAGACGAAGCGGTGCGGTGGCGTTGCTGTTGGCGTGAATCTGGCGGGTCTGCGGTGAGTCGAGACAGGTGCTAGGATTCATGTGCTGGATGTAGCAACGATGAGGAGATGTCGCGATAGCCTGCAGGTCCAGAAAGCTGACTGTTGCGGCTGTGATGGAACTGCGGAGGCTGCTGGCTGATGATTGCTGCTGCTGCTGCATGGTTGATAGAAGCTGGGAGGATGAGAGAAAGTAGATAGATGATGATCCGGCTAGATCGGCTTGATGGTTGAAGAAGGTTGTGCGTGTTCAGGAAACTCCAGTCGTCAGGCTTCGGCAGCTGTTCCGTAGTGGTTGACGGCTGGATCACGTCGGCTGGTCACCAATGAGGACAACATGGTAGGATAGGTGTCCTCCTACGAAAAGGGAAGATCTTCCACGCCGAGCGACCTTTGGCTCGGGGTCCGAGGACCGATGGATGGTATTCGGTAGTATTACTTATGTTCAAACTCCGTGATAACTTCGTTTGCGCGATCTAGGATTTTTTCTCATGTTAGTTCTTATGTAGCGAGATAGATGGCGCTACAGACCTTAAAAAAAATAACATCATGCACTGTATTTATTCCTTCAGATTTCTGCTCAAGATCCTTGAAAACAGAATATTTATGGAGGAATATTCTAAGAAGCGCCAGCGATAAGTGAATGATACTAAAATAAGATTCACTTTGACATTCAACTGACAATCTAGCACGCCCCCTGCTGTTTTCATTATGCATTTTACTCCAACCAATCAACAGGTATAACTGCTCGGTTAACTTATTAAAGAATGAGCTAACCGACACATCCATCCATCTCTATGAATTGTTTATTCTATAATTTGCTACTTAGAGCGAACCCCAAATTCGCCGGGAATATTGTCATTGTAAGTCGGTACCACGCCGGAGTAGCACGCGTACAGAAAATAAATTGTTTAAAATATTTTTCAGTGCGATTATCTGAAAATAATAATCGAGTTTTATTAGTGTGCCAGTCGTAGCGTCGCGTCGTAGCTGCCTCTACGAAACGAACTGTGAGCGTTGCAGTGAACTCGAATTTTCAGTGCGTTTTCAGTTTTTTATTGAAGAAAAATGTCGAAAGCCGCTCACAGTGAGTATTTTTCTAAGATACTTTTAAAAGACACCTATAAAATAAATACCTACTTGGATAAATAAAAAATCTGATATTTTAAAAAATGGAAATAGTTTTCTCCTACAGTTTACTAAGTTTTCAGTTTGTACCTAGTTTTTAATCAGAGTTAATGTTGATCAAAGTATCCAGTTCATGCAGTTTATCTCAAAAATTAATTGAATAATCTGAATGCCATCGGAACTGGATGCAATTTTCATAACATTGAACATAACACTAGCAGCCAGCACTTGGAAAGGTGTATCAAAAGATAATTAGTAATTTAATGAAAAACAGTGACAGGGCAAATTTTATACAATGATTACTAGTACTGTTTCTGAGTGCGGGTGTCTTAAGGCTATGTTCTTAATCTATGGAGTCTCGTTCGATTAAAATCGGCGTGCAGACTTTTTTATAAGAAAATGTGAGAAGCAGATTGCCTACCTGATGTTAAGCAGTCACTTCTATACGTGATTGTTAAGACTCAAAAATTGAGCAATCTTCTGAACGATACGTGCAGTGCTTTTTTTTCTTTCTTTTTTTTATATTGAACTAGCTTCCGCCCGCGACTTCGTTTGCGTCTCGTTACATCCCGTTGATTTTCGGGGATAAAAAGTAACCTATGTTACTTCTAATACCTACAAGAATATGTGTACAAAGTTTCATGATGATAGGTTAAGTAGTTTTCGCGTGAAAGCGTAACAAAGAAACTTACATTCACATATATAATATTAGTATGATGTTGCTGGTATTTTCAGTTGATAGTTCGTCTTCAATATACTTCCCATATTTTGTACACTTCTTGAAACTTTGCTTTAAAATAAAAAAACCTGGGTAAGTAACAAAATAAAAATAAAAACGTTCCTAACAGACCACCATAAGGGGACGTAGGCCTTAAGTTGGCCTAAAAACTTCGTCACCAGAGTTGGCCACTAACTCATACGAACTTAGGTACAAATAAGTATCTATCCGAAATAATATGCAGATTTAGTTTTGATTCTAAGGCCCGTATGCTGATAGAGAAATCGTTATACTCAAGCATAGATTTGAGTAGAGATTTTCATACAAAAACTATGCTTGAGTCCGGATTAGTGCTTGAGCAATAAATTAGAATACTATGCGCTGATTTGGAATAAATAAAACGTCATAATCCTATGAATTATAATAATGATGAGGTCCGAATTATCAGTGTTATCAACTATTAATTTATCTATCCAGAATATGATGATAAATATGTAGGTAAGTACAAAGTACACTACATACCCACCATAGACCAAAACCTACCAACCTACTTGTAGCCCCTAACTGAACCGCTCTATTTGGCGCAAAAAATGCACAATGTTGAACCAAATCAAACTACCCATCAAACTCTTAACAAATTATCAAATCTGAGGCGTACAAAATAATTATAAATGTAGCAAAACTTTAGTTTCGATGGGGAAACGCAAAAAATATTTTTTATTTAATTTTGCGCCAATCCCAAGCATTCTGTTTTAGTAATAAAAATTTAACTACTTTACTAGAGCACAAACCTATTAGTGCATAAGCCTTAAAAATAGTATGTTCCAGTAGTTTAGTGACAATTTCAGTTATTTAATTGGTCCAGGTCATTACCTGGACCAATTAAATAATTGTATATTAAGGACTTTTATTTTGATAAAAATGTAACAGCTTTTTCAATTTAAAACGAATTAGGAATGTACGCATTAGATATTTTTAACTACCTTACGTAGAAAAAAAGATTAGAGATTAATTGTCATTGCTCTACACACCTAAGTAGGTACTTTTATTATCCGGCATTCATTATTCATGGGTTCCATGGCATTTACTTTGTGTAGAATATATTTCAACATTTTCAAGTCTATGCCTATAAGTTTGACAGAATACTACAGACCGATGATGCGGTAGCAAAAAGTCGTATTTTATTTGACTTTGAAATTTACGGAGATCTCTATAGTGACTAGCTTAGGGTTACAGATCGATAAAATCATTTGTGTAATTATTTTAAGTGTGTTATAGCGTCGTTTATTAGTTTAGTGCGGAAAAAAAATCGGAGGCGTTGTGTATGAAATGAAATAGACTTAACACTGTATAAGTAATCCCATTGCAGGCAGGGTATGTAAGATAAGATAAGATAAGATAATGAGATGAGATGAATGAGATGTCTCCACTTAGAACCAAACTTAAGGCGTAAGACGCTCCAAAGATCTTGGACCATCAACCATCAATCAAAATTCATTTTCTCAGTTCTTTACTGAAAATTATCAAAAAAATCTGTGTTGAGTTGAATTTGCCATACAAGCCACTTTTTTTAACTCAAAAACTTGATTGATATTTAAAACTGTAATAAAAATCAATACTGAAATATCTTTTTAGTAATCCGGTGACAGCGCTATTGTTTTGGCTTCTGTTCAACATTTTTTCCTGTATGAAGGGCTAGGCGTGGTTCACCTTTGAAATGTATGTAGACTACTGGCATAGATATACATACACCTAACCTTCCGTTGCACTTGACATCATTTTGTAAAAACATCTTTCTCTTCTTCTTCCTGCCCTTATCCCACTAGGTGGGGTCGGCACAACATGTTCTTTTCTTCCATTCTCCCCTATCATCCGTCATCTCAGTAAAAACATATTGTAAAAACATCTTTAAAATATTAATTATCTCTAAAATTAATATTTTTATGAGAAAAAGTGAGCAAGTCAAAAAATCAAAATTACGAAAGCGTGTCTTTCTTTCCATCAACCAAACAATCCACATTTACTACTGAGACGCTTTTAAAATCATATTTTAAAAGTAAATAATTTCTATGTATAATCTTGGCATCCCGTCATGATGTCAACGTGTTTTACGATTATTATAACTAACCTATTATTATATCTGTCGCTAATTGAATTGAAATTGTTTTGAAACATACGTCTATCGTAGAGCTACATAAAAAAACATACGCATACGCATACATATACTGTTATCATAATTTATATTTCACTCCTACGCTAATGTCTTTCGATCGCGTAGAAAATGGATGCGCAGCGTAAATGAAGTGCTGTGGGTATCACCACCTAAAATCTTCGTAATACGTAATAAAATCTTCTCATTCGTCCCACCCGTGGGAATACTCAATGGGACGAACGGGAATAAATGTCTGGGAGAGGTTTCGCTAGGTACTTCGGGTTTTTCCTAACAAATCCTGGTTCACTCTTAGGTAAACCGGTGGGTTTTGGAAGGGGTTTAAGCCCCCTAGGTCCCTCGATCCTCTAGTGCCTTATTACTTCCTTATTTAAAGTGGGAATCAAAATACGATCCTGTTCCAATTGAACGATTGATTTTAATGAGCTGATATGAGAGGAATGCTTTTATCACTATTGAATACGAATTTAAATTCATGCTGATAACCACTGCTTGGAATTGAAGGCAGATATTTTTCTGTACGCGTTTTGTGTAACAACATATTATAGGTACCTAAGTAAATATTAGTTTCTTGATAAAATGAAATTGAATAAAAACTACAAGACAATAAACACATTATTATCTAAAATTTGCTCCTCAGTTGCACCTCTCAAAACAAAATATACAATATTTTTTTTGATTGCACATTTTGGTGAACATTCCCCTCATCCTAAATTTTCCACTGATTCAGCAAAATTGACTTGCGTAGGTAGTTTTTATTATACAGCTATTTTCGGTTCAAATATCTGGAAAATCCAAGTTGTTAGTTAAAATAATGACCACCTTTGAGTCATACGAGTGTAATTTTATACAATATGTGCATTTAATAACACTGAGTTAACGATATCACAAAAAACGTGTGAAGTGCGAATCAATGCAAATACTGTTCTCATACACTTTTTTTTTCAAAAAGAGAAATTTAACTACGTAATAAAATATAAATGTTTAATCTATAAATTTTTACCCTCTAAAAGTTCTTCACATTCTGAAATGTCAATTTTAATTATATTTCATATCAATCTTAAAATGTAAGGTACATATTATTATTTATATATTTCCTGATAAAAACCATTACACGACAGTGATATAACAGTGTTATACTAATCAGACTGCAAACGTGAATTTAAACGTTCAAAATATTGCAAACAGTTAGCGTAAACAAGTAAATACGTTCACGTAGTAGTATCTACGGCTTTAAAAAGCAAAATAGTAGATTATTATACAAGGGGATAAAGCAGTGTCTTCTGCCGCGGGTGACGATTTAAATCGCGAGTCCTGAGAGTAGCGAGGGATTTAAATTCACCCAAGACTAAGACAGCTTTATCACCGAGGAAAATACTCTACTTTTCGTACCATTTGCGAAAAAATTAACACAATAGTAATATGAGATAGCATTTTAGAACATTAACTTATTTATAAAAATAAATTAAAATAAACTTAACGTTTATGTATTTGAAGAAAACAAAAACGCGGCATTTTCCTAGACTAATATTTTTTTGTCGGAAAAGCAAAGGCATCAAGCTCATACGGCCTGCATAATAAATGCGTATTCCTTTTTCAAAAAGATGTATAATGCTTTGTATACAAACTCAATGGTGTAAACACAGATGTAGTTCAGTATAAATTGTATTCCAAATTTAAATCACTTTCTCCCCCTAGAGGATGAAAGAAATCCAGTACAATTTTCTCTCCCTGTTTTTAACAGATTAAAAATGACTATTGTTATGTTCGCTTTTTGTGGCATAGAATGTCACTTTTTTGAGCAAGTGGTACGAAAAAAGATTTTTTGAGTAGTTTACCGTTAAGATGAAAAATAAATGAATTCACTAAAAGAAGGGGTTGTAAATTACCTGCTAAATACAAAAAATGTATAAAATAACTTATGTAATGAAGTAGCAGTACCGTCT
The DNA here is from genome assembly GCA_947507515.1 of Eulithis testata. NCBI lineage: Eukaryota > Metazoa > Arthropoda > Insecta > Lepidoptera > Geometridae > Eulithis > Eulithis testata. The sequence goes on along the minus strand of OX382196.1, from coordinate 9,946,972 downwards.
ATCAAAAATAACAAAGGAGATGAATTTGTAATCGGAGTTCGTGATGATGGAAGATAGTGAGAGTTTTCAATGATTACAGATGTAGAGACCGGTAACGCAGCCCCGACGGAGGGCGAAGCACCCAGTGCCGCAGCGACCGCACCCCGGCGCTTTGGTAAGCCATGCATGGCATGAGGTGTTGCAACAAATATAATTATAATTGTGTCTTGTATTTTGTACTGCATGTGTATTTGTAAGCCATTTTTACATACTCTCATGGTTTAATAAAAAATATTTTAAATTCACCTGGGTCACTCTCGCTGAATTGACTATATTGCATTGTCCATTTTGCTATTCGAGATGGCTCTCTCAACTTCATTCATGGGTAAAATAAACGGGTACCTAACCTACATATTGGTATCGTTCATTTGATTTATTTATTTATAAGTATTCTATCAGCAATCTAGTTCCCATAGTACAAGCTGTGCTTAGATTGGGACTAGAGAGCGTTGTGTGTTATGTCCAAGAATATTTTTTCAGATATTTATGGTTTTGGATGACCCATATGTTTTCATTATCACTTTCAAATTCACGTATCGAAATAACTTTTCATACAACAACATTGGTGTCAACATTGTTGAATGTTTGCAATAGTACCTATAGGGAATGAGTTGATATTTTGTTATTTTTATGTATTTTATTTTTATATTATGCAGGTATTATATTCTATCGTGCGTGGTTCATATTCATATCATCACTGGTTTAGTGGTTTAAATATTATCTTGCTAGCAAAACACTTGAACAGCACGCATCAATCACATATTTTTTGGCATAGTTTTAATTTACCTAAGCTTTATAGTTTTATATTTATTTATTTATTTTCCGGAAGGCCAATAGTCGTGAATACTGATTAAGCTACTTAAAATTAAGTGTCTGATATTCGTAAGGAGTGCCTATAAGCACTGGATCAGAAGAGCCGAAGACCGGGCTCTGTGGCGCTTCTTGGGTAAGACCTACGTCCGGCAGTGGACTGAGATGGCGTAGATTTATTGGTCAATTTTATGTTTAAACTCAATCGTAGTATACTCTACTACATAAAATTAGTTAATTATCTGATCTTAATCTTGATTTAATCTTACCTAGTGGCCCGGCAGCCGGCACCATATCTTCCTACCTATTAGCACAGAAAGAAAGTATTTCATAGTATAAGTTTATCACAGTAATGGCCTCGATGAGTAACCGGCTCCTGAGAATGAAACTCTTGTAGAGTAGAAATAGTTTCATACTCGCTCGCATCATTTCTAGGTATTTGATATTATGTGACATTTCACAAAATAAATAATTTCTTGATTCATATAAACTTTGATTATTCAACTCTAATAACCCTACCAATTAGAAAAGTAAATATTGGTTTGGGTTACGGAAGCATCTTTTTATTTTGTCATTTTTGTGTAGCGCTTTCGTGGTGTTTGGGAATTTGAATCTTATGTCTAAGCTTTTACATGTTATTTTGTTTTGATAATTATGAATCTGGAGATTGTTGGTCGGTCTCTGATGAGTGAAAGGACTTCGACTTATGAAAGTGTTGAACTTTTCCAGATAAAGTTGTTATTTTTGTTATATGATTTGTAAAAGGCGGATTGGTTTAGATAACTATTAAGTAACTAAGTACCTGCATTTTGTATTTAGGTAATGGCGCAGTGCCTTATCACAATAACACCACATACCGTAGATGTTGTGTACCTACAGTACAGGGTACGTCCGCGATAAAACATTAAATGCTGACATGGCAAAGTCTTTAAGTTTTGGTCTCGCGATCGTAACTCACAACGGCACAACACAGCGGTATGCAACATACAGCGCCGGACACATAATTGTATGGAAAACGTCTAGTATGGTCTTTTGTTACGTCGCAGTCTGCGTCAGCGACGAAGAGTAAACGAGGTACTCTGCGTTGAGCTGCACACCGCAGCGTTGTGCGTTACGATCGCCGAATGTAAGTAATCGCAGTCTTACAAAAGCGACATAGCTGAGTCCAACTTGTTTAGAGCAATGGGCACTGTTCAAAACAAGATTAGGAGTCCCCCTATAGAAGACCTTAGGATGTCTTATCTTTTGCGATGGTTTACCTGTGATCCTTTAGAAGTGGGAACCTCATTAGGTACAGATGATAATTATCTAAACTGTTAGGTCAGTGTTTATAAATAGCTAGAGGAAACCGCAAGATAACAGACGAACTTCTCCCACGCTGCGACAGTAACTAGAACCATTCTATCCAATTGCTATGTAGATTTGGGTTGGCACATCCTCAGAGTGCAATTTAGAACAACAAGTGTCCCCATTCGGTGGTTTCTTTGTCACCTTGCGGGTCAGTGACCGGTAGATCTACTGCGAAGCTCAAATTGGTATGGACGTAAAATTTGTGATCGTTTTTGCAATATCGAACCGGGGAAATAGGGAATTTTCATCTACATGATGAGAATATATTATTCGTTCCGGTTGGGTTATAGTAGAAAGACGACGTAAATGTCATTTGTTCATCCATTAAATTGTATAGCTATTTTGATAGTTATAAATACTTCGGTGAGTTCATCTCAAATGAAACCTTGAACGGTCACCGTTATCTAGCTTTCAGGGTACCGCTATCAAACAAGGAACGACACCAAAACATTAGAAAAAAAAACGATAACATCGTATTTCTAGTTTTATTGTGAATTGTAACCCCAATTTCATAACATTGCTATGGCATAACTAATTGCAATCGCCATATCAATTGAAACGAAATAGTCACGCACATTACAAGAAACACGTTGTTTTGCGGTCAATGTGTAGTTACTTATGACATGTGGTTGTATGTGCCAAACCAATCGGCCCGTTCCACTTGACTTTACAATTTAAACCATGTATCCATCAAAAAAACTTTTAAAACATTTAAACATCAGTCCATTAAATCGAGTATAAGTACATACACAGTACACCGCCACAGAAAACAGTTAGTTTAACAAGAGGCGCTCAAGACTTGATGGATAACAGAGGCACAAAAACTGGGCCAACGCCCTGCCTTCAACCTCGTTTACAGTGTAAGCAGGTTTTGACGATCTCCGCAAAGCAGCAAAGCCTTTTGTTGTTCAATTTCCGTAGCATTATTGAATAACTAGCAATGGAAAACGGCATCTTTTTCACGTTATTCAGATTTTCAACTGATAAACTATGAGTAGGCACTTTACAGATTTACAACCAATCGGGCCAAGTGCCGGCGAAAGATACCTAGGCAGAGGTTTAAATGAAAAAAACGGAAGGCATTTCATTTTACCTTGTTTTGCCTTGCCTAAATAGTAGAGACAAAATAATTCGTAACATTTACGACACCTACACCCACCGGGGTGGTGCGCGCCGATAATTAAGTGCCTCTAACCTGCATCCTGTGTGATTGTGTCCCTTCTGCGTAGCAGTCTACGCAGAAGTTATTTTAGTGGGTCCTTAAACGACCTAATGTTATTGGAAATGTTTATAACTCGTGATCAATTGAAAATTATATTATAAATCATTGCGCAATTTCGCGATACTAAATTTGAATTGTTCTAAAGTTTTTTTTGTAACTTTACGACAAATTCTAAATAGGTTTGAGTCTACGCTCTACGTAAGCCACAGTGGGTGCCAAACGAGAAAGGAGCCCAAAAGAATCACTAAATTATTTTATTTGGTATAGGTATAATTTCTTCATCTAGTCTATGAAACTGCTAAACAATAATGACGAAAAAAGTAATCAATTGTGTAGGAAGCAGTGACCAAACCAAGATTACCTATACTGTCAATTTAGATAGCCCACAACAACAAAAAAGATCTACCTATAAATTGTCAATTTTACTCTTTGAAATATACCTTAAAAAAATAGAGCAATTTTCAATATTTTAAAATAAACTGTGTGTTGTTTGTACTAGGTATATATTATTGGCGTATTAGTAAACCACGTAAGTCAGTCCACTCCCTGCTAAAGAAGTCAGGGATGTGTACGCAATACGCAAGAGATCACGCGGAGAGAGCAGCGATACACACTGGAAACGAATCCCTCAAAGAGTCGAGCTGTCTTCTTCGGCTACAAAATTAGCAGCCAATGCAAAACAATCGCATATAAAACTTAGTAGGAAGTGTTCTCATTTAAATGGTTTACCTATAATAACTATTTACAATATTATAGGTAGAGTCGGTTCAGCTGAATTGTGATTGTAGCGTTCTCCACTGTCTGATGCATCAGTGAAATATTACAATGCTATACCTATAGTAACTAATAGTTGTTATCTAGACGTTGCAAGTTCATAGTTCTAGTTTTAGAGAGGCATATCTTATTGTTTTATTTATTACCTATACCCTGTTGGCAAGAAAGAAAAGATATAAAACATACCTACCTATACATTTACCTGTTTTCTTATAATCGTTGCATAACTTTATTCAGCTGTTTAAATTATTGCGCTCTTTTACTAACAGGTAACGCCAGGCAGTGACAGCTACGGTTTAATAAACTGTATAACTATATTCATGTTGTATAATAAGTTTGGCCCCATCTTATTATATTTACCTAGTATCGTCTTGATTGGCCATAACCATGTTAATAATATTAATAAAAGGCCTTTACATCTATTGAAGATGATTTATACAGCGTCAGGAGACAACCTATGCCTACACTTAATGGGACACTGTAGTGCCTATTTACCATATTAATGCCGAAAATATTATTAGAAATATGATTATTATTTATTAAAAATATGGCAATGAACATTTGTCATATAAATTCATAAACTGACAGGCAGACCTAACTGGATTTATGCATGTCAAAAAATAATATGAATAATTCGTTTATTTATTTAATTTTTGCAAACTCTTGAATAAAACATTACTTTATTGAGTTTTTATTCGTTTCGTTCTATTTTGTGGCCGAATTTCGTAAAAATATTCGCACGTCAGAGAGTGATACATGCGGGTACGAAAAAACCCCCAGCACTTTATACGAAATATAAAAAGTTTTTTTAATTTAAAATATCGGAATAGTTTCCCGGAAGGGAACTACAGCGCTGCATTCACACAACTTTTTTGTGGTCAATTTGCATTGCTGACGTCACAGATGCTGACGTATATACTGCTTAGGGTTAATTTCCGTCAAAATTTGATCTAGAATCAAAATGAATAAAACTACAAATCATTTTGCGCCTGTTAGGTACAGGATGCAACCAGTAATTTGTCATTGTTTTAGTTTTTAGATGTTCCTTTGTTTTTTATCGGATGGAATCGCGGTGGAATGGTAATGAGTAGTCGGTTTGATATTTGTGGTGTAACTACCTCCATTGTTATTTTTGGTCAAGACATTATGTATGAATGGATTTACGATTGGATCTTATGCTAAATGTAGAGATTGAGACGTTTTTACAACTTTAAGCACAATGACTTTTGTTTTCAAATACATAACATTATTTAATCTTCTAACCTGACCAGATTTAAGTATAAAATAGTTAAAAAATTACTGAAAAAAGTTTGCTCTACCTGAAAAATTTTTTTTACTTAATATTCTATCCGTAGAAAAACTAATAAAATGGCCCAAAATACTGAACTTGGTACTACTAAATTATATGTCAAAAACTTATATTATATTTTATCTGTAGACTCAAATTACCTTTATAATTAAACAAGCATAGGTAATTACATATTACATAATTAGTTTTAGTTTATCAACAAAACACTGGCCCATGGAATCTGTTACGTTGAAGATCGATCGTCACAAAACCTATTGTTTCACCGTTCTCGTTCATATCGTTGTCATAAAAACAGTAATGTGGCTATTACTCCGTGCCTATCATGACAATACCTTAGAATTGACTAGATTTTCTTCGTTGATTAGCCGAGCCGTAGAAAATTGTATTCTACACGCGCATCTTGCTTTTGTCAATCGTAATCTGTGACGGACAGACGTCGAACACCAAATTGGTCTAAGAAGTAAGAAACAGGCGGGTGGCTCCCATTTGTTCTATAGAACTGTTACGTCTAGAACTGTTGAAACTTTTTTTTCCTAATATCTGGTAACTTCCATTTGGGTAGGACTATTGAAACGAAAACTAGCCCTAATGGGCTAGTTTCAATAGTCCTACCATGGAACTACAGGGATAAAAAAGGTTTTAAAAACAGTCCTATAGAACAAATGGGAGTTACCCAAACAGGCGGCTCAGCGAGTTACGAGATCTTTTTTATAAAACACAGTATACTTTTCCGCAAAAAAAATTAGGTTCATGTTTCACTTGTGGATAATAACACGTTTTGTTTTTCTTCTTATTTATTACGTCCTGTTGAGTCGTCAAATTCGTTCGGTTGGTTTTTTTTTATTCTCAGTTTTATTCCATTGCGACAGAAGCTGGTGCTAAACATTTGAGTGTGAGTCGTCGTTCTTTCTGTCAGCAGTTCATAAACTGGTACAAAATGCTTACATTTTGACAGAACGACATGACAAATATCTCGCGGTGCGCATCTTAGGCCCGCTTGTCATTTTAATGAGAAACAAAACACTGGTATCGATTCGGTTGTTGCATTTTTCTAAACTAACCTAATTTGACAGCACTAAAAATGTTGCCGCCCCTTTCTCATAAACTGAAACGACAAGGACGGCTATAATTTTAGAGCTGTCAAATTAGGTTAGTTTAGAAAAAGGCAACAACCGAATCGATACCACTGTCTTGATTTTTAGAAAACAACAGAAACCTTCATCTCCGAATGTTTAGAAAGAGACTCTACCTGTTTTAACTGCAACTGTGTTTTCATAAATGATGCACCACCTGGCATGTGAAAGTGACTAACACATTTTATTTGGCTACCATACCAACCCACTGCTTCTGACATGCACCAAGACCCAAGCTCAAGGCTGGACAATGTCGCTTTTGATACGGCTTGCCAGCAGATTGCCAAGTGTCTAACAATCAACCGTGAAGGTTTAGGTTACGCCGCTTTCCTGAATTATTGTTAATGAGTAAAACATAAATGCAAGAAATAAGTCATGACATTGACTTCCGTTCCGCGGAGAATCGCCGGGAATACTAGGAAACTTATTTGTTATTATTTTAGAAGACTGACAGTGAAATCATTGTTATTTTACTAACAAAACACGCGTAAGCTATTATTTTTCTGATTTATGTCTACGAATAATCTATGGATTCCATGCGGTGTCAGTAGACTTGATTTCATTTTCAGTTATTACGGGAAGTCGGTACTTAGGTACCTGCTCACGAGTAGGTATAGTCGTTGCCAAATTAAATAATATTCTAGAAATGCTTGGTTTGAATAAAAAATAGGACTTTTTTTGATTCGTCAATCTCTCTTAGCACCAGTAACGTAGGCTTATAACGGACTACTTTACTTGACACTCAAGAAAAACATAGGCAGCTTGGGAACAGTCATAGCAATTATTTCTTGTCGCGATCACATTGGCCAAAATTAAACCAGTCAATTCGTATTAGGTCATCAGCCATCCTAACAAAATTGCTTCCTCAAACTTAAAAGATCGTGCAGCGGCTAAATGAAAGATTGTATCTCCAAGCGTTACATCAGTTTAGCCTGGGTTTTTAAAAAAAGCGGCACAACACAGTAGCAGCAGCCGCGGTGACGACGACAGTTTCTAATTTCTATAATCTATCTGCAGGTAGATTACTATTATAAAAGTGTAACAAAGATATGGATAAACTAAATATACTAAAATAAGGATTCTGATTCCGAAAATCGAGTTTGTCTGTTTGTTTGTTCTCTCGCCTTAACTACTGGACCGATTTCAATTAAACTTATACCATTCAGAAGGCTTTTTTCCGGATTGAAACATAGGCTATATTTTATTGAAATTAAAGACGTGGATTCTTAGATACAGTTACATACAGAAGCTCTAAACCAAAAGCAGCCATTTGCTGCGAGGTTCATCGTATTCTGGTGACAGATATTTCCGAATACCTTCCGTAGCTAGTGACACGCAAAGTAATATTAGCTCAATGTGGCTGAATGATGTTATCAAAAACATTGATCACGGCCGTCATGGCGGGCGTCGCTTATTGACAAATCTGGCTTTACTACAGTGGATAGGATAGCGACAATGTGGTAACAATTTTGTCATGTCACCGATAATTTTACAATTTAGCGCCCTCATGGCTCATTGTCACGGCCGAATATAGACATCATGAGTACATTTTTCCAATGTTTATATTTATATTGTGTCTGACCTGACAATTCAATTTGCAAGTGGAAATTGGCATAACTTTTTAGGTAAATTGAATTGTATGGAAATAGTTGATACAATAGATAAAGAAAATCGACAACCTACTTTTAATAAATACACACGAAACTAGCTATCTAAAACTCTGATCCAAATGTAGGTACTTGCAGTACTTATACAATAATCAAATCAGTACAATGTTGATAGCAGTTATAAATGTCGCATGTAGGTAACCTATGGGGCTCATTCCAGTTTTCCCCTGCGTGAGTCCCCTGCGTGGAAGATTTCTGGAACTTTTGTCCAATAATCCCCTTAGCGACCCCTTCGACTGCCGGCAGTAAAAAAAAGTACTTATGTTAATACGTTTGCAAACGATATAAGCACCTACTTACTAATTATAACCAGTTTCCATACGTAGTCCTGCTAGAGCAGCTATTTAACATAATGTGCGTTTGTTCTAAATTAATAGCTAACTGTTGCCATCACAGTTAGCTAAGAACAATACAATAATAATGACAGATCATAAAAATGGGTAGTACAATACTACCTCTACTTCGGTGTAGAAAATCAAATCACTTTGTAGGATTTTAATTCAATTTGTGACGCTTCATATGATTTCCAAATTCAAACGTATGACATTCGGATAGGGTGATATTTTGGTGAAAGCTTTTTTTTTTAATATTTTGTTCTGGCGCTGGAGGCTTGTCCTTTTGCCAAGTCTTTGTTTGATTGATAGCTTTTTTTTTACAAATGTTGCACTATTTCTTTCCTCGCTTTTCGATCATCACCTTCCACCAAAAAGCAACAATGTCGATTCACTCGTAACATTTTCAAGAGTTCCTCGGCGTCTCCATAGCTTTACTCGAGCCTTTTTCTGAGTACAGAGCTAATAAAAAAATACTATGCATGGTAGACATTCTCTCAGACATTTGTGAGGTTGTATAAATGCTACTTTTGAACGGATTTCCTCACTCATTGCGTTTTCCCTCACCGTTTGTGAGCACTAAGCTGGCAATACATTTTCTCAGCATAAGATAGCAGGCAGGCTTAATGTGCTTCATCATTGTTATCGAAGGCCTCAAATATGTTCTCAATTATAAGTAGGTGCTTACTGAACCATACCCACAGCTTTTTGCGCTTGAAGTTTTAGCTAAATTGGCTACAATTTTCCTCATAGGTTGGTGAACTTGCTTGCTTTATGTGGTTCTCGTAATCAATGGAAGATGCATTTTGTGAGACAACCCTACGTATAGTAATTGATGTGTTACGGCTGAATGAATGAATATGCATGATTATTATGAGCCCGGGCAGTGACTTATATGATCAAACGTTCGAATCTGGTCTGGCAATCATGGAATTTTCAGTCTGATGAAACATTTGTGTCATAAGATTTATACAGGGTGTATTAAGACCACTCCTGGAAATTTCGGGGGGTCAAAATACCCATCAATATGAAATAGGCCCGGTAGAGCAAAAAATGTGTTATTATGTTCGTATATAATGTATAAACAGCGCCGGAACTTTATTTAAAGCAATAGATCATTGATTTCAAGCGTTTCAGATGCAAGTATTCATTGCAAGAGTTTTTTTGTAGATGAAAATTTAAATCTCTAAAACTAACTACATAAAGTATGCCACCTAGTGAGGGCCCTAACAGGGTTTATGTTTGCTACAATACCTTTTATACAACAGCTGTAAAACAACATAAGTGCAATAAACGATTTGAATTTTGAATTTGTCTATCAAAGAAACTGCTATAACATGAGCATAAAAATTTTCAATAAAATATTATAAAGGAACAGCCCCTTAAAAAATGTAAGAGCGCATTACGCACCTGGTTGCTGGATTATGGGTTCTACACGGTTCATGAATTCATGGAGTTGAAGTAAAATTGTATAGTTGCTATTAGACCTACCTAACTAATATAGAAAAATGTTTTGCATGCTATAATTTTAAAATAGCGAAATGATGGATCTAGTTATAATTTTGTTTACCATCTGTTGTGTACCTATTTCAAGCAAATAAAGAAACTCTAACTCTAACTCTTTGATTTTGAAAGTATGGTAGACGACAAAATCCGCAACAACTTTGCAAAGTAAGGTTTTACTGGATATCGCGCTGGTTACTCAACATGTATTTTCTCAAGGAAATAGCTTGCTAATGTTTGCTTGTGTTCCTCTGTAATTAAACTAATTTAATTCGGGGAGCTTGTTATTGTGCCTACTTGTTTTATTTCTCACGACAACTATGGATTATCGCGAGTTAATCTAGTGCCCAATCTTAAGGTTTAGAGATGATGCTTAGTTGCTCATTTTATTTAATGGGGATTATTAAGGCGTTATTTTCATTGAGGATGTCTAGACATCTGATTTCCACACCAGCATAAGGAGCACATCATATCCATCTGGAGAAGACAACAGCTGGATAGTTCTTCCAGTTGTCTTCCCCATAGACTTCCAGGGTGGCCCTCTCTATCGATCGACTTCCCGCGTCGGTTCACCGTTTCACCGGGAAGCCGTTCTACACTCGCTTTCTTGTTTTTGGTCGCCATGCGAAACGAAGTTTTGTGCGGACAGGTGGAAATGCGTTATTCCCATCGAGCCCACCGGCTGGCCCAATGGTGGGAACGATGCGAAAAAAAATCCCAACGATTTCACTATGCAAATGAGTGGGCTTGATGGATTTTTTTCCCATCTGGCCTACCAGTGGGCTCGATGGGAAAAAAATGTCAACATCGGTTCGCTTGCTTGGGGAAGTAAGAAAAAAGAAACTCAAATACAAAACACTAAAACACACTACCACTATAAAGAATGGCTTCTGTAAATAGGTGTCGCACTGTATCGCGTAGCACGTTATCAGCTTCCATAAAACGTTTTGATAATGGTAGCTGGTTACCCCAATTTGTGTCCATAATCATTAGACAGGCTTTTAGGGATAGTAGGTAAGCTAAGTAAATGTCAAGAACATTTGTTTTCGACTTTATATCATTTTGCCTACACTACAAATTTCATTCAATTAATATTTTTTTAGGTACTTTTCATTTTATTTTTTAATTTCATTTTACCTTTGCTTGCAAAGATAGATAGATAGGTAGATAAATGATTTATTTGGCAAACACACAACACAACACGAAATTAGCAGGTAACAGATCTGATTAGGTATATAAAAAAAGAAAAACGTAGTAACGTAGTACGTAAAGATGGCAAAATTGCAGCTCGCGGCACCAAGTGGCACCAAGAACTCGCGGCCCGTAAACTAAAACACGGGTAGAGATGATCATAACCAAAAGCATAGTATTATATAATCTGTGCCAAAAGAAATAGATCTCGTTAGAATTGAAAAAAAATATTACACACCTTTTGTAGGATAGATCTTGCTCGAATGAAACATTCCATGCGACAATACCGTTGTAAAGTTATAAGGAAGGCACTATGAATTTTTCTCAAACTTACTAAATTAACTTTATATATTTTTATACACACCTTTAAAAATAAAACATCAATGTATTACTTCAGTATTTATTTCATAATCCTAATATACCTATTATTTCCTCGTCGCGTCATAAACTCTATGTTTTATTTTTACCGCAACGAAGTTGAGTATAACGTAATTAATACAGTGACGTGTTTTAGCTAGCCATTCTTTCTTTGTCTGGCTTTTAAAGTTATTATTTTTTTTAACTGAAAAAGAACAAAAAGTTAACCATTATTGACTATTGACTGAGTCATAACAAAATGCAGTAAAAACCAATCAATAAGGAAACAGACACAAAAACCGTACGGTGTATTTTTCCACCGAGAAAAAGGATCAAGCAATAGATACTTATCGATCCTTTTTTTTCTATAAGTAGGTACATAAAGTAGGCAAAAGTGTTCCATTATTTCTTCCACTATTCCTAAAAAGGTTAGTTCAGTAATTTATGAGTGAGAGTGAGTTAATATTATAATTACTGTACAGCGTATTTGTGAGTGAGAGTGACTTATGTGGGTAGTATGTCGCTGAAATATAGGTATTACTCAAGGTTGTACTGAGGTATTCAGTTTCTGACATATGATTTGGCTGGTAGGTACTTTCCATTATTTTTTTCGTTTCTTTATGGTGATAAACAATAGTGTCATGCGGAAGAAACAATCAGATCCGCTATAATGTTTCCGGGCACGCATTTTCGATATAAAAAAAGAAAACGAGAGTAGGTACCCAGAGTTTAATTTGATTCTTCATCGTAAAATGAAAGTGACATTTCCATCTGAGCTTCCGTATTGTGGACGGCTATAGCAGTTAGCCATGACACTGACAGAAACCTCCAGGCTATATGTATAAAAAGTGTAAGAAAACATCACTCTCAAAAACTTGTGTGTTTTCTCAGTTTTTGCGGGAGTAATAGCGTAAAAAAATGGCTTCTCGAAAGTGGGACGGACAGGAAAGAACGAAATTGTATAGTAATCTCTTTACACCCTGTATAAGCCGTCACTATGCTATCACTATAAAAAATATTTATAATGAAAATTATTCTACAGCTAAAGATCTTTTTAGATGTTAGTTAAAAACCGTGCAGAATTAATGTTATTGACTCTACATTGACTTTTTTTATCCCTACGAGCCAGGCATTATTTTATTTTATGGAAGTGTATAAAAACTTGTATCTCTTGAGAATCTATATCAAGCTAACGTGTTTTCTCAAAGCGAGGTTGAGACAACACAACTTAATTATCTTCAGCAAACACTGAGCTACTGATTTTTATTGCCCGTGATAAGCCGTCTAAATATTTTCTTGCGACCATTATTTCTCATAGAGTGCGCGGCATGAAAAAATATCAAGCAGAAATGTTAGTAATATTATTATAACATAAGAAAAAATAATAAAAGCGTAGTATACCTAACATCAATCAAAGTAGATACAATACTTATTTATCTGACTGCTAAAAAGTTCTATGCTGCATTGGACCAAAAATGGATAACAATTAAATTTAACATTTCTGTCTAATACCGGCCAATAACACAGAAAAACCACTTTTTCACACAAAATAACTGAATCGAAACTAATTCTAACGTACCTAATTACATTCAGAAAAAGTAACACAGTCTATTTCGCATTGCAGTCAGTATGGGTGATCAATCAACTTCTTATACCTACAGAGAAAACTTACTTTTCAGATGCTTTTCAGCAAATATTCAACATTTTTCTTGACAATGTTCTAAAAAAGAAGAAGAATAAAAATTAAAAAAAAACGTAGTGACGTTGGTCAACCCCAATTTTGATTTGGGTTGAATGTGGCCTTTAAAATATGCAAAATTACTTCTGATAAGATTCCGTTTTCATATTGCCTATCGATGTTTGCGGTAGAAGGCGCAAGAAAATAGGATGCGAATGACAATTCGGACGTGCATTCTATCAAAGATCTTAGTAGAGATCGTGTGAGGTAATTGTTGGCCAAATTCACCACAATCATTATAACAAAAATATAAAATAACAAATACTAAATTGGGTAACAATTACCTAAATACGGTCATTGACCAATTAGTGGCAGCTGCACTGGCGCATCTAAATATTTGGGAAATCTGAAATGATCGCTGGAGAATAACAAATCTGCGTGCTATTATCAGGCGCATCGCGTCTCGCCAAACACGTTTTGAATTAAAAAGTAATAGTTAAGGCTCCCACTGCTAGAAAGTTGCTTTGTCATATCTTATATTCGCATACGCAGTGCAAAGAAAGTAATACATTCGTCCGTTTTTAATAACATATTGATTTTCAGCGGGTTTTGATAGATTACTGAAATATCCTTTACAATAATTTGATTCTTTAGTTAAAAAAAACCTGAATAGGTCGTTGCTAAGCACTGTATTTGGTTTTCAGACTTAGTCTGTAGCTTTTCAAAGATATAAAGCAATCGGTTTCACAGAATCAGCGAAAAGAGTAGATAGGTACCTAAGACACTTATCGCCAAGTGAAATGGTGATGGAGTTCAAAAACTTTGGACCTCATTTTACAACTTTAGCATCACCCAAGTTATTTAAAACTGAAAAAGGGATAGTTACTACTAGCGTTTGGTTTAAAAACTTTGTAGATTTCACTAATTTGTAAAGATTATAATCAAACTTTATGATTTCCGTCACCGCTTCACTAATGCTGGTCTAGTAAACTTTTATGCAACGAGAGCCTTTACTAAAATGCACTCTCCGTCCAAAGAACCTGCCATCCGCAGACCGACTTGCTACATTTGTGTGTATGCCACTTCCATGAATGGTAGTCTCGAGTCTCGACATAAGCAGCCGAAAACTACACGCGCACGCAACTCACGAATTTTTAATCGTAAATAATTAAATCTCGATCTAATAATTTAGTAAACACGGTGCATAATTCTTTATCTAAGAAAAGTGTAAAATAAACTAGATAAGTTTAGAACTCTGGAAGTAACTAGAAAGTGCTAGTTGAAAATGAAAACGGATTACGCTATGGATGAGGCGCAGAAGAGTAAGTTTGGTATTTGTTACTTTTAATTATGCAAAGTGTAAAAATACTACTTCAATGTGTAAAAGGTTGCTGTCATACTCAGTCAAGAAACTGAAGAACTATAAGTACCTACTAAAGCATAATTTTGAAAAAAATTGATTACAGTAGTCTGAAACTAGAATAACTATTACCTAGCTAGGGAAATGTAAATTGTATAACTTTTGTGGGTTTTTAGTTACAAAGTCCGATTGGTACTGATTTGGACCAGTTGAGCTATCTATAAATCGTTTGCAACGGTTTATGGATAGCTCAACTGTTTCATGTGTATTTTGTAAATATTGTGAATAATGTTATATAAAGTGATCCTTTGTTTATTGGAATTAACATCACTCATTAGTTTGAAACAGTTTTCAGACTATTGCAGTACTACCTATTTTATACCTATTATATAAAAAATAAAATTGTTAATAATAATTATAATATTTATATGTACCTACCTACCTACACGTATCCTGCCTGAGTCATCGCAGTTTACTAATATGCCATAACTTTTGTTTCAATGTAGTTTGATTAATCATGGTTTTTTTTACTGAAACCAAATTATATTATTGCCCTGAAATCTCAAATAAACTTGGATACCTAAAACTTAAATGTATAAAAACTGTTATTATCGGAACAGGTTTTATCGCGTGTGTATTTACTTTTAAATTGCTACTTGAACGTTGTGTTGTACCAACCCACTTACTGTGCGATCTGTTTGTTTGAATCTAGCGCAGTGTTTGCGATTGCTATTGAAAATATGTAGGCGTTTACAATTGAGAGTAACGAGCTAAATAATTGAACTTCAATAAAAATGATACTTTGTTACAACTAAGTCAATTAATTATGTGTAGTCTCGAAAAGTCTCACTAACCATATTAACTACATTAGGAATCATATAATAGTTTGTATTAAAAACAAATTAATAATTATTAAAAAATAAAAATATGCTTATTTTCAAAGCAATCTTAAAATTACTTTTTATACAATAAAGTTGTAGTCTTGGGCCGACTGTTATGATAACTTCTAAATTGAATAAACAATTTGAATTTGAAAATTTAAAGTAAATAGCAGTTTATATAAAAAATCTAATCAATACTAAATATTAACATTTGTTTGAAAATAAGTAGCGCACAGTAACTTACTGCTACTGACCTATTCAATAATATGATATCTAACAAAAAACTTTGGTAAAAACCTGTTTTTTTATATACATTTTAATATCAATATTTGAATAGGTCATTAGGCCCAATCGTGAATTTCGTTTTAGTTTTTATGTTAAGTATGCAAAAAATTATCTTGATTAAAACAATACTGATACGTAATTTAATCATTGTAGAAATGTGTCTAGGCTAAAAAGATAAGCATTTTATGTTTACGTTTATTTTATGTTATCTTTTTTCTTTTATTGTCTGCTTCTATTCCTTTGAAAAGTATGATAGAAGACCCATTTGAGGTAAGTTCGTGCCTGGATAAACTGTGCTCATCTTAGGGCGGATTCGACCAAACTATTTATACGCAGTATAAGTCTTATACTGCGAATTAAATCAATAATTACTCTAGTGTTATGAAACTTTTTGTTCTACCAAGTCTTATTACAGGAATAACTTGTCTATCCGAGAATAAATCGTTATACTGCCAAAATCTATGGTTAGTCGCGCTATTCAAACCTTTGGCACCTACAAATTTAAAACTAGAGTAGTGCATAAACAACTATGAAACTTTGACATCGCTATAAGCGAAATAATATTATCGGTAGTTGACATATTTTTTGTTAGCACAGGTGTTCAACTTACCTGAATAACCTACGTACAGTAGACAGGTACCTACACTACACGCATTATAAATTTTAATAGAGCATGCCAAGCCTAGGCAGTATAATTGCCTTGCTGCGCTTGTGTACTATACAATATTCGTCCTTCTTAATAGGACCCACCTAGCACAATACTAAAGGATACACAAAACAGTTTAATTTGTTAAAATCTAATGTTATCTTTTTTCTCTACAATGATATGATTTTTCATCTAATGATAATCTTATATATCAAACATTTTTCATATTATAGGTAGATAGGTAGATAACTACACCGAATTGTATCAGAAACCCAATTCTTCTAATTAACGTAATCAAAAAAAGTTAATTTTATCTTGATGTCATAATTCATTCAAAAGTTTGATAACAATAATGATTAGTGAATTTCTCTAACACCTATGAAATATAAATACGTATAATTTTAAAACTTTTTATATTAAAGCACATTTAAAAAAAAAATTCCTTCCACAGAGACGAACTCCTTCCTTGGAATATCAGACCTCACGGACAACAAATTGATCTGGAGGCAGCTGGTGGCAGAGCTGGTTGGGACGTTCCTGCTGGTGGCCATAGGAGTGGCGTCTTGCATCAGCATCAGCGTCAACAACGCACCGCAGACCACCAGCATTGCGATATGCTTCGGTCTACTTGTCGGCTCCATAGTGTTGGTAAGTGCTTAAAAAGTTAAATTACAAGTTATAAAGACAGCTGAAAATAGCAGTGGGCCGGTCATGTTTGCCGTTCTGCCAACAGACAATCGTTGGAGCAGACGAATACTTGAATGGGGAGGACACATTGATGATGATATTATCTCGTTCGTGAACAGAAGTAGACATCTGCTATGTGGACCAAAATGTTATGTGGAAATAGCCACGTCGGGAGACACTGGTACCTTGAAACATTGAATTCAATTATAATCCTACTAGCATCCGCCCGCGACTTCGTTTGCGTTCCGTTGGATCCCGTTGATTTTCCGGGATAAAAAGTAGCCGATGTGTCAATCCACCAGGTCACGGACATTAAATATTCCACGTTTCATCCAAAGCAGATATGTAGGACCTACATATCTGATAGGCTACTTTGTAGGTAAGTATAAAATGACCTTTGGTAAAGGTGGTGCGAAGAGCTGCGAAATGTAAAAGCATTGGATGAAAAGAGCCAAAACCAAGCTCGGAGGCGTGCCTTTGGGTGAAACCTATGCCCGGCAGTGGATCAATTAGGTAGTTAATGATAACAAAATACGTATAGCGAAAGAAAACACCGTGAGAAAACCCACAGTCCGGGTTTTTCTAACGGATGTTTGTATAATTTGTATATCATTGGTTCAATTTCTCTATGAAAATGTCAGCTAGTTTAAAAAATCTGAATAACGCTAATACGACTGCTCAGACTACCTATAGGAAAGGCATTACTCAAAATGAAGTCGAGATGAACATAAAATGAAAAAAGGCAGCTAAACTATAACTGATGGGTCACTCGTAACTTGTGGTGGTAGATGCTATAGGCATGGGGGCTGGGCAAGACTATACTCCATCTATTTCTGGTATCAGAGGAACAAGGACCAAAAGTCCTTGAAGTTGTACAATACTAAAATTCATATTGCTCTAAACTTACCTTATACCTAATAATGTAATGATTTGATATTTTAATTATTATTTAAAAAAGATTTGATTATGCCTATAAGTATTATTAGATTAAAATAGACATCATGTTTTGATAACAAAAATAGATTTCCACGGAAGAAGTCGACTAAAATTAATGGCATAATCTTCAGTTTATTTCCTTAAGATTATGGATCTTATGATTTGTTTCAATCTGAGTAATTATACTTCTACAAAAAGTAATTTTTTTGACTACAATTTAGTCGAGTACAATCAAGTAGAATCAACTGAAAACTAAAGTATAATTACTGTGCACAAATAACTCCAGCTTCAAATACTTTGAATTTAACTGTACCTACCCAACCAGATACAGAACGAACTCTTATTGTAAACATAACAAAAGTTTGTTTTCAATTACAATCCGATCATTATTTCAATGTCCGTTCTTTCCCACGCGGTCGGAGACCTGCTCAAGTATAAATATAACACACATACTCAATATATTTAAAAGGCCAATATGTAAAATAGGCGATATTAACCTTGACATACGATTTGTAGACTTACTTTCCTGTATATTTCATAAGCAGTGCTGTTAATATTCAAATTATATAGTTCAATTTGTTATAAATAAAGCAGGTGTAGATTTGATTATTTTTTTTATAGCAACAAGTAGGCATATTATAGGTTTCTGTATTTCAGATAGGTATACTAAGTTCTGTGTAGGTTGTTCGAGAGCCTTATGCCAAAAGCCATGGTGAAAAGCTCAGCGATGGGTTTGTGCAAAATAAAACAAAAATAAATAGGTATTCTTTCGTGTTCCTATACATTTTCTTGGCGGTGTTGTCGTTCTAAATAAAATAACCGAAATTGGTATTTTTAATGCGTGTTAAATCTTTTTTTTAAACTGTAATTAGAGGTACATACTAGCTTCATGTTAGGATAGGTTATACGTCATGTTCACCAGGAGGTCACCTATCACCAGTATCATAGAATATGCAGGAGGATATTTTACATCTGTTTGAAAACAAGGTTTGAAATTATAATATACTTAGTAGGCACCTATAATATTAATAAAACGAGCCGAAACTATTACTTATATTGCTAAATTCATTTAAAACAGTTTTAAATTAAAACTGGTAATTTATTTTTGGATTTTAAGTCCGATTTAGACGATTTCGTGGTGTTGCTATTTACTGCCACATCTGCTTAGCGTTGTTTTTTTTTTTTAATAAAATCGAATACTGTGGTAATATAAAAATATAAAAACTCGAATAGGTCTACAACATCTTTAATGTATTTTTTTTTATTTGTATAAAATCAAAATCAATAGCATACAACGATACCGACTCGCTTGTTATTGTATAGAACTCATGTTAGCAATAATAGCCAATCAAAACTTCACAACACGATAAGCAAATCGAAATCCAATCACAAAATTGAATAAAACGTAATTTTTTTAACAAAACATCAAACCTAAGGCGGAAGCCATGTTCTTATTTTAACTAGTATTGACTTCGACGTAACAAGGTCTAAATAATTTGTAAATGAGAGTCTATTCATTCCAATCAATCGAGCAAAAATGATAAATTGAAATCTGTCTCGTTAACCTGCAGACGCCAGTGTGTAACGGTATTCAATACTGATTAAATTGGACACGGTTCAGTACATGCCATGTGTCAATATCACTGTGACAAACGTACATAGATGTTATTATCTGTTATCTGGCATTGGTGGAATAGTTATAAATCAAATACATTTAAAAAAGGTGGATTTGTTTGTATCAGTACTTGATTAGGGTTACGGTTACGACTGGTACTTATGATTGTACTCCTTGGCATGGAGTCGAGCAAAATTTATTTATTCTAATATACACAACGAGGAGAAAAGATGTAGTTATTAGTGCTTTAAAATAAATATAAAAAAAAACTAGAATGTACTTAGAATGTAAATCCGTCTTTGGCTATCTGCTTTAAAATTAAGATTTACCATTATTCTTAAGAGCTGTGGATTTTGTTACTCAATAAAATAAAATAAAATAAGAATTGACTTGTAAGAAATTCTCATGAAACACGTAAAAACTAGATCGTTTTATAATTCAACTTATACATATATGATTTTTTTTTCCTACGCAAAGATCTTAAAACTTTCCATGGCATGTTGTTTTCAATAAAGTCGCTATAGATCTAAAAGCTATCTGACACGACATCGTAAGATTGGTAAAGGGAAACGGTCAATCACAATCACACGAAACAATTTTTTTTATCACCTTGTTCGACGTTTAGTCCATGTATGTATCTTACTTTTAGTTCTGCTGGGTATAGCCAGGTTACTGCAGGCATAAGCCATGACGCCTTTCGGTTTCATCCCCAAAGCACTATGGAAATTTGTGTGAACTTCCTATTTCGGAGGCTGAAGATCGCGTGACATCGCCCACAGGCGATCTACAACAAATCTGTCAATCTGACATTTGCTGGATCTCGACACCAGCGCGGGCGCAGATGTAATTGTTTCATTGTGATGCTAATCCCCGATTGACAGATGATGGTAGTTGCACAAGTGTCGTGTACTGTCGCAAGTACCAGACTTGATATTATTGGGCCAGAGTAATGACTGCGTGCAAAGGTCATGTGTGAACTCGTGAACTAAATTATAAAGACTTTTTATGAAGATTGTTTGTAAACTTGAAACAGTTTATGTGATACGATAATAGTGTGTACCTTAACAGCTTACCTATAACACGGGCGAATTAACTGTTCCCTGGAATGCGACCCGACGCCACCGCCACGGTGACGTCACAGTGCGAGGTGCACAGTTAATTCGCCCGTGTTTGTACATGCGTGATATAAAAACTAAAGGTGGATTCTTCAAGGCTCTTCATCCCGGTGTATGATAATGTGACCCTTCGTTGATAAAACATAATTTTTTATACTAAAAAAGTGTCTAAGAAGTTTATATGATTGTCCATTTCTCCTTTATCTTTAGCTGAAGTCTTTTCTGTTACCTCTGGGTTAGGTTTGAATAATATTTAGAAATATTAGTACGTTTCTAAGTTACATGGCAACTATTTGAACATCCGAAGCAGACATCCATGTTTACGATGTTAAAACTGTCTACCTACAGTAAACACCGGGTCAAATATTAGCCAAATAGTTTACTTACTAAGGCTCTTCAGACTGACCGTTATTGCAACGAGCTAACAGACTGGCCGTCGTATTGTATCGTCAAAGGGTTTGAGAAAATTGAAGAGTAATCGGCAGAAGCATTACGTGTATTTTTACACCTATTTTTACAAAATACCGATGTGTTCAAAATAAAAAAATACAAATGCTATTGAAGAACAAATTTTCAGAAATTAAATTGCTTTTGTCGGTCTCTCCTCAGTCGGATCGGATTCTGTGTTAAAAAAAGTTTTTCAGATTTTCTCACAGGTTTTTATGTCCCAATTTCAGTGTATAATGGCCATGTTTTCTATAAATACATGTTCAGTTTACTTGTGTCGATAAATAAACATAACACCTTTGCTAACCCGTGAATTTATACATTGTATGCAAAGTGCAGGCGTCAAAGCACATTTAGACAAAGTGTAAGTTTTACGAGCGCCATGTCAATAAATGCAACTAGTAAATATGACGATAGCTTATTTTGTGCGTTGCAACACAAGCATATTTATTTGAAATGGGTACCTAACAATAATGACCATCATGTGAAGATTGTGAAGTTTATAATCAACCTTACGGCCGTAAGATCAATAGTGGTTTAAACCACGAAATAGAGTTTAACCTCCAATCTCCGATTATTTCATAAGATCAATGGTAGTTAATCGACCATCGGTAGCTTAAACTGACAGAGATGACAGTAGATTAATCCATCGATCAAATGTAATCGTAGTTCACGAAACCCATAGTTTAAACTGCTTTTGATCTTACGGCCCTTAGTAAAGTCGTAGTCGCGTCAAAGTATTACATTGACGCTCTGAAAATGACTGAACGTAACTGTGCTCCGACGAGGGCATAAGCACATTTTTTAGTTATACCGCATCAACTATGCTTGATTATCGAACAAATTGAAGGGATAGAGTGTGAAACTGCAATACACGACAAACTTACTACTGACAAGCGTAAGAACATGATGTTTTGGCATTTTTCGTATTAAAATCATGTTAAAATGGTTGCTTTGCGTAAGCTCAATGGTGATTTAGTTAGGTTACACAAACATACTTGAAAAAAAAAAACAGTGAAAAATCTATTTAAAAGTTTTAGATTTGTTTAAGCCGACTTTGCACTAGAAGATTATCCGCAAATCCGGCTATAGATAACTATCGACAGCGGTAGCCTAGCCGTGACACATTTGCAACTGCAAAAACTGTTCTATTTATGGTGATTTAAGGTTAACATGGATTTACATTTTATAAACCGAGTGTTTATGGCTTTAATTGCAAATAAGATTGTGCTACTTTATATTCTAACATTTCTCACAATATTTTTCGCTATGCGCAATAAAATTGGCCAACCTAAATTTTTAGAAGTAGGTAGGTACGCTCAGCAGCAAAAAAATCAACAACTATGAGAATTTTTTTTATTATAAAGCTGAAAGCACTTCATTTTGTAATGCGTTTAAAATCCCGAACAGCATAAGTTTACCTACCTATAAGTATTTAAATACTTATTAATCATAATCACGTCTACGAAAAAAGTCTTCCATCATTTATGTAGGTACCTACGTAAATTCGTTATTCCATTAACCGCAGATTTTTTAAATGCCACATTACCTGCAGAATGATTTTAAAATAGCAGTATATAGGTACTTATCTAGATGTAATGTTTGAAAAGCTCGTGTTAATCACATGACTTTTTGCTTGTTACTACCCACATCCCATATTATGCGTACCTATAGTTTTTTGTAGGTTGGTACCTAACAGTATAGTTTTTACTTGTGGTATGGTATAAGCTATTGATTTTTTTGTTGGTTATATTGCTGTCCCAAGAACAGGACACTCAAGTACTCCACTAACTTATGTTACCTAAGTAGGTACTTCTACTAACAAAAATATTTATTTTAAATGATTATTGAATATGTTTCTGTACCTAATGTAAAATGGTTGTATGTACCTATTTAATTGATTTTAATATTTTCACTAGATTGCAAACACATTTTAGTTATATCGTGTCATACGTAATACCATTCTATGTTATTTCCTTGAAGTGTATTTATGCAATACCTTGATAACTTTCAAAATTGTGCGTAAGGTAAACTCCCCACAAAATACCAGTAAACGGAATGTCTTAGTAATCTGTGGGTAAATGTAAACAAAATAACTATTATTTGCCTAGGAACTTGTAACAAAGTGAGGCAATTCTTGACTAACCAAAGTGAAAGAAGTCCTCTCACTTGCTAATAGGCGGTTTTGAAAATTTTGTAAGCGTCTTGCAATTGGTTTTAACTCTGGTTCAATCATAGCATAGCATTGGTTAGTTATGATTGTTTATTTGCATTTTATTATTGCTTGATTGAGAAAAAATTAACATGCACTATTATTGGTATTCAATTAATTCAACCTACGCTTTAGTTTGTCCAAGACTTTCGAAATCTTGTTTCAGCGTCATATTTAGAAGAGTTTTTTTTAATTGTTCTGTTCTGTCCCACTGCTGGGCAAAAGCCTCCGCCTCTTCTCTCCTCCACTCGTCACAGTCCCTCGCCAAAGTAACCAATTATTTTTATATTCTTATTTTATTATATTCAGCCCTCTGTGTCCCACTGCTGGACAAAGGCCTCTCCCCATTCTTTTTACATACCCCGTCTTGGGCTACACTTTGTCAGTCGGTTCAAAAATGGTCAAGTTCGTCATTTACTTATAATAAAATTAATTTTGTTAAGAATTTATATTAATTAACAAATAAGGGATCAACTCAACTGATAGTATCAAACGATAAACATCTTGTTATTTCATTATTTTATTTGCATTTCATTAATCTGAATCATTGAATGGCCTGTCGCAGTCGCACTGTAATTAGGCGTACCTACGTAATAGATCATTGATCGATACGGCCGATCACGCCGCCCTTGACTTACCGCGACCCGTTTGCATTCGGATTTCGAATGCTTTTCCACGTTTTATTTAAAAAAAAACTGAATTAAGAATTTATAAATGAGGTTTCATTTATCGGAGCTTTTTCCTCAACTTTTGATTTATATTTAAATGTTTTGAATTTGGAAACTGCGCAAACACTTGCAGATTTACTAGTAAATCGGAACTACGAGAATAGAGGTCAATATATCGACAAATAAAGTTATTTTTATCCGAAAAGGAAAAATAAAACAATTTATACAATAAATTATATAATATCGCTCAAAAAACTGTTGTTGCTACTGAAATGACTATAATATCTTAATATTTATTGGCCTTGAATTTTTTTTTCCGTTATTAAATGTTGCCTAAGATTGTGAGACAGACAGCGCGGGGCCAGTGATCTGTTCAGACATAGAGCCTCCATAGTAGGTACGGTGCTTGGCATGGTAATTGAACTTTTTGCTAGTTTTACTAGGTCTACTGGTTTCATAGAGCTCAACTTCCATGTCGGTTGCTTTTGTTTTATACTCGTTTTATCAGTTATGACGATAAGATCAGATGTTATGCAATCTAGGTAGGTACTTTAGGATATAAAATTTTATTGATTTTTAATTTTTATTTCGTCTTTTTTATCACTTTTAAGTTATCGTTATGTAAGTAAGTAGGTATTCGGTTCTTTATGTGTTGCTCAACTCTTGAAAGTTTATATTATTACATATTTATATACATGTGTTTACATATTTATTTATTTACTTAGTTTAATAGTACCCGAAATATAGTCGTGTGTGTCGGCGCAATAAAATGAACACTGCATGAAGTTATTATTTTATGACAGTACAATTAATATAATTAATAATATCACAGATTAATGTAAGTCGGTGCGAGAGAAAATGCCCTTTCGTACTTGCCGAATCACTTTGATTTGTCCGTGACATTTTTCGTGCAATTTCGCAATTATGAAACACTGCAAAGGATTTACCGTGAATATACCTACCGCTCCGATTTCGTCATTATACCTCATAATTATCGTAACCCATATAACCTTACCGGTGCACTCATTAAATTGTATGCTGATAAATATTTTGAATTTATTTCCTCATTTGGCTATCTGGAACATCTTATACGTTCGAGAAAGAAAAAGGTTTTACTAAAAATAGCTATTAACGCTACAACACATAAACATATAGGACTTCCCCTAGGGACAGATGTAGATTTAGTGCCTAGTCCGTACCCCCCCCCCCCCTATTTAACCCCTACCTATATATTAATGAATTCAGCGTCAGCTTCTATCAAATTATTTGTATAGTTAGATTTTGTTAAGACCTCGTAAAAATAGGTTTAGTATTATATAGCATGGCCAATGTTTTAAATGTTTACCTACGTCTCCTAACTTTTAGATAAGTGTAGATCAGTGGCGCCATAGATCTAGGTAGCTCTACCAGAAAGTGCTTACACAAAAGTGTGGCAAGTACCCTCACCAAGTGTCCCTACTTATACTTACCTACTTCAATTATGAAGTGTTTATTATCATATCAGACATAAATAAGAGCCAATTTATTGAGTCACTAATTTATTTATTCATAAAGCTGTATTCACACTGGCACCAACACGACATTTATTCGTAAAAACAAATGCTCAACAAACTTACAATAAAAATGCAAAACATAGTACTTAATGTTACTTACCTAACTGGGAGACTTATTTCACGATATGGTCAAAAAGCTAATGCACATTTAGTACCTAATGTAAGGCTATCAACGCTAAGACTCATGTAGTATTTATTATCCATATAAACCTTGTGGTTTCCTTAGTGCTATAGTACGAATTAATGTGTTTTTTAAAATAATAAATAAATATAAAAAATATTACTAGAAACTTTCACGCGATATATCGTTTTGTTCACGTCACTGATAATATGTCGATTCGGTATCGTGTAGGCGTTCAGTATCGGTCAGAGACCAACAAAACTCAGACTACGGGCTCAGTGTGCAAACGCCGTACATGTAGGTACTGTTTATTTTACGGCAAAGATAATACTTATCAAAATATATAAGATCTAAAACAGGTGAAGGTTCACGTTCACTTTCGATGGCATACAATCCTCTCATTACCATATTGCGAGTTATCAAAACATCGGCACCGTAACTAACTTTTATATTTATGTAATATTTACCAACACTTTGTAACGATTCAAAACAGAGTGCGTACTTGGGTGTGATAATCTACTCTGTTTAATTAATAGAGTATGATAAAAAATAATAGAGTATTTCGTATAAACGTTATGCGAAATCGACGCTGACTTCGAATATGATTTTATTTTAATTTTTAGCACTAAACTAATTTAAAATACTTAATCGAAAATCAAAACAGTACCCAAAATATATTAAGTATAGAAAAATTATTGGTTGATTGCGAGCTTAGGTATTATACTTATTTGTAGGTAATATACGAGTACTTAAAAAAAAACCTTGCGTACGAGTTATCTTAGTTCACAATACAAGCTCTTCTTCAAGTAGAATAACGCCATGGAAAAGTTTCTGTTATGCTATCTTATTTTGGAACGAAGTTCCTTATCGCGCGTTGCGAAAGGGGGCTAGACGGAAAAAATTTAGACCAAAGTGGTAACTACACTTTTTTCAAACTTTGACAATGCCATTCGAATTAATTGGTGCAGGAAGGAAACAAATTAATGTAGGTATTGTTAGAAGTTTTGTTTTAATTTAGGTGCTTCTGTGTAGGTACTTACTGTAAGAAAACAACACCTCAAGGAACTTCGTTCCATCCGGGTGTCCCTTGACACCTCTCAAGTTTTTTTTTCTGAATAAAATGAAATTGAATTGAAATTTTCTGCGTGCGTAATAGTACATAGTGCTTTATACTACACCTACGAGGAAAATAAAAACTAAAACTGAATCCTCAAACAACACTCAAATTGAAAATGGCGCCAATGGCGTCTGCAATTTTCACATGTTCTTTTTTCAAATTGTTTATCCTGCCGCCGCAGGGTCGCACTGCCAGCCCGACACCATCCAACACACAGCTAGTGGCCAGTGTCATTTTGCAAACTTGGAGATAAAAACTCACTGTAAAAACTTTTTGGCTTTTGATATTTAGGTTACCGGCGCATAGTCTTACCTAAAATTAAAAAAGAAAAACCCCGTAAGAAATGGATTTTCATACACTTTTCTCTCCCGCTCAGATGCGTTTTCTCCCCGCATATTTGTTCGATATGCAATGACGTACTTTCTACCGTAAATTTGAATAAGTATCAAGGTACTTTCCAAGCAGGTGTAGTATAAACCATATTTTTTCATTAAATAAATGTCACAAAACTAATCATTGTTTGACTCGTGTTTGATTGTATGGCTTGATCAATTTTGAGGTTTCAGTCACAATACAGAATATATACCTACAGCATGTTAGTTCAAAGGCCTGCGAGTTGAAGATTTGCATAAACTGGACGAAGACCTTGTAAATTTTATTATTTATTTGAGTTCTTTTAATAATAGTCTTGCCTGGGGGCCTAATTGACAATGGAACGTTGAGGTACCTACCGCCACTGGTGTAATATAAGATGCCAATTTGTACCTACTAACTACTAATCAAATACGTACAGTTGCTGGCCTGTGGTGAGCACATGATAAACTCAAGCAACATTTTAGAAAACATTATTGAATACCGCCATATAGCTTATCATCAATCGTGTCGGACAAAGTTAGTGTTTTGAATACAAAATATTAGTAAGTATCTTGAAACCAGTGACTGTTTTTCTTAGAGATGTGCCACATAAACGACCAGAAACTATGATTAATTCAGAAGCAATAAAGGCCGTTGCCTTCAATAGCGAAATAGATCTTCAATCAATAAATAATGTTTTATTGAATAGGACCTTCTTTTAATTTACTTCCAAGAAAAAATAATCAATTAGCTCCTATTTGTTGCAAAGTAAAAAAAAAGTTTAAATTGCAATGACTCGTAAATTTAAAATAGTTCCCTGAAAAGTAATAACATAGAGCTTTTTGGAATTCTCTATGGATGTTCAAATTAGATACCAAACTTGTTTTCTCTATTTAGATATCCAAACTTTTTTTTAATTACATAATAGCATAAAAACTTATTGACTAGCATCTGCTTGAGCGTACATAATACTATCAGATGTATTTATAACTAGGGATCTGCAGTAACATGATAACAATATGGACGGGTTATGGTAGGCTTATGTCATTGCACCAAAAATGAACTTTATTTTAAACACATACCATTGTATACAAAGAAGAGGAAAATAGAAACCTACTTGTTTCAGCAATGTTATACGTTACTTTACACTGCTGCCAGAAAGAAACAAAAAAGCACACTCGGACATGTCACTCAAGACGTGCAGCCACGCAGTTGCTTAGTGCGCGAAGTCGGGAAATTACCGTACTTTTTGCTTGTCACTTGCAGATCGTAGGCAACGTATTTACATTATAAATTCTTAGGTTGTTTATCGATTATGGTGAGAGCAATGACGTAAGGTTGGGCACCGAGGCTTGCACTTGACCCGCTTGCAACCGGTCGTGGCTTGAACTCTTCCTAGCCCTTCTCTGCTTTCTTAAATGGAGCTAGAAGCCGGCAGTTATCCTTGGTACTTAACCTACCTACCTATCTTGTAAAAATATAGTGTGCTTGCAACCTATCATATGTATATGGAATGTAAAATTCGACATGCGACGAAAAACAAAATACTTCCACTCTATAGTGTGCCTAAATGGAATTTTTAATAACAGTTGCTCAAAAAGTGGCGTATTGCAGGGACGTATAGCGTTCGGGATGTGGGCTATTATATACTCGCGCTTTTTTTTTACCTTTCCCGCTCGTGCGTTCTCTTTCCCAACTGTCAAAATAATGTCTATGTAAAAGAAAAACCAACCATGAAGTTTTTACTAAAAAAATTCATAGAAGTTTTTATGATTCATGAAAATACGAAAATACGTATATTTCTAAAAAGAAGCTACTAATTTGTTTCAATATCAGATTTAATGATTTGATTGAATGAGTTAGGTTAGGTTTCATTTAATTTCATCTCATTAAATTTCATATTCATTTCATATCAATAAAAAAATTCTACTGAAGACTTGGCTGTATGGGCATAGTTCCCTTTGCCTACCAGAATGGGTAAAGAAAAAAAAACTCTTATATTCTACGGTTGGCGCCATTTTTCAGAAATTTTCTTTGCGAGTTTAGTTGTTTGTTGCACAAAATATTTTATTAAATTGCTTCATTTTTTCGCAACTGTATTAAAAATAGTCGTTCAGTACACGTGCGGAACCGTCATTGCAACTTGTTCCGACTGTCAACCCTCGCCTTCGGCTGCGCCTCGGCTCGGGTAGACATTTGTCGGGACTCTTTGCAATGACAGCCTTTCCGCACTTGTAATGAAATATACTCTTCCATATTTTCAATCTTGGTTGGTTTATTAGACTGTACCTAAAAATTGTATTGTAATATTTGTAATATGCTATGCATAGAAAAACGGGCAAGAAACACACGGCTTGGTTTTTATATTTTTTTTGTAAGTAGAATCCTTCTTACAAGGAAATACAGTTTACAGTTTTGGTCAATTCATTTTTTGGATCTAAATAATCAATCGATTCTATATTTGCCCGTTAAAAATTCATCCATGTTATATCTATTTTAGGAATTCAAGTTTTTATCTTTGATGTTATAAATCATTTTTAAGTATCATAAAAACTGGTTTGGAGACAAAAACAGCAAAATCGATTGCCTCTACAAATCTTTGGCTTGTTTACAAAATATCTAAGTATTCACAAAAAATGATTAATTGTCATAAGCTGGTTCTTCTAAAGAACGGCGTTCAATCATTTTGAACTAACAAGAAGTCTACAGCTGGACATAGGTCTGTCTTGTATATGTCCATTGCAGGACGAATGATTCTGTCTTCAGCCAATTCTACATCATACCAATAGCCAACATCATAGAAAAAAATACACTTGCCAACATGTTGGTTAAATAAAATGGCGTGAGTGTTGTCTTTCGTCTTCCATTTAATGATTGTTCCGTAATTACATATAGGTATGCTATCTATCTATCTATCTAATCAGCCTATGCTCACCCACTGTTAGGTATAGGCCTCCTCTTTGTCACTTTTTATTTGGGATTTAGGTAGGCTATACCTAAATCGAATTAATAGGTAGGTA
This sequence comes from Eulithis testata, assembly GCA_947507515.1. Classification (NCBI taxonomy): domain Eukaryota; kingdom Metazoa; phylum Arthropoda; class Insecta; order Lepidoptera; family Geometridae; genus Eulithis; species Eulithis testata. The sequence continues at coordinate 9,916,590 of OX382196.1, read as the reverse complement.
CATAACAAACCTATGACTTTTTGCTCTTCTCCATATAACCACCACCGCAAAATGACGGTCGCACTATTCCTAGAAATGAATGACCGCCAAACGAAGCAAAAAAGTGGCCTAATACGAATGAATGAAAGTGTCTTATAAAAAACTGCTACTTATTAACAGTGAAAGTAAAGATGGCTGTAAAACTGCGACACTTTCTCTGGTCGAATACGAGTTATTTACAATCGATCATGTGGCGAATCGAGAAATAATAAACAATTTGTTTATTTTTGTGCTCCGGCTTTTTCTAGTTTTAAAATTGATAGTAATCTACAACTCTATATTAGTGGTCAAGGCAAAAAATGTGGTTTTCTGGGAGATTAAGGAAAAATCCATTGGGATTCAAACCCACGAAAGTACTATGGGTAATACAAGCTACTTTGTGAGTTCGTTTTCTTATTGTTTGTTACATCATGACCATCTCGAAAACTAATCGATAAGTTAGCATTATAAGATGTGGTGTTCGGTTAAGAGTCGAATTTGTTTATTTATGGTGTGGCAAAGTGTTTTCTATCAAACCTAAGTACCCCCCAACAGTTCAGTGTCGATATAGTCACGATCGACTCATGTTGCACTCGATACAATCGATCATTACTCCCTATCGCATCTCATTGTAAGTGACAAACTAGTTACAGCAATCGAGTTTGAACTTTATTTCAGTAGCAATAAATCAGCTTGATTTATTAATTATTTTGTTTGATCGGGATGTTTTATCGAGATACAAGATCGATTAAATGTAAATGAGATTGATAATTAATTATATTGTATTGTTTTGCACATTTAGCTATTTATTCACAAAGAAAATTACAACTAATACAGTATTTACGATATTCTCAATATTTACAAAATACACATGAAACAGTTGAGCCATCTACAAACCGTTGCAAACGATGCAAACGATTTATAGATATAGTAGGTGCCAAATAACACCGCAATACAGGTACAAAATTCAAGTTATGAATGGCTGATTCTGTCGCTTTCCATACAAACCTGTCACTAAGACGGTAATCGCTCGAATCTCGCAGTACTGTTTGTTTACCATTCATAAATTGATTTTTGCGACATCGTTTTGAAGGTGGGTGAATGACCTGTATTGCGGTGTTATTTGGCACCTACTATAGCTCAACTGGTCCAAATCAGTACCAATCGGAAGCGTGTCCAAAACACTGGCTGCATTAATTAAATAATTAATTGCTTTAATTTCTATTGTTTTAGTTGTGAATGTTGCATTGATCGATACATTCTTAATCGATAAATATTTATTTTATTATTTTGATAAAAAAAATATGAATTTGCTGTGACTATGACCTATGAGTTGGTACTTATACCTACTACTATGCTAAAATGTGTTTGCAGGTGTACCAGATTTAATCAAATTAAGTGATTAATATAAATGATTTAATAATCGGTTATGAATCGCGTAGCGCTGTTAATGCAAGTTAAGTAATTATTTAATTAATTATGAAAAGGTCTCACTGAGGGCATGATCGAGGTATTGTGCAATATATTATAAATACTATGTGATATACTGTACTTTATCTACCTACACTTGAGAGCAAAAATTCCGGGTCATTTAAACCAACTTGAATAACTTACAAACCATCAATGCTAACTAAGTGAAATTATGCCAGTTAATTTTATGTTAAACTGTCTATCAAACACAATTCATTTTATTAATCTAGCATTCATGCTTTCCTCGATATCCAAGTTTTTCTGGATAACCCAAAATTTTTGCTCTCGACTGTACCATGAGAAATATACTGTATTGATGTATAGTCAAATACCACTAAGAAACCGATTTTTGCGCTGAATGATGAGGAAGTATCACCATTCAGCGTAAAAATCAGTTTCTTAGTTTTAGTTTTCCATGCGCTACAAAATAGAAAATACTTTGTAAAGTGCAGTAATCGCTTCAGTGGACACGCTCCTTAAAGCCCCTTGTGCATAATTTGACATTGAACTATGAATAATCACGACTTTTTGTCTACTTACACGCTAATTACAAGTTATTAATATAGTGATCGATCAAACTGCCAACATTAAGAATGCACTCTACATTTATGTCTGAGGAACTAGACACCATCTACACTAAATGATGGATCAAGCCGTTGACCCACCTAAAGTTACGTTGTAACCACTGCATTACCTCATTGAGCACATCCATTGAGGACGTGTTCTGTGATGGATTGCACGCGCTCACCACTCTTGAAAATAAATAAGGGAAAAAGGACTGCTGGCGTCTGGAACCAAAAGTCATCAGCTTAGCAGTCGACCAATGTCCCAAGGTTAAAAGTTAAAGTTGTCATCACGTCACGTCGTCGCGTCGTCGGATGGATTTTTTGGCTTATTCCACTAATCACCGTTGACAATCCCCGTCTCCTCAATGCCAACTTATAATGGGGATTAGTTTACTTAAAAGTTCACTAATCCCCATTGGGTTTGTGTCCACGGATCCCGGGATCAGATGTAATTAGCCACTGATCCCACCAAGTTGTATCCGCTGATACCGGGATCAGTTTCCAACGAAAAACAAATAAATATTTTTACCCGCTGATCCCAGTATCCCTGGCGACAAGAAATTACGTTAAAAATAAAAATATAAGTGTCTTCTTCAACGGGTTTGGGTGAAGTTATAGCAGGCTAAACATCCAACTAAAATATAAATAAAATTATACTCCTTAGGTATCCGTTATAAGGCTGCAGCGCTATTACTCAGATACCTATCTAGGTTCGATGCAGATTTCAAAGACCACTTGTCTTCAAAATTGTCGAATCGCCTGTTATGTTGTCAAATGTGGCCATTTCCGAGAGATGTGAATAAAATTGTTTGATATCATGCTATTAGATCAAGAGTCAGTGGCAAACATAAATCTTCGTATCCTCTTTTTAAAATTTCATGAGTATTGATTTTGGTTACTATATCTTACAATTAATAAAAAATACCATTTGGAACTCCTCTCCAGGTAGGTACTAGTCTCACTATTTTTGTTTGTAAGTAATTTAATGATAGGTCCTTTTTCTGCTCTTACTTAACCTACCTACCTAAATGTGGATAGGTACCCTCGTTTTTCTTTCTTTCTTTCTTCTTTCTCTCCCACCACAGACTACAGACGTTCTGATTGACCTATATTTTGATCTAGTTCTTTATTGCTTTCATATTGTACAAAGGATAATATCTTAAATAAACTAGGTGATAGGTGATAGCTTCCAATATGAACCCTGTTAGGGCACAACTCGAGGGACAAACAAGAGAAACAAACAACTCGTCGTAATGCTCTTTCTTCTTTCTCTCCCACCACAGACTACAGACGTTCTGATTGACCTATATTTTGATCTAGTTCTTTATTGCTTTCATATTGTACAAAGGATAATATCTTAAATAAACTAGGTGATAGGTGATACCTTCCAATATGAACCCTGTTAGGGCACAACTCGAGGGACAAACAAGAGAAACAAACAACTCGTCGTAATGCTCTTTCTTCTTTCTCTCCCACCACAGACTACAGACGTTCTGATTGACCTATATTTTGATCTAGTTCTTTATTGCTTTCATATTGTACAAAGGATAATATCTTAAATAAACTAGGTGATAGGTGATAGCTTCCAATATGAACCCTGTTAGGGCACAACTCGAGGGACAAACAAGAGAAACAAACAACTCGTCGTAATGCTATAGACGTTGGCTCCTTGTATATGCCAGTGTTACACACCCAAGTGTCTCGGTCACGAGACTACTGTTATGCAAACTTTATAACAGGCCAGTGGTCTACAAACTACGACTTGCAAATACCTATTACGGAAACGATGTTTAGCAAAGTTAAGTAATTTATCAACCAACTCTGCTTTGAATATGTATTTTTTGTTAGCAATTGTTTTTGTTTCTTGATCGTAATGTTCTAATACGATGAGAAAACTAGGAATCTTAACTAAAAACTTATCTGTAATGTGCTTTCCCTGATTATTTTTTATGTCCATTTAATTAATGTAATTGGTATGTATTAACCGTGTTAATTAATTAAATAAATAAATAAATCTTAACCCTATAGGCAGTCGCAGATTTGCAGTCTTGGCCGCTCTAGGCCCCACACCATGTGCCGCCCCTTTCTCAGCACCCATCACATAGACTAGGTACATAGTGAATACTTGGGAAGATTATTGCTATACGTTGCGATAATATGCGCAGCCTTTTAAATATTTAGGTACTTTGCATTTGATTTATTTCTTGTTATCATCAGTGTTTTTTTGTCACGATTGGCCGCCCCTAATATCTAGCCGCCCTAGGCCCGGGCCTACTGGACCTTAGGGCAAATCCGCCACTGCCTATAGGATATATTTAAGTTTCAGTTTTAAATTAGGGTAAGGTAAATGCAGACTCAATCCACCGAGTAATAAATAAGCTTGGTCTGATCCATGATCCAAAAGCGTTTTTAAAATTTGAGTTATTTTAAATTGGGATTATTATACTAATTTTATTATTATTATTTTATTATTTAACTCTTTATTGCACAAAAAAAACAAATGTACAAGTAGGTGGGCTTAATGCTATAAGCATTTTCAACCTGCCAACCTTACAGGTCAGGAGAATGGTTGGCGTGCAAACTTAAGATAAACAGTACCTACATGTTCAAAACAATCAGAATGAATAAACAGAAAAGAGAACAAATTGCACTAATAGTATGGGTTAAGTTAGAGTACCTACATGAGCTACAATTCAGAACATAAAAAATAAAGAAAATAAAGAAACCTACCTATGTATTTCGCTTTGATGCATCCTGTTTCAAGAGGTGTTCATAAACGAGTCTCTTAAAAACCAATTTATTCGGAGCCCTTTGTATGTTACTTGGAAGAGCATTCCAGAGCCGTACAGCTGCCACCTCAAAAGAGTTACCGCGGGAGGATGTTGAGTGCATAGGAGTAGCCAAAGCTAGGGTGTTGCTATTATATTCATATGATTTCAAGTTAGCTCAATGAAACGATCTAATCTTTAATTATACAAATTACAGCTTTCTTCGCACTCAAATAATTATAATGTTAGATTTCCAACGCAATAATCTTTCCATTTATGTGAGCTCATTCACTCAAACGACTTCTATCGGAAAAATGTTTTCCAACTATTTATTTTACACTTACCACTTTCTAGACTTCTCGAATACGTGGAAAGAGACATGCTGTGTGCCATGGAACATAAAACATGCCTAGATCAAATATAAAATAGCAAGAGTATAATCTAGAATATTAAAATAAATACCTACAGACTTGCTTTATCAAATATATATAAAAGAATATATTTAGTTGACAGCAAGCCGGTACCTGAGATTTTAATTCTCTTAGTAAATTCTATTATCATATAACTGGAGTAGTTCTCAGATATCACTGAATATCATGCAAGTTATAAAATAACAGCTTTGTGACTCTTATGTCATCCCATGTCATTATCACAATTAGATTTTACTACGAGAATATACCTTATATAGGTAGGTAGGTAATTTTGTATCACGAGGTGCTAAGTGATACTCGACTTTGTCCCCAATTATTCCTAATATATGCTCATATTGATGTCACATTAATGACCACCAATAAAATCGATGGTGCAAAGCCCATCCCTAAATCATTATCATCAAAAAATGTGAACTACCTAGGTCAAGTTAATTTAGCTACTTTAAAATAGACTACATCTTTCGTACCCCTCACGTGATCATTCACCCGTAGCGTCACAGCTCATTTGAACTATAATAAACCCAACAAAATAACGATATATTTATCTGTCTATGATATGTATCATTGATGAACCTTTCAACGATGATCACCATAAGATTTACATAACAAATATCCCCATTTCTCACAATAACGATGCTATAATGTAAACGAGTATACGTTACCCCATACAATTTGTTATGGTTCATGCAGGTTTACATATATCGACGACTAAATCTTTATGGTGTTTTTAGATGGCACCAAGAATTTTATAGTCACTAAGGCAATGTAATGGTGAATGATAGTCATAAATAATAATGGAATGCAGCGTAGGAGAAATGCATAATAACCGGTTTTAATGAAAGAAAAGTTTTGTAACTTTAAGTAAATATCGATAATAAATAAATGTTTCCGTCAGTACCAACTTCTTTATCCGATTTAATACATACAAACTATTTGTTAATCTTTTTTACTACTAAGTAGGTACTGATGAACATTCCAGATGTAAATTAATCTTTATTGTTTTTAGAGGTTTTTTAGTAAAATGTTGTCATACTTTCTTTAATCTATACGAATGGCGTAGGAGTCAGAGTGCGTTGAACTCTTCTGTTCCTGCGAGCGAATGTCTTACTTCGAAAAGGTAAGGAAAATGCAGTAAGTGTTAAATATCTTTTTACAATTTTTTGGAATCGCTAAATGCGTTCTTTTTCTTTATGATTATTTTCAACCAATTCATCTATAGGATTCGTTTTGGATCGCATTGTTTAATTGTTTAAAGTAAATTGCTTAAAAATATCAGTGATAGGCATATCTACCGATTTTTACCTACAACAAGTTCATTTATATTGCTGCACCCGACCTATGCACTCCCATTCATCATAGTAGAAATATCAAACATCAATCAAACAGACGTTTTCCTTTCGGAGTGGTTTTCGAGTTGTACGATTTACGTTGGTTTTCTCTATCGCTGATATTCGCGTTATAACTGCAATGTTCTTTTGTTTTTAGAAAAGACTCTAAAAAAGCAGACAGTTATTTTTTTTCAAATCACAGTATATTCTACACACGAACAATGTAACATGCAATCACCGCTATTAGTACCGCAAAAACCCAAGTTAGTATTCCATTAGTATCAAATAGAAACTAAACCTATATTGGGCTGTTGTATTTATATCGTTACAAGGAACTTTGTCTTGATCGTGCAACGAAGATCTTTACATTCGGCACGCAGCATCAATGCAGTTTTTATGGATCGTACTATAAAACGGGTGTACCCACAAAAACGATCGCCGCATATGAGCAATTTACACATATTGACGTTGCACGAGAAAAAGTATGATATAAGACAGTTTATATTTCCGGAACATTATCAAGCCATATTTTCTCCATAAAAAAAGTCTCAAACTTAAGTTTTCTAATATTTCAACTTCCGAAAATGCTGTATTTACTATGTGTGTGACACAGAGATTTTTTTAAGACTTTCTTTAGTGTGCAAGATATCATCAAAAACCCGAGAAATTATTACATTTAAATGTCACGGTTGCCGTCAGCGCCACAGGACACTGTTTTTAACCTTATTCCAACGATCGTTTGACCGCAGGTGGAAATCGCACGCGCTCTCTAGTTATATATAGTAGAGTAGCAAATTTTTAGTGGAGCGCCCTCACAATATGTAACTGGTCAGAGTAACGGTTCTTATACACCTTATCGGATTACTTGTACGTCTCAGCGGGATATCTCTGTATTTTAATGAAGTCGGTGCTTCAGAGCCATACATTAATAGACTTTAATTAGGTACCGATATGACCTTGTCCGCCCGAAATGGTAATATAAGTTTCAATAAAAATAGTCATTAATTCTCGCTAGCTGTACTGAACTTAGCTGTAGTAATAGGTAGGTAAGTATATACTTTAGGTACCGATGTCTCTCAAGAAGTCGTTCACATAATATACCACACACAGTGATCACTTAACAAAGTGTGCGAACACCACATTGTTCACACTACTTTTTAATCTTATTTTTAACCAACTTCAAAAAAGGACGAGGTTCTCAATTCGGTTGTATTTTTTTTTATGTTTGTTTCCTCACTACTCCGTCATTTATGAACCGATTTGAAAAAGTCTTTTTTTATCTGAAAGGGTATGCTTCCAGGTTTGTCCCGAACTGCCATCATCATCATCACTTGATGATGAAGGCGTATCAAATTGAAGTCGGTTTTTCCAGTTTTTTAAACTTATAAATTATTCTGTGAGTTTTGTTTGCAAATAAAAGCTTACTGTGGTTCATACACAATGACACATGTCCTACTGCTACGAGTAAAGAGTTATTTCCCACTCTGTGGGTCTATGTATCCTGATATTTTGTCGAGTTCAAATTCTCAGCAAATTCTTCTGTAAACGTGATGATCAATGATTGATATCTTCGCTGTGGCTATCCATCATCACAAAATGATAGGTGTCATCTATCACATCTAGCTAGCTTATTCAGAACCGGATGTAACCAAAATTAAAATAAATCTTCCAATGCTGATAAAGTTAATCAAACTCAGAATTTGGATTTTGGTAATTTGAGTTCAAATAGCTTCATTACTATTTTAATGATCGGAAATTGTGAAGGATCATTACTTTTGCAGGTTATTAATGTTAAGTATTTATTAAAAAACACTTTAGTTCTGTCCAAATTGATTTATAATCCGAAATTATGTTTAATTCCAAAGTACTCTTCTCAATGTCTTCGGTATAATTATTTTCAAATACAAATTATGTTCAAGAGAACAGAACTGATTATTAAAAATATGTAGGTACTTACCTATTTCCCTATTTTTATGGTCAATATCACCTTAAGGTTGTTAGTGGGTGTTACTATGTATCAAAGGTATCAGCAATCTAGTTCCCATAGTAAAAGATTTACTTAGTTTGGGAGCGAGCGTTGTGTGATAGATCCAAAAATATCTTTTTAATAGTACAATTAGGTTTATAAATGTGAATGTTTAGAAATCTCTACATAACTCATAATCATAATATTAAAAATAATAAATTAATAAGTAGTAATCTCTACAGTAAGATGTGGGTTTCAATTAATTGTGTGTTTTGTATTTGCATAGTAAACTTAGTAGCTATTTTAATTCGAATAAAGTTTACGTTTAGCTAGACATTGCGTCGTTTCCCATGGAAAACATCTACTTGCATATATCTGATAAGTTATATGACGTGTTACAGTTTTGGTGTGGTCCAAAATTTACATAAAATATATATTATCCTATACAGGCTAGTATTTAAATACAGTAGCACTTGTATGTTTAGGCAGCTGTTGATGGAATTCCATTTGTTTTCCGCGAAGAAACATTCTGGCGGATGAAGTTAGCCAAAACGGTAACATGTAGGTACTTACAAATTGTACAATTAGTTTAGCGGATCTTAACAATCGTGAAGTTAGCCGTTCATGATTTACAAACACAATCGAGTTTGAAAAAGGCTTCATTGCGATTTGAAACGGCCAACTTCACGTTGTGGCAGAAAATTCTCAGATTGTGAAAATTCTATAAAAGCTCTGACAGTGCTCTAAAAGCTCATATCTTAAACAGTTCATATAGGGATTGTAGCCGCCCTTGATCACACAGTGACCGCTGCGCAGGCGCACGCATGTGTCATGTAGCGCGATTACCCTGATATATGGCATATGGCCAGTAGGACACCGCACCGCACCTATCTAAACTATTTCACGTAATTTCCGAACATTCTAACCGCAACGTGAACATTTTACATAGGTAAATAGCCAATGCGTGTGTCTAATAAGTTGGTTGGCCTTGGTTGAACTTTATGGTTGACTAACCTTTGTACGTAAAAGCTTTTTTAATTAATCCGCAGCTAAAGATTTTTTTGGTAAATTGATCGGCAAATCTATAAAAAATAGGGTACAGTACATATTGAAGATTTATAAGTGATGTGCGATGTGCCAACTTATTTACTGTCTATACTGTCAAGACGCTTACGAATACTTTGAAAAAGTATATTGTTATATACACGGGCCACCTAGAAATGGGAGAAGTATCTAACCAAAACATTGAACAAAAAATACCTAGACAGCATTGTGAAACGATTAATAAAATTAAATATAGTGTCATTTTATTTTAAACACGTGTGTGACCTAGTTTGATTGAAACATTTTCGCTAGCGACTTGCAATCGCAATTTTTTCCCATTCTCACGAAAACTTTTTAATACCAAGTTTTTTTAGAAATACGATCGCAGCGAAGCTTTAGTTAATTAGAGTATCTTTAAAAGCTCAAGATTTGCCTATGAATGATACAGGTTAAACTATCATAATAAATCTAGCCAGCACCATTAACACCGTGCGTCATCTTGCAGGATCTTGCTGACAGGTGTGATGAGATGGGATGGACCGTGACATACAATGCCCATTCATTTTGTTTTGAACTTTTTAAAACTTGCTTAACATTGAACACATTGTGAATAGCGCCTGATGGATAGGCTTGTTTGCTTATGAAAAAATCGTTGATTATTTTAGCCACCTCCATTTAAGCGTATACGACGTTTAACTTTTCTTCTTTTTAGTTTTGACACTGTAGCTTCTCAACGTTGAGAAGGGTTTATGGTCGATAATTTTTGTGATCACAACTTTTTAGAGGCGCAATTTCTTCTAGTAAAATATTTCGATCAACAACCAAAAACTGGTTTAGAACCAAAGAGATTTATTTCTAAGATTAGCTGCCGCCCGCGACTTCGTTCGCATCCCGTTGGATCCCGGTAATTTTGCGGGATAAAAAGTACCCTATGTGTTAATTCAGGTTACGGACAATATATATTCCAAGTTTCATCCAAATCGGATCAGTAGTTTTTACATGAAAGAGTAACAAACATCCATATATACAAACTTTCGCGTTTATAATATTAATAGGAAATAGGATGATCCACACTTATACATATTTGATATAAAAATAAACCAGCTCAATAATATGTACTAATAGGCGATTAACTGATGATAGAGCCAACTAAATATACCAGAAGTACGCAGTATTTTATCTCGTATACGAGCTTCAATAAGTACATTTTCCCAATGCCAATAAGTCAATGAAACAGCTAAGTAAATAATATGTCGTTCAAGGCTCCAATGATTCACGTTTATGAATATTATTAGGTTGGTTATATTGTTAATTGCACCCAAATTGCAAACAGTGTTTTCATGCGGTGAAGTAAAACATCGAGAGGAAGATCTTGTATTATCTAAGTTGAGGCACACCAAAAATAATTTTTTTACAAACTTGGAGAACTTGATTTTTCCACTATGCATGGTGAATCCAGTCAACTGTACCTATCCAATATCCAATTATATTATTTTTATTTTTATCTTACAGGTTTCATTACGTCAATGCCGTAGTATACTAATGGAGTAGGTACCTGTTCTTCTAATGAGTCCACATTATATTTAAAACTTCCGTTATGTAAATACGAGTGTGACTTCTCAATGAAATGATTTTAATTTAATTTAAGCACAGTAAAGTGTGCCTCTAAACAACATCTGCTGCTCATTTTTGATAAAGAAAAATCGAGGTGATTTCCGAAAGCCATTTTCACAGCCAATAAATAAGCTGATTTTGAGTTATTTATATTATCAACACGAGTCAATTAACTAAAAGCTTTTATTTAGATAAGGAGCACGATCGCGTCCTTTACTTAGCTTTTCTCAGAATAATGTTTAAAATGTAGCAAGTTTTAATTACAAATAAGTTTATCAGTTCATGAGAAGGTGAATCATAGGTCGTCCCAGCTAACTCACGCGCGCACCCATCTCACGACTACGCTAATTTATTATCGATGTGCTGCATTTTCATTCAACATGTGAATAACATTTGGTTTTAGGTTGGTAGTGCGACTGCCAACTTTCGCACCTAACACTCATTGACCTCTGTGTCTGGGGATGGATTTTATCTGTGTGAATTGTTATCAAATTACTTTGAATTTATTTTTGATAAATTTGTAAGATATATAAGTATGTACTTAACAATATGATTAAGTATAAAAATCAATATTATTAAATTAAGCTTTAGGTTCATTTTTTAAGTAAGTATATTTGATTATGTAACATATCTGATTTCATTCAGTAAAATTCGTGACGAGACTGAGATATCTTTGCAAATTAATTCCGTTCCATAGATTCATAATTTCATAATTAAGATTTATTCAAATAGCGTATGAACGTCAAGCCAATAAGCATGAGCACGATAATTACGTGCTGAGATGTTAATTATTAGGAATCAATGACATTTTGCGATTCAATTATTGTACAATTTGTAATAGAATTATGATTTATCTAAGTGGCGAGTCAGGTGCTCGGAGAAGGCTTAAAATATTTATTTTAAATACATCATAAAGGAGTGGGACACTCCGAACAGCCACAAGAAAAGAATAAGAAAGAGTGGGACAGAACCAGGAGAGGACTTCATCTATATGGGCCAGTGTCACTGTATTAGGATACCTAAAAACAAGATCCCCATGATTAGTAGTCCTACCTATATCCCCATGATTAGTAGTCCTACCTATATCTATATCTAACAGGTTTTTGTATCCTTGTCCGCAGGCTATCGGCCATGTTTCCGGAGGGCACATCAACCCAGCGGTCACGTGCGGGCTGCTGGTGACCGGAGACATCAAGATCCTGAAGGCGATCTGTTACATCATCGTGCAAAGCTTGGGCGCAGTCGCTGGAGCCGCCTTCATCAGGGTAAGGATGGACAAATATTTCAGAAACGAAACGTAGAAGTGTATTTTTAAACCTGAAAAATATTAATTTTTTTGATTGGATGGATATGAGAAAAAATAAAATTACAAGTCAATGTAGCTATGCTACGCTACGAGATAGCTACATCTCGTAGCATGAAGCGCGTTGAAGTCTTTTGTATGCGTGCGCGGGCGCATATAAAAGATTTCAACGCGAGCGCATGTCAAAGTTGCAAACAATAAAATAAATGCATGACTCTATTTTGAATAAATTCTAGATAATATATGTAGTTCACTACCAGGAACCACAGATCACGTATAAGCCACCTTACTGCGATTGTAATAATGCTTGGGTCTGTTATCACGATTTGCAAAACGCATGAAGCTATTGAAAGATTCAAATAGCTCAGATTTGTAAACAAAACAATTGTACCGCATTACACCAAGGTGTCCTAGATGGCACTATAATGGTAGGTAGCTGTGAGAAAGTAAGTTAATTCCACTTCCTCATCACGATGCCAGGCTGCGCCAAGCCGGTAATGCTATGTTACCATATGAAAGGCATGAAAGGAGAAATTACAGCCACACTTATAAACTGATGGTGCTTATACATATGACTGCTAGTTTCATGAGAAAAGTAACAAGACAAGCAGATAGTGGTTACCTCTGCTTGTTACAGTTTCACAAAACTTCGGTTGCAATAGTCGTTATGAGGCCGTATTGTGGTGGTCCATTTTAGCCGTTTTTTGAACTCCAGTTTTACTAAGTTTAAGGTTGTACGATCACTTTGAACTTTGAATCGCTTTATACGATCACTTTGAAGATCAAGTGGTCAAATTCCGTTACTAAAGATGGCGCCTATAGCTTCCACAAAAGTTTACCATTCGCATTCATTTACGAAAGTCTATAGTGGGCAAAATTATTTCTATGAAAAGTAAACCTCGTAGCCGAAGTATTCCGACTAAATGCTGGCAGGTGGGCCATTTGATGTAGAGAGTCATACATTTACTACTACTGGGTACCTACTGCACTGTTATTAGGTAAAATTAGAACGCCTTTCAAACCACGACTTTAGAAAGTTACAATACATCTTACCGGTGCTTAGGAGTTTCTTAATATTTAATTCGACAGGTATCAGTTGTCAAAATAGATCTTTCAAAGCTTTGTGAAACGTCTCGTTGCGTTTGTTTGGCGACATGAGGAGCTTTAGCGAAGCATGACGATCCGACATAATTATAACAACCAGAGTCAAAAAAATCTATTTCGTATTTTTTTCCTGATTATCGCGGCTTCTTAAAGAATACTAAGGTACTTAAGGTATATAAATTTTTAGTAGCTAACTGTGGTACTAAACATTTATGCATTCTTACCACAAAAAGAAAGTTCAATACTCAATCCCCGTCTCTTAAATTTTTATCACAACATTTATTTCGAAAAATGCGATTAATTCATCAATATGTCGGCATGTTCTTATATAACTGATATAACTTGAAATAAGCATCACATAAATAAAATCTAACGCATTCCTTTCACCGGCAGCCGAGCATTTATTATCGGTATTATAATCGCTACAAGTGTGAAGTGTGTGAACCTTGGAGACAAAATAATTGAGCTGTAAGGTGGAGCCATCGCTCCTAGAGTAGAAAATGTTATGGTACAGATATAAATAACACAAATTTTTCTGATAGATAAAATTTAAGCTTGTAAAACTAAAAGAAAATATACAGTTTAGCTTACGTTTTAAATTGTGGCGGGTTATGTAATTTATGGTTTGAAAATAAAGAACGCAGGTGATCAAGATATAAGATCATAAGATAAGAACGTCTCATCACATCGCAAATACAAAGATAATTAAAAATAATAATTGAAAAAGGTTCTCGCACTTAATTTTTTTATAACTCTGATGCATGCACTTACGAGCAAGTACACACGGTGCTCAATAAAAACTGTCGCTCGCCCTGACACTGATGATCTTAGAATAAAGGATCGGGCGACCTTCGACTCTCGTGTGTGGAGGCTGCACTTCGTGTACTAGTAGTAGGTACCTACCTCGCTTACCGCGATGTGTGAGCTTTTGGATTAGAATTGTTTGTCAGAAAGCTCGCAGAGACTATGATTGTAACAGAGCTTGATTAAAATAGATAGATGAAAAAAATGTATTGTAGGTTTACAAAAGAAAGAAAAGAAAATTACATAAGGAGAGGAAACAACATAAAAATAGAAAATCAATGGGCAGCCTTATAGCTAAAAGCGATCTCTTGAAGAATAGAATTAACTAATTATATGTGTAAAATTACGTACTTTTTTACCCTGTTACCTTGTAATCGACTTTTAATTGTTTGTCATAATAAAACAGGTCAGAAATAAGTACTCAACTTTATGCACTAGGAAGACTCTAAAGCACGAATCTAGCATTTAAACAATTGTATACTAATGATGATGATCCTAAAAAATAGATCATTTTTTGCTGAAAATCAGTCAAGGCATTGAAGTCATGAACAGGCTAATTAGTATCTAGGTATCTCTCACGACACTAACCGCTAACCTAATCAGTCTGTATTTTAAGTTCACTTATAAGTTCGACTAGTTTAAAGTCAGATTTGAGTGCGCTTAGATACAAAAGCTTCAGATATTTTGTGCGCAATCAAAAGCAAATACTTAGTACGACTTAGTTTGATCGTGTGAGGTGAGAGGAAGTTTTGAAGACTTAAAAATACGTGTGTAATTCATAATTCGCATGCACATGGCCTGACCTTATCTGAGGCTCGGCGCGACATTTCCAAACGAGCGCTAACGACCGTGTGGATGATCAATTTGTGCAGGTCACGATTTATAAATTACTAGCTGTTGCCTCTGACTTTGTTTCGTTTCAATAAAATCCGGCAATCGTTGCGTTACATAACGCATTCGAATAACACTGCGCGTCAATGACAGCTTGGCTATTTTTAACTATAGGACTCTAATGTTTTCTTGCAATAAGTTTTAGTGGGAAAACTTATTCAAACAAACACGCTTTCGCATTTAATAAATCTATGTGATGTTCGTATTGATGGTTTGAATTGTGTTGAACGAATATGCTAGCACCTGTTAGCTTGTTAAATTATTTTGTTGTGTTCATTTTATTTTTGAAAGTTACATCAGGTTCATGAGACTGTAGTAAATAAAAAAAAACTTTGATTTTTCGACACTTGTACAATAGTTTTTGATGCAGTGATGGCTGACTATTATAATTATAAAACTAAGTAACTGATGAGACGCCTGGCGTGTTCAAAAGGTCTACTTATAACATAGAGGTTCTGTGTGATCTTAACATGCTTAAAAATCCTGTGTGTATGTGTGTGTAAAATACCTTCTTATCGATTTTTACCATTTCTTTTGCAGTTGGCTGTCAATGAAGAAGTATTAGGTGGTTTTGGCATGACCCTACCCGGGAATGGAATCAGTGATGCTCAGGTAAACGAACATGTTATAGCGTAGACGAAGGATTCTCGTATGTTATATAGATAGTTGTCCAACTGGTGGGTCTATTTAATAAGAGCACACAAACGAACCTCTTCCATACATAAATAGATACAAAAGTTATGTTTCCGTGACTGGAACCGGCCTGGATATGATCGTCATCATCAGGAAAATAAAGACTAATTAGGTTCTAAGAACGGGATTTTCATTTTACCGAGCAACCATTCTGCTAAATTATATTTAATTTGTAGTGATGCATTATTCTGAGTTTATGAGTTACTTATAAAACTAATGATTTGCTTTTTTACCCGACTACGGCGAAGTAAAAAGGATGTAATTGTAGCTTGTTTGGTAAAATGTGTAGTTTCAATAATTAGTCTGGCTGGGAGATGGACCTCTATAAACTTTCTCCTTCACTTTATTTGTGGTTCGACAGGCACTCCTGGTGGAAGCTCTGATCACGTTTGTCCTGGTGATGGTGGTGCACAGCGTGTGCGACCGACACCGCAATGATGTGAAGGGATCTGCTGCGCTCGCCATCGGTCTCAGCATCACCGCCTGCCATGCTGCTTGCGTAAGTGCTTTAATCCTTGATTATTTCTTTGTAGCGTGTTTTCTTTGTACTCTACCTTAATTGTGACAAATAAATGTCTTTTATTCTTATTCTTATCCTCGACGATTCGCTTGAAAACATACATTTGAAGAGTGATTTAGTAAGGTACCTTCATCATTCTTCCGAGCTACTACCACCAGACAGTTGAGGTGTTTAAATAAACAGACCCATGACTAAGTTTTACGTAGGTACCCTCAGGGTCTCTGAGGATCTCTAGCGACGCTATCACTTCGCAAGAGCCTGCGTCATCGCACTTAGAATGAGTAAGACATATTTCTAAACCAGAATAATAGAACCACTGGAATGCAATACCGTGCAATTGCAATGCATTCTTCACTAATCCTGTGAACCTCGTGAAAATATTAATTCAAACTTAAATCGTTCTAAAATGTTTAAAAGTTTTTTACAAATATTATATTTTTTGTATTCTAGATACCGTTTTCCGGCTCAAGCATGAACCCTGCCCGATCCTTCGGACCTGCTCTCGTGATGGGAAATTGGGCGTCTCACTGGGTAAGTAATCATTTTATGTCTTTACTTTCAATCAGTCTTATGAAAACATCGATCTGGGAACGTTAACTAGTGGCAAACTCAAAAATAATAGACTAAAATTGCATATAACTTTCATAGCTCATGATATTATGCATCGTAGAAAGATCGATAGCCATAAGCTCATGCAGAATTAATGACAGCACAGCGGATAACTCGTGGGTTAGAACAGACGAGTCAGGACATTCCCAGACACATTACATTTGCATACGAAACCTCCTCATTTATCGAACATCCGCCGGTATTACAATTATCTAATCACTTTCTCTTCATCATGTTAGTCCTGAGTTGGTATTATTCACGGTTTAAATGTACAGAATGTAAAAAAACTACTCCCAAAAGTTAAGAAGCATGCTTCTTGGTCCGTAAATTTCCTGAAGTTATAAGTTCTCTATAACCTACAGCAGGGCTAGACTGCTGTAGGTTGACTGCTTTTCCCTAATACAATATTCTGAAACATCATATTATAAATACACAGGAGGTATTTCGTCTAGGTGGTGGCCTATGGTATGCTTAGGTACCCCAGCTATCTAAGCATTTTATTTTTTGCCTCTTCATCACCACACCTATTAGTATAACATGATTTGTGACCACACTAAGCAATTTGGTAGCAGTATCGAGCTCTACATCCTACTAATATTATAAACGCGAAAGTTTGTAACGATGTATGTTTGTTACTCTTTCACGCAAAAACTACTGATCCGATTTGGATGAAACTTGGAATATATATTGTCCGTGACCTGGATTAACACACTACTTTTTATCCTGTTCCCGGGGAAAAAATGAACATCCAAAAAAATTTTTCTGTAAAAACATCATTCCAGCCGTTCATTTGTCAGAAACGGTATAGCAAAACACAACTGACATGAAACAACTGACAGCTTGAATAAAACCTTTTTATGTTGGTGGGTACAAAACCTGGCCGTAAATAATCAAATTAAGAAAACAATATTTTACAAAGATGAAATTTTTACCAGCGAGCGATCCGATTTGGATGAAACTTGGTATATATATATATTGTCCGTGACCTGGATTAACACATAGGCTACTTTTTATCCCGAAAAATCAACGTAAACCAACGGGACGCGAACGAAATCGCGGGCAGAAGCTAGTCGTTTTATACGTTCTATGTGAATAGAGCTTACTTTAATAATTTGTCGGGAGTGTTCTTGTAACACCCTATACTTATAATCAAAAAATAATATGGTTACGAAAGCAATTGAAAGAATTTAAGGTAGAATATTGATCTCGCTGTGAGGTAATACGTACCTACTAATTAAAGAAGGCCAGTAATTGTTTTAAAATAATACATGCGAAGTTACGATAATTATGCTCTTCTTGGCTTGATTTGTTCCGGCATTCAAATCTAAGAATACCTGCATTAGTAGACAGGTCTATTATTCCATAACTCACCTACCTACTACGAAATCTCTTGAATTTGAAACATTCAAATGAATGAGAGCGTACAATTACTTTGTATTGAAATAATTAACATAATATTTGTCGGTAGGTACTTAGGTTATTCCATTGCGAGCACTTCTTCTACGAATACGTTCAAGGTTGAACATGTTAGCACTGCGGAGTTTTTTTGAGGAAATAAATATTAGGTCCCGAAAACACAAGGTAGAAGGTTTTATAGAATCTTAACCTTTAGACTGCTAAGATTCCAAACAGTAAGTTAAACTTTGTCTTGTTGCTTTGATTTCGTTACTTTGATTTATCGCTGTGTTGTTTTCGTCCAAACACAAAAAATAGTTTGAAATATGCGGCGCAATATCAATTATTGTGCAACATCTTGAGCAGGACTGTAGGTACCGCTTATACCTACCTTAGTAGGTATACATTAGGTATCATGTGCTAGTAGTAAGTATCTATGCTATTAGGCCTATTGTGCCCTTTTCCCATGTTTGTATAGCTCAAAGAAAGCGTGAAACTTTTCTTTCTGTCAGCACGACTTACATACAATGGGACCTATATTATAGTGATTTATGTAACGTCTCTAATTATGTTAGGAATGAATAGTAAAAAGAAGTAGGTATAAGTTAGGTTTGGTAGATATTATATGCCTCGGACTTGGTACCATAGTACCTACTACTCACAGAAAACTGAATAAATGTGGTATCACCAACCTATGAATCTAGAATATGTAGGTACCTACATACTCGCAATACCAACCCACTCGTTCATTGTCTTTGTCAGTATCTTTTCACCAACAATAAATTATGATTAACCTTTGTGTATCGTAGGTGGTAGGCAACTCGCATTATTTCTAGTGAGTGCTTGTCGTACTCTACCGACCTTTCGTTTGCAATGCATTGCAAAGGTCTTGATTATGCTCAGATGAACTTGGCTAATGTGAACATTTCACACTAAAGTTTACGTTTGAAATTCGGTGAGCACTACGAGATTAATTATGCAAGTAGGGTAGGTCAATACAGGATGCCCTAAAAGTTACTAACGCATGAAATGAGTTGAGAGGGATTTGAAAGCTAAATTTATTTTAGTTGCTAGCTTATTACTTCATTCCGATTGTCAGCTTTGGCAGTAGGTAATATCAGATTATGGACATCATGTAAAATCTGATCGAGTCTAAGAACTCAACTAAATCGTGTTTTCTCGACAGGTATACTGGGTGGGTCCAATCCTCGGCGGAACTGTGGCCGGCACCATCTACAAATACGTCTTGAAGATCGGCAAGGCGGGCGAGAGCGGCTCTTATGATTTCTAAACGACTTCGACTTACAAATGTTACATTACAATAGTGATACGCAGTGCCTTCGAACCGTTGTCTAGCCGTTAGACTCTAGCGCATTGAACGGTGCGTCCGCAAGTGTCTTTTTGGGCAAAATATAATAATTGCACAAACTTTATGTCTGATAGATATTTTAATTTAATTTTTGGGTTGTTATTTTGCAGTCGACTGTATGCAGTATTTTAATAATTCTAGTATTTAAAGTACCAATATGGAAACATTGGGATTCAATTGTTAGTTTTATTCTTGGCCGAAAAAATACTAATTTGTCGGTTTCAATGCGCGAGGCTAAACTATTAACTCTGAGAGAGAATCTATAGGTATTCCTGTCTCGATACATGATTTGTTCAATCAAGGAAACTTATTATTGTTATAGGTAAGTATTAGTTTTGGTATATCACTGACTAATTTATTATTTTATATCCAAAGGTATTTGAAGAATATATATCTGGGAATATAAAAACATTCTACTTGTTACGCTAGATTATAACTAGCTTTATGTAAGCGTTTAACATTTAAGTTAATTTATATTGTGAATAATTTAATGTAAGAATAAGGTGGCCTGTATTATTACAAGTCCATATTGAATGCCTGTGCTACTTTTATGAATAATGTGAGATTAGAAATAATGATTGTATTCATTCTCACACGTTATAATATTGTCGTAATAAATATTATTGAAATATTACTCGTGCATATTTCTTTTAAAATAGTTTTAAAACTCATCTTACCTAACTTTTTCCAAATAAAACTAGATGTTCAAACTAAGCTGCAGGTAGGTAAAGAAAATATTTGACGAAGGAAATATCACTTGACTAAGCACCTCCTCAGTAATCTCACCTTTATCCCGTACGTAGTAAAGCCTTTTCTGAAAGATCTCGTTCGGTGAAGTACTACCATCGTACCTACCTACTTCTGCCGCCACACGTCTCTTTCTGAGTGATGGGCGCAGTGCAATGCATCACAGGGCCACGTTTTCAGTGGATATGCTCAGTGAGGCACCGTATTTCATTATAGGCAGTGGTTACCACCACTCATGTATAGGCCATCGCCATGTGCCACCATATAGTTGGATTATAAAAAAACGTTCAATTAAATTCTGTTAAACCTACCTAATTTAATTCTGTTAAATATAATAAAAGGAAAAACGCCATTTTTATTACAGTAGGTATCCTGAGTTTTGCAACACGTCGTGAGTACTTAATCTCGCGACACATCTATTAATTTTGTTTACTCAGTGACTGTGACCTCAGGATCAACAGTTCAAGGCCGGGCCATCATGAGAGTCACGCTTTGACAAATGTAAACATAAATGAGTCTATTATGAACTGAGCTTTGTAAAAGCGTTCGCTAAGTCAAAGTACTTATAGCCAACCTGAATACTTTTTACAAAGAGATTGTGTAGATCTAAGTTTATCTACTCACATTAGTTTCAGCTGTTAGATCACGGTTTTGGGTTCGATCACCACCGGGGACAAACATTTGTGTGTGGGAAACATGTGTGTTCTGTGTCTAGGTGTTACTATGTATCATAAGCATGTATTTACATAAAAAATGTATATAAGTATTCTGTCAGAAATCTAGTTCCCATAGTCAGTTTGGGACTCAAAAGCGTTGTGTGATATGTCCAAGGCTATTTATTTATTTTATAAGGCTGAACTTACAATTTGAGAATGTAAACAAGATGTTTGCAAGCACATTGCCAAGATCAAGTAGAATTGCGATATCATTGTAAGAGTAAATATGTGTAGTATTGATCCACTTGATATCCAATTGGGTTTGCATTAACCTGCCTGAGAGGTTCAACAAGGGTGTGGATTTGTGGGTAAGTGTATGGACCTCAAAAATTGGCTAAGAAAATATATACCTAAGTAAATAATAACTCTTGGAACTGTTTCGAAACGTTTAAAAGGTATTAAATAAAACAAAGATTTAGAAGCGAAAACTATAATAAATAAAACCAAAAAGTCGATACATTGAAGCACTAAATTCATCAGTAACGTTGAATAATTTAATTGAAAAAGAAAAAGTGACTATAGTGTATTTTAACTCATGACATCTCTGTGACCCAGAATAGTGAAAGGGTTGTATTGTGGACGCTTGCCTGTGAATGAACGGCCTCGGAACTGTTAAATCGGCTAATACAAATCCTACGCAGAGCCATTCAATGCAGTTCTTGACGTACGCTGAAGACTGCATATCACGACATTAGACAATGCGTAATATACAGACTATATGAAACAAAAGGTCTCCGTGTCAAACCAAAACCGACTCTCAGTCAATGGTGCCAAGATATAGACTCCATTACAAAGTCAAGGTGAAACGCGGGGAATTGTCTCAATACAGTATACGTTCAACAGGCGATACATCCATTATAACTAAGGCAATGCGGCACAAAATGCCTTCCTCAAGGTTGTTCGTCTATGATCGCCTGCAGAAAGGCGTCTGGTTCCGGGATGTCAGATAGAAAGCCCGCTGCGTCGCAGAACTCTGCGAAAGACGCGCAAGGCAGCAACTCGTCTGTGAGTGTAGTGACTATCCTCTCAGCGGCTTTTCCGTTGATCTCGTCGTTGTGTCGGATGTACTCGGCTAGTTTTATCGGCCACTGGTCGATCGCTGTGGCGGTCACGTTCTGGAACAAAAAGTTTGGTAAATGTTCCCACAAAGTTATAAATATCTTTTTAAATTTTAACGCCACTAAGATCGTTGTTTATAATGTCATGTTCGATTCACTTTGAGAAACGCTATAGAACCAGGCTGTATGTTTGTTGCCAGTTGTTTTCACGCCCAATAAATCATAAATGTGGTCGCGTTATCCCACCGGCTGCGCCAGATTTCTATAAACTTTTTTGAGTTTCATAACTTCTTACCCTCTTTTTTTATACAACCAACTGTGCCTAATAAATCGTAAGTGTGGTCGCATCATCTCGGCGCTCGTGGCGTAGCTTGCTTAGTCAACCTTCATTATCTAAGTTAACCGACGTTCGGTGCGTTCACTATTTCGATGGGTAGCCGTTAATGGTATCCGAGAGCTTTTGTACTTCGGCGAGCACACGTTAAACTGTCGGTCCCAGCTCCAGCAGTCATCAGCCACGAGAGCGGCCTAGAAAATCCATCACCAGAGTTGGCCACTCATACGAACTTATTTTTTTTATCCCACCGGCTGCGCCAGAATTCTATAACCTCTTTTGACTTTTATTAGGAACCTTACCTTGAACATGACGCTGTACAGCTGATCGATGATAGCCGCGAACAGTGCATAAGGCTTGTAATCCGCCCACGAGCGCACAGCTCTTTGCTCAGCAGTGAGTGCTCTAACAGCCGGCCCGCCTGGACATACGGAGCGCACGTGACCTATTATGAGGAGACGTTTGAGTGTCTCCACTTTGAGGGAGCGCCATCTGTTGGTGGAAGAGAAGTTAGAGTCAGTGTCAAGTATAAAATCATAGGATAAAAGTAGGTCAAAACTGTTCCATAGTACAGGAACGAAGGTGTGTTTATTCGTCAAAAGTGCATTCAACGTGCGTATCATGTGCAGTGGAATGTTAACTCGGATAGATTCAAAGAGCAGAGTAGGGTAGGGTAGATTTTAAGTCATAGTCATATTTATTGACCATTTAGAATTTAATATGGGACACTTTGTTTATAAAATTGTAGTTTAGCGGCTGTACATGGACAATTGTCATATATTTAATGTAGTACACCGGTGATGAAGAGAAAATTTAATTTGTATTGTTCCTGACCTCATCTTTATTGTATACCAAAATAAGTTGAAAAACAGATAAGAGAAATCACGAAATACAATGGGCAGTCTATCGCTATAAGCGATATCTTTCAAAAACCTTTGGATGGACATAAACATGTAGTTGATGTGATTCTACACAATGTGTACTTACTTAGCATGCGGGTATAGTATAAGCGAGAGTGTTGCGAAGTAGAGTGGTCCTTCCGCGTCGTGTGCAGACTCCAGCACGCGCGCCGCCGCCCACGCCAACGACGCTTCTAGTGCGGATACCTCGCGGGCTGCCACACGACTCCTATACAATAACATAAGTATTATACCAGCAATCTAGTTCACATTGTACAAGCTCTGCTTAGTTTGGGACTAGAGAGCGTTGTGTGTCATTGCACACAACGCCAAGGATATTAATTTATTTATTTTATTTATTACTGTTATCCTTTTACCACCGAATTCATAATAGTCAGTAACATTGAAAGCGTCATAGCTCAGTCGGTAATAGCTTTGCCTTCTGTGGTTGTGGGTTTGGAGCTCGATCCTTACCGAGATACACATTAGAGGAGTAGATAGCGCAGCAGGATTCAATGTAACAATCCTAAAGGTAGCGTATCCAACAAACGTCGAATTTAATCAAATTGTAATTCTTCACTAGCTGATACCCGCGACTACGTACGCGTGCGAAGGATTGCACACGTTTCTTAAGTCAGCAGCTCAACGACATTTTGTACAATGGACGTTTTGAAAAGGAATCGGAACAAATGTGCTCAGACAAAGGCGTGAGCACATTTTACAGTTATACATTACTGTTTGATCATCGACCGCTTTGAGGAGCTTGAGGATAAAACTGTGACGTACGACAAACTCTCTACTGACAAGCGTCATATTTCAAGGTTGCGTTTTTCAAGTTTTTCATAGTGGAATACTCTATAGTGTAGCGTAGCTCAATAGTGTAGGTACTTACGTATTGATGACATATAGCGCCATGTGCAGCATAGCGGGAACTAGTTGCATGTTGGAAAGCGGTCCGCCGCCGCCCGTGTCGTCGTGGAAGGTACGTCCCCGAGCGAAGCGCCCTAGCAGTAGCTTCAGGTCGTGAATTGTGCATGTGTGTCCTATGTCGCGATGTCCTGTACATTCCTGTAAGTACGAAGTCAGATCAACTGAAGCGCTCGTGGCTAGGCTTGCTTAGACGATCTTCACTGATTATCTTAGTTAAGCGACGTTCTGCGCGGTCACTACTTGGATGGATGCCAATTTCATCTGAGCGCTTCCGTGCTTCGGAGGGCACGTTAAACTGTCGGTCCCAGCTCTAACAGTTGTTAAGCCATGACGGAGGCCTTAAGGCAGCCTAAACACTCCGTCACTAGTGTCGGCCACTACCTCATACGAGCTTGAATGCTAGTGTGGTAACAAGGGTTTCAAAGTATCTAAAGCCACCGTCCCGCATAGTCCAACTTAATATTATAAAGGCGAAAGTTTGTAAGAATGTATGGATGTATGGATGTTTGTTCGTCTTTCACGCAAAAACTAGTGATCCGATTTGGATGAATATTGGAATATATATTGTCCGTGACCTGGATTAACACATAGGCTACTTTTTATCCCGGAAAATCAACGGGACGCGAACTAAGTCGCGGGAGGATACTAGTTTAAAATACACCGATTTGTCTCAGAAAAGAGAAACAAAGCGAATTATCATAAAGTGAAATGTCTTTCATTTCGTAAAATCACAATGATTGTTTAGAATCGTCTCAAAAACTACGTGATTCTAAGTGCTAGTTTCTCTCGACCAGAGCTTAGAAGAACGGCAAGAAACTACGGTCTGGTTCTTAGAGATTTTTTTTTATTTTCCATATCTTTTTTTCCGTCAAACTAACGAAAGGGATAAATAATTTTCTATTCTATGTCTATGGCTGAGGTTGAAACTTGTCTTCTCTCTGTTAAATAGAACTTGCCTAGGGCGCTCATGCTAAGTATGCTGGTATGCTGGACTATAGTATAAAATGTTACCTGCAAGTATGTAGTATGCCTCGCGAGGCAGCTAGCGAAGGCAGACTCCGGTACATGAGGTCCCCACAGCGGCAGCAATCCGTTGCAGCGAGTTGAAGCGTTTTGTAATGCAGCGCTCTCCCATTCGTCCCTGGTGATAAGGTTCAAATTACTATGACACAATAGACATGGGTAACATACAGGTGTAATAATTCGAGGTAGTTATTAGTGAGCGTCCAGATGGCGAGATCCCCTATCAGATTTCAATTTGAATACCATAATACGTACTACGTAATAGGTACTGTCTGGTACCATTATTGGATAAAATTGGTATCTCAAGGAATCTAAGAATTAAAACGTGACAGTCGCCGCGTAACGTAAACCGTAGTATTCGAATCATATTGCGCGACGGCGCCAGATCGACTGCTAAACATTGCAGCGGCACCACGCAGTGTATCTCGGATACGCTAGCAGTACTATACGTTTACGATTAACACATTTATTCGTGATCAAAACCAGTAAACTAATTTCAGGCATACCTTGCACGTGCTAATCTAACAGCAGCCATATGACACTCGACGTGTACAATGTTGTAATGCGACACTGTGGTGTAGCCGAGCGTCTTGCGAGCACGCACTTCGAACTCTTCTACTGGACAGCGCTTTGTAAACGTGTAGATACCTAGCACCTGAGAAATATATAAATAAATAAATATTCACGGACACTTAACACAACGCCTTCTAGTCCCAAACTAAGCAAAGCTTGTACGATGGAAACAAGATGGCTGATAGAATACATACATACATTTTTTTTTTGTAAATACATACTTATAATACATAGAAACACCCAGACACAGAACAAACATCTATGTTTACGACACACAAATGTTTGTTCTCGGTGGGGATCGAACCCACGACCCACAGCACGGAAGGCAGAGCTACTACCGATTGAGCCATGACGCCTGTCATATAAACGTTGTATAGATTTATAGGTAAATAGATAGAAGAATAGCAAATCATGTAAGTCAGTCCACTCCCTGCAAATTGACAGGGAAGTGTACGCGAGGGCGGCAGGTGCGTTTTTACAAAGATTCAGCCTGCCTTATCATCATCATCAACCTATATCGGTCCACTGCTGGACGTACGTCTCTCCCAAGACGCGCCAGTGAGCCCGGTCTTCGGCTCTTCTCATCCAGTCAGATTCAGATTCATTTATTTTATTCCGTTACATTGGTAAACATTTGGAAAAGTCATAGTCTGTTAAACCAAAAAAACACATCGATGAAATTTGGCAAAATTGATGTTTTTCAACTGGCACTGCGTGAAATACTAGTGTCGGTCACCAGTGACCGCGTTGGCGTACAACGTGTTAACAATAATTTTAGTATTGTAGCAATCTGATTACATAAAAAAATGTACGTTGCCCCACCTAGCAGGAGGTCGTCGTACGTCTTTGGATTCATTCTGCTTGTCAAACATGATTTGTCAAACAAAACACCCGTTGACAGTTCGTTATAGTTTGACCGAAACCGCTGTGCCGCTCCTGAGGTACGTGCGCGGCGCAAGGGAAGTATCGGCCGCTCCGTCCAATCGCTGCCGTCAAAGCTCGGCGTTCCTCGGCCCCAACCACGCCGCGCGTACCTCAGGAGCGGCACAGCGCTTTCAGTCAAACTATAGTGGAATTAGCCCCTGACCGCGTTCTATCACGTGACGTGTCTCACCTTGGTCGGCTGGTACTTGTACCCCTCCCTACATATGCAGCACACAGCGCCAGCTTCCTCAGCTAGCTCTGCCACTTGGTGCGTGAGCGAGCACTGCGCTGTGACTTGACCGCGCTCGTTGCTGCGCATGCCCAGAGCGCCGAGCTGTCTCTCGCGCACCGCCATGGCTAGGCGCTTCTTTTCCTATACACATTAATAATAATAAACAACGTTAGTAATCATAAGGTGAGGCCGTCCAGCAACGGACGTGCACATAACAACGACGCTGCTAAAGTTCAGACGTGAAGGCTTGAGGATGATGGTGGGTATAATAAATAAATAAATATTCACGGACATTTAACACAATGCCTTCTAGTCCCAAACTAAGCAAAGCTTGTACGATGGGAACTAGATGGCTGATAGAATACATACATACATTTTTTTTTGTAAATACATACTTATAATACATAGAAACACCCAGACACGGAACAAACATCTATGTTTGCCACACAAATGTTTGTTCTCGGTGGGGATCGAAACCACGACCCACAGCACGGAAGGCAGAGCTACTACCGACTGAGCCATGACGCCTGTCAATCACGGGCCACTGTGATCTGAACCACCATCTCCTGAAGATCGGAGCCACAGATAGCGACCTCTGTCGTGGCTGTCTTCAGGAAAAGGAAACAGTAGAGCATGTCTTGCTGCATTGCTCTGCCACAACCGAAGCTAGACCAAAAACGGGACTGCAGGAGCTGATCGGGTCTCACTCCTCGGCATCCACAACACCATCGGGGATGCTGGGACATTGCTGTCATAAACTCAAAGTCCTTCTCCGTTACTTTAAAGAGTTGGGCTGGCTGGGGTGAGGTCAGCAGGGGGACAATGCACAATACACCCCAACGCGGGACGTCAGTACAGATCTTATTCCCCCACGACGAATTAGAATTAGAAGGTGAGGCCTAGTTACAGAGGAATTCTTCAGGTCCATTAAAAAAATACAACCGCATTTTGAGAACCTCGTTCTTTTTTGAGTAATTTTATAACGCGAAAGTTTGTGTGTATGGAGTATAGTATTATATAATCTGTGGTATGGATGAATGTTTGTTACTCTTTCACGCAAAGACTACTGATCCGATTTGAATGAAATTTGGAATATATTGTCCGTAACGTGGATAAACACATAGGCTACATTTTATACCGGAAACTGGATCCAACGGGACGCGAAAAAAGTCGCGGGCAGAAGCTAGTTTGCTAATGTAACGAAATATGAATATCTTCCAAGACGAATGATTTTGAACCATTTCTGTCCACCGACTTTCTCCGTGACGTTAATCTGTTGAATCAAGCCTTACGCGTAAACTTTCGTAAGCGCTATCCAGGAGGGTTCTAAGCGAGCAAATCTGCCTTCAATATTGGAAAGAATTTACACTACTAGTTAATGAAAATGTATTATTTATTTATTTATTTATAGGAAAACCGACAGCACATAACATAGATTAGGTACAAAAATGGAAACAGTGGGCCAATTAAAGGTTTTCACGAGTAGAAAAGAAATAGATACATAAAAATGTGAACAAAACATAAAAACAATAAGGTAGTATAAGAGCAGAAAGATAAAAAAGTAAAAACATTTTAACAAAGAGTATAGAAAGGAAAAAGGTTTAGTGTTAGGTCTAGTAAGAGCCTCATTTTTGCAAAAAAAAGTCGCTACTCAGCCGCCGCCTCACGTATTCCACACTGGAGCAAAACAGATCCAGATCAATTTGCTTTGATAGTTTATTGAAATTATCGCCAACTCGCCATAGAAACGAATTTTGACGATAGTTGGTTCCAACTATTGATATATAGATGGGAGGGTTAAATCTAACTCGTTTACGTGGCACAGCAAGACTGACTTTACTGAGAAGATCGGGGCTATTAATTTTATTATTAGTAATTTTGAATAAGAGGGTTAGGTCGGCTATTTCACGTCGCTTGCTGAGAGGGAGAAAGTGGAATTTTCTACATAAGTCTAGGTAGTTGATAGAATCATATGGAATTTTTAAACGAAATGCGAGATATTTAATGAATTTAGTTTGAATGCGCTCAATTCTATTAACTACTTGAGTCCACACTTGAGATGCATATTCTAAGATGCTACGAACAAAAGTACAATACAATATTTTAAAGGTTTTGGCTCGGTGGAAGCTTGCAGAGCTTCGCATTATAAACCCTAAGTATTGAAACACTTGCCTGCCTAGTAAAGTCCCGTACTTCCTGCACCTTGGCGGCGCACTGCGGTTGTGAGCGCAAAGCTTCCAGAAGGTTTTCAGCTAACGAGCCCACGTGCTCTCCTGACGATACTTGCTCCAGTCTATGTACTATCGGAATCACTTTCTCGCACACCAACATCTACAAAACAAACGCAGTTTAAACTAAAGTAAAATCATAGATTGAACGCTATGTGCCATTGCATATTAAATACAGCATTTAGACTACAAAAAACAAACAAAAGCTTCATAGGAAACTCTATTCGATTTTACAATAAAATTCCTGGAGAGATCCTAGACTTGAATGAAAATAAATTTAAAAAATGTATTAAACATAACTTAGTTCAAAAAGCATACTACACGATCAATAGCTACTTGGATGATAAAAATGCATGGTGTTTTCCAGTCGCTGTGAATAATACTACTGATATGCCGCCTGGTTTATTTTAGTTATTTATTTTTTGACAAGGCCCTATATAGCCGCTACATTATTTATTTATTAATGTTTTACAATATGTACCTAGTTTAAGAACTTTTTATTTTATTTATAATTTTAAGATAATTTTAGACAAAGCCCCTATACAGCTGCAACACAAAATGAATTACCCATGTACTTTTACAACTTTTAATGACCTATTTTATTTTAATTTAATTTTTTTAATGATTTTTTTTTTTTAAATTGTACAAAAATTTACCTAACTAAGTGTTCTCTATAAGATCCAATGGTTTAAATAAATGAATTGAATTGAATTGAATAGGGTTGATAATAACTAGTGACAAATGGATCTTGATTTTTACTTATTTTTTAACAATGCATCTAATTTATTATTTTCCAATGTTGTTTAAACTATTAGCAGCGACATTTAATGTAGCATGCCATCTCAATTTGCACACTGTAACCGGTAAGACATGTTTGTGTTACACCTATGAAACCATATCTCATTTATGTACACATGTTTTTAGCAAATAAACATTCTTTATCTTTAAGCAAGCAACCTCGTATGAGCTTGTGGCCAACTCTGGTGACGAAATTTTTAGGCCGCCTTAAGGCCTCCGTCGTGGCTTAACGACTGCTAGAGCCGGGACCGATAGTTTAACGTGCCTTCCGAAGCCCGGAAGCGCTCAGATGCAAATGCCACTAACGGTCACCCATCCAAATAGTGACCACACAGAACGTTGCTTAACTTAGATAATCGGTGAAGATTGGCTAAGCAAACTACGCCACGAGCGGTTCAATGCATCTGATAAATAAAGCCCTAGACATACCTGAGTGGGTTCATGATCAGTGGCGAGTCCAGTGAGGAATCTAAGACAGTACTTGAGCGCAGGACGACTGATGAATTCTTTCAGTTCGTCAGAATCAGTGCACACTAGAGTCGGTTTTACACATGGAGCGTGTTTCTACAAACAAAACATTAGGTTATAGACAAGCTACGTAAGAAATGTCATAGAACTTATCAATATATGTAAAACTCTTTTGAAGCTGACTGATAATCAACGTACAGCCTAAACCATAAGTCCTAGAGGTATGAAATTTGGAAGGTATCCTTATATAGTGTAGGGGTGCACTAAGAAAATAATTTTGAAAAGTCGCACCCTAAAGGGTCTAGAACGCGAGCAACGCTGCGGGCGACGGCTAGTGATCAGATAAAAATGCCCACTTTTGGAACCAAGATAAAATATGTCACGAAGCAAGTGATTCTTGTAATTTTACAAAATAATTGCTTATTGAATTACAAATAACAATTCTTTATATTCCTGAAAGAAGAGTCTTACGTGAATGGCATAAGGTTGATTTCATAACATTATCATGACATTCATAGTAAGTACCACTATTTTCTGCGTTAGTTTAAACTGTGCTGCAGAAAAACAGCAAGTAGCAGACCCACTAACGTTTTACTTATCTTGAACCACCTAAATACTGGCTACAGTCAGACAATCATGACCCTAACCAGTTAGCTATGGCTAAACCAATGATATCAATCTAATTTGTGCATATTCACAGACTTTTCCTTATTTCCATTGTACGCTGACGTCAAAACTAGATTAGATTAGATTAGAGAATTCTTTATTGTAATTTTAAAAAATCGTACAGAAGCGTATTTAATGCTATTTAGCGTTATCTACAAACTAACGTGGTACTAAAACTACCACTTACCACAATATACTCCAAAGCGTCTCGGACCACACCGAGTGAGATCAAGTAATCCTTCAAAGTGCCACCGATGGAGTTCCTCTCGATATTAGCGCATAGGACACAGAACAGCTCCATACGGAACTCTTCGTCTGTCCATTGCTCGTTGTCAAGCCTATCGAAGTCGAGAACCGGTTTGAAGTGGTCAACGAGCATCGCCATTTTGAGATCGTTTCCGTAAACCAGTGCGGCTAGAACTCGCGTCAGGTGGCCGAGAGCGAGGGAGTTTGTGCGGATTCCTGAAAAAGAGTCTAACGTGAATGGCACAAAGTTGACTTTCAAAAGGTTAGGATTTTTAGAAATATACTGCAGCAAAGATATCCATCCTTAGAAGCAGCTGTTTTATTAATTTGAGAAGTGACGGAACTAGCAGATGGGTTCACCTTATGTAATGTAAGGTAGTTATCTCTGCCTTCAACAATGCATAACTCACTGTCATGTCCTTAGTGGACGTGCGGCTGTTCAGTGAGGTATTGTACTACATATACATAGAAACGTAAACGTGCCTATCCTTCCTACTAATATTATAAACGCGAAAGTTTGTATGTACGGATGTTTGTTACTCTTTCACGTAAAAACTACTGATCCGATTTGGATGAGACTTGGAATATATATAGTCCGTGACCTGGATATATATATGACATAGGCTACTTTTATCCCGAAAAATCAACGGGACGCGAACAAGTCGCGGGCGAAGCTAGTGTGCCTATAAATTAGCCAGCCCCTTGAAAGTGGACTAAAATGTTTAGCGATAGAAATAGGGTACGTTGGTAGTACTTCCCTAGATGAGCTCTTCTATAGATTCCTACTAAAATACCCCCCACTAGTGCTAGTTTAGATAGAACATTACCTGGGCATTCGGTGCAGTTGAGTAACGCCTGAACGTGTTCTGGTCCGCCGAACGTTAGAGAAAACTGCAGGAATGATTCCAGGCTTTCGCTCGCAGCGACCGATAGGATTCGTTCCATTATCTAGAAACAAACATGTCGTCAGTAATTGTTTTGTTGCGACGCTGTTTTAGCCAGCAATCAATCGTAATCACTTTATTTCAAATAGTTTTTCAATGTCTAAACTAGTAAGGTGGATTATCTAGCGTAGACATATCTCAAACCAGACAGGAGCGGCTGCCTGACTTGCGGGGCTAGGATGTGCACGCGAGATATTTGGTCGACTCGTTCTGTCAAAATGAAGGCATTTTGTACTATTTGTGAATCATTGCATTATCAGTGTCGACCAAACGCGCCTTTGAATCTATCTTTTGATACTTTTGCGTGACTATTATCTCGTCCTCAGAGAGGTACGAGTAATAGGCTGAAATACTCAAAAGTCATTCAAATTTGAGCACCACTTAAAGTTATTCTGCCTCTGTTTGACATTACTCATTTGTAAGAGATGACAATAATTTAAGCGGGACTTAAATTGAGTGGGGTTTGAGTGGCGTTTGAGTATTCGCCCAATAGTCACGCAAAAGTGTCAAAAGTTGATAATAAGAAAGCGCGTTTTGTCGACAAAGTTACCACAGATAATACAATAGTAAAAAAATGTGCAAATTGACAAAAGACAGGCAGGACATAGACAGGCATTTATTTGCTTATAAAGTAACACACAAAATAAAATACACCTACAGAACTTAAATAAATAAATAGATATTCTTGGACATTACACACAACGCTCTCTAGTCCCAAACTAAGCAGAGCTTGTACTATTGAAACTAGATTGCTGATATAATACTTAAATACTTTTTTTCGTAAATACATACTTATAATACATAGAACTAAACTAACAACACTACGAAGAAACCAAAATTAGACAGAAAGAAAAATGAGATGAGTGGATTGAGTAGGTAGCTAGGTGAGTGTTTGTGTGCTACAGCAGCAAAATGGTTTCGACTCAGCGTATGCCTCACCACCCAAAGATTAGGCGCTGTTATTCTGTCGAAACCATCAGCCAGTAGACCCTGTGAAAAACCATCAAAAACCATCAAAAACCATGTTCATGTGTGTTCATAAAGTAATGTGTGTTGAGGTTTGAAAAAGTGTCAGGATGTGAAAAGTTAAACAAAACGAGTCGACAAATACAATGCGTGCGCATCCTAACCCCGCTGAACACTTTTCAGCGTTCTCACCTCGAGCAGTTGGTATACGAGAGTGACGTCACGTTCCTCGAGTGTCGCGAGATGCAGCGCGTGCAGTAGCACGGGCAGCGCGCGCGTGTCCGAGCGCGTCAGCACGCCCACACAGCGACGCACGCGCGTGCACAGCCCCACTAGACGGAGGAGTGTCGAGCACAAGGCACGGGCTGCACCCACACGCTGGATCGCAGCTAGACGTTGTAGCATCGCTTCTAAACCACCTGGCGATAACAAAACTCACTCTTTATTCTTTATTGTACACTGATAAACTTAACTTAAAACATGTACATATAGGCGAGCTTAACCCTAAAAAGAGTTGTCTTCCAGCAAACCTTAGGATGAGAGATGGGAAAATGGAAGTGGGTACGTGTACGTACAAGACATATAGGATAGAAGAATAGCAAATAAATAATATAAACCTACTAAAAATTAACCTACCTACAAATAAATAAATAAACCCACACATATACCTACATACATACAGTTATACTATACATACATACGTACACATAAAATATGTACACATAAAGTATTAACTCACGTAAGTACTACTAACGTCAATACTGTAATACTAATACATTAGCAGTTTGATGCACGTCTGGTACATAATCCTCTATTTCTGCATTGGTTTGAAATGAAAATCAAATGAAAAAACTTTATTTGACATAACACAGAGGGTACAATAAAGAAAACAACATATTTTATGGTAAAAACGGACGGATAAGGAGACGGAGTAGTATAAAAATAAACTTAAATCAAAACTGAGTTCAACAAGTTCCACTCACCTATCTAATGTGACTGAGGATTGACTGACGATCTCAAAGAACTTTTCCGTGGCGTCTCCCAGAAGACCACTCTTTATACACGGTGTAACATAAATACCCTATAAATCCGAAGGGGGGTATTTTACAGGTCATGACGAACAGTGTTTGTTCTACGACTTTTGAGATTTCGAAGTTTTTTATTTATAATGTACCTACACACAGCTAGCGTGTGCGAGCGACGCGGTAGGATGGTACCTACGTATAATAAAAGTTGTACTTTTGTATGAAAATTTCAATTACGATTTATTGACCCTTTGCACACGTCCAAGCACTCA
Organism: Eulithis testata; assembly: GCA_947507515.1. NCBI lineage: Eukaryota > Metazoa > Arthropoda > Insecta > Lepidoptera > Geometridae > Eulithis > Eulithis testata. The sequence goes on along the minus strand of OX382196.1, from coordinate 9,881,648 downwards.
GGTGGTCGGTCTGATTACGCCCCCTTAGGGCTTAATTATGTTACACCTTGTATACACCACCTCTCACCGCTTGCTGTTCTAAGATTGCAAAGTTGGCACTTACCACAATCAGCAAGTACATTGGCCATTCGGTACACTTGTTCATCGTCCACCGCCTCCGCGTTGGTTTGACTGAGGGTCTCGACGAATTCTTCCGTCGCGTCTCCTAGAAGACCACGCATTCGGTACACAACTCTCATTGCGTCGACACCTTCGCCTGATGTACACCAAACCTAGAAGCAAGCAAGCTCGTATGAGTCAGTGGCCAACTCTAGTGACGGAGTTTTGAGGCCACCTTAAGGCCTCCGTCATGGATTAACGACTGCTAGAGCCGGGACCGATAGTTTAAGGTGCCCTCGTTAAAATAAGCGTTTCTTTCTTTCAGTGCTACATTTTCAGATATGAAGTCTCGGTTTTAGTATTATAACCTTACGTTGAGAAATTTTCAAAGAAATGTCAATAATAATGTGTCAGTCCGAAAGAGATCGTTTTAGCGATAAGGCCACCCATTTTAATTTCTGTTTTTATGTATTTTTTCTTATGTATGTTACAATAAAGTTTTTATCTATCTACTTTGGACAAGAGATACACACATCGTAGAAACTCCTCAGACTGTGTAGCGTATCCTCCAGAGATGTATGACTTGATATAGTATCAAGTGGGTATTTTCCTACAAACATGCAACACTGAAGTAATCTAGTACAATGAAAGTTACAAAAATAGACTAACCTTTTTATAAACATCCTTCACGGGCAGATCCAAAGACATGATCTTATTGCAAACAAGCAATTCCATTCCGTTGTCGTCTTCCAACAGAGCCACTAGTTCGCAATCGGTGCAGATTTTATTCTTGACATCTCGCATTAGAGGACCCATGCCTGGTTCTAATGATGAGTATGGATTGCCCAACATACGACCCTGTTAAAACACAACAGGATTTGACTACAATTGCAAAAATAACGATTGGATGAAAAATCTGAGTGAAATATCTTGTTCTAACTGTGGTTCGGGTTTACCCCAACCACAGTTAGAACAAGATATTGACTTATCAAGGGGTTTAGGTTATTTTTTTTTATAATCAACGAAACTTAAGAAAATCTGGCGCAGCCGGTGGGATGATGAATGAATGAATGAAGGATGAATGGAAACCACAGCGCGTATAATATAAGTAAATCACTGATACTTATTAGCAAGAGCGAATTTGAGTTTGATTTACTCATTTACATGTGTGTTTCAGGATCAAGGTGCCATTCGAAATATGAAACAAAGTTGAACTACAAAATGAACCTTATTCTCTAAGTCATAGAATACAATTCACCTGCAAGAAGTCCTCTTGCTGCGGATCCTTTTCCAACGTCAAGAAGAATTCACCCACATCATTCTCTTCGGGATAGATGATAGAACAAAGTCGTTCGAATATAAACACAGGTGTTCGGTAGTCAGTCAGCGGGTACTTTTGTACTGTTTCGATGCAAACAGCCATAAACTCAGCTGTTTCGGCTTCTGTTCCTGCAGCAAAGATTTTTTAGAAAGGGGTTAGTACGAACTAGATTAGTGGGATGCCCATGCAGGTCTTGATTAGTAGTTTTATACAAAAAAAATATGCGAATAAACCTAGCAAGAGGTTACATTTTTAAATAATATTTTGTTTGGATTAATCTGAACCTACAAAAAAGCTTTAAGGCTCGTATGCTGATAAAAAAATCGTTACTCAAGCATAGATTCGAGTAGATTTTGATACAAAAATCTATGAGTCCGGATCAATACTTGAGCAGAAAATCAGCATACGGGCCATAGTAAATTAGTTTTCTAGTATTTACAGCTGTAGGAACGTGTCAGTTAACTTAGCTTTTCAATTAAAATCTTTTTGCTCTGAGCAAAAACTGTCAGGAAATCTTCAGAGGTGTAGAATATAATGGCGGATAACAAACACACAAAACAAAAGACACTCAACAGATAGATACTCACGTCCTTCAGACCCCACAATACAATAGGTTACTCATCTAGTACAATTCTACCAAATGCAGTTTATTTCTAGATCTTCGTACATACCCGTAGTCATTTCCTCCAGTAACTCCAATAACTTTTCTTGCGTGTCGTCTGTGAGACGCGTACGTTGTACTAACAGCCGACGCAGTGATAGGTAGCCCCCTAACACGGCGCCTACTAGACGGGTCTTGTAGGTACGCCTAGCTCCGCCCTCTTCGAGGAACATCGCTAGGAGTTCTGTCAAACGCTTCAGAGCGTAACCTATAAAACAAAGACTTTATATTATCCGGGCACGTTAAACTGTCTGTCCCGGCTCTAGCAGTCGTTAAGCCACGACGGAGGCCTTAAGGCGGCCTAATAACTCCGTCAACAGAGTTGGCCACTAACTCATACGAGCTTGCTTGCTATCCGAGTACCTACTAAGAAGAGTGAATTCTTACTTATTCATATTCAACTGTCATTTTAGCGCGGCTTTAAAAAATACTCTATCATTGTCACTTACATGACAACGAAAAGAGATGACAACAGATTTAGCAATCACTTTAATTATTTCAGCTTTAGAAGATCAATATAACCCTTAGTTTACTGCTTGTATGATACTTATACTTGTGAGAATATTTCAAATGAGTTGTCTAAGAAGCTATTTTGTATGAATTTTATTTTTCATTGGAGAAATCTGTTGACACCAGAAACGACTTTACGTAGTATCGCGTTTCTTTGGGAAAAGCGAGAGGTCAATACAAAATGGCGGCTATATGAAACGGTTGAGTCAATGAATGAACGAGCGAATGAATGAATGACTTATATCCGTTCAAAATGCAAATAAATCATTCATTGATCAAATCAGAAGATTTTTATCTACATTTACGCCTAGCATGATAATACTACACTTTTCCATCAAACAACAGAATTATTACCTTGAGCCAAGTCAGATGTTAGCGTAGTTTCTTCAAGGCGATGCAGCTGCTCGATCTCCTTAGTCATCAGATCAGCTATTTGTTGTAATACACCGCGCAACGCTAGGAATTGCTTCCAAGGCGCTTCTGAAGCCAGACCTGTGCAATTAACGATTTTAGATACTATTCCATACGTTATAAAGTTTAAATTCAAATTGTACAGAAGTTACTTACTTTGATAGAGCTGCAGGAATTGCTCACTGGCTTCACCGGCCGTGCCGACCTCAGGTAAGAAACTGGTTAGTAGAATAAGTACCTGTTCAAAACAAACATTTTATAAGGGAAAATTGACTCGATCAATATTTTCTTTATGCTGACAGACGAGCAGGCGAGCCACCTAATCGAAAGTAGTCACCGCCCACGGAAAAATGCAAGACCAAAAGTGATGCATTTCACTGCATTGCCTAGTAGCAAATATTTTCAAGGGATATTTTATTTAAAATTACTCTAAAAATATAACATATCATTTTCTAAAATGTTCCCGTGTATAACATTTTTTGAACTTAAAATAAGTATTCAAGTTTTATAATGACTGATACACACGAAAGGTTAACAACGCACTAAAGTATCTAGGAAAATTATTGTATACGCGACACTACAAATTAATAACATAATGTAAGTATTTTCAAAGCTATTCATTCAAGACTTACCGCTTTAGTGCGTTCGTAAGAGTCACACAGTGAGCGTAACATTTGGCAAGCGGTGTCACGAGCTATGCGGGAACTAGGATCGAATAACACCGGCTTCAACCATCCACCCGCTTCTAAGGACAGTGGACGCATTCCGTGGGACATCATGGTCTGTCAACAATGAATAGTCACATGTTCATTCAAGTGTAAGTATTGATTTGGCTGAAATTCAAAGTATAATTTTAAATCTGTCGCAACATTTTGAGAGATATCCTAGATCGCGCAAACGAAGTTATCACGAAGTAATACTATCGAATATCACTCATTCGTCCTCGGATCCCGAACCAAAAGTCATTTGGCGAACAGGCGTTAAAACTGGCGCAACCGGTAGGATTATATGAGTTCTTAAGAATCACGAAATCATTTGATGTGAAACTACCATTCTCTTTTTTACGCACGTTTTTCATGTAATTATTCCGCTTTCATGTAATATATTGACCTCTAAGTGGTAAAGCGCCCTCTGTCGGCGGTTTTGTTTCAGAAGCGTTATTCGTCACCATTGAGAATGAAATACACCGTCATCTAACCAATTACTTGTCACTTATATTAAACACTTAAACAAAACACTATCAATACCTATCTGTACATACCTTTTCGCGCCATTTCCCGATGTACTTATGCGCGAGGTGTGAATCTCTGGGCGGTAAGGCGCCCTCTGCCGGCGGCACTGTTTTAGAAGCGGTGAGACGTCGCCAGTGTGAATGCGGCACGCCGCCCGCTAGCCAGGCGGCGAGGTCAACGACCACGTTGCCGGTTGCCGACGGTACTGCGTTGGTGCTTGGTGTCATTGCGTTGAGGTTCGCGGCTTCCTGTCGATATAAAAGAGCCTTAAAACAAGTTTTTTTAAAGGCTACATAAATGCGGTACAATAACAAGATCACTTCGTATAACTTTGGTACAATTTTATCTTTTTGAGAGTAAAAATCGGGAAAATATCATGTAAATTGCTAAAATTTGTTGAACATGATGGATGGGAATCACTTAGGCGACTAAAGAAATTTAGGCTACCTTTATGGCCTCCGTCATGGCTTGACGACTGCTAGAGTCGGAACCGATAGTTTAGCGAAATATTAACATTGCAAATACCAATAATTTGGAGCTTTAAAAAACTTCTCAACGCATCGATAGCACTCTCAGTGTTGTCGGTGTTTCTAGGCGACGGTGACCGCTTACCATCAGGTAGGCCCACCGAGTAGTCTTTTATATAAATAAAACAATAAAATCTTGTTATGAGTTCATAATTTACCTTAGCTTCTTTAGAGGAGTCAGAATCCGCGGAAGTTGTCGAAGCGGACGCGATAGGCGGCGACATTATCTGTTGCATGTAACGAAGACATGGAAGCGCAACTTGTTGCAATGCAAATTGGTGAGCTGGACCAAAAAATAAAGAATATTGAAATCACACCGTAATGTTAGTAGTCGATAGATGACTACTAACATTACGGTGTGATTGGCGAAAAGAACTAGTTAAGTAGTAGATAAGGAAAAATGTTTTAAAATTTAGTGCATGCCCAAAGGTATGTACCTACCCAAAATTAATGTTATTAATTAACTACCTAAGTTTAAGCGCCCAAAACATTTGCGATACCTGGAAAAGGTGAATAAGTTGAAAAGTGCCTCCTACATATAAGACCAAATTGTAACACTTATTTATGCAAATAAACATCTTGTATCTTGTATCTTGTATGAATATCCTGTACGAAAATATTGAATACTAGCTTCCGCCTGCGACTTCGTTCGCGTCCCGTGAGATCCCGCTGATTTTCCGGGATAAAAAGTAGCCATGTGTTAATCCAGGTCACGGACAATATATATTCCAAGTTTCATCCAAATAGGATCAGTAGTTTTGCGTGAAAGAGTAACAAACATCCATACATACACTTTCGCGTTTATAATATTAGTAGGGTAAGGAAACATTTGGGTGGTACAAAATACGTCTTTATTGTTATGGGACCGCTAGGCATAAGAAAAAAATATGGCTACTTTCGTTAGGTATTTAGTTTGTATCGCACTGAACTTACAATTTGGCGAAGATGTGTTGATACCCGGTATTCCTTCTAAGGCCTCTGCTTTCAAGATGGCGTCAGCGGCGGGAGCTATTCCAGCCACTTCGGTTAGTTGCGGACAACACCTGAGAATATAATCAGAACTTATTAATTTTTGATCGTGACGTACGTAACCTAATTCAGTATCATAGAAAAAATACATTTAAAAAAGAAGATTATTAAAAGATTTTTAAAGAAGATTATTTATGCAAATAAACATCTTGTATCTTGAAGGAGGCATCTTGCGTACCGACCATCGCACCGACTGGGCTTGGAAACAGGAATTGATTATAATTAGTGATTAAACGAACTAGTGAAGTTCTATCATAATTATACGAGTGCTTCGTCTGAAGATTAGTAACCTGAAAGATAAATGATTAGAATTCAGTACATATTGTAGTTACGCCTACGTGCCACCACTCTATTACACTATTTGAGAGTTTTTTTTTTTTTTTTTCTCTGCGGGTACTTATCCTTCCTGTCACCCGCGCTCGCTCGTCTCTTCATTAGTTTAGAGCTGAAGACCTTAGTGCTCCCATTTCCTGAACCTGACGTAAGGGCCGTATGGGCGGGCGGGGGTTACTAATCTTCAGACGAAGCACTCGTATAATTATGATAGAACTTCACTAGTTCGTTTAATCACTAATTATACTTCGTGCTTCGTCTTCGATTAGTAACCTGAAAGATAAATGATTAGAATTCAGTACATATTGTAGATTTTGAGAGTATGCAGGTTTAGGAAATAATGAAAATATACAAAATAATCTTTTGACAAAAATGTATTTTCATTCAAGAAAGTATGGTAACAGAATTATCGTTTCATTCTTTATTTTATAATAAACTATTCCCATGTTACAGTGTGAGCTTGCTATCCCATTGCATATGTTTCAAATTTTAGACTATAATCTAGAATCATAAGCTTAATCAAGGCTTAGCTATTGATTAATGATAGCATTAGCTAATGCGGTTTCGTCAGAGTTCAGAACAGTTCTGTTATAGAATTTGGCGAAAGTGCTGGAGTTAGCACTCCAGCCAGCTGTTTTCCGAATGTGGTCAATGCTGACCCCTTGCGCGAGAGCTCTTGACGTAGCCGCATGTCGCGTGCTGTGCGCACTATAGATAGATATATCGATACCGCTGTCTTGCAGCGTACTCTTAATCCAACGACTTATTGTTTGAGTGCTGACAGCTTTATAAGGTTGTCGAGAACTCACAAACAATGTATCGCTTTTTCGTAAAGATGCTGTTCTATTAATGTAACACGTTAATGACTGAGCAGGACACACTTGGGGCTTTTCGTTGAAATAAGGAATCTGTAGCAAAGGTTGAGCAGTGCCGACTTTTGATGTTTTTATGAGGTCAGAGATTTTTATTAAGATTTTTGTTGAAAGAATGCTAATGTTTTGTATTTTTATCATAGATAAAGTCTGAACCCTATGTGCAGTTATGAGCGCCAGTAACGTTGCACATTTCTTTGAAAGAAGTTCCAGAGATATGCGCTCGTTTGGATACCAAACTTCTAACCAATCGAGTACACAGTTGGGATCCCATGTCAAGTCGTACTTGGGCGTGGGAGGTCTTAAACGAAAAACACCTCTAAAGAACCTTTGAATAACAGAATTTTCCGAAATTTTGGGATCTAGAATGAGAGCAAGTGCTGCCCTGCAACTATTGAGAGAGCCATAACGGCTGCCATTGTTAAACATATCCGTTAGAAAAGCCATTACTGTTGCAACAGAGGAAGTATATAAGTCCGTGTTGTTATTACTACAATAGCTATACCATTTCTTTAGGTAAACACTATATTGTTTAAATGAATTTTGCGATATAGAGGCCAACATAATATCTATGGATGTTTCTGGTACGGCTCGCCGCAGTAGTGCTGTCCGGATAATATCGCGGCAGCAAGGCTCAGGTTGGAGTGGAGGTTCCGATTGCTGGAATGAAAAATTATAGGTCGCTCAGTAGGTCTGAATGTTAGTACTTCTGACACTACGAGTTTTTGAAAGATTGGGAACCAAGGCTGGGTAGGCCATAATGGGACAATCATAATGCCTGTCGCCCGATCGGTTATGATTTTTCGCAAGGTTTTAAGTATTATGGCGAAAGGCGGAAATGCGTAAAAATAAATGTATGACCAGTTGATCGTGAACGCATCCACTGCTATTGCATTCGGATCTTTGAACCATGACACATACTTCTCGCATTTGTTGTTGACTCTGCTGGCAAATAAATCTATTGTAGGAACGCCAAAACTATTAGTAACTTTTTTAAAATTAGAATCTGTCAGCTCCCATTCGATATCGGGATGGCATTTTCGAGATTCGGCATCGGCAATGGCATTATCTTGAGATTTAATGTAAGAAGCGTAAACGAAAATTCTTTTTGCTTCGCACCATTGCCATATATCTTTCGCGACACGTGCTAAGTGAGGAAACTGAATGCCCCCCATCCTATTAATGTAAGAAACTGCAGTGGAATTATCGACACGTAGTAAGATTTGGCAACTATATAGATCTTTTGTAAATATTTTGAGTGCAAAATACGCTGCCAATAATTCCAGCTGGTTGATATGGAGCTTGCGTTCGTGTTCGGACCAGGGACCACTAGCGGTCTCCCCGCCGCACGCGGCGCCCCACCCCGTAGTTGAGGCGTCAGAGAATATTTCTACAGAATATACGTTATCCATTATTCTGTGCTTAGGGTTTTTGATGGCATGAAGCCACCACTGAAAATCCGAAGATAATTTTAATGGAAGGTTCATAATCTTGTCAAAATCGTTGTCATTTTCTAAACACAAGAATTTTTCGCGTTCAAATTCTTTAGTATACAAAAGGCCGTATTCGATGGCCGGACATGCTGATATTAATAATCCTATTAATTGAGCAAATTTTCTGATTTGACATCGAGATTTCCTGGAGAAGGATAATATTTTTCTTTGGATGTGAAGTTGTTTTTCAACTGGTAAGCATATTTGCATAGTTTTACTGTTAATTATAAATCCTAAAAATTTACAAGATGTGGATGGAATCAGATTACTTTTTTCTGTATTGATTATAAAACCCAAAGCTTTAAGCAGTTTCAGAGTAACGTGTACATTGTCTAAACATTCATTATATGTACGTCCAATTAATAAGATATCGTCTAAGTATATTGTTGATATGTAACCAGCGGACCTCAACAATTTTACAACAGGTTTCATAAGCTTTGTGAAAACGTACGGCGCTGTATTAAGGCCAAATGCTAATACATTAAACTGATATAGCGTGTTATTCCATATGAATCTTAAATATTTCCTAGATTCTTCGTTTACATTGATCAAGAAATAAGCATCTTTCAAATCAATTGATGCTAAAAAACAATCTTTGGAAACTAATTTGATAGCTGTTCGTAAGTCTTCTAATTTAAAATGACTTGTCGAAATGAACTTATTTAACTTTTTCAAGTTTAAAATGAAGCGCATTTTTCCATTCGGTTTGGGCCTTAAAAAGACTGACGATATGAACTCATGTTCATTATGGGTGCACTCCGATATTGCTCCGATGTTGAGTAAGCCTCTCACGGATGTATCAAAATGCGTTTTTTCTAATTCGGAATGTTCTATCGATATCGGTAGGTTTTGTTGGACAACGGGTTGAGAGAATTGTATTCTATAACCATCAATCCAATCTAAAATCAACGAGTCAGTGGTGATCAGGGACCATTGATCCCGGAAGAGAGACAGTTGTCCCGCATAACTTACAGGGTCTACTGGCGGCGGGTGTGCCGCCGCGGAGGCGACGACTGTCTCGATGAGGTCCCGGGCTGACTGCGGTGGTATGCAGGCTCGCGGCTCCTCACTGCTGGTCCCGGCGGCCTGCGTGTTAAGGCCGCCGTCTTCCAGTTTTTTGCTGGAGGCTTAGAGCTGGGTGTTGCAGCTGGTTTCTTGAAAGTTTTGGGAGCTTGAACTTTCAAGTCGGTCCCGGACTTGTTGACTGCTTTCGCCGACCTTAGAGTGTCGGACAAGTTCTCTCCAAACAGATGCTTATCTATTTGAGTGTTTGAAAGATGCTCTTTCATATCTTTTTTAACTGAAAACATGGCAAAGTTTCGTCTTGCTTTGGAATCCGTAGATTGGATGTCGCAGAGGAGACGACCTGTATCCATTAGCTTTTTGAGAAGCTCTTGATTGATCTGGGAGGATGAGAGCTGATCGGTGACCGCTGAGGCTATGCACGAAATGGCAGTGGCGATCTGGTTTTGGCGAACTTCGAAGCTTTTGTCCCTCTTGACCATCGCCTCAGGCAGCGCCGCTTTTATCTCTCCATTTAGAATCGGCGCGGCAATTCTCGTGCAATTCATAGGGATTTTATATTTTCCCAACAACTCTTTTCTTTGGGCTGGATCCAACCCATGAGTTGCAATGTGTTCAAAGCGAGTCGCTAAATCTTTATGAACATCAGGACCATATTCGATGGTTGCTGAGGGGTCGTCTCCCAATATCTCCAGTAGAACAGTATCGAGCGCTGCATCTGCCGGTGCATTTTCATTTATAGATGGAGTATTATCGGGTACCGGCGATATATTTTCATCTAACATCGATGCGATAACGTGTTGGTCATCCGGAGAGTCACTCGTCGAGGGGACACATCGGACGTCTCCGTCTGAAAGGACGTTGACCTTTGTTAATTTTTTGAAGGTGGTTCAAAAAAACTTTTTATTGCTGTAAAGCATGAAAAAACCGCGTGGACGGTGACGGCACGATCAATAAGACGTAATTCCCAAAGAAATACGCGCAAACCGATCTTTTGTACCTGATAAGTCAGTAAGATATAATTCCCATAGAATTATACGCAAACTGATTCGATGTGCGATGTATGAGACGGTCCCACAGACAGCTCGAATCACAATAAAACATGTCTAAATTATTATTCAGTAAGATATAACTCCCACAGAGATATACGCAAACCGAATTTTATAGACAAGTAGGTACTACTTATGCGAGGCATATTGCCGGTAGGTACCAAAAGTTATCGCTTTGTAAAAATGACACTTTATATTTGGAAATAGGTTACCTTGTAGGTCCTGCAGAGAAGGCGAGGGTTCCCTCGACGACGCTGGAGATGATGCCGACGATGAGGACGATGAAGAATCGAGAACGCGAATTCTCCGTTTTTGAGACTTGACGAGCTCATTTTCAAGCTTTTTCAATTTTTTCTTGAAGTAATCGCTGAATTTATTTTTCGTAGTGTTGAGCGGTGAAAACACTAAAGACGAATGAAGAGACGAGCGAGCGCGGGTGACAGGAAGGATAAGTACCCGCAGAGAAAAAAAAAAAAAAACTCTCAAATAGTGTAATAGAGTGGTGGCACGTAGGCGTAACTACAATATGTACTGAATTCTAATCATTTATCTTTCAGGTTACTAATCGAAGACGAAGCACGAAGTATAATATTCGATAACAGGGCTATATACATAGAATTCAAGAAAATGAAATGTTAAGTATATGAAAAGAAGAACAGTTTTATTCATAACATTAAACATTTCGAAACTCCATTAGGTATTTATATCCAGTCTAAAAATTATAATAGAAGAGTAATTTCTAACTTACCACACCCAAAGTTTGACAACACAACGAAGTCTCGCTTCCCAACAGTCGACAGAATCCTGCACTTTGACCAACGATCCCAATAGCAACACCAATGGACGCACCTGAAACAACATTATACCTTTTAGATAACGAAATAAGATTCAAGTTACAATGCAATGCAGCCAGTGTCTTGGGCACGCTTCCGATTGGTACTAATTTGGACCAGTTGAGCTATCTATAAATAGTTTGTAACGGTTTGTAGATACCTCAACTGTTTCATGTGTATTTTGTAAATATTGTAAATACTGTATTAGTTGTAATTTTCTTTGTGAATAAATATTTTACAGTTACAATGTCAGTTGTACAGTACAAAACTAGCTCATACTATTACGAACCGTTCTATCATAAGTATAAGATTCAAAAAGGTGCTATGTCGTTTGTACAGCTCACGCAAATATGCACCGTATAGTTGCTACAATAAGGTTGAAAATAGTACCGAGTTGTTGTGATCCTGCGAAGCAGCATGGCCCATTAGCGAGAGAGTGATACGTTGAGTGAGTAATTTGCACAGTTGCTCAGTCGCCGGGAAGTTGTCTCGAGTGACGAGACATATTAGCGAACGGACTTCTTCTTGGCACTAAAATATAAAATAGAAAGTGTTGAAATCATACAAGTAATTGTGAGTTTCCACCAAAAAACATTAAAAATTTTGTTGTTTACAACGAGTTGTGCGATTGGTTAGATGTTGGTGTTTAAGGTTTTTGGTGGAAACCCACAGTAAAGGATACTTCGGAATATAAAAGGATAAATAGTTTTAAGCTCAAACTATCCTTTTGCAAATGCTTGGGTTTATATAACGCAGGCCCATGAACGTCCTTAGTATATATAGTAGACATCTCAACGACTGCAAATTGAACCCTATTTCTATCAACATAAAGCTCACCTGTGGCGTCCCGCAGTGCAGATTATGCTGTATTAGCTCCTGGGAAAGTCTTGTGCGATGTTACGATTGCGATGACAAGGTAGTAACGTGAGAAATTGAACCCTATTTCCAACGTTATAAAGCTCACCTGTGACGTCTCGCTGTACCGATTACGCTGGACTAGTTCCTGGGCCAATCTTGTGCGATGTTACGATTGCAGCAACAAGGTAGTAAGGTAAGAAATTGAACCTTATTTCTAACGTCATAAAGCTCACCTGTGGCGTCCCGCGGTGCAGATTATGCTGGACAAGTTCCTGCACCAGTCCAAACCGACACAGCCTTATGCGATGTTCCGGTTGCGATGCTAATGCTCGCAGTAGTGTGAGGCAATGCTCGGCGCAGGCCAATGAACATCCGTAGCAACCACCGCCAGATACTACAAGACAATTTAAAAAAAAATTAAAACCGTAAAGGGTTTTAAGGTAATGAAAAAAAAATTGTTCAAATCTCATGATTTCGCCACATCGCTTTTATTTCTACCTTCTATTTATTTTCTCAAACTAAGGCAGATGAACAAAAAAGTTATGAAACAAAGAAGACCAAAAAAGCAGAGGAATCTACAAACTATATTTTCAAGTTCATTGTTTATCTTCATTAAAATTAACTGATTGATGAAGCTTGAAGTTTACTTGTTACCTTACCTTTAGAAACTTCACCGTCAAGGTTTTGCACCAGTCCGCCATACACGGGCATAGCTTCGCCCTTCAGTTGATCGTTTTGCGTCCTATCGTAAGAAACCAGCTCTTTCCTGTAAACAAAACCACAATCTTTAGGAAAATTCGCGATTCCGTGGTGTATCTAAGTTTACTAGTCTTGTTTTGTTGATTCAATAATTCTATTTCATATTATAAGCGCGAAAGTTTGTATGCACGTATGTATGTTTGTTCATCTTTCACGCAATTTTGATGAAACTTAGAGCATATATTGTCCGTGACCTGGATATGGGCTACTTTTTATTCCCGAAAATCAACGGGAACCAACGGGACGCGAACGAAATCGCGGGCGGAAGCTTGTAAGTAGATATATGTGGGTAGATTTGTATAAGGTTCAAATCAATAAACTATACGGCCAATGATTTTTTTTATACAACATCTTACCTGCACGCTAGAACCTTCTGTATAATCTTGGATAGGTCTTCGAAGTGCGTTTTACTATCGACACAGTACTTGTGCGCGAGTGTTTGTATGACGCGGTTGATTTGCGCGCCGCCGAATGAAGTGGTACTAGCGTTGCTGTTCTCATCACCAGTGCGACCTTCCAGACGGTGCTCGCTGATTTTGTGGAGAAGAGACTGTAGGAGACTTAAGTTTTTAGTAAAATGTTGTATTGACTCTGATTATTTCTATTTCTTTATTTCAGATTGATATGAATAATAATTATATGATATGATAAACTAATCTATACTCCGTTCGCGGAGATAAGATACTAGAGCGCGCGCTCTCTTGCACTATTGTATGAAAATGAACAGGATAGAGCCTTGATAGAGCGCGCGCTCTCTTGCACTATTGTATGAAAATGAACAGGATAGAGCCTTGATAGAGCGCGCGCTCTCTTGCACTATTGTATGAAAATGAACAGGATAGAACCTTGATAGAGCGCGCGCTCTCTTGCACTATTGTATGAAAATGAACAGGATAGAGCCTTGATAGAGCGCGCGCTCTCTTGCACTATTGTATGAAAATGAACAGGATAGAACCTTGATAGAGCGCGCGCTCTCTTGCACTATTGTATGAAAATGAACAGGATAGAGCCTTGATAGAGCGCGCGCTCTCTTGCACTATTGTATGAAAATGAACAGGATAGAACCTTGATAGAGCGCGCGCTCTCTTGCACTATTGTATGAAAATGAACAGGATAGAACCTTGATAGAGCGCGCGCTTTCTTGCACTATTGTATGAAAATGAACAGGATAGAGCCTTGATAGAGCGCGCGCTCTCTTGCACTATTGTATGAAAATGAACAGGATAGAACCTTGATAGAGCGCGCGCTCTCTTGCACTATTGTATGAAAATGAACAGGATAGAACCTTGATAGAGCGCGCGCTCTCTTGCACTATTGTATGAAAATGAACAGGATAGAGCCTTGATAGAGCGCGCGCTCTCTTGCACTATTGTATGAAAATGAACAGGATAGAGCCTTGATAGAGCGCGCGCTCTCTTGCACTATTGTATGAAAATGAACAGGACGGGACGATTTCCCTATTAGCTTGTCTCCGCGAACGGAGTATAGTTTGACGACATTGTGAAAACCGTGACTGGACTTTATCAACAAAGTATTTTTTTTTCTGAAATTTATGATGAAGTATTTATTTCTCTATAATACTCTATATAGATTTCACCCCCTTCGGAATCCTTCTATCGGTTTCGTATCGCCAACGAAAGACTGATGATTTTGACTATGATATTTTTTCTCATATTTAGAGACTCTAGGACAGAGTCTATTCAGACTCAGAAAAGGACACAAGAACTACTATCACATTTCTAAAATAACTCACCCAATATCCCGTGTATGTGTTTTGGTTCTAGTAATTATCCCACGCAAAAACTAACAAGTTTCTACATTCAAAAAGAAATAATTGCTTAGTACTTTAGTACCTTCAGACACTAATTCAGTATTTTCAAGTAAATTAACACCTTGATGACATTAGATCTCTTTCGAATTTTCTAGGCCAATATGAATAAAGATCATGTACTAACCTCAAGCACTGGTTTATTAGTAGTAAGCTGTCGATAGACCCGATCAGCCCTGTCCAACAATGAGCCGATGGTCTGCACCATTTTCTTCCTCTCCTCGTCGTTCTCAATAGTATCGACCGCGCAGCACGGCCGGGCTGTTAGTGTGTAGTCAAACTTCGCGTATTTGCAGAAACCGCACGCGTGACATAGAAAGGGATCTTTTTCGTCGTAGTTGATAGCACTGTTGGAAATATAGAGGTTTTATCCCTGAATTCATTTGTCACAGCAGCATTAAAAGTAACCTATGTTTTAATCCAGGTAACGGAGAATATCTATTCCGTTTTTTTTTATTGCACACCTGGTGGTAAGTGTAGCTGCAGCCTAAGGTGGAGCACGCTTAGCTATAATCCACCTATTCACTCTTTTCTTGAAAATTCCTAGGTTATACCTTTCTGGCAATACTCATGATGGCAAAGAGTTCCACTCCTTGGCAGTTCGCAGTATGAATGTGGAAGCAAAGCGCTTTGTGAGAAGATATGGGATATCTACCATGTAGAGATGGCATTTATCAGTGCGCCTAGTAGTTCGGAGGTGAAAGGGTGATGGAGGAATCAGGTCATGTAGTTCCTGTGCACACTCTCCGAAGTGAATTCGGTAGAACACCGATAGGCATGCGACTCGCCGGCGATGCTTGAGTTTTATCCAAATCAGAGAAGTAGTTTTTGCTTGAAAGACGAACAAATATACATACATCCTTACAAACTTTTAGGAAGTTCTTACCGACACTTGTGACACTGGAACACGTTTTCACCGCAGTTGGCGCAGACGCCGGGATTGGCCGGCACAGATTGAGAGCACCGTGGGCATTGTAGTGATTCTCCTGTAATCAAATGAAGCTGCTATAGTAGGTGCCAAATAACACCGCAATACAGGTCATTCACCCACCTTCACCTCGATGTCGCAAAATTCAATTTATGTATGGTAAACAAACAGTACTACGAGATTCGAGCGATTACCGTCTTAGCGAAGGTTTGTATCGAATGCGACAGAATTAGCCATTCATAAATTGAATTTGGCGACATCGTGGTGAAGGTGGGTGAATGACCTGTATTGCGGTGTTATTTGGCACCTACTATATCAAATCCTCCCTACCCTTTTATTAATAACTAGCGACCCGCCCCAGCTTCCCACGGGTGCAATGCAGTGATGATGATGACGATGTATTATACATATTATAAACCTTCCTCTTGAATCACTCTATCTATTAAAAAAACTGCATCAAAATCCCTTGTGTAGTTTTAAAGATCTAAGCATACATACACACAGACATTAGGACAGACGCGGGAAGCGACTTTGCTTTATACTATGTAGTGATGCTATCAAACTCTCCCTTACCCTGTTATAATAAAGTCGATGTGAGCTTGGAATGGTTACAAAATGTTGTTGGTTGGTTTAGAAAACTCCAACAACAATATTTTAAACAGATGCCAAAATGAAATTGTATCGTTTTATTTTACTTAATCAGAACCGCCTGGACCAATTACACTAATTAGTACATACGACTTGCAAACGCATACATAGGTAGATATCTACTATATAAAAATAAGTCGGGTTTTCCTTCCTGACGCTATAACTCCAGAACGCACGAACCGATTTCCACGGTTTTGCATTCGTTGGAAAGGTCTCGGGCTCTGTGAGGTTTATAGCAAAGAAAATTCAGGAAAAATTTCAACAGAAAAGCGGGAAAATGGAATTTTGAAAAGTCACACCCTAACGCGAGCAACGCCGCGGGAGACGGCTAGTAAATTTATAGTTGTCTCACCCGTAGCCTGTTGGTTTTCAAAGAAGTCAGCGTACTCCATCATTAGGTTGCAAGCGACGATCGGTAGCGGGAAGTCAACGCGAACCTCCGTTTGACCTGATTGGAGCTGCACGCGTTTGGCTTTGTGCCACATTCCTGTAGGAGAAATTCAACCTTAGCTTACTGTCATAGAGTAACTTATCAAAGATACTGTAGGGATAAAACTGAATTTTAACTATACGTAATCCTGTGTGAAATAGTTTATAGGCTGTAAACTGTATAACCTATTTCAGCCAACAAGCTCGTATGAGTTACTGGCCAACTCTGGTGACGGAGTTTTTAGGCCGCCTTAAGGCCTCCGTCGTGGCTTAACGACTGATAGACTCGGGACCGACAGTTTAACGTGCCCTCCGAAGCACGGAAGCGCTCAGATGTAAATGCTACTAACGGTCACCCATCTAAATAGTGACCGTGCAAAACGTCGCTTAACTTAGATATGAAGATTGACTAAGCAAGATACGCCACCAACGCTTTTTAACCTATATTAGAATCCTACAGCTTCTGATATCCGATAGTGAAAGCTGTAAATATCACTTGCATTCATCCATCTAACAAAGTAAATCCGCTAGTCATAGAAAGATAGGTTAGTTTATCGTTCTTCTTTTGTTTAAAGTCCAGTACCTAGACCGACTGCGTAAAATAAAATTGAGCTTTGTCGTGAAGGTATAAGATTCAAAGTTCCTTACCAGGTCTATTCTTAAGTTCCTGCACAGCTTGAACGGTTCTGTTGTTGTAGTAGAAGTTGATTGTTCGCACCATCTTGCTTCGTTTGATGTCGCCGATGCGGAGGCTGATGCGACTTATCATGTGGCTGTTCACGAGTTTCACTATTTGCGTTGTGGTCGTGAACTTTGAGTCAATCTGCGGTAATACCAGAAATTGTATTACTGTTCTGCTGATGGATGCATAACATCCACTCTATTCGGACTCATAATTTGAATGTTTGAATGAGAACCGCCAAGGAGTGGAACTCCTTGCCGGCGTCTGCGTTTCCTAATAATTATAATTTGAATGTTTTCAAGAGGAAAGTGAATAGGTATCTTTTAGGCTAATGTGCTACATCGTCGACCGCATCATCGCATAACATGAGGTGAGATAGTAGTCAAACGCTTGTCTACAATACATATTGCAGGCAAACGTTTGACCAAAAACAAGTTTTTGTTTAATTGACCTAGACAGTGTGCCTAAGTACTTCAAGCTGAAGTTGAATCAGCAACTCAAGAAGGAATGATGTTGTGATTGCTGATTATGTCAGCAACTCAAGAGCAGTTTGAGGTTTCGTTTTTAATGTGTAGTTTGAGTTGCTCATTCAATCTTAGTCTGCTTTCCACGTATTCAAGTTTTGATGATAGATAGCTTGATGTAGTTGAAAAAACTATAAGCTCAGATAAATGCGGAACGAAAACATCCAATTCTGAGTAAAATACCGTTCTTTTTGTATTAGGCTACAGTTTATTTTACCTTGATAGTGGGTAGTTTGATGGTCTGCATAGGTACTTCAGGGTTGTTGCAGACGAGACACGGTTCCGACTCCAAGTAGTATCCGTCTAACTCGACGAAAGCGCCGAGCGCGGCGTACAATGCCGCGTTACCGTGAGACGATAGCAACTGATTCTGATTGCGGAGGAGATCTACAGCGCTTCCAACGTATTTCTGGATAAACGTAACTTTGTTAGTATCTCAGGGTCATCCATGATTTTTTCTCATGATCTGGCATGATTATAATTTGTAATATTTGAATTTAATTTTGTTATAATGTTTGCACACCAGCGGGCCTAAGATGCGCACCGCGAGATATTTTTCATGTCGTTCTGTCAAAATGTAAGCATTTTGTACCAGTTTAGGAACTATTGCATTATCTGTGGTACCTAATGGTGTCGACAAAACGCGCCATAATGTACACTTCTGACACTTCTTAGTCGTCGTACCTCTCTGAGGACGAGATAATAGTCATGCAGAAATGTCAAAAGTTGAAAATTCAAAGGCGCAGTTTCTCGACCACATTACCACAGATAATGCAATAGTTACTAAACCTGGTACAAAATGCTTACATTTTGACAGAACGACATGACAAAAATCTCGCGGTGCGCATCTTAGGCCCGCTGGACATTAACTGGTATGATATTAGAAAATGACTAAATCCACCGTGAGTTGAACAAAGGTTTTCAAAAAAATCTGTCATGATTATTTTATTTCCAATATTAGCTTTTAATGCACTATACTGAAGAAATCTGTTGAGTTTACAAAAATAACCATTTTTATGCAGAATTGTTATTACGACAATAGAATTTCAAAATCTACAGAAAAACAGTTATACAATTTTGAATATGAAAAATAACCTTCAAGTATACAAGTAGTATTTACCTCAGTGTCAATATCAGGTGTCTTCAGCGTGAAGTATCCGAGTAGATCTACAAACTGAGCCGCCTTGCGACCGTACGCCGGTAAAGTCGGCCAGATACCCCACAGTAGAGATACTAGTGATGCTTGGCTCGCTTGAGGCGAATTACTACAGAAATAATGGAAAATTAAATAGAAACTTAATCGAGAGCAAAAATTCCGGGTCATCTATAAAACTTGATTATCGTGGAAACCATGAATAGCTAGCTTAGTGAAATAAATTGTGTTTGATATAAAATTTATTATTTATTAATTAAATGAAAGGAATTCATGGTTACCATGATATTCAAGTTTTTATAGATAACAAGGAATTTTGACTCTAGATAGTCTAAGATCCAATAATTAATTAATAAAGACATAATTAATTTGATATAAAAGACTTTCCATCCATTAACCAGCTCGGTGGAGATCGTTCTATTAGGGATCCTGTACTAAGAGTGTATTTTATCATCTAGTGTTGGTTGAATGAAAGTACTAGAAAGCATCGATGCAGTAAAGGAAAAACTGCGTAAAGAATAAACGCGATATGTATACTTATATGTCGGAACATCACCATTGCGAAGAACTGTTTCATTTCAGTTTAGCGCCATCTATGAGCTGTTGATTAATCATGGGAACGTCAAGTGTTACGTCACTTGGGTGAAGTCGATACAAGGTGTCCTTGGCGGGTATCATTCGTTCGTTCATTCGGAACGGAGCGAAAGATAATTCCTGACACGTCATTGGTTCGTTTGTTCTGAACGGAACGAATGATAATTCTTGATGAGTGAGATTCGTTCATTCGGAATGATACGAACGAACGAATGAGAATTGAGAGAGAACTCATTCACGGTCGGGTACTTTTCCGTGGATCTTGGAACAAAATGGTTGTACAAGACACTTGGTATCGAAACCGCCGCGCTCCCACATAATCCAATCTAAGAAAATCAGTGTAAACCTATTATATCTTCTTAAAACAATAATCGTGAACGTGAAATAAACCTCTGATCTACATTAAGAGACTTGGATTTTGATCTTCCACCATGTCCGATCCTCCTGATGACGTGCTCCTGAATCAAGGTTCGTCATATACATATCTTGTTTACACTTCTATCAATAGTGTAAAATGTTAATGACTTACTTGTATATAGCGAGCAGCAACGCATGCGCTTGCCAACGTACAGCAGTGGTGTTGGTCTCCAGGAGGAATGCCTTCACGAACATCCTCAACTCATCCTCTGACACCTGTCGCATGTGGAAATACGTTACATAGATCCCATCAACCTCTTACAAGAGTATAGGTAAATAAGATTACACGCCTGAAAGACGTGAGTACTTGAAACAACGGTATCTAACGAAACGCGAACGAAGTCGCGGGTGGAAGTTAGTATTGAATAAGTACCTGTTTCAATATCTGTTGCACCAAAACAGGCACTCTCGACTCTTGGAACTTAGAGCCGTCCGAGACAAACTGGTCATTCTCAGAGCTCGGCTCTCGCCCGGACCATTCTGCAGAAGCCTGTGGAATTAATAACATTGTTATTCGCATTTTGAAAACTCTTATTCATGGCCTCGGTCCGTCATTTCGAAAGACAATTTTGCCAGTGTCAAGTGAGATATTTGAATTAATATAAGGCCGTGCTCACTTTATTTATTTATTTATTTATTTATTTATTTATTACACAGTTGCTTAAATAAAACTTACAGTCTAAGACCAAAACGTTTTATGAGCCATTAGAGCATTTAGATGCTTAAAAAACATATACATAAAACATATACTTTGGATATATTGATCATTCGTCAAGTCGACTGTCGTTTGTATCGAAGGCAAAATGGTGGATATTTTTCCTTCAAAACATGGAGACGAATTTTAACATTCAGAGAAACCACTTTACACACATTTATTCCAATGGCTCACACTTTACGTTACGACCACAAGTATTATTGGTTAAAATTCCCACCAAAATTAAACAACAATACGCAAGAGAATTGCTAATATTGTTTCAAAAACTGAGATAACTCGAATATCCGCTGACGCTGAGCTGCGGTATCTAGTGTTGTCTCTGTCACACACGTGGTTGCGTCACCTTGCTGTCCTGCTTGTGCGGCTGGTTGTGCGGTGCACACAATGCTGCCTGTAACAGCTGCAGTACAGTGGGTGCCACGTGTGGATGCACGCGACGCGCGGCGCGGACGAGCCAAGCGAGCGCCTCGCGACGTTCCGATATGCACGTGTGTTGCCAGTTGCCGGTGCGGGCTACCACTATCTCGGCACACGACTGAAACAAACCATAACCTTGTTACATCAATAATTTGAGGTTTATCAATACTATAGGTAGGTACTTCCGTATATTTATTTAAAACAGTTTTTCATGTGAAGAAGACACGCGCAGGATCGGAGAGACTGGCATACTAAAGAGAAGGCCTATGCCCAGCAGTGGGCGCATACATATATAGATACTTAGATAGTTTTTTATATCACTAAGTGTTCTAACAGGTTGCATCATGATTCTTTGTTACTGGATAGAAATAATTACTCAGTAGTACTTTTAATAACGCACAATATGAACTTTATTCACTGAGTATCTAAAGCGTGTAAGTACGTCACGCAACTGACATACACTGACCAAACGCAAAAGCCACGAACAAAAATGAACCTTTTTGTCCTACACTAGAAGGTTTTTTTTTGCCATACCTTGAGGTGCTCCATCAGTTGTACCAGCTTGTCGTAAGACAAGTCAGAGGTTAATAGTCCCTTGGCTTCGTTTAGATGTGTGTCTAATGCGTGCACGTCACGCAACTGGCGGTAGCGTTCTCGAGTACCGCATAGAAGTAAAAGCAGCTTACGGACTTGTTTCCTGTAAATAACATTTTAGGTGAGTTAATGTAATTTTTACAAGATAATAAAATAATAATAAATACTCTTGGACATACCCCCCAACGCTCTCTAGTCCCAAACTAAGCAAAGCTATTAAGGCGTATGTAAAAGGCAGACAACCCACTCGCTCGCACATTTCAACAACCAAAAAACTTATACGAATGCTATAAATTAAAGTGTTCATTTTTTTGGTTAGAAAACTTGTTTAGATCAATGTGATATTTTTACTGAACCTTTGCATTGTTATTCTCTCGACCCTGAAGCTCTGCAATTTCATATAATTACATTTATGGCCGGTAAATTGTGTTTATTCCAGTCCAGCGATCCAGTCCAGTGCTGGATTGCTTACTGGAAAAATGTAAACCGGCACTGGAATGAACTGAATCCAGTAAGCATTCCAGTCCAGTAACTGGATTCGTGGTCTACTTTTGAATCCAGTGCAACTGGAATAATGTAAACGGCCAATCCAAACTGATCTCTTTTTGAAATCATTGTCACTGTAGTATTCACGTTTTAACGGCTTCTAAATTACTGGAATAATGTAGACGATAACGAATCCAGTTCAGCACTGGACTGGATTACTGGACTGGAATAATGTAAACCGGCTTTTAGTTATATAAATCGTTTGCAACGGTTTGTAGATGGCTCAACTGTTTCATGTGTATTTTGTAAATATTGTGAATATTGTAAATACTGTATTAGATGTAATTTTCTTTGTGAATAAATTATGAATTTTAGTTATATGATATTTTCAAAAATGTTGAAATGTGCGAGCGAGAGGGTTGTCTGCTTTTTACATACGCCTTAAGTTGAAGTACTTACCTGAGCGGAGTCTGAGGGTTCATCATGTACTCGCACAGCAATGTTCTCCAGCGCATGTCAAAGTTTGCTGGATCACAATGTTTGTGGATCTGACAAGGCAGGCGTAACGCCATCTCCATAAGAAGTTGAGGGTAGTTGTCGAAAACTTCCAGCGCCTGACCTGTAAATAGTACTGATGTAGAACTGACGCGAAGATTTACCTAGTTTATTAAATGTTACAGAAGAGATTCTTGTATTTGTACTGCATGATAATAAAACCGTTTTCCCCCCGAAGGGAAGAAAACGAATATTTAGGTTTAAGCCGAAGCTTGACCCACTTGTGAGATTACCCCCTTGAATTTTGCGCGGTTGCAGTGCGATTCTACCCTCAAATACCTAAAGTGATCACGTGACCTACTATGAGCCGTCGCCGCCATCGCTGGCTAGTCGATTGTTCCTCAGTACTCTCACAAGCCGGCAAGGAATGCAATTGTAGTGGGTCAAGCTTCGGCTTAAACCTAAATATTCGTTTTCTTCCCTTCGGGGGGAAAACGGTTTTATTTAGGTGTTAGAGCCTTCGCTTGACCCACTTGTGAGACGTGTTTATGTTCTGCCGGCGATGGCAAGGCGTACTGTGAGCAGATTTTATAATGTAGGGGAGAAGAAAAACATGAATTGAACAAAAATCAATGTTTATTGAAAATCAACTTAAGTTGAAATTAAATGATAAACTTATATGTAGAAAAATAACAAATCTAGATTACACTGGCGTGAATGATTCACTTGGACGAGGTTGATTCAGCTGTATCTTTTTCGATGGTATTATCTTAAAATAATGTTTTAAGAAAGTGTCTTTACTTCTCCAATTTCCTCGACAGATGACCTCATCTAAATCAAGATTTCTGTTGGTCCAATTATCGGAATTTACTGCTGCTCTAAAACTGCCAGGACTACCCTTTATGTTTGCTGATTTAAACAGGTTACGGATCCATCCAGCAATAACTGCCCTAGAAGCAACTTTGACCTTGCTTCTTGTAGTGATAAACAACCTTGATGTTATATTCGCTCTTCGAGGCTTACTGATAAGAATTAATTTATTTGTCCAAAATACCAGATCTAGTGATTTAATGTTATTTTGAATTATTTTCCAGCCTGATTGCCGAAAGCTAGTAGAATCAGTCTTAGAGCCAAATTGCGGCCAGAATATAATATGGTCATTACGAACTTCAAGGTAGTTCGGGCCAATGTCTAGTAGAGTTAGATCATGTATTCTTCGCCCTGAGGCTAGTAGAAGTAATGCGGATACATGACGTGATACTTGAAATAAACTGCTTTGATCTACTTCATAACTACTTAAGTAGTCAATCAGTTCACTGACATTCCAAGTTAATGGTTTTGGAGGTGGTGGTCTACTTGCGAAGATTGCTTTTAAGGTCCGTTTCACCAAAGGGTGATTACTAAGATTTTCACTCTTTTCAGGGTTGGCAAATGTGGTTACTACAGATTTATGTAGAGCGATGGTCCTGGAGGCTAGTTTGATTTCCTTGTAAAGGAAGCATATAAAGTTTGCGACATCTTTGGGATCTGGGTCATCCACCTCAATGCTGTTAGCTTTTGCCCATGATACCCAACGTAACCAGGCAGGCCTGTAAGTTTTCAAAGTTGAATCACGCCACGATGTTTCTAGAAGACTACGATTCTCTTCAGACCAGTTTCCTATGAAACGGCTCCAGCCTGTACCTTCCAAACCTGCAAACACATTTCTTTTATTGCTCCCGGAGGTTTCCCGGTTTTGAGATCGATCAAATTCTTTTCCAGGTTGGGAATCGTGAAAGGGGAACCTATAGTTCTCTGCCTCAGTTCTGTCTTCCAGAACGTCCTCTCCCATTTCGGAGCTACTAGGAGATATGTTCCCGAGCAGCGCGTTAGGTGTCTCAGGACGCGTGGTATAAGCGCTGGTGGGGGGAACACCCAACCGAGTCTGAAATCCCATTTTCGACTGAAAGCGTTCACGAATAGACACGTTGGATCTCTTGCATCTTCGCTTACATAATTGAACATGATTGCTGACCGAGCACTTGCAAAGAGGTCCACTTCCGGTGTCCCCATTTTCTTGAAAATGACTTGAAGTATTTCCTGACTCAGCGTCCACTCGGAGAGCTCTGCCGATCGTGATAGACTGTCTGCGGTACCGTTGTACCTCCCGGGAAGGTAACGAGCTACAAGGTTTACTTGATGTTGACTGGCCAGTTCCAGGATCTTGTAAGTTACATGCAGGAGGCGTAGGGACTTGGTGCCTCCTTGCTTGGTGATGTAGGCTACAACAGATTTGTTGTCTGACTGTATCATTACAGTTTGATTTCGTAGCTGAGATCCTTTCCTCTTCATGACTTCGAGGACTGCATATAACTCTTTTAAGTTGCTGTGCCAGCTTTGCTGCCTCCTGTTCCAGAACCCATTCAGCTTTTCGTTTCCGATCGTTGCTCCCCACCCCGATCCCGCCGCATCGGTTGTAATAAAGGCGGTGACTTCTCGATGATGTATCGGGGAAGGCTGAGTGATGTTCTGTAGCCACCATCTTAATTCTTCGGGGACTCTGTCTGGTAGCGGAAATTTTTTGTGTTTCTGGTTCATTGGCAGTTTGTTTGCTGCCATCTGAATGTGTCGGCTGTGCAGCCTTCCTAAGGGGATGACAAATGAGGCGAAGTTTATGTGTCCCAGCAGGACCTTTGCTAGCCACCACGTCCACCACTGATTGCTCAAGAGAGTCTTTATCAATACGGTACACTTCAGAATTTTGTTTTCTGGTAACTGTTTTATGTTTTGTTCGGTGTTCCACAAAAGCCCTAGGTATTCCACGATTCGTGAGGGTGAGAGGGATGTTTTCTGATGGTTTATGCACCAGCCCATTTCTTGTAGTAGTTTTATTGCATAGTAACTTTGTTGTAATAAAGTGTTGGGATTTGGGTGCAGTAAGAGGAAATCGTCCAGATAAACGACGACTCTTATCCCCTTTTCCCTGAAAAGATTTGCGACCCAATTAGTGATTTTAGCAAATATGTAGGGGGCCGTCGCCAAGCCAAAGGGTAAACAGGTCATTTCATATATTGTTCTGTCAAAATTGAATGCAAGAAATCGCCGATGAGGCTTGCTGACAGGAATGTGAAAGTAGGCCTGAGATAAATCTATTTTAATCATATAATCAAGGCTGTTTATACACAGGGGGATTTTATGATGATTAATCAGCCGAAATTTTGGAGGCTGAAGAAACTTGTTAAGTAACTTAAGGTTAAATATTGGTCTATTGGACCCATCCCATTTTGTTCTAAGAAACATCTGTGAAAGGAACCCAGATTTACTTGAACATTTGACTATGGCCTTGCAAGTTAGCATTTTATGCATCTCCACTGCCATATCGGAGGAGAATTTGATAAGAAATTTATCATTATAATCTGAGTTAAACCTTCTCAGAGGAGGGGAGCGTTTAAAAGGAATTCTGTAGCCTGATATGACTGAAATGATAGATTTAGGGGCGCCGAGAGCCTTCCAAGTCATAACATGTTCGCCTACCTGCCCCGCAATGAAGTCATGATTTTCTTTATGATTTGGGTTTTCCCTCAAACCTGGGTTTTTTGTTTGTGTATGAATATGAACCCGACCCGGATCCTGTATAAGGGCCTTTCTTTGCTTGCGTCGGGGCTCTGTAATTAGGTCTTCTTTCGTTAGTTCTTTTGAAACCCTGATTCTTTTCATGACTCGCGGCCGGTCTGTTGTGCTGCTTAGGTCTGATAGTGGCCGTGTGTTGTTTCCTGACAGGAAAAAACTTATGAATTCCTCCTTGCTCCTTAATCAGGTCACCTAACTGAGGTTCTGTAAATAAATGCGTATTCGATGGCGGTATTGCATGAATGAGTTCATTTAACGTTTTGTTTGTCGGCTTATAAACAGATCTTCGTTGTTGAATTATTTCTGCTCTTCTGCCACAGGTGTACTGCAGTAAAGAATCCGACGTTCGGCGAAAGGCGCAATCAGTCGCAGGGGCGCAGTGTTATAAATGGTTTGAAAATGGTTTCTCTGTTGCAATATTCCATGAATGATGGCGCCTAGACAGGTGTCCACTTTCTCTAAAAGTGATATTGTTTGCCAGTTAGGGGTAACAGTCGCTAAGACGCTATTAACTTTTAAGCTTGTAAAAACCGGAGCAGCTTGAAATTGTTTTTGGACATCCACGTAGCGAATGTTTTGCCAGGTGGCTTCTCCGAGCCTTGAGCAATGAGAACCCTGTTTGACAAGCGATTCGTCTGCGATCCCTATTTTGCCTTCCGATTCTTTTGTTTCAGGAGCGAAATCAAAGAAGTGGTCTTCTTGTTCGATCAGTTTTGGTTCAGCCGGTTCCGATCCGATGATTTCCGGTGCCACCCAGGCATCATTTTCGTCTTCCTCGGATTCACAAGGGTGACAATCAGAGTCTACTTCGTTTTTTGCTTTTCGCGTCAATAAGTCGGTCTGCATGCTGGACAATGCAAGGAGTTGTTCTAGCATTTTGTTTTGTTGTTCCATATAGGTTTCCATGTTTTTTGTAACAGTGGTTTGGGATGGCTCCGGACTATGAGATCTCTTCCTCGAGTGTCTGGGTGTGGCAGCTGTAGAAGCAGGAGATGCCGGTCCAGAGATATTGGCCCCGGCTCGAGTTTTAAGTCGGAGAGAGGCTTCTGTGCGAGGAAGCAGTTGGTTTTTGATAGTCGTTAGGTTTTCCATAAAGCCGTTGTATGCATCCGTTGGATGGATCTTCTTCATAGTGGCGAATGGGGAATAGATAAGGGCTCTACCTATGGGCCAGTTGAGAAGTATTCTTTTTATAATTTTGTATTTCCTTTCACTCAAGGAAATAGAGCAGCCATATGCACCAGCCAGATGTACCGTAGGGATTGCGAACCTTAGGCGGTTTTCATCATCTGAGGATATTTTATCACCGAATAGGTCTTCATATGAAATCATATTGATTTCCCACGATCTCCAGTCTGTAGGGTAGCAATCATCTAATACATCTATTATATTTTGATAGAATTGTGCTTGCTCGGGTGGAGGATCCCACTTGGCTATATCACCCAGTGTAGTGCGATTCATGAGGTCCATGATCTGAAAGCAGCGGTAGACGGAAGTTAGCACCAAAGTCGACAGACTATTGCAGTCTAGCAAATGCCGATTGACGGCTGCGTAGCCGACATGACGGCCGCCCATTGTGTTTCCAAAGGTTGGATTTCAATCATATACCAACCCATTTTAGCCGTCAGCAGGCAGTGTCGGCTAGTCAGCCGTCATAGGCAGTGCCTCGGCTTGACGTCTGATGACGTTCAAACGTGTGTAATTAATACTAAGAGTATTTAGAGTAAGCCGTCTATAGAGCGGGCCTTTTTATTAGAATTGATCTTCATGAGATCTTAAATTCTATTGCTTTGTCGCGAGTCTGCCGTCCGAAGAGCGGGCATTCGTATAAAGCTTTACGTACAAACACATAATTTTAACTCCAGAAGAAGATATGTGTTGAGTCGTTACTTCACTTCTTCACTTTAAATACAATCATACTAATAATATATTACTTACATTTATTTTGTTCACGCCGATTAATTCAATTATTTTAACTTTAA
Organism: Eulithis testata; assembly: GCA_947507515.1. Taxonomy (NCBI): domain Eukaryota; kingdom Metazoa; phylum Arthropoda; class Insecta; order Lepidoptera; family Geometridae; genus Eulithis; species Eulithis testata. The sequence continues at coordinate 9,853,137 of OX382196.1, read as the reverse complement.
CTTATTTATTTTTCACACTGCACTATCACCGTCAAAATTCAAAGACGTACTGAGGAACAATCGACTAGCCAGCGATGGCGGCGACGGCTCATAGTAGGTCACGTGATCACTTTAGGTATTTGAGGGTAGAATCGCACTGCAACCGCGCAAAATTCAAGGGGGTAATCTCACAAGTGGGTCAAGCGAAGGCTCTAACACCTAAATGGTATTTTTTATGTTTTTTTTAGGTTCTTGCGATGAAGAAATTGTGATAGTAAAAGAAAAACATTTTGAAATAGGGTTAGAAATTGTGCTGGCAACAGAAGTTTTGAGAGATTTACTCACTCTTGACGTATTCCTTGACGAAGAATGGTTGCATATCCGGCAGAGGCTGGGGCGGTTGTGGCTTCAATAGCTGTTGAACAGCCGGAGTGGTCCCAGCATCTAATGTTATAAAAACAAGTTGGTATACTAAGAAAATGGCTCATTAACTTTATAAAAATACACAAAAATATCTAAACTTGTGCACACAGCACACACACAAATAGACATCAATGCAAAGTTGTTTTAATAAGACGAGAAATGAAAGCATTTCTTTTAAGTCACGCGTTTTAAAACCCAATGACTAGCTAAGCTGACATGTCTCAAAATTGATCTGTTATTCATTAATCTTGACTTGGATTTGACGAATCTAACTCATCTCATGAGAGAAGAGATGACGAATCCAACTCAACGTATGGACATGCTGAGATGGGGCCTCTTTGCAACATTGCTTATTTTGGCACAAAACGTGTTTTAGTTAATTGTGTGCTTTATTTTTGTAGAATCAACGCACAGCCTAAACCATAACTCCTACAGGTATGAAATTTGGAAGGTAGTATCTTGTAGTGTAGGGGTGCACTAAAAGAGGAATTTTGAAAAGTCACACTCTAAAGGGTCTAGAACGCGAGCAACGCCGCGGGCGACGGCTAATACTAGTACTATGGGTAACTCACTTGCGATCCTATCCTTCCAGTAGGGCAGTAGTGCAGCCAGCACGCGGTAGCAGTGGCTAGGAGCGCCAGCTCGCACGAGCGCCTGCGCTGACAGACGAGATATATGCGCCGCGCATGCTGTACCAATCAGTTCCTTAGGCGCCGGACCACCTGGTGGGTGCTGCTTCCAACGAGCCATCAGCACACCTGAACAATGAACAACGTTTGTCTTAAACTAGCTGGTGACCGCGACTTCGATAGATAGAGTTAAGTACCTACCTACTAACACTCTTTTAGGATAAAAAAACAAATAGTGCGTGGGGTCTTTCCGCGCGGAAGTGAAACTTCGAGTGCCAGGCATTCACTCTCGCTCTGTCTCTTTCTATTCCCCCTCCATGGTAGCGTTAAACGTCTAACGCAACCTTGTTGGAAGTTGCATTAGAAGTTTCACTTAAAAAATGTGATGACGTACATAGTGTGTATCAATATTCTTGGACATATCCCACAACGATCTAAGTCCCAAACTAAACAAAGCTTGTACTATGGGAACTAGATTGCTGATAGAATACTTATATACATTTTTTTCGCTCTGAAGTAAAGAATCCCTTGAGTGGCCAACTCTGGGGACGGAGTTTTTAAGCCGCCTTAAGGTCTCCGTAATGCCATAACGACTGCTAGAGTTGGAACCGACAGTTTAACGTGCCCTCCGAAGCACGAAATCTAACCACATCTAATCTCTCACATTTTATGTCGCATCTTTGACATAAAAATAACAACTATCAAAAGCGGATCATCTATTTGATGAGTACTTACTGAGGAACCGCATAATGACTAGCTGTAGTTCCCGTCTGTTCGTCCGTTCCTGCACAGGCGTGCCTTCATCACTCGCCACGTCATCATTCTCTAACTCCGAGACAAGAAGTTCCAGTCTCATGATGGCGAGCTGTAGTTCTTTGCGGTCGCCTTCTTCTGCTTTTTCTTCAGGATGGATGTCTAATTCGTTTACGAGGAGTTCGAGTAACCGGTCGAGAACTACGCGGTCGCTTTCTACTGTTGAGTCTAGGTCGCCCGCTAACATCAGAACCACCTATGAAATAACATAAGGAATACAATATTTCTGCGTAATGGTAATAAATTACCATCGTATAGCAATGTGTATACTAGGAAGATGATAGAATAGACTTAATTTATACTGAAAATCAACTTATATTAGGAAAAAAAAAAAAACTTAATTTAACAAAAATAAAGCATGCCGTTTCACTGACTTTCTATGTACAAATAATCCAAAACCTATGAAATAAGGTCAATCAGTATTAGTATTGATTGACGCACGTGTTTTTGTCCTCTTATGCTCGATTACTCAAACGCCAGTTAAATCTCGTAATCATCTAAAAGCTACTTAAATATAAGCATCCCTCAAATTTAAATGGTATACAGAAACGCCACTCAAGCAATTCGAAACCATGATTAGCCAAGCAGCCCTCAAATGTTTACATCATGGCAACATTCTGCTCAAAAATTGTGCATCAGCACGTTCTCAGTTACAAAATAATTTAATTTACGTCTCGTATTCGTTTTACGCAGTTTTGTTTGAACAAATATTTTTTAAAATTATTAATCAGTTGAAATATAACAGCGTATAATTATTAATAAGTTGAAATATAACAGCGTGATGTAGGTTTGGATTAAATTACGATTGAAATTATGTTTTTATTGAAATAAATATCAAAAGAAGACGGTCTTATGAAAAGAAAATTTCTTGAGATAATCGTCGTAGATTGGAACATTTGGAACGTCAAACTTGACATTTTACGCGCGACAAGATTCAACAAGATCTGTATTAGCATTTATTATGTAACTAGCTGACCCCGCAGACTTCCTACTGCCTCAATTTTAATTTTCAAACCTTATAAACCTTCTCTGGACTTCCACAAATAATTCAAGACCAAAATTAGCCAAATCGGTCCACCCGTTCTCAAGTTTTAGCGAGAATAACCAACAGCAATTCATTTTTATATTTATGAAGATTGATTCACGATGGAGGAGAAGAAGAAACGTGGATGCAACTATACCCCTGCAGAGAAAGATATCCTCTTGGAGCTGATAAAGAAGTAAGTACCTACATAAACAATAAATGCTGAACTTTATACTTATTTAACCGCAAGAGCCTGGTAGGTACATGTAAGTTTGTTAGTATAGGTACAATACATGGCTATAACATAGGTAATCGTACATCGCACAGGGGTGGCCAGGGCAACCGTTGTCTGTATCAAGCACTGAAACTTGTGACCACTTACCATTTGAAATGCTCAGAATAAATACATGATTTATGTCTATGTACAAGTACTTTTTTCCTATGTTTATACATACTCAGCTGAACATTTCACAGATCCTAAGCTTAATTCCAAACTGTTTCATGTTTTAAATAATATGCTACATATTTCAGATATCAAGATATAAATTGAAAATAAAGAAGCTGCCACCTAATACTTTTGTTGAAGCGAGAGGCTTGGGATAGAGTGTGCCAACTGAATAATGCTGTCGCTGTAAGCGGCTGCAGGACATGGATACAACTCCGGCACCTCTATGAACATGAATAAAGAAATTGAAACTACAGAAACTGTAATCTAAATTGCATTAAAATAAAAATATTTTTAAGTGGAAAAATGTGTATTTATGAAATTGGTCCTCACAGTAAAGCTTTGATTTGCCTCAAGTCCTATAGGTTGTTGTACTGTGGGTTTCTCCTCAACATAGAGTCCGAAAGTGAAGACATGGACGATAGAGACATTTTTATCCACTTCTTATCACTATTTGAAAAGTTTCTATAGATTTAACTTGATTTGAGGGACCTCGCGAGCACTCTCAGATCTAAGGGCTGCTCAAATCAGTTTGACAGTTGATTTGACAGATAAATAACGTTGAGTAGCGTTCCTGTATACGAATTTTACACTGAGTGGTGTTTGAGCAGGACTTATTTTGAGAAGCTCTTATATTTAAAAAAAAGACGTTTGGGTATACGAAATTAAAGTTTAGGAGCTGCTCAAACGTTTAAGCAGCTCTCAAATATTTGAGAAGCGTTTGAGTATTCGACCGTTAGGCCCGTATGCTGATAAAGAAATCGTTACCGAAGCATAGATTTGAGTATAGATTTTTGTATGAAAGTCTCAGTGCCTGAGCAGTTGATCAGTAAACGGACCTTATTCTTATGACAATTTCTTGCAGTACAAAAGAGTCTGAATGATTTTTGAATATGTAACCGAAAAATGATATTGGAGAGCTTTTCTTTAGTTTCTGACTTTTTGAAGAAGGGTTCGTGTCGCTTCTACAACTATTAATAGGTACTTTTGTTGTTACAGTGACTTTTAGTGTGTTGTTTTATCGAACCTAGTACCTAGTTAAATGCTTAGTTGATGACATAGAAACTTTTGCACTACAATCACTTTGGTAAAAATATGCGGCACTTATACTTTTACATCTTTGTACTTATATTACCATATTTTTATGCAAATAAATGAATTGATTGATTGAAAATTCATAAACCAAACAGCAGGAGAGACCACTGACCTGTAAGAACGGTATGGCCCTCACGCCAGGCAGCCGCCTTAGTTTAGGCAGCGCGTCTAAAGCGGATGACAATAGCGATATACGCAACGAATGCAGTTTGCGCGTTTCGTTCTCAACCTCTTGCGTCCGCGACGTCGACGGTAACGGCTGCGCAGAAGTCGACGGTCCTGCTAAAATAAAGGTTTTACGTAGATTTTAATATTTCATTGACATTTTAGTTATCACAACTAGATAGTTTTGAAGGATTTAGAAACCATGAGATTTATTTTTGTGGCTTTTTTTAGTTGGATGACTAAATAAATTTAATGTTTGTGAAATTTTTTTAAAAATCCGTAAAATAATAGTTACACCGTGATTAAGTAACTAACACACAGTGAAGCATTCACGCGTAGTTACACTCAGATATTGTGCAATGTACTAACTTATTTCTAAACGATAGTTTACCTCTAAAATGAGATTAGTACGGCAACGTAAAATGAATATTTTATACAAAGTGAAACACGAGTTCTACTCAATAAACTTTTTAGGGGTATATTTTTTGGAATCTCGCAGTAAAATTAAGGGAGCGTCCCCATCAGACACGGCACGGCGGCGCGCCGGAGCATGGTGCCGCAAACGGTGCGCCGTCCATTGCCCACGCTCCATGACGTTCGAGCGCATCAACACCGAAATATCGACTGAAAGGGACAATGGACAGCGCACCGTTTGCGGCACCGTGCTCGGCGCGCCGCCATGCCATGTCTGATGGGGACGCTCCCTAAGTTTAAGAGAGTGCCCCAAGGTGAATGAATGAACATGAAAACAAGAATTGTCTCTTTCTACAACCAGCATGAAGAATCATATGGCTTCATTTGTCACGCAACACAATTAGTAGGTAGGTACACCGATAATGTGGACGTAAATGACACCATAGTCAGGCCGTTTTATACTAAGTCATCGGGTCATAAATACCAGAAAATTAGGTACCTGCTAACTACCTTGCGAATTATCGATGTACACAGGTTTTATCGATAACTCGCGGTAAAAATGATAAAAATATTACGCGCACTATCGATATTCTCTCGCTACTGCTACCGACATCATTAGCGCGCTCCATAAGCCTAACGAGTGCAAGCGAGACAGATAATTAAAAATTATCTATGACCCAAAAACTTCATTCAAAACGGTCTAACTATAGAGATAGTTATATGATTTGCTATACGTAAAGCACTATATCTACGGCTATAAACATTACTAGCCTGCTACCGCGACGGGCGCTGCGATGTAATTCGAGGTAGGCAGCGCTCCCACTGAGGGGGCCGACATTTCCCCTACAACACCATAATTTTAACATACACATAGAAGTTCTTACGAATGCAAATTCAACCATAACGTACATCATATAGGCCATCCATAGGCTTCGAAAATGAAGAGCTCAATGTTGAAATCATGCGAAGGCTAACAAGCAAACGGGCACAAGTGCGAGAGGGCACGAAAGCCATTATACGCTTTCGCTTGACTAAATAAACACTGTGAATAAATATAGGTGATAAGTAACTGTGAAAGTTACCATATGCGCTGCTGCAGAAATAACACAACTTCATCCGACGACTTCGTTCGCGGGAAGACCGTAAATGGAAAGAATTCGGATCGTCGAATCTTTCCTGTAGTCTATAAAGAGGTTCAGAGATGTTCATCCATGAATCCAGCTTAATGAGTGATAGTTACCGTGGCCGTTGGTAGGTATATCTGGACACGACGATGCTAGTGCGGCGCAGGCCACACCTCCACTAGATGGAATGCTGAGTTTACCCCTTTTGCACTCTTTCATGTTACTTTTTAATTATAACTATGTACTGTACCTTTAAGGGCTATATTTCACCAGGACACCATGGCAGCGCAACCAGTTGCGCCACCATGGTGTCCGTAAGCTACCAAACTAGACACCATACAGACTCCTGAGTCGCCACACAAATATTAAAATAAGCAGTTAAAAAACAAAACATAACAGTGCACACGTGTTGCATGCAATAAGGTGGAGGCGTCACTGGCGCCTGGCGGCCGGACTGGCGGCCGAGTGAGTGAGACACCATACAACGCTATAGTAGTTAGTTGTGGCGCGACCAGCGTGGCGGCGCAACCAGTAACATTCTGTGCACGCGTCCGAGTTGGTGGCGCCGCCAAATTGGTTGCGCAACCAAATAGACACCAGCGGGCCTAAGATGCGCGCCGCGAGATATTTGTCATGTCGTTCTGTCAAAATGTAAGCATTTTGTACCAGTTTAGGAACTATTGCATTATCTGTGGTACCTAATGGTGTCGACAAAACGCGTCATAATGTACACTTTTGACACTTGTTAGTCGTCGTACATCTCTGAGGACGAGATAATAGTCATGCAGAAATGTCAAAAGTTGAAAATTCAAAGGCGCGGTTTCTCGACAACATTACCACAGATAATGCAATAGTTCCTAACCTGGTACAAAATGCTTACATTTTGACAGAACGACATGACAAATATGTCGCGGTGCGCACCTCAGGGCCGCAGTAGTGTACAAGTGTTAGTTACCATATGCGCTGCTGCGTCCGGAGACGCCGCCGATGCTGTCGGCGCCGGAGCCGCCGCTCTCGGAGCCGGCCGCCTCGCCGGGCGACGTGCGCAGCGTGCTGCCATCTGTCGCCGCTGTACTACCCTCGTCGTCAGAGCTGCAACCAATCATAATCATAATCATAATATTTATTTGCAAAAAATGTAGGTACAATAGTTGTTATAAATATATTAGGATGAGTGCCGTTCCTTACATTCTGCCTCGTCAAGGCGTGCACAATTTTAATACACAGTAATTAATTGAAAGATATGTCACCAATTACACTGTTACCGCTGATTACTTTGACAGGCTTCATGGCTCAGTCGGTAGTAGCTCTGCCTTCCGTGCTGTGGGTCGTGGGTTCGATCCCCACCAAGAAGAAACGTTTGTGTGGCAAACATAGATGTTTGTTCTGTGTCTGGGTGTTTCTATGTATTATAAGTGTGTATTTACAAAAAAAAATGTATGTATGTATTCTATCAGCCATCTAGTTCCCATCGTACAAGCTTTGCTTAGTTTGGGACTAGAAGGCGTTGTGTTAAGTCCGTGAATATTTATTTATTTACTAGCAGCGCCTCGCGGTTTCACCCGCGTAATTCCCGTTCCCGTGGGAATTCCGGGATAAAATATAGCCTATGTTCATCAGGGATAATGTAGGATTCTAATGGTAAAAGAATTTTTTTAATCGGTCCAGTAGTTTCGGAGCCTATTCAATTCATACAAACAAACAAACAAACAAAAAATCAAACCTTTCCTCTTTATAATATTTGTATAGATGTATAGATTATTTATTACTTTATAACACCCATACGAGCGCAAACTCAAAAGTCACGTGGCACGGACACGTGTAATCCGTCTTTAAATCATCATCATCATCAACCTATATCGGTCCACTGGTGGACGTAGGTCTCTTCCAAGACGCACCACTGAGCCCGGTCTTCGGCTCTTCTCATCCAGTGTTTGCCAGCTACATGTCTCAGATCGTCACCCCACCTAGCCGGAGGGCGTCCTACACTACGCTTGCCTAAACGCGGTCTCCACTCGAGTATTAGTTTGCTCCAACGATTGTCGGTTCTGCGGCTTTAAATAAACTGTTATTATTACTAGTACTTCGCCCCGAACTGAGATCTCGTGATGGTCGGAGGTTAATAAAACCGAAACAATTTTTTCATCACATCTATTCGAAAAGAACGACTTGGTTCGCCTTTATGTGCACCCAAAGGTGGTGTTTTCTATAAGAAACTATAAATGCGCCGGAATTATCTTTGCCGCGCACTTTTTGAACTAGGAATATCTTCGCTTTAAGTTCGCCTATGTACTTCATTTTTGTGCAATTAAGAATGTTCTTATCTTATCTTTTATTTTCTCATAGAGGGTGATGAAAAGTAGAGTGTACCACTCGGGAGCAAAATATATTTTTGGCTCGGGCGACGTACTTTGAATCCCTCGCTACGTTCAGGATTCTACTCTAGAATCCTTCACTTCGCTCTGGATTCAAAAAAGCGCCCTCGCCGTAAAAATATGATTTCGCTCCCTTATGATACAATCTACTATTATTGACCAATGGTTGTAATAAACTTTGCAAAACGCTTCGAAATCACCGTCTATCTAAGTACCAATCTTACTTGAACTACAAAATCATTGAAACTTCAAGAAATGGTAGCTCACGTTATACTGGAATTGCCAATTTTATAATTTTTACAACAACTCAAAAACTATTAGAACCGAGTCAATATAAAAACGGTTTTGGAATGTCTAAACAGAACCCTATCATATGACACCCCACTTGATATTTTTGTACAACCTTTTTTTTTATTCCCTTTGGACCCTCATAACTTCACGACCCCTTAACCGATTTACTTCATTTAACAAACTAGTAAAACTTAAGAGTACTATCCGTATACCTACCAAATTCTGTGAACATCGGATGAGCGGTTCAAAAGATCTCGACGAACAAACATACAAAGCATTTTTGTCCAAGTTGTCACTATGATCTCGTTCGCTTCGCTCACTCGATAAATTATTTAGCCGTTTTTTTCCCACTGCAGCGCAAAGGCCTCCCCTCCCTCCTTCCACTCTTCGCGATTCAACGCTGTTACAGGCCAAGATGTGAATAAACTGTTGCCGCCTAAGAATAGACTATGCAAGGACAAAAGAAAGATTGGAGCATTAACATGACGGCATATGTAAGCGCGGCAGTCTGACAAAGACGATACTGGGTGCATCCTATTTTGAATGAAAGACTTATGCCTGTTTGTAACTTTATATCCCAACCCAACGCTACATGAAGTATATTTTTTTTTCAACTATTTCAGGATGTCGCTACTCATTTTTCCTGCATCCATGTGTCTGTCAGTCTCACTCAACCCACTCGGATCAACAGACGTACAAGTCACTGTGTCTTGTCCTCAGCGCGATTTACACAGTTCACACCCTGGCGAGGTGATGACGTCACGCGGTCCGCCTCGTCTTGAAGCGAGAGGCAATAATCTCTACAATGTGATAGAATGAGCCAGCTGTCTGTTTGTACAACATACCCCGGCGGTGAGGCTGTGACGTCACTGAAGCCGGGCGCGGGTGGGGGTGGGGCAGAAGGCGCTGCAGGCGCCCGACGCGCCTCGTCTTGTAACGAGAGCGCGATCGCCAACTCTACCATGGTCTCGTCGTCTGCGTCCGGCGGTATGTCTAGTAGACCTTCTAAGCCTGGTCAATGATAGAAAGTTAGTTTAGTGAAGTCAGCGAATCCTTGTTCGCCCAGCGGGGCAGATATTTTGTCTTCTTGTTCTGCCAAAATGAAGGCATTTTGCAGTTTCTAAACTATTGCATTATCTGTGGTAATGTTGTCGAGAAAACGCGCCCGTGAATCGTCAACTTTTGACATTTCTGCATGATTTAGATTGGATTTGAATTTAGAGCTCTGTGACATTACAATTTATTGATATGTAGGTACCTAATATAATATTGCATGCTATTTTAGTAGAAACTAGCCGTCGCCCGCGGCGTTGCTCGCGTTCTAAATAGACCCTTTAGAGTGGGACTTTTGAAAATTCCTTTCTTAATGCACCCCTACACTATATAAGGATACTACCCTCTAAATTTCATACCTCTATGACTTATGGTTTAGGCTTTGCGTTGATTATCAGTCAGCTTCAAAAGAGTTTTATACACCTTGTATCTACAATGGCGACATTAAATTGACACACGGGTAGAGCTACTTATTAGTATTCATAAAAGTTTTATATATATTGATGATGATAAAAGAATTATGAAAAAGAAATTTTGAAAAAATGGATTGTACGCTTAGGTACGTAGCACACTATCTGCTAGAATAAAATTACGAAATTCACTAGATAATGACAACGAACCTTCAGGAGGCATCATAACCATCGGCTCGAGCGGATCATCGACGTCTATGAACTGATTGTCTTGCTGTTCGTCGCGATTTGTGTCTGTTTCCGACACCGCTGCTTCCGTCACAGAACTGGTTGGCTGGGCGGTGGTCACTGACGATGCAGCACCTTTGTAAAATTGACAAAGTACTAGTAGGTATAGTATTATTATAATCTGTGGTCAAAGTCAAATTTATTAGCTTCCGCCTTCGCGACTTCGTTCGCGTCCCGTTGGATCCCGTTGATTTTCCGGGACAAAAAGTAGACTATGTGTTAATCCAGTTCACGGACAACATAATATTCCCAGTTTGATCCAAATAGGATCAGTAGTTTTTGCGTGATAGATTAACAAACATCCATATACCCTTACAAACTTTCGCGTTTATAATATTAGTAGGATTCAGTAAAATAACAAGGACAATTTAAACGTGTATTTTTTAGGGGTGCAAGCGGCAATTTTACCTTTTGCGATGAGAAAATAATCAAATTACCTGGAGTATTTGGTGGTGAAGGAATGTACACTCTACGACGCTTGACGCGAGGTCTCAATACCCTCATAAGTGCTGTTTTAGCGCCAAAGCTAATGTTTTGATCTTCGGCAAGCAGCAGCGATAAGTAGATTTGGTTACCGAAGTCGATCTGTGATCAATTCAACAGTTATTTCGCGCCGAGGCTTTATTTTTGGCCCCCCTAATTATAGAGTTTTTGCTTGGGAAGCAATTGTGTATTACTTGCACAGGTAGCTTCACGTTTGATAAGTAAATCTAACTGTGATATGCCACCTGGGGCCTTATGCTCAGTTCGGCAAAGATTTTATTCTACTATGGATGACGTCATATATCTACCGAAAACTATTTAAACCACTGGTGAATCAAAGTTGCGACGTCATTCCTATTAGAGTAAAATCTCTGCCAAATTAAACATAAGGGCCCTGTTTATTACATTTGCTTTTTTTCAAAATTCCTACTGGCACCCAGCTAGTAACACACAGTATACATTTTAGTATCTACATCATCAGTCATTACAATGTGATAAGATCTAGAACATCAAATATTTTACGGGGGAAATGATTTTGCGCATGTCTATCACTCGGGGAGAGTAAGAGGGTATGTTGGACTCCCTGTCGGCCGCTAACACTCTGCCAAACATCTAGCACACGACAGTATACTTGCTAAAAACCCACCGATGTGCCTGTATTACCTTAGTGTCAATGCATTATCAAATCGCTCGTCACCTGACGATTGGTTTGACCCTGTATCGGCACTTGGGTCCCGGTTACATTCTACCGCGAAAAACATTATCAAAATCACCCTAACCTAACTAAGTAGTACATAATACTCACACAATCATTATCACCATGCAATTGGAACGCATGTATAGTATCAGCTAGTGCGTGCAGCGTATGTTCCGTATGCCTCAGTCCGTAAGACAAGATGGCTGGAGGCCCACCCGGTGTGGATTTACAATGTGCCAAGCGCCAGAGAACGCTGGTGAGTAACGAGCACAGGTGCGGCTCTCTGTCCTTGTCTTTCACGTCTATTTGATCGGGGTGGTCCATCCAGTAGATTGACCAATCGCCTAGAAGGAAATTCGTAATGTGCTTTGACATAGAACTCAAAGTCAAAGTATAATATTTATTTGCAGAATTACATGTGTGTGCAGAGGTGTTATAAGAGAGCTATTTTGGTGTAAGGGGATTTAAGCCTGCTTTAGGTCTCTAGACTCTAGTTCAATGATAAATAGTACATTACTGCAGCGGCCCGCAACAGAGGCAATGAGGGACGAACGTGCAAATGTGGGCCGAGTCGAAGACGAGGCACACATACGGGAGCCCATCATTGCCTAGTTGTGGCCAAGGCTTGTATAGTACTTTTCTCAAATAATGCGCGGAAATTAAAACTAAGTACCTAGGCCAAACTTTTATTTGAAAATACAAATTTTTATGTGCGTTTTCATTCAATCATTTAAGAGTTAGGAGAGCGAATTCTTGCGTGGTTTCTAGTTCAAAACTCCGTCATAGCCTGTAAACTTACTATGAAAGGTAGTGTTTCCAACAATAGTTTCACTCACCCAACACAGGTTTGGTAGGCGTAGGCGCAGTGTATTTGACCAGGTTAGCAGGACGTGGTACGGCAACGCCTCGCGCCAGTAGAACGAGTCGGAAGTACGCCTCGGGGTCTATGTTGTGAGCGTCTGCTGTATCGCGGAGATCTTTCAGTGAATTGCACACGTATTTTAGAAGAGCTTGGTCCTGTAAAAAAGTTTTTTTTTTATTTATGGACATTTAAACACAACGCTCTCTAGTCCCAAACTAAGCATAGCTTGTACTATGGGAACTAGATTGCTGATAGAATACTTAGATAGTTTTTTTATGTAAATACATACTTATAATACATAGTAACACCCAGACACAGAACAAACACCTATGTTTGCCCCACACAAATGTTTGTTCTTGGTGGTTCGAACCCACGACCCACAGCACGGAAGGCAGAGCTACTGCCAACTGAGCTATGACGCCTGTCATAGCATAAATGTATTGGTTGGTCATTAGTAAGTTGATTTATTACGCAAGACGTTAAACACACAGCAGCTTTATAAGAGGGGACATCATGAACCAATCTGACAGTAGAGTCGCCGCGTTACGTCAACGTAACGTATTCGAACCATATTGCGCGCCAACACCAGCTCGACTGCCAAACGTTGTAGCGTCACCGCGCAGTGTATCGGATACGCTAGCGTTACAATACGTTTGGGATTAACACGCTGTTCCTTCTCCCCGCACAAAATTGATTGAACCTTCTGCTGATATTTCTTAGGGTCAACTAATACTAGCGCGTCGAAGGGCATCGAAGAAACTTAACATAGCAAATTCACCCTTATGTCCATAGTGTAATGCACATATTTCTTTTTAGATAAAAAAAAGACGCGCGAATTCACGCGCATACGAGAGATTTCACGTGACTTTTTTAGCTGCAAAATAGTACATAGTGCTTTATACTACACCTACGAGGAAAATAAAAAACTAAAACTGAATCCTCAAATAACACTCAAATTGAAAATGGCGCCAATGGCGTCTGCAATTTTCACATGTTCTTTTTTCAAATTGTTTATCCTGCCGCCGCAGGGTCGCACTGCCAGCCCGACACCATCCAACACACAGCTAGTGGCCAGTGTCATTTTGCGAACTTGGAGATAAAAACTCACTGTAAAAACATTTTGGCAATGACGTACTTTCTACCGTAAATTTGATAAAGTATCAAGGTACTTTCCAAGCAGGTGTAGTATAAAAGACTTTTTTTTTGGAGAAAGTTTTTTTGCTGTCTTTTTTTACTTCCTTCAGTGAGTTATACCTTGTACTGATGGTACTGGGTGTGGTGCAGTGCCCGCAGTAGGCACTGCGCCCTGGCGTGTAACACAGCACTTGCAGGTGCACATAGCAGCTTCCTCGCAGCTTCAGCGCCGCCTTCGCCGCTGGTGGCTGCAGGGGCTCCAGCACTCAGCTCCAGCGCTTCTAACGCTGCGCAAGCCAACCGTTCCAGAGAGTTTGGTTTAGATGCGCCGGCGTTTTCAGTTTCCTGTCACATAGTAATGTTTAGATCTCACTTCTAAGGCTATGTCCACAGTAGGCAAACTGTGAGCGACTTATGGGCGAATACTCAAACGCTACTCAAAACCCACTCAATTTAAGTCCCGCTTAAATTATTGCCATCTCTTACAAATGAGTAATGTCAAACAGAGGCAGAACAACTTTAAGTGGTGCTCAAATTTGAATGACTTTTGAGTATTTCAGCCTTACTGAGTTTGCGGCGTATCGGTTTAGTACGCCTTTCCATATACTTGAAACAGTGTCCACAGTTTGCTGTTTTGTGCTCACTTTACGCAGTTTGCAACGTTACGTGCGCCGACTGTCTCAGTTTGCAGCTTACTCAAATTTCAGTTCGCCACTTTGCGGCTCACTCACTACGCCGCTCACAGTTTGCCTACATATTGTATGAATTTTTTGTATACTGTGGACACAGCCTAATACAAAATGTTTTATTTCGTTCACTTAATATTAGTATAGCATTGACAGTGGTTGGATACCTAATTTTAAGTATGTAATACCTGTATTAGAAAATACCACTCTTCCGTAGCGTAAATTAAACTATTAAAATTACCAGCGGTAACTAATTTAAAACACTTTTTAACATAATAAATCTGAACAGAGAAAATATTTACAATTATACTTTTCTAGATCTTAATTATAAAACTGTAAAAAAGCTAACAACCAAAATTAAAGATATGGATAAACTGAATAAAGGCTGAATTACACGATACCATTTTCTTGTACGTACCACTGCAATAATTGAATGCAATAGTTGAAGCGCAAGAATTGACGTTCAAGAATTGTAAGCAACTGTTTACACGCGGATATATTAAACAAAGTTGAATACAATTATTGACCACCACCAAGGAAAATTTTGAAGCAAAACTTGTATACCAGATCAAAAATGTTACGAGTTGTTTAGACCATGCAATTAATTTATTGTATTCAACTATTGCACTGGCACGTGCAAGAAAATGGTATCGTGTAATTCAGCCTTAAATGACTAATTACCCAACCATTAACAAAAACCATCCCAGATAAATCACCTTATCTACAAAAAAAAAAATCAAATCGAAGCCTTAGTTTCAGAGCTATGAGGGCAGAGACATACAAACAACTTACACAACACCCATTCTGGTTTTCGGTCGGGGGTTAATAATAATAATAACCATTTATTTGCTGTAGGTATTGGTAAAATAAAAGCTGTTAATTAAATTACAATTAGGTACATCCACAACACTTAGTCAAAATTTAGTGACGTGCAAATATTAAAATAATTTAGGTGAGGTATTAAAATTTAGTAAAAACTTTTTGCGTACTTGAACTACTTTGCTAGAAGACGGGCACGCCGACGGATCCTCATTCTCCTCCGGCCATCCAAACTGCTCCTTATTCTTGCCATATACCTAGAACAACCATCATAGATAAACAATCATTCAATATTTGGAATACACAAAATAATATTGGTACTTGAAAAAAAATATGGTAAACTAACTGTGCCCGCGACTTCGTCCGCGTGGAATAGTGTCTTAGGGTAGGTAATTTTTAATTACTTCCATACAACTTTTCATCCCCCCCTTTCAACCCCTTACACCCCTTTTTTCGCATAAAAAAGTAGGCTCTAGACTATCTGTATACCAAATTTCATTTAAATCGGTTCAATAGTTTTGGCGTGAAAGCGCGACCAACAGACAGAGTTACTTTCGCATTTATAATATTAGTTAGGATTACGATAGTAAGGGTAAGTGAATACCTTCACGGAATCGATCATGGTGACTCCATCGGGATCTTGAGAAGGTCCAAAAGTAATGATAAGTTTCTTGTCCGATTGTAAAGATTCTTCGCGAGTCAACGGTATGTCGAACCAACGGTTACGTAGCACCATCGTTTGTACTGTTCTTCCGTACACCTAAAAATTCCACAAATAATTGAATATTGCTCTGTCACTACAAGCAAATAAGGTTGATATTTGTATTACAAATATCACAAAGAAAACTATACAAACGATTAATGGAAGTTCGATTTTATTGCCAAAGTTTAAGGCTGAAAATCATACCTCAACGAAGGACGGCGTTCTCGCAACGTCCTGCGTTCCGAGTTGTACGCGAATACCGCAAATAACTGTGTTCGGATCGGAGTTTATCACTTCCATGTTGAATCCGCTCATCTTTGTCGATACCACGTATAAACCTAAATAAGAATTATTTATTAGATTAGTTGATTAAGAGTTATACAATAATAACATAGAAAGTCAAGTACGCCTGCAGGCTTAGACATAGACAATTTGTCTTTATTTCCGACAAGTAAAAAAATACAGTAGTAAAACCAGTATTGAATTTTAAACTTTATTACCAGTAGCGTTGAGTCTATGTTTGATCTGCACAGTATTGTAGACTTGCAGTAGGTCGTTGCCACCAAACTCGATGTCAGTCATAGCGACGCAATGCTCGAAGAAATCTATCGGGAACTGCGGAGCTCCACTGGCGTTCGATTTTGTGACCACCTGAGAATACGAACTTCCATTGGACTTCGCATTTGGTAAAAGGTAGTGTCAAACAGTAGGATAGTAACTTAGAAGAAGTCCTAAATGTTAAGAGTTTTTGGTAGTGTGGTATAAATATTACAAACTAGCTTCATCCCGCGATTTCGTTCGCATCCCGTTGATTTTCCGGAATAAAAAGTAGCCTATGTGGTAATCCAGGTCACGGATGATATATATTTTAAGTTTCATGCAAATCTGATCAGTAGTAGGAACAAACATCCATACATTCTTACACTTTCGCGTTTATAATATTAGTAGGAAGTTACGCCTAAAGCTAAGCTTCACAGAGTAATCTTCTAAAACAGTCGAATATTTCATTTGGAGTGGTGAGTAACTATCCTAGGTAGTGTCTTGGCGCATGTATTGGCTGGATAATCTTATATATAAAATTCTCGTGTCAGAATGTTCGTTCCCGTACTCCTCCGAAACGGCTTGACCGTTTCTCATGAAATTTTGTGGGCATATTGAGTAGGCCTGAGAATCGGCAAACATCTTTTTTTTTATTAACGGTTGCACGCGAGCGAAGCCTCGGGCGACAGCTAGTAATATAATAATTGGTGCCGGCCAATATCCCGTTTGTTCAGCGCTTGCCGCATATATTCTCAGACAATCATTTTCATCGAGTAATATAAGAATACTCTTCTAAAAACTTAGGCCTTTACATCTTTTGTAGATGATATAAACAGAATCACGAGGCAACCTGTGCCTACACTTAACGGGACACTGAAGTGCCTGGGACAATGTTTAGATGGAGTAGACTTGAGTCTTCTAAAACAATTTAATATCAAAGTTTACCTGCTTTTTTACCTGCGCTCGTGGCGTACCTTGCTTAGTTCATCTTCACCGATTATCTAAGTTAAGCATCGTTCTGCGCGGTCACTACTTGGATGGGTGACCGTTGGTGGCATTTACATCTGAGCGCTACCGTGCTTCGGAGGGCACGTTGAACTGTCGGTCCCGGCTCTAGCAGTCGTTAAGCCAT
The DNA here is from genome assembly GCA_947507515.1 of Eulithis testata. NCBI lineage: Eukaryota > Metazoa > Arthropoda > Insecta > Lepidoptera > Geometridae > Eulithis > Eulithis testata. Next base: position 9,835,553 of record OX382196.1, on the reverse strand, counting down.
GACGGAGGCCTTAAGGCGTCCTAAAAACTCCGTCAACAGAGTTAGCAACTAACTCATACGAGCTTGCTTGCTTGCCTGCTGCGTTTTTTCTTTAGAATGGTGAGCGACGATCCTATATTTTCGTCTTGGCGCATGTATCGGCTGGATAGTTGGCGATAACCAATTCCCCGTTTGTTCAGCGCTTGCCACACACATTCTTAGACAATCATCTTCACAGAGTAAACAATAACACTCTAAAACAATTGAATATTTTTATATTCAATTGTTTTTGCTTACCTGCTGAGTTTTTCCTTTAGAATGGTGAGCGACGACTCTAGGCTTTCGTCTCGGCGCATGTATCGGCTGGATAGTTGGCGATAACCAATACCCCGTTTGTTCAGCGCTTGCCGCATACATTCTCAAGCTGCCATCTTCACAGAGTAGTATAAGTGTGCTTTTTTGATCGCCACCGCCGCCGCACCAATGCCGCACGGCAACCATGTCGGTTATCTTCGCCTTAGCCGGAACCACCTTCGAGAAGAAGTTAACTTGTGTAAGAAGCAATACTATCTACTATCGAGCATCAATAATATTGATAATGTCATATTCTTTCCCAGTCATACGTCCCTTTTGTAATTTTCCTGTCATTTTAGCGAGGCTTACAATATGCTGTCATTGTCACTTGCATGATATTTATAATGAAAAGAGATGAAACAGATTTAACAGCCATTTCAGCTAGAGTGGCTTTAGAAGACCAATCTGAATAAGGCCATTAGTTTTTACGTTTTATTGGTATCTGTCAAATGTTAAAAAAGTTTTTGTCAAACTATATGTAACTAAATGTAAATACTATTTAATTTCGTCAATTCATGTCTCGACGAACTTGCTAATCAGTAAAGGTTGTTTATTTGTATGTTTATTAGGCAGAGATCGTCAACCATTTTTATAGTATCCAGCTACCATTTTCAGTTTTTAATTATACCTACTCAATAATCTATTCTCAAGTCGATAATCCGAATTAACCTTGATCTCCTGCACATAGATGTTGGACGGTGTAAGCATCAACACAACGGGGTTGTTTGACGCTTGCATGACAGCTGTCACCAAGCCCGGATGTCCGGCGACCTCAGCCCATTGACAAAGCGACTGTACCGCCTGCTTGCCGCGACCTCCTTCCTTCTGGGTGATCGTCGCTGATAGGGTGATCATTGCCGTTCCTAATTTAAATAGAGAACATTAGAGCGAGTAAAAAGATGGACGTTTTATCAAATATTAATTTTGAACAGAGAGCTCGTGTCAATAAGAAGCCGTCGGGTGTTTATTGCGTCATTTTACTGTATTCTGATTGGCTAGAAGTTTACGCGTTGATTCGTCATCTTGCATAATAGTTATCATTACAGGGCTCTGAGCTCCGATTCTGTGCATTTGTTTGACTCTCGACTCGAGTGTAGCAAACGCAAACGCATTCGCAAAGCGAGAAATTTTGTATGAAAACCGCAATTCACAACCAAATTTGTCGCTTTGCGAATGCGTTTGTGTGTGCTATACTCGAGTCGAAAATCAAAACGAATGCACAGACTCGGGGCTCTGAGAATCTAAATAATTCCAAGAATTCGGTTTCGGTCTCTTTATGACACAAGCTCAATCTATTTGTACAAACCTCCAACAATTTCGAGTTGCTGATTCGAGACTCGTCGCCTCTCACGGTACGATAGGCCTGAATGCCAAGTTAATATAAGCTAACTATTGCGAGCAAAATACAATAAAAATACTGTGTTAGTTAGTAAATACATAAATTAAATATGTGTATTAGTATTTTGTAAAAATATCTAGCAAATACATATGGAAATAAGATTACCTTTGAGCGATTCTTCGACGGTGTTCAGCGGTGCGAGGAAACTCTTTCCTTGTGCGTATGAGAAGAATAACATCTTGAGTGTGTGTGAGTAGTAGATAGAGACGCCACCGCCTCCAACTAATCCAGCTACGTCCTGTTTGAAATAACCATATACCTTTGTCATTATTATGATTCGTGAAAAAAAAATATAACAAACGTGTGTGAAATTGTGAAGAGCCAAAATGTGGAAGTAATAATTGAGTGCAGAATTAACGTTCGACTACCTGTATTTCGGGATGCAGAACTTCCAGTGTGTTGATTACATAGAAGATTCCGAAGGAGATACTCAATTTATCATTCATACAAAATACAAATACAAATGTTTTTGTTGCTTCCAAAAGATAATAGTATTAACAGTGTTGAAAATCTCCTTTTAAGTATGAAATACTTGTTTTAGGAGATTCCGCTCTTGCCAGGATACATTATAAAAGTTAACTAAGTTAAAAACTAATTAAACATTTGAAACAGGTAGGTACTAGAACAAAATTAAAAATTTTAGTATGATTTAAGTGGTGAAAATATTTAAAGTTATTGTGCGCATGTTAGGTTAAGTTCAGGAGTTCATACGTTGCAAATAATGTATCCTGCTGATTCCGCGCATAGTATACATCGCTACACAATATGAACTACCTGTTACATAGAATGTTCCGAGCGCACCGCATGATTCGTCGTTCATAGGCAGCCAGTAATGTACCCTACTGAGTTTACACACAATATTATCGCTACACAATATCAACTACCTGTATCTCAGGATGCAGTACTTCCAGCGTGTTGGTTACATAGAATGTTCCGAGCGAGGCGCGTGATTCATCACTCATGGGCTGCCAGTAGATGTGTCCCGCTGAACTCATGCATAGCATATGCATCACGCTGCTTTGATTCACGAATGTCACGTCGCGGACCTGTTAACCACCATAGGTATAAGTAACTTTTTGTAATCATTGAGTAGTAAAATGACTTTCTCTATTTCTTTGCTCCTGAAATATTTTTTATGATAAAAAGTGAGACAACAAACTGAATGCCTATTTGATGTTAAGTGGCTGTACCTATAAGAAGTGCATAGCTTTAGCTTTCTTAAGAAGTGATGCCTAGGGCTGGTACAGTCCCTGGCTGATCAAATATCTTGACGAAGTCTGACGTCACGAGTGCCAATTGCGTCTGCGAACCCGGCAGCCATATTGCTTTGATGACGTAGGACTAGTCTGTCTACTTCTGTTAATAACTTTACCTTTCCACTCGGCACCAAGAAGTGATGCATAGGGCTAGTACAATCCCTGCTGAGATCAAATATCTTGACGAAGTCTGACGTCACAAGTGCCAATTGCGTCTGCGAATCCGGCAGCCATATTGCTTTGATGACGTAGGACTCGTCTGTCTACTTCTGTTAATAACTTTACCTTTCCACTCGGCACCAAGAAGTGATGCATAGGGCTAGTACAATCCCTGCTGAGATCAAATATCTTGACGAAGTCTGACGTCACGAGTGCCAGTTGCGTCTGCGAACCCGGCAGCCATATTGCTTTGATTATGTAGTTGTTAGCTTCTAATCCTGTAGTCAGGACTAGGTGGTCGGCCACTGCACCTAAGATTTGAAGTGAATAATAATATCAACAGAATTTAAAAACCCTACCGTAAAAATCTCATTAGAAAGTATAACAAACATCGATACATACATAAAAATCAAAAGGGCCAATAATTATTTAGTTGCCGATACATGGTTGGAGAAACATAGATACCCACACTTTACTCCGTTCGCGGAGACCAGCTAATACGGAAATCGTCCCGTCCTGTTCATTTTCATACAATTAGAGCAAGAGAGCGCGCGCTCTATTAGCTTGTCTTCACGAACGGAGTATAGGTAAAAACCTGTATGATGGATCTATACTTCCGCCAGTAAAGTTTCGCACGCGTACAAAGCCGCGAGTATCAGCTAGTTGATTTACAAAACCTCAACATGACCATCAAACTTACCCCCACTATTAAAAGTCAGTACGTGGCACTCCTTGAGACCGCATACAGCCAATAAGTCCTCATTCCACGGATTACCGCTCAAGCTTAGTACCGTGAACGGAATCGGCGCGGATGAAAGCCGCGTTAGAGTCAACTTGTGTTTCGATGAGTCAGCCTGCTTCAGTAATGCTGATAGTTGGAGCACTGTGATCTTTCCTGTCAACAATGAAATAAAGACTGTCTAGATGTTCAAATATCATGCAAAGGGTTCATCCATAAATTACGTCACACTAGTTTCGTGATTTTTTGACCCCTTTCCCGTCCTTGTCACGGTTGGTCACATTTGGGAGACACCCCCTCCCTCCCTAACGTGACGTCACATATCTTGCAATTTTACATCTAGAAGTTATAGAAGTGAAACTTCTAATGCAACTTCCAACAAGGTTGTGTTAAACGTTTAACGCTCCTGGGGAGGGGGAATAGAAAGAGACAGAGCGAGATTGAATGCGTGGCACTCGAAGTTTCACTTCTTCCGCGCGGAGGGACTCCACGCACTATTTTATAAATTAAAAGAGCACTTCCGAAATTAGCTTTATATTAACACTTACCTCAATAGGAATATGCTAGAATAGTATAAGAGTTTGAAAAGTGACGTCACAAAGTTTAGGATGGCTACCACCTCTTGTCACACAATGTCACACTTCGTCGACCCCCTCCCTCCACTAACTCATCTCAACACAATTTCAACCTTACACCCAACCGCATAATTACCTTTCTCGTGTGAAACAGCCAGATGCTGCCGACGTCCCTGCGGGGAAGCAAGACAGCACATTGCGACGCGCCGTAACTTGTGTGCCGACATCAGTTGCCGAATGGTTTGCCCATTCTCACCAGTGTATGACATGCGAACGTTCTCGAACGCGCCTTCTTGAGATCCTAAGAAATAAGGTTACATAATAATTTTCCGAAAAGACAGACATTGAATCAAGCAGCCCACATGTTAAATTACAGGATTTTGAGACAATTTAAAAGTTTGAATTATTAAAAGAGATTTTATTCTAGGGATGGGGTCAATATGAATGAACGAATACTTTATTGTGCACCTTACAACCTAATATGTGAGACAGCTTACACAGACTTCGAAAGCAGAATTTACTAGTGGGTGAACAGAGTTTTCAGCAAAGATATGACTTCACTATACAGTAAAATCCTCTGTCGAACTGAGCATAAGGTGCTTAGTGTGTTCTTTTTACATATACTACAAAGTTGACGTAAGCTTTATTTCTGTGTAGAGCAGCGCCCCTAACGGTTAGTTTACGAAACTGATGATCTCCATACAAAATTATAGTTCTTCTTCTTTTATTTCTGGCCTCTATCCGTCATTTCGACAGACAATTTTGCTAGTGACAAGTGATAGTCAAGTCAAGTCATCGTCAAGCCTACGTGACTCTGCAATCAACGTCCAACGTACTCACTCATTTGTTTTACTGCAGTTCATTTGTTTTACTACCGTAGAATTTATTCCCAAGAAAATTACAACTTATACAGTATTTACAAAATACACATGAAACAGTTGAGCCATCAACAAACCGTTGCGAACGATTTATAGATGGCTCAATTGGTCCAAATCAGTAGCAATTGGAAGCGTTCCCAAGACACTGGCTGCATTGCCGCGCTGAATAGTAATTTTATTACCTAGTGTAGCTTGCATCAGGTTGTCAGTGTGAGTGAACTTCTTCTCTCCCAAGTGTAACTGAGCGAGTGCTCTCTGAGCGCGGCCGTGTGCGCCTGTCGGTGCGTTTCTCTCACAAGCCGCTTTCACGGGACCACTCAATGCGTCAAGCAAACGACGCACTCGCTCCATGCATTGCGACCAGCCGTTGTACGACGTTAGGAACTGACGGCAGCCTGTGAAACATGGTCGAATGGTAAATAGTTCTGGCATGTAATTAATGTTGGCATGAGGCATGGCACGAGCATTTATTGGAATGAGCCAATGCTGGTAGGAGCCAATGCTGCCATGAATCAATATTAGAATGAGCCAACGTAGTAAGAGCCAACATTGTACTGAGCCAATGTAGTCTCATGCCAGCACCGGCCTTTGCCAATATTCGCTCATGCCAGCATTGGCGTTTCTAAATACAGCATTGGTCCGTGAATGCTGTCTCGTGCCAGCACTGACAAATGCCAATATTGACTCATATTAGAAATGGCCTATGCCAAGGTTGTCCCATGTCAGCATTAGCATTGGTAAAGCCAGCATTGATCTATGCCGATGTTGCCTCATGCCAACATTGGCCTGTGCCAATACTGTTATAATAGATCAATGTAGGCATGAGCCAACTTTGGCCGGTGTCAATGTCTACATTGGCACAAGTTGAATACCTTGTATATTATTAGCCAGCACAGGGCGCCGCGGCATGGCCAGCAAGGTGGGCGGAGTGGGGCTGGAAGGACGGCGACGAAGCGACGGCGCGGGCGGAGTGTCTTCTGTGCCGGCGCGAGCACCGCCTAGCGTCACCGAGCGTTTCACTAGAGCTTGGCAACTGAAACAAAGATAGATATAGTAGGTGCCAAATAACACCGCAATACAGGTCATTCAACCACCATCACCTCGATTTCGCAAAATTCAATTTATGTATGGTAAACAAACAGTACTACGAGATTCGAGCGATTACCGTCTTAGCGACAGGTTTGTATGGAAAGCGACAGAATTAGCAATTCATAAATTGAATTTTGCGACATCGTGGTGACGGTGGGTGAATGACCTGTATTGCGGTGTTATTTGTCGCCTACCATAGATAGATAGATAGATAACACTTTATTGTACACTAGCGGACCGTCCCGGCATCGCACGGATATTTTTAGGTAATTTTTTACACCTTGGGTTACACTAGTAGTTCGCCCCGAACTGAGATCTCGTGATGGTTGGAGGTTAATAAAACCCAAACAGTTTTTATTAACCAATGGTTGTAATAAACTTTGCAAATCGCTTCGAAATCGCCGTCTAGTACCAGTCTTACTTGAACTATAAAATCATTGAAACTCCAAGAAATGGTAGCTCACGTTATACTGGGTTTGCCAATTTTATAATTTTTACAACAACTCAAAAACTATTACCTTAAATAATACCAAATTCTGTACAGATCGGATAAGCGGTTCAAAAGATCTCGACGAACAAACATACAAACATATAAAGCATTTTTGCCCAAGTTGTCACTAAGATCTCGTTCGCTTCGCTCACTCGATCAATTATTTGAGTTTTAGTAAGGATCCCTAATTTTTTTGAAAATATAATATAGCCTATGTCACCCGGGGATAGTGTAGCTTCCCAACGGTGAAAAAATAATTCAAACCGGTCCAGTAGTTCCTCTTTATAATTATTAGTATAGACAAGAACAATGTTTTAGAGACTAACTTGGAATGTACGTGATGTCAACAACACTGGCTTCAGCAGAAAACTAGCGCTGCTGTATGGAAACATACCGTAGCATTAAACTGAGCTGAGGCCGTTTCACCACCACACAGAGCATAACTTATTTCTGTATTTACAATTAGTTTGCTTTTCTTTCCTTTAGGTAGGTACCCCATTATTTTAGATTTAAGTTTACTTTTAATGCTGATTTTTTCTTTAACTTTGTTAAATTTGTGGCGGTTTGAAATAAATGTATCTATCTACTTAACTTATACCACACGATAAAGTACAATGGGCGGCCTTATCGCTGAAAGCGATTTCTTCCAAGCAACTTTAGCATGAATAAAAGCGAACAGTAATAAATGGAGGACGTTGTACAAAGTGTAAAAATTACAGTACCTACTTACAAAAAATAAAATTAGATTATGAAGAAACTTTCCCTAATACATAATAATATACCTACTTTCCTACAGCTAAATTTCTAATAATTATACAATGAAAAATTATTAATTACAAATAACAATGACTTCTAAATCAATATCACTACAGGCGTTATACTTCTCGTTCTGTTGTTTTATAAATATGCTTAAAGCCGTTTTAGTCCCAAACCTTTTTTTTATACGATAGATTGTCCTTTGGCTAAAATCTCACCTGATGGTAAGTGACGATGAAGCAGGACAGTCTAGAAGACACCTATTCACTCTAACTTTGAAAAGACTCAAGATTATTCAGATTTTATTGTTTAGACGTACCTAGAATCAGGCTTCGCGCCGCAATCACAGAAGAAGTTTCCAAACTTGGCGTATGAAACGTCATGACCTCTATGACAAACGCGAGCGCACACCGTACACACTCCGACACCATCCACCATCTTACAAGTGTGGCAGTGGTACCAATGCTGGTTCATGAACTCGCGTTGCGTTACTGTGAACGTGCATAGCTTGTATTGGAGCATCGTGTCTTCGTCCTGTTGGGCAAAAGTTCCATTATTATAAAAAGTTATTGTAATACAGTTATTTCGCAGTGAACTGTTCAACTGAACCCACCGAATACAGAAACATCTTGAACATAATGTTACGCCATAGCTTATATGGGCATATAGGCTTTTCTATAAACCCAAAACCAAACGTACAACTTACCGAATCGTCAGCACTAGTATCCTCTTCGTCTTGCTGTTCTTCATTGTATTCAAAGTCGAATCCAAGGTCTGAAGGCGACTCCCAAGTGGGACTAATTGATCTCCACGCTAAAACAATCAAAATGAAATTGTTGATCATCCATAGCAGAATAAGTAGGAACCAAACTTTGTAGTTGATTAATTAGTCCTTCTATAATCTATGTTATAGCGGATCTTTGTCCGTTGGATCATACCTTATTTGAAAATATTGGTCAATATTGGTTGGATCATACATTATTTCATTGACTTAAATACAAAGTGTCATTTATCCAGCCAATGAGAGGATAGAACGAATAAAGAATCCCCTCCCCCCATTGAAATAAGTGTTGAGTAAGTTTCAAGCCCTACTAAAATAATATTTGAAACTTCTGTTAACAAACTAACATTTTGTTACTAATGCGATAGTAAAATTGTATTGAAAAATACTTACAATGAGTTTGCGAAGTATTGATAGCGTGTAGTGCATCTGTGAGGTATGATAGTAGAACGCAAGCGGACTCGATCTGCGGAGCCAGATTACCGTCTACTTGACCTTCTTCCAGCTTCTCCAGGATTTCCTGACTGCTGAGATTGTCCACACTGTACAAATAGAACAGTTTTATTCAGTAAAATAACAAGAGTGACGAGGATAAGGCATATTTTCTAGATCTCTTGGTGGGCAATAGACAGATAGTGTATGCTTCAACAAAAAGGGACGTTTCGAAATAAATGTCCTACACATAACAAAATAATAGTGACCTCGACACTATGAAGCAAATTAAGAATGATCGAGTTTTTATTGAATCTTACGTATGTGATTTTTACATACCACTTTCTCTCAACAAGTCAAAACGGGGGTTTGTCTTTAAAATTTCATTTTTCGACAGAATGTTTATCAATGTTGTAACCCTGCGACGTACAAAGTACTTACCAAGCTGAAAGCCAACTAACAGCAGCTGGGAACAGCTGCTTGTGATCAGTACCGGAATGCGCGTCTGCCAGTCGACACATCTCGCGCAGGATGAGAGGCGAGCACGGCGTCTCACCGCACACGCCGATCAATGTCGATAGCATGCGCTCGCTTACTTCCGGAGCACTGTTTACGAAATTAATGTTTTACTAGGAACTAGCATCCGCCCGCGACTTCGTTCGCGTCCCGTTGGATCCCGTTGATTTCCCGGGATAAATAGTAGCATATGACATGACGTGTTAATCCAGGTCACGGACAATATTTATTTCAAGTTTCATCCAAATCGGATAGTAGTTTTTGCGTAAAAGAGGTACAGAGGTACAAACATACATACATCCATACTTCCAAAGGACGTAGTGGCAGAATTTAGTCTACTTTACAAATAGCAGAAATGTTGCATTTGGACTGCCAATGAACATCAAAGTGACACATTGAATGGTTCAGTGTATTGATCACGAATAAATGTGATAATCGCAACCCTATCATATCCGAGATACAATGCGCGGTGTTGCTACGTTCCGCAGTCGAGCTGGAATTGACGTGCAATATAACTCGAATACGTTAACGCGGCGACTGTCAGATTTGTTCGTGATAGAGTTACTGATCACACTTCAGATTTCTAGGTGGAAACGGCAGTTAAAATTCAGGTCGTTAGCTTAGTAGAATACGAAAACGTAAGCCTGGTTTTATTTATTTGATTTCCTATTTACAGTCACTGATTATTACAGCCGCCGTTGTGCCACGACGGAGGCGTTAATGCGGCTTAAAAACTCCGTCACCAGAGTTGGCCACTAACTCATACGAGCTTGCTTTTTACTGGTTATATGCATATTAGTCGGATCGGAGCGACCGATAGCGACCTCTGTCGTGGCTGTCTCCAGGAAAAAGAAACAGTAGAGCATGTCTTGCTGCATTGCTCGGCAACAACCGAAGCCAGATCCAAAACGGGACTGCAGGAGCTGATCGGGTCTCACTCCTCGGCATCCACAACACCATCGGGGATGCTGGGACATTGCTGTCATCAACCCAAAGTCCTTCTCCGTTACTTTAAAGAGTTGGGCTGGTTGGGGTGAGGTCAGCAGGGGGACAATGCACAATACACCCCAACGCGGGACGTCACTGCAGATCTTATTCCCCCACGACGAATTAGAATTAGAATTAGATGCATATTAGTTTTGGTAGAGTTGTTACCAATGAATGACGACATGTTTGCAGAGTGCAGAGAGCAACGCTGCGTTCTCATTGGCTGTATCCGCCAGTGTTGTCGGAGGCTCCGAGGTAGCAGCACTGCCTCCAGCGCTACCGGCCGCACTTTCCTTACCGACTTCCGACCAACTCGTGTCTGTAACACAACCACGATCAAAAACCTGCCTTATGTTTTATGAAATAAAGTTCATTATCATTCCCCTGGCCCTATCCCATGATAAATGCGGTCAACACATGTTTTCTTCTTCTACTCACTTCTATCATTCGTCAACTGTGAATCTACTCCTCTCACGTTCAGTTCATATTGTAGCGCCATCTAGTGCACTACATGCTAACTATCCTAGATCGCGCAAACGAAGTTATCAGGGAGTTTGAACATAAGTAATACTACCGAATACCATCCATTGGTCTTCGAACCTCCCTTTGAATACATATTCTACCGTTTTCTCCTCAACATAATTTTTCACACAATCCAACCATTTCTTCTTCGGCCTCTACTAGCGTAGTTAATTTTAGTAAAATGTGTTTACCTGAAGTAGCGGATTGCTGTCCAGTTTCCGATTGGACCCTCGGGGCTGGGGATCTGAAAGGAATAGGTAACTAATAATCTTGCACCGAAGTACTACGAGCTGTTTATAAACTACTTATTAACTTTATACTACTGACGCAGGGTTAGATGACGTCACTATGTACTGTTAGGCTGGGTTCACACGGCATTGTCCTGCACGTTTTTTATATATTCGTTTTTTTAACGTACATTCACACGGGTGTTTACACGAGATTTTCGTTCGTGTAAAATACGAATAGCCCCAGTTTTCACACAGTTGTCACATGGGTAGACATCAGTGATGGATCCACGCTTGTTTGTATTTTTATATTTGTTGCTATTCGATGAAAAACGTATGAACGTCGTGCCGTGTGAACGAGACAGAGCTATACCATGTGCCACTGCAAGCCGAATACGTTAGAGTTTATTCGATTTGCTTGACAAGTCCGTTGAGAATTCGTATAAACGGTGTACAACTTTTTGCAGTACAAACGCCATGTGAATGGTTCCTTATACAATGTATGTGCCACTATTTATTCGTTAAAACGTATACTGCAAAAAAAACGTGCAGGACCATGCCGTATGAACCCTGTCTTACTGTTAGATTGTACAATATACTCACGGAGCCTCAAACACAGGTAGATCGGCGTCGTTGTTCCTAGCAGCGGCGGCCGCTTCGTTCTGTCGATCTGATTCTGAGCGGAATACACTTCGTAGTGCATTTCTAAGAGCCACTGACGCTGGATTAGGCGTTGCTTCGGGCGCCGATGACGTAGGTGTAGGTAGTTCGGTCTCAGTTGGCGAACCATTCGCTGTATTGGTAGAGACGGCTGGAAATTAATTAATTTATTTATTTTATGGAAAACCAACAGCTTAAATTAACTAGATAAACATTTTTATAGCAGTAGAAAGCCAATTATAGGTTTTCACGGATACGTTAACATATAGTAACACGTACAACTATGAACGTCTGGTCGACGTCAAAGTGAGTACAAATTCGATTATGTATTTTATGATTTTAAAGAGGGATTTAAATCCCCAAAGAGTTATCTGGGTTCAAATGGATCGAATATTTTGAATACGCCACGCCTGCTTTTTTTCGAAATTTTTATCTGACGTCACAATTACTAATCTTACTGAAGTTAGCAAGTAGTTCTCACCTGGAGGTCCAAAGCAGATTTGGTTCATGAAACTAGCAAGTTTCTGCTGATCGGCGACACCGATAAACTTGCAGATCGAAATGCAGAGGGCGCTGTTCAGTTGGTCAGCGGATTCACACGAATTAAATATCTTGACGAACAACCTACAAATAAAACGTGCCAATAAGAAATAGTCCAAAGAGCTGAGAGTATTCTGATTACTTCAAACGAGACATCACTAAATCCAAGATGGCGACGAGTTCCGCCATCTTGGATTCAATGATTTTTCTCTCCTGCGAGCCTAAGAGGCGCACCGCGAGATATTTGTCATGTCGTTCTGTCAAAATGTAAGCATTTTGTACCAGTTTAGGAACTATTGCATTATCTGTGGTAATGCTGTAGAGAAACCGCGACTTTGAATTTTCAACTTCTGACATTTCTGCATGACTATTATCTCGTCCTCAGAGAGGTACGACGACTAACAAGTGTCAAAAGTGTACATTATAGCGCGTTTTGTCGACACCATTAGGTACCACAGATAATGCAATAGTTCTAGAACTGGTAAAAAAGGCTTACATTTTGACAGAACGACATGACAAATATCTCGCGGTGCGCATCTTAGGCCCGCTGGTTTCATGCAAACACCAAATCCAACATGGGGACGACCTCCGCCATCTTGGATTCAATGATTTCTCCTTTAATTTCTGGTTTCATAAAAATATTGTACTAACTTGATAACCCTTTCAGCGTAAGTAGGTCGGGCATTCGGCGCCGATAGTAGAATCTTTCCAAGCGAATACGCAGAGTTGTCCGTGAACACACTCTCGTACGCCATTCTGCCTGGAGGGCGTTCCAAGATCTTTTCCCAGTATTTTACCTGACAAAAAACATTGAATAAGCGTATCTAAGCCGAATGTATCTGCTTAGTCAAACATGAAATGAATGATGATTCCAAAAAACGAGCTTGTCTGTTTGTTTATTCGCGGATCACGCCTTAACTACTGGACCAATTCCAACTAAACTTATACCATTCAAAAGCCCTATTTCCGGATCAAAACATATTATTGAAATCAAAGACGTGGATTCTTAGATACAGCAGTCTCTAAAACAAACGCAGCCATTTGCTACGAGGTTCATCATATGCTGGTGACAGATATTTTTGTGGAAAGTTTCGCACGCGTACATAGTCGCGGGTATCAGCTATTAAAAATATATGAAATTGACTGTTCGTTTGTTCTAAGATTTAAAACATACCATATGCCGTAGTGTTTTCTCAGTAGACGGCTGTAGATTCTCCACCATAACAGGATAAGTGGTCCGTATGATGTGTTCGTGAATCAACTGCTCAGCTTTGTTCACTTGCGGAACCAACACGTTTAGGGTACCGCCAAGGGGTTCCGCGATAAACTCCAGCCGGCCATCGGTCTGGGGAAATAGTTTGAACTTGGAACTTGCGATATTGAGCCAGTTGCTTTTCTGGCCTTCTTCTTCTTCCTGCCTAAAAGGACATGTTGTGCCGACCCCACCTAGTGGGATGAGCCACTAGGTGGGGTCGGCACAACATGTCCTTTTCTTCCGTTCTCCCCTATCATCCGTCATCTCAGTGTTCACTCCTCTCCTATGCATATCATCTTTTTACACAATCCATCCAACTTTTCTTAGGTTGCTTTTCTGGCCATTAATCAAAAATTCAATAAATAAATATTCTTAGACATATCACACAACGCTCTCTATTCCCAAACTAAGCCGAACTTGTACTATGGGAACTAGATTGCTGATATAATACTTCTATACCTTTTTTTGTAAAAACACTTATAATACATAATAACACCCAGACATAGAACAAACATCTATGTTTGCCACACAAATGTTTGTTCTCGGTGGGGATCGAACCCACCACAGCACGGAAGGCAGAGCTACTACCGATTGAGCCGTGACGTCTGTCAAATAGCAGACAATATTGTGGTTTGATAGTATATAGCTTTCTTCTACCAGATTCAAAACCTCATTATCTATCGCATTATCTTACCAAAGCCGGCACAACAAGATCGATAGTCTTCTTCATAAGTTCAGGGTTGTCCACTAGTCTCGTGGCGCCGATTTCTAGAAGCTTCGCCGCGGAGTACGCGAGCATCATAAGCGACATCCCTATCGAGTACTTAGGGTTGGCACTAATCAACTCGCAGTGAGATGACACGAGGTTTAGTACTGCGCTTTCCGATGGTATGATGTGAGCTGAGTAGAACGCCTGAGGGTAGAAAAGTTGGGTCAAAATCATTTTCAATAGCGCTGATTTCTTGGTCTCAAGTGTATCTACAAGTAAATTCGCTACAGCCTAATTGTGACTAATTTCACTGCATTGATTCGCCAGCAGCATCACTGGGAGGTTTTGAGGTATTGTCAAGTCCCACAGCTTCATTGTAAAGTAGCTCTTATTAGTACACTCACAAGGTTGATGCAAGCGAGCGGCGGCGGGGTAGCCAGTCTATCCAGAGCTGAGGCCACATTGGTCGGTAAGTGCGCTCTAAGCCACGCCCCTATAGCCGGTGGTGGGGTACTTCCGGCCGCATTACCCAAAGGACCACAAGTACTGCATACTTTGAGACGCGCTATCCATACTGCTTGTTCCGATGGATTGTTGGGGACCTCCATCAGAGCGTTGAGGTCTTTGCCCGCGCATACGCTGTAAATAGATGATTTTTTGTAAAGAGCTGTCAACCAAGCAAAGGACATAAACCGCTAGAGTTACTGCAACGCTGTGTGTGACGTTTTAGCGAATTCGTGCTCAATATTGCGCCATTTTGTTGGTAAGATTGGCGTCTTGATCACAAAAAAATGTGACAATCGCAAACGTATCGTAACGCTAGCGTATCCGAGATACACTGCGCGGTGACACTACAACAGTTGGTAGTCGAGCTGGCATTGACGCGCAATATAACTCGAATACGTTAACGCGGCGACTGTCAGATTTGTTCGTGATAGAGACTGTAGACATTTTCTACAATGTAAGAAGTCTCATCAGTTGGGCTATAGAACTTACCGGCAACATTCTAGAATAGTCTCCAACAAATTCAATAGATCTGGCATGAACTGTTGAGCGTCAGCCGCCGTGGAACTATCGGTGAGGCAAACTCTCAGCCGGACCAACGCACAGTCGCAAGATATCACATCCAGTAGAGATGGTAAATTGTCCGCTAAAATAAAAACATCAATATATCTTCAATACATGCTCTAGAATTTGTTACTCGACGCTTGTGTGACTAGTTTACTCTAGGTTCTATATTGGTCTTCTCGGCCTAGGCTGAGAGGATGGTATAGGTCCTGGGCAAGCCTACTGTATCTAAACATTGTCCCAGGCACCAGTGTCACGTAAAGTTTAGGCATAGGATGCCTCCTGACGCTGTAAAGGCCTAAAAAATAGTGATCTTAGAACTGTCTAAGAAAGAAAGAACTACTAATAAGACAGAATAACTTATTTTGATCATAAAGAGAGTAACTCACCAGAAACATTTTCCTTCAGATGGTCAATAGTTTTGGAGGCGAGCCAGGCTGTGTACTTGATATTATCGCACGATGCACTAACTCCAGCCAGTAAGTTTTCGGCGTACTGTGGAAACAAAACAAAAGTCGTACTAATCGACCAACCTGGCCACGGACTTCGCTCATTTCGATCGCTAGTTCGATATTTTTTTGCTACGTTGCATAATGCTTGCCTGGAATAGAAAACCTTGTTATAAGCTTGGGGTGCTCACAACCCCTTGTGAACAGTCCGGATTGAATAGGTCGCTAGTGATTTTGTTATTGGTATGCTACATGTTGCATAATACTTGCCAGTATCGATCGCTAGTCATAGGTTTGGTCCATGATGCATAAACTCACCTGTGTGTACATTCCCTGTTTGACTAAAGCATCCTTCAGCCAGGGGTAGAAAACCTTTTTATTATCAGCTCGTGGTGCCCAAACTCCCGCATGTAAGGGTAGTGGGGAAGGAAGAGTGGCTCCTGTACCCACTGCTAGTTTGTCCATGTGCGGTGTGGCTGGCGGCATACTTATCACCAGCCTGGAGAAGTCAAAATGAATGGAGTAAAAAGGCTAGAAAATCAAAGTGTATAGAGTGTACTAGCCGTCGCCCGCGGCTTTGCTCGCGTGGTAGCGAAATACAAACAGTTTTGACATTTTTTTTAATCCTGAATCACATGTCGAGTCAATTTATTTGAGGAATATATGTACCAATTTTCAAGGGTCTTCGGGTGAGACTTTTCAAAATTCCTTTCTTAGTGCACCTCTACACTACATAAGAATACTACCCTCCATATTTCATACCTCTAGGACTTATAGTTTAAGCTGTGCGTTGATTGTCAGTTAGCTTCAAAAGAGTTTTATATATTTAGAAGATAGAAGATAAATAACGTATTCGTACAGGGGTAAGCACTAACCAATGTGAGTGCTTAACGTATACGAGATACACTACGCGGTGACGCGGCAACAGTCCGCGGTCACGTAGTCATTGCCGCGCATTGTGTCTATGTATTTATAAGTATGCATATACAAAAAAAAAGTATATAATGTATTCTATCAGCCATCTTCCCATAGTACAAGCTTTGCTTAGTTTGGGACTAGAAGGCGTTGTGTTAAATGTCCGTGAATATTTATTATTTACGATACGCTCACAATTATCACATTTATTACTGCTGACCCCCCAGTTCAGAAATGTAGATGTCATTATAAGTTTGTTCTTTATTTTTAAGTAAGTACCTACCTAAGCTAGATAGAGAAAAGGAACCGAAGACTACAAAATTTACGAAACAAGCAGATACATCTGTTTGTTTGCACATCAGCCTATAATTTACATACTTCATTATCCAGAGTGTCCATTTCACTCTCCATAATCATAACCTCTACATCCTCCTAATATTATAAACGCGAAAGTTTGTGAGGATGTTTGTTACTCTGTCACGCCAAAACGACTGATCCGATTTGGATGAAACTTGGAATATATATTGTCCGTGACCTGGATTAACACATAGGCTACTTTTTATCCCGGAAAATAAACGGGATCCAACGGGACGCGAACTAATATTATAAACGCGAAAGTTTGTGAGGGTGTTTGTTACTCTTTCAAGCAAAAAATACTGATCCGATTTGGATGAAACTTGGAATATATATTGTCCGTGACCTGGATTAACACATAGGCTACTTTTTATCTCGGAAAATCAACGGGATCCAACGGGACGCGAACGAAGTCGCGGGCGGAATCTAGTTGTGTAATAAAGGTCAGTAAACAAACCTCCAAGCAGTCTGGAAGCAGTAATGTGCAGCGGACAACGCAACAGGCGACGATAGATTCAGTTCGTTGTCACACACGCACGCGGTATTGAGCAGAGCCAACAAAGCGTCCAGTAGTAGTGGGTACTTCAGCTTGTGAGGCGTGCCTAGCACGAAGTTGCACGCTAGTCCGTCGAATTTTGGGTTTTCCTGTCAAAAAAATAGAGTCCTGTAATCCCCCAGGTACTGTAAACAATCCTACAGGTTGGACTGCTTATTTGACTGACGTATTTAAAAAACTGTGATCATTACTTGATGATGATGATGATGATGATGATCATTACTTGCAAACCTCTCAACTAAATCACTCCCAATACGACGTTTAACTATTCTTCTTTGTTTAGATTTGACATTTTACATAACATTGAAACAGGTTTATGCATGAGAATTTTCGAGATCATTTGCTTATCAAATCTCAACTTTTAAAAGACGTTTGAGAGGCGATTCTATGTGGGACCGCCGGGTTTTAAAAGATGTCTAGAATACTCCCCTAGATATCTTAAGGCAGAAGTGTATATATCCTGTGAAGGATGCATTCCTGTCTTGACCCTCCAAAGATAACTACACAAGTAATCATCATCATTTCAGTCATACAACTACACAATCTGCACATAACCTCCTTCATAAGTTTACAGTGTGATCTATCTAGGCTGTCTTCAGAAGAAACCTTTATAATTCTCGAGAAGTTTCGACAGTTTTTTAAAAGTATTTAAACTAAACATTAGTTTTTTTGTGGTTTACACTCAAACATACCTGATTATTGATCTCAGCGTTAGTAAGCGCGTAGAACTTGGGTCGCATAGACGTCTCATCGTGAGATAAACGCCGGTACGCCTGCTCGATGTAAGGCACTTCACAATAGATGCGAGACTTTATCTGACTGGGGCTCGGTGGTTTGTTGCCGTTTTCGTTCACGTCTGGCGGCGGCTGGGCTAGCCCTGGTGCTACAACTAGATTCCATTCGATCTATAGAAAAATATTTAAGAATTTAAATATTGTATAATGTTGTACCACTTTGCAATAAAACCATGCCAAAAAACAATGCTAAATTAATCATAATTTCAATTTTTATAGTCGCGTGATACCACAATCGGTTCCGTAGACGCGAGTTTAAACTAAATTGTTTTTTTGCAACCAAACTATATATACCAAGTAAACAAATATTTACCAGCAATCTAATTCCCATAGTACAAGCTTTGCTTAGTTTGAGACTAGAGGGCGTTGTGTGAAATATCTTCAAATAGTTTTTTTTTACTTTGACTCATATCATTTGTAACTAATTTTCCGTGCTCATATGAGATATGAAAATGGAATAACGGATACAAACTAAGGGGTAATTCATATTGGTCTTCTAAAGCTGAGATAATTAAAATGATTGCTAAATCTGTTGTCATCTCTTTTCGTTGTAATGCAGGTAAAAAAATAGAGCATTTATTAAAGCCACGCTAAAATTACAGTTGAATATGAATAACGGGGTAACCTGTTGCAATAAGTTCTGCGGCGCGTCATATAGATGCCTCATTAGGTACTCCAATAGAAGCATCAGTCGTGTCGTCAGCATTAGCTGGTGAGGGGCGAGAGTCATTGCTTTCTTCCTGTCACTTATAGCCAGCGTTTCTACCACCTAGAAAAAAAAACGAATGTCACAAACGTGTTATAAATGAACTCATCAAAACATTATTTCATTATTTCAACCCATTTGTATAATGCATAGGCTGTTGATATAGAATATAAATAAATATTCTTTTGAAAATGTCACAAACGTGTCATATCATAAGAAGATAAAAGATATACATAGATTTTTGACATATTAACTTAATGATTGATTAGATACCTTTATAATGGCATTGGAAGTCATAAGAAGGACAGATTTCTTCTGCATCAGCGTCAGCGAATGGAACATGTAGACCAATAACTGAGCGTGTTCCACGTTCAAATCTGAAATACAAACTTTATTAGACTGAGTAGTCTAGTGCGGCCAGCAACTCAGGCTCGGTTCAACACCTTCACGTGGTTTACCTTCATAGTCATGGTCCTGCGAAGGAGCAGCCTGTAATGCGCACTCTTGGAGCGTATTGACGATCTTGTGCCACATCGCGAGAATACTGTTTTCGCGGTCAGCTGGTGATTTGCCGAGCACCATACCACCAATCAGTTTCACAACTCTTGGTCCAACCTGTTGGAAAAAAAACTCATTTGCATCTACGACATATTCGATCAGCTTGCTTTCCAAGTCTCAATGGAAAAAGTAGTCGTCCTGTTTGATCAGCCCTACCACGTGATTACATAAACAAACAGGTTCCCGGTACGGTCGGGGTCGGTACCGATCGGAGCAGGGATTAATTTCTGTGATATCTTATGCGCTCACTTTTATAGAAACCGGTTTAAACTTGTCCTTTCTACATGCAAGTCAACTCTGCACCGACCGGTACCGACCCGCATAGATTTGTCTATCCCGGAAACCTACTTCTTTATGCAAGCACCCAAACGTATGAAGAACACGTAGGCATCCTAGACCGAACAAATTCTTTTTACAACAGCTTTAAGCAACAAAAAATAAATTATGCTATTTTGTCTGTGGCTCTCAGCTATCTCCTAGGACATTTATGTACAAACCTGCAGTGGAGTCATATTAGTACGTTCAGATCCAGTAGAGCTGAGTTGTTGGTACAGCTGGGGATGCATCGATGTGAACGCGGGTGATCCGCTCAAGTTGTGCATATACCGCACCAATGCTGAACTGAATGCCGCGTACAGTGTGCCGAGACGCGGCCCGAAGCAAGACGCTATGGTGCCTGTCAAATACAACAGATTTACAACAATTTGAAGAGATATTTCGAAAAGAAGATTGAGAACATGGATGAGTACCATTTTAGTGCAAAGTTAGAAACTTGAACGACCCATTCAAAGGATGTTCTTTCCATACTGCGGTGAGATGTCCATGTTGAACGGTGAAAAACAACTGACGCGCGCCATCCAATATAACGCGATTCAATATATATTTGATACTAGCTTCGACCACGACTTCGTTCGCGTCCCGTTGATATTACGGGATAAAAAGTAGCCTAAGTGTTTCATAAAAATAAATTTTTTGCGTGAAAGAGTAACAAACATCCATACATCCTTACAAACTTTCGCGTTTATAATATTAGTAAGAAGTATTTTGCAAACGCACACAAACGCTCGATTATAGCGCGCGTGGCGTTTACGCAAAATCAACACAAGTTCGGAGCAACTTTCTCACCCATTAGATACGCGAGAAATTTCATAGATTCTAATGTCGCGCGCACACTATGCCCATGCCGCTGCCGGAATGTACGGCGGCATCAATGCCGCGGACTTATTGGCACAGCAACATCGCCTTTATTCCGCCCCGGCTTCGCACGGGTGCAATGAAGTGATGATGATGACGTATTATACATATAAACCTTCCTCTTGAATTACTCTATCTATTAAAAAAACTGCATCAAAATCCGTTGTGTAGTTTTAAACATACATACATACAGACATTAGGACAGACGCGAAAAGCGACTTTGCTTTATACTATGTAGTGAAGCGGCATTAATGCCGGCAGCGGCATGGGCATAGTGTGCACACGGTATAATCATTGTGAACATAGCTAAGGTATAGTTTGTGACAGGACAGGTTATTACCGGTGTCAGTGCGTTGCGTCTCTCGGTCGAGATCGCGCGCCAACGCGGCGAGCAGCGCGTGGTGCGCCTCGTGCAGCGCCAGCGCGCCCGTGCCGAGACGTGCAGAACCCTCGCTTATGATCTCCTGCCGCAGGAGAGTGAACACCTCCGTCGCTAGCTGGATGTACTGCAACAAGAGTCTTACCGTCACCACAAACTTCCATTGATCGAAGAACGCACGAAAACCAAGCTAGCGCTTCGTCTGCGATGAGCGTGACCAGCGGGACTAGCTTGAACACTTTTTTAACTATTGCATTATCTGTGGTGATGTTGTCGAGAAAACGCACCTTTGAATCATCAACTTTTGACATTTCTGCATGACTATTATCTCGTCCTCAGGAAGTGTCAAAAGTTGACAATAAAGACGCATTTTATTGACAAGACTATCACAGATAATGCAATAGTAGCGCCATCGTGGCCAGCGCCTCTATACCATGTTATTGAAAAAGCGGCTTTTTTACCAGCGGATTTTATGTCAGCGGATCTAGGACTTAGAAGGAGTGTAACGCAGTATTTCAGTTTTGCTGGCTTGATATAAAATTCCTGTTTGGAGAGGGGCTTAGCTTGACCCAGCTATTTATGGTTTTCCCTGACAAATCCTAGTCCACCGTGGAGCTTTTAGAGTGACTCGAACCTCCTAGTCCCCCCTTGGATCTGGTAGTGAATCAGTAGGTATGTATACTCACGGAGTAGGGCTCCGCCTTGTCGGGCACGAGGGCGTGAGCAGCGCGAGGCGCAGCGTCGGGCGCCGCGGCCGGTGACGTGCCACCGCCGCGCATTAGTAACCCACTGTCAGCCGCATCCGGAGCTACTAGCGTTGATTCGAACCAGTGCCCTAGTAGTGGCTCGCTATCTATATAACAACAAAAAAACAAGTATAAGTAGTTTTATAATTTCTCGCATACAACTTGTTTGGTAGGTACCTACCTATAAAAACACGCCACACCACCTTTTTGCACGCCCAGGAAGACTGGTAGACAACGCTCTTAGCATTAAGTCCTCCTAGCACTACTTGTTTGTGTGAAATTATTAAATAAATAAATAAAAACATAGTTTTAACCACGCGGATCTCTTGGGTACTATTGCGGCGTCCTACATAGAAATATCTATGGTACACTACGCAGCACGCAAACTGAAATCAGCTCGTCACGAAACCATTCTATAGAGTTTTATATACAACTAGAGGCCGCCCGCGACTTCGTTTGCGCCCCGTTAGATCCCGTTGATTTTCCGGGATATAAAGTAGCCTATGTGTTAATCCAGGTCACGGACAATATATATTCCAAGTTTCATCCAAATCGGATCAGTACTGTTTTGAGCTAATTCTTTACAAACATACTTACACACAAATCTTTCCTCTTTATAATATTAGTATAGATATAGATATATGCACACTGCAACTGAAATCAGCTCGTCACGAAACCATTCTGTAGAGTTTTTTTTTAACATTTCAAAGACGCCGTCATGAATAGGGTGAATTGGAGGAAGAATAAGAGGAGGGCTATTGACACACCACCATGTGGGACCAATTGTCGGGAAGAGAGAGAGAAAATGATGGAACAAGATGTGAGCGAACAATGTTTTCCAAATGTACCATATCAACATCATAATCACAGTGACGTGTACATACCGTCGTCAGTCTCCGAGTCCTCGGAGCAGAGGATCATGTCCTGGAAGTAGACGGTGGAGTCGGAGCGGTCGTGTTCCGTGTCGTTCTTCTGAGCGCGTTTCAAATTGGTCGCTTTGCGGTAGCACACCACGCCTAGCGCCACCAGCAACTGAGGAAATAACAAGTTGGTACACTGCACTTAGATACAGGAAGCTGTAGAAATCTACCTATCTGAATAGATCCATTTGTATGATTTGTAGGAAGTAGATTTATAGGTCTACAACCGTCTTGACGACCTATTTGGAACTCTGAAGCTGCCAAGCATGGAACCAACTTGTCAGCTTAACCGCGTATTAAAAAAACTCTGCATATAACGCGCGCGATTGAGACGACTTTGTCAAAAGACGAAATACTGAAACAATGTGTACCCGGCGTGCTGGATACACTACTAAATCTTTACGACGAAACACTAGAACAGCTGTTGCTACTAAGATGACGCTCGACGCTCGATAACAGGTGGGTTACTCTCGAAAACAGTTTCAATCAGGATCCATAGATTTTGACAGAAATCCTGTCATTTTTCAGTACAAAATGACACAGGATCGGTCAAATTCCGTGAATCCGGATTGGAACTGTAGTCGAGAGTAACCCACCAGGACGTTAGTTACCTGGTGCAATGGCGCTGCAGCACAGAGCCTTAGCTCGCGCTGGTGCGCCGAGTGCTGGCCCAGCACGTGCAGCGGCGCCGGCAGCGCGGCCAGCTCCAGCGCGCTCAGCGTCTCCAGCCGCCCGTCCGAGAGCAGCGCGTCGAGCCAAGCGAGGCACCGACCGCCCAGTGCCACCCACACTACGCCCAGACCTTGTTGCCTGCAAGTATACATTCATATTTATGGACGTTTCACACAACGCTTTCTAGCTCCAAGCTTGTACTATGGGAACTAGATTACTATATAGAATACATGTTTGAAAGGTCGGTATAGATGAAACGCTAGACGCTTTGGTCGTGTGATGGAGATTTAGTTTGCCACGGGACTAATTATATGAAAAGGATTAGACGAAATATACGTTATGAACCTTAGGTATATTTGATCGAGTGAGCGAAGCGAACGAAGATCTTAGTGGCAACTTGGGCAAAAATGCTTTATATGTTTGTAGGTTTGTTCGTCGAGATATTTTGAAGTTATGAGGGTCCAAAGGGAGTAAAAAAAAAGTCGTACAAAAATATTAAGTGGGGTGTCATAAGATAGGGTTTTGTTTAGACATTCCAAAACCGTTTTTATTTTGATTTTAGGTCTAAAAGTTTTTGAGTTGTTGTAAAAATTATCAAATTGGAAAACCCAGTATAACGTGAGCTAACATTTCTTAGAGTTTCAATGATTTTGTAGTTCAAGTAAGATTGGTACTTAGCTAGACGGCGATTTCGATGCAATTTGCAAAGTTTATTGCAACCATTGGTCAATAAAAATTGTTTGGGTTTTACACTCGAGAGCATAGAAATCGCACATAGAGGCATTTTCCTACATTTTAATTTCGACCCTTATTTTTTTTTAAAATTAATGTGATGTTGCAAATATAACTTAAATTAAATTGAAGTACACACTGTTAGCTTCCTAAAAACACAAAATGTCTAGCCTTGACCTTCGAAATCATAACAGTGGCAACTAAACAATAGAATGGCCTAAATTAGCTCAATTTTGGGCCAGTTGCTGGTCTGTGCGCTGTCAGACCTCCTTCGGCTAGTCTTCTTCTAACAGTCCACCGACTGACTTCCACTTCTCTAACTTCCTGGAGCTGCTGTCCGAGTTGAACTGCATTCAACCGGCGATTTCGTAGTGATGTATTCACAAGGAAACGGTCATCGCGCTGTGTTGTCGCACGTTTTCGGCCTGTTCCTGGTCGCCTGGTATAGCCACCAGTTTGCTGATATCGCTGGTATACACGTCCAACAGCATATCTGCTCAAATTTAATTGACGAGCCACTTGACTTTGGTTCTGTCCAGCTTCGATAAGTGCAACTACTTGAGACGCTGCTTCTGGTGTGGTATCCATTTTCTTGTTTAGAGAGATGACGTATTCGTTAAAGGACCTTTCTGACTGGGAGTTGGTATGCAAATGATGTCATTTCAATCATCCCTTACCGTTTTATACCTGCTCAAAGTCCCACAAACCGCGCTACCTGAAACGAGCTAATTTAGGCCATTCTATTGTTTAGTTGCCACTGTTATGATTTCGAAGGTCAAGGCTAGACATTTTGTGTTTTTAGGAAGCTAACAGTGTGTACTTCAATTTAATTTAAGTTATATTTGCAACATCACATTAATTTAAAAAAAAAAATAAGGGTCGAAATTAAAATGTAGGAAAATGCCTCTATGTGCGATTTCTATGCTCTCGAGTGTATTAACCTCCGACCATCACGAGATCTCAGTTCGGGCCGAACTACTAGTTATTTAAGCTTACATTTTGGTTAAGTTATACGGCCGGGACGGCACTTTAGCCGGACTCTTTCCGGGCACAGTCGTGGGACAAGGGGCGCCCGCCAATGCATGGTGAAGTCCGCACAGAAGCACCCAACCACCAATCATGAGGTGGTTTTGATACACCTAAAATGCATTATTCATGTCAAGAATCGTAAAGAACAGTCTGCGAAGTTACACAAAATTGTGTGGGTTAAAAAACACAGCAATAGATTTACTATTTTATTAGGTCAATAAAATAGTAAATGTATTGTGATGTTTGTTAAAATTCAGAATCCGGGGTGATACTAGAAAGGGATCAAACGCTTAGTTAACTCACGAAGCCACCAGCGCGCGTGGAATTCTTGAACGTTTCGCCAACAATATTGTACAAGCTCAGTGCACTCTCTACCAGCGTGGCTGTCTGCTGTTCGTACTCTTCGTCTTTAGGGTGAAGAGATGCCTGAAGAACGGATAATAAATGAACTATAATTACTAAAATCTATATTTTTATGTAACTAGTTTGACGCCTTCCGCGCTACGCTAAGAACAAACATTAAGAACAAACATTTGAGCACAAGAGCCAACATAGATGTTTGTTCTGTGTCTGAGTGTCACTATACATGACCCTGGAAGGATTAATAAACTCTGTCTCATCTCAAACGAATTAGTAGAAAGATTACAAAATATGAATGAAAGGAAAATCGTGGAAGAGCAAGATGTCTACTAAATGCTAAGTTACCTGTGCAGTAGCACACAGCAGTGCAGCGATGCTGATGTCACTGAGCAGAGTGATGCGCTCCGGAGTGAATGGCTCCAAACACGGCATTGACAGTGCCAATCGGCAAACATTCACTTCGTTCACCAGGAAATGAAGACTGTGAAACAAATAAGAAATTATGGATCAAATTCTTGCATAAAGGACGTCTCCAGACGCCTTTATATATTCAGCTGAGGTTAAAATGATGATACACGGCACAAACAGTGCTGCTAAATATTACGAACGGGACATGTGTAGTTCTAGTATGGTGAGACTTACAGCGAGGCATCAGAGTGGAACTGCGGCGCCGCGCCGGCCTCCTTCGCCGTTTGCCAGCGACTGAGGTACCGCTGCAAGCACGGCAGCGAGCCGCAAACTTGCAGCAACACGCTGCCGGCGCGCAGCTGCATCAGCAGCGACGTGGTGCTGCTGGCCAACCACTTCTGCAAGAATACCATAACATTACAAACAGGAACTATGCCAGGGAAAAATACTTGAGTTAAAAGTTAAATATCTTTTATTTAGGATTATTTATTTATTTAATTACTATAATTTACGGTCCAGCCACATCTGACGGAAAATGCGTCAAATGTATTGTTTTTGTTCGATATGCTCGGTTCAATCGAGTCGGTTGATTGTGAAAGGTTTATTGTTTTATCATTATATTTATCTGTTCTTGCGCTAGGCGACCGATAATACGCGACGCATTTTCCGTCAGATGTGGCTCGACCCTTAGATTAAAGCAAGCAAGCCAATGGAGAACCATTGGCAATAGGCAGAAGCCTATTACAATGTATTTACTCACATAGCACAGTATGCTTTGTGAGTAAACTAATCAGGCATTGCTGCAGTGTCGTTTTTTTTTCCATCAAGCTCCAATTTCTACATACTGTATACCCACATACCTTCATATCAATAGAAGCTTGTTGCTTATCGTTCGCTTCTTTAGCGCCCTCCGTACTCTCCTTGCTTCCGGGAGATGCCACTGCGGGCTGGGCATGCGATGACGTCACACACGACACGGGGTTCCTCAGTGGAAGAGTCAACTGTTCGAGCAACGCGTCCGAACGCCTTTGAGCATTTGACGGAGGTTGCTTCTCAGAGGTTGTAGTTTGGGAGGCTAATGATGTTATCGGACTGGGTAGCACTGATGATTTCGTTGTTTGTGATTCTGAAACAAAAATTTTGATGAAATTGAAATTGAGAGACTCTAGGCATTGTCCTCCTGGACAATACCACAGAGCTTCCTAGCTCTGTGGTGATTTTAATATCAATTGTGATACAGTAAAATCACCACTGCAGTGCTGCATGTTACACTCAAATAAATTATCACAAATGCAAGTAATTGGTAAAAAATTTTGCTTTTCCACAGTAATATTATTTATACGATACTTTTTCTTCTATTCTGTTGGTAGTATGTATTAGCGTACGAAAAACATTGCTGCAAACGCCACTTCAATGATCTTTCTTTCCATGCCTCTTGCATTGCATGTAACAATAAGTTTAATACATACCCTGCGGCGAGGCGCCAGGCGGAAACTTGCTGTTTTTCAACAGAGATGACAAGATCACCAAGTCCGATTGGTCATAAGTTCCACCCTCGAGTCCACAGAGGCCCACAATAGGTAGTAATAGCTGTAAACAATATCAAAATTTACTCTTATAGACATTGTTGCACAATAAATATTGCTCATATCCCCTCAAAAGCCCGCTAAGGACTCTCAAAAGCCATCTTGAGTAGGTGGCATCTGGTCTATGATTGTAAATATATCGGTTTGTTTATTTGCTGTTGTACCTGATACCTGTTCCATTCATATTTTTGTTTTCATAAATCTTTCTTCAAAAACTGGAGCTATATACTTTTTTTATAACTTCCAATAGTTTCAAGTTTTTTAAAATCAAGAAGTAAATAAATAAAAATAACTAAATACAAACCTGCTTCACCGAGACATTAGGAGCAGCAGTGGTAGAGGTATCATCGCAGCTCAGCCCAGCTTCCGAGAGCTTCTTTAGAATCTGTCTGAATATAACACGGAATGCATCTTGCGCCGTACTTAGCTGGTCGTTGGGCACTGAAAAATAAAACATTAGCATACCTCTAAAATAAGAAGTTGAGAATGTATGAGTCACAAAACCTTCCATAATTTGTTTATGTATAAATAAAAAAAAAATTGCACAACTTTGAGCAATTTCTTACTTTTAACTTTTTAACAATGCATGGTCTCGTTTTTATGATCAAAAGTTATACAATTTGGCCAGATTTATGCATAAAAAAGAATTTATATTTAGATATCTATACAAAACAGATTTTTATCTTTGTCTAGGATCTAAAAAAAAACTATCAAAGTATGTGGTGGAAATTGTTATCTACTACTCACTTATTGGTAGGTAAATTAGTTGTAACGAACTAGAAACCTGTCCTATCCCTTTCTCCTTTCCGCATGCACGCAATAAAAATGTGCCATCTCGTTTTGATGGCTATTCGCACCATTTTGCGTCGCGCGAATCCGTGACGCAGTCTTAAGAGATTCGTCCCCGCCGCTGACGTGATCAGTCGCCTCCTGCGCACCCGTAATTTATAACCGCTGTGTCGCACCGCTATCGTGCCGCTGTTGTGCCGCGTCGCGCCGCTATCGTACCGTGTCGCGCTCGCGCCGCACCTACCGAAAGGAAACTGCAAACATCGCTTTGGAGCTGCTGGGAAGACTACCAGGTACGTGCATGTTTCACATCCTTGTGTTCTGCTGTATTCTACTCCTGTCTTTTCCACCTACAGCAGTGATCCTATTGTCATCCGCTAGTTCGTTACTACCTAAACCTAAAATACAGTCCACTACAAATTTCGAAAATATAACAACCCCCGTGAAATATAGAACTCACACCCCTCTATGGTTGAATAAGGTCCTGAACCAACCAATATTTATCACCATAAGATTTCCTTCGAGCCGGATGAATAATCTATTTCCAATTAATTTAATTTAACGTAAATTGTATTTAATATCTACCGCCCCGCTTAGGACGTTTGAGTTTCCTTTATAGCCTAGTTCATATATTTAGGTATTTTCATATTTTACTGGTCACGTCTAATTAATTTTCATAACCCCGCTATTTGATTTTGTACGTTAAATCCTGCTGGTTAATTGTATAAGTTGTTCAATTTCTTTTTATATTCGCACCCCGCATGGGCAACTTATTCACCGCATTCTTTGCACCGCTAAAATCAGTATAGGAGCTTCGTACATTAATCGTATACCGCTATCACACGTTTCTATTCCTACTTTAGAATCATTTCGCTATTACTTTATTATAAAGTTCATAAATTTGAGTCAAATTATCGAAGTATTCGCTCGCTTATTTTAAACTACCCGCAATCCGCGTATTTGCTCATTCTCTGCTCCGCTCGCAAACTCGCTAACGCTTTGGTTGAGTTTTGTATTGCTGTCCGCCATGTTTTGCACTGCAAGTACGCAGAATAGGCAATAACTAGTATTGAACGCAAAATCTACGCGTACTCTTTGCCTAATCTGTGTCATTCTCTTTGGCTACTGCGCGTACGCAGAATAGGCTGAATTTGTATTGAACGCAAATTCTACGCGTACTCTTAGCTAATCTGTGTCATTGGCAGCATAGGTAGGTACTTTGTGACCTATCTAACCTACTGCGCAGGGAAGATAGGTTTGTTATTTTCATTTTAAGTTTATCTTCGCATCTATTGGAGTTTTTGAAGTTTTCCTTTTGTGCGTTTGTCTTTATTTACCGCTGATTCTTATTCACAATGAGTAAAAAGGATAAGGTCGCTGTTTCTGACGACTCAGATGATGGCTTTAGTGAAGAAAAAGGTCAGCAGGCTATGTTCGAGTCAAAGCGCGAAATTCTATTTGCCCGTATGCAAGGAATTTACGACTTGGCCAAGAAAGTGGAGGCTGATCCTTCCAAATTTAAGTCTTTGCAGCACACCGCGTTTAATATCGATCAATTGCATACTGACTTTGAAAAGATATTAGATTCATATAACGCCGTTTCTCTGAAGGTCAACCCTAAACATGTAGTTAAGTATCAGGAATGGACAAACTTTGACATCATGTATTGCCTTGTCAAGCAAGTCATTCAAAATCATTCGCCATCTAACACACGTGAATCGTTGTCTCCGCAAATAGAAAAATCTAAACCTAGACTTCCTAAAATTGAATTACTATCCTTTAATGGTGATGTCCGTTCATGGCCGCTATTTTACCAACAGTTCAAATGCACCGTTCACGAGAACGCGTCACTGTCAGATAGTGACAAGATGTACTATTTGGTTGGTAAACTATCTGGATCCGCTGCGTCCGTTTGTGCCCGACTTCCTCCTACCGCTGAGAATTATCCTATTATTTGGGAGGCGTTGGTACAAAAATATGACGATTCCAGACTACTCGCTAGTTCATACCTAAATCAGTTGTTAAGTTTTAAACCGCTCACCGCTAATAGTGCTACTGGTCTTGAATCATTTTTAAATAATTTCGACACGTCTGTAGAAGCCTTTAGACAACTGAGTCTTGGAGACTTGACTGATTTTATGCTGCTGCATCTCGCTCTGCAGCGACTAGATTCGGAAACTGTCAAGTTATTTGAAATAATGCACCGCAAAGATAAAATCCCTACTTATTCAAATCTAATTGAATTTGTAAAGGAACAAAGCAAAGTGCTATCTCGATTAGCTGGCCCAACCATAAACCCGCAAGCGCAGCACAAAGTTCGCAACACGCACACTCCTAAGCCTAGTACTAGTACTCAAGGTCAGACAAAGTCTTTTGTGAATACTGACCGGGTGTGTGGTACAAGTGATAAGAGTAACTGCACTTTGTGTCATCGTGATAAACATGATCATTTGTATCGCTGTTCCGCATTTATGAAATTGACGCCTGTGGATAGGTATAATTTCATAAAAAATAATTTGTTTTGCAACAACTGTTTAAGTGTGAAACATAAAACTGCAGTGTGTGATTCTAAGCGCACCTGCACTTATTGTACTGCCAGACACCACTCGCTACTCCATTTTAATGCGCCCGCTAATAATAAAATTATTCCCGCTTGTAAAAACCCGCACTCTAAATATACCGCTACCGCTCATGTCTCAGGGCCCACCGCACCTGGGCATGTTATCTCTTCCGAGTCCCATACTCGAACCCCCGCTATAGCCCCTGCGCCTCATGCGCCTAAGGGCGAATCTCCGCTACCCGCATTCACATCCGCACCCGCAAATGATCCAGGCACATCTGTTTGCAATGTGTCTTATGATCACGATTCGCACACAATAACAACGGCGTTATTGGCTACCGCTAAAATAAAGGTTCTCGATTCCTTTAACCGCCCTCACTATTTGAGATGCTTGGTCGACCCCGGCTCTCAAAGTGAGTATATTTCCGCTTCATGTAGCAAGCGCCTATCGCTTCCTATATCTACGCAAAACCGCTTCTCTAAAGCCCAAGGTATAGGAGGAGTCTCCCAGAAGATTCTGGGTATGACTTCGCTCAAATTCACCTCTCGCTTCGACGACGAACAGGAATATCATATCCAGCCCATGGTGGTAGATAGCATTACGTCACGACTCCCTGACTCGCGCGTCGATGTCAGCGCTCTGAGTCACATACGTAATCTGCCCATGGCGGATGATGATTTTTCAGAGCCCGGTCCTATTGACCTTTTATTGGGCGTGAATTTGTATTGTCAAATCCTCCTATTTAATAAAATAACCGCAAAAAATCTACCCGCAGCCTTGGAAACAACTTTAGGTTATATCGTTATGGGAAACGCCCCCGTTATATCGCCACACTCTTCTTTTCATACCTTTTGTGCATTTATGAGTGACCCGCTTCACGAACTCGTAGAAAGGTTTTGGTCCACTGAGGAGCCGCCTTCCAAGATGTTCTTAAGTCCCGACGATCAACGCTGTGAAGATATTTATACTTCGACCACTACGCGAAACGAAGATGGTAGTTATGTAGTGCAGCTACCTTTTAAAGATGACCCGCAAAAGCTAGGTAACTCCTACATAGCCGCAAAGAAAAGGTTTTCATGCCTTGAAAGGAAGTTTTTACGATCCCCGGACTTACATAAAAAATATAATGAAATTATTTCTGATTATCTCGACAAAGGTATTTTAACGCGCGTTTCTACTGACGAATGTACTTCTCCAGGTTATTACCTGCCGCACCACCCTGTAGTTCGGGACGACAAGTCCACGACTAAAGTCCGCATTGTTTTAGATGGCAGCGCTTCGACTGATTCAGGCCTGTCGCTAAACGATATTTTATATAAAGGCTGCAATTTGCAGGCAGATATATTTAACATTTTATTAAATGTTCGCATACATCGTATTGCCTTTTTCGCAGACGTTAGGCAGATGTATTTATGCATATATACGCATCCCGCACACCGCTGTTATCAACGGATACTATATAGGTTTTCTCCAGACGAGTTGCTTGAAACGCTTCAGTTTGAGCGTGTCACCTTTGGCCTTCGCTCTTCTCCAATGTTGGCGCTGCGTACTTTACGCCAGTTGGCACAAGATGAGAGACAAAGGTGGCCTACTGCGGCTGACGTCATCGAAAGGGACGTCTACATGGACGATCTTGCATCTTCTGCTTCTTCTGTGGATCAAGCAGTTAAGATTGCTCAGGAATTGATTCAAATGTTCAAGGCCGGTGGGTTTGACTTAGTCAAATGGACTAGTAACTCATCCGAGCTGCTAAAGCACATACCCGTATCGCATAGGCAATCTGAATCAATTTCGTTCGATGATGATGACACGTTCAAAATATTGGGACTACGCTGGCTCCCCGCATCTGATAACTTTATATTTTTGACATCCGTCCCACCATCCATTTTTACAAAACGCGCTATTTTATCTATGACCGCACGTCTGTACGATGTCTTAGGACTCGTCGGACCCGTAATTCTTTACGCTAAATTGATAATCAGGGAACTGTGGCTTCTGCACATCGATTGGGATGGCGAGCTACCCTGTGATATCACCGCATTATGGCAAAGATATTTATCTGAGCTACCGCTAATCTCGCAACTCAAGTTTCCTCGCCATGTAGGAATTGAGGAACATGGTTCTAAAATCTCGCTAATCGCATTTTCGGACGCAAGCGAAAAGGCGTACGGCTGCGTGGTATACCTACATGTTTCTAACGGTAACCAGCCAGCGTCGATCTCGCTTTTGTGTTCCAAGTCCCGCGTCGCATCAGCCAAATCAACAATTACGTTGGCTCGGCTTGAGCTCAATGGCTTAGTGCTTCTCGCCAAGCTATTGCGCTCTGTTTATGAATCGCTATCCGCACGTTGTCAAATTGATAACGTTTTCATATTTTCTGACTCGACAGTCGCTCTGTGTTGGGTAACTTCCTCTCCTCATAAGTTTCATACTTACGTCGCAAACCGCATCTCAGACTTTCAGTCTACCTCGCCAACGCAAAACTTATATCACGTCGCAGGTGTCGAAAACCCTGCCGACTTAGTGTCTCGTGGCCTTTTGCCCTCGCAGATTTTAGATAGTGACCTGTGGTTCCGTGGACCTCCATGGATGTCTTTGCCGCTGGCAGATTGGCCAGTTGAGAGATTCTCCTCTACTCCAAATCAATTGCCCGAGGAAAAAACTTTGTCTCACGTGACTGTGGCAAGGGAGGAGAACCCTTTCATAACTTTAGGATCCAAGTTCTCTTCTTGGCATAAGTTTCTTCGCGCCACGGTTATTGTTCTACGCTTTCTCAAAGTTCTACCACGCAGCAACGTTATTACTGCTGAGGATTTAGATATTGCAGAAAGTAAAATCATACAGGCTGTTCAGCAAACCTATTTTGCTAATGATATAAAAAATATTCAAAAGAACAAATCTTGTTCAACCGCATTACGGAAGTTATCCCCATTCATTTCTGATGAAACCGTTCGAGTCGGAGGGCGACTCTCATATTCGAGTCTAGATTTTAATCAAAAACACCCCGCTCTTATGCCTAAAAATGGGCACATCGCTGAACTAATTGTAGATTGGTACCATCGTGAAAATAGTCACGCTGGTCCACAGCTACTTATGTCAATCTTGCGACAAAAATATTGGTTCTTATCCGCTAGGCGCTTAGTGCGCAACCGTATTCATAAATGCGTTCGTTGTTTTAGATTGAACCCTAAACCTACATTTCCCGCTATGTCAGATTTGCCCAGTTGTCGCGTTGAACCTTGTAAGGCTTTCACGCACACAGGTGTCGATTACGCTGGCCCGCTGTATATTACGACGACTAGAAAAAGAGGTGTACGCAGCCAAAAGGCTTATCTCTGTGTCTTTGTGTGCTTAGTCACTAAAGCGGTACACATTGAATTAGCGTCCGATCTCAGTTCCGCTACGTTCTTAGACGCATTCAAACGATTTCTATCGAGACGTGGTCCGTGCAACTTCATATACAGTGACAATGGCACAAACTTTATCGCTTCGCAATCCTTTCTAAAGGAACTATTTGAATTCTTAAAATCTGACGCATATTATCAATCTTTCAACGACGAACTCGCTAAGCATAAGATCACCTGGAAAAGGTCGCCCCCATTAGGAAGCCATTTTGGTGGAATTTGGGAAGCTAACATTAAAAGTATAAAATCGCTTCTCTTCCGTGTAATCGGAAAGCAAATCCTCACTTATGAGGAGATGCTCACGGTGCTTAATCAAATCGAAGCTGTATTAAACAGTCGACCTTTGTACGTCTTAAGCTCCGACCCTTCGGAGCCAACCGCATTAACACCGTCGCATTTTTTATCAACTAAACCGTTAGCTTTCTTACCCGCTGCTGATGTCAGCGGAGAACGAGCAAGTCTTATGTCTCGCCATTCTTTAATGGACTCGCTAGTCCAAACGTTTTGGAAGCGATTCAAAGACGAATACCTCCATAATTTGCAAATGCGCGAAAAATGGAATACTGCTAGTAACCCGCTTACTGTAGGCACCGTAGTTCTCATAAACAACGAAAACGCGCCTCCGTTGGCTTGGAAGTTAGGTAAAATTTCTGAAGTCTTCCCTGGGAAAGACGGTAGAATTCGTTGCGCAAGAGTAGAAACTGGTGATAGCTCGTACGTCCGTCCGGCGACAAAGCTGTCGCCTCTGCCTATACAGTAGGGTGACCATATCGCGTAATTTTCTCGGATATTTTATCCGATCCGCTAGTTTTAGTTTATAATATATTTCCGCTATTATTAATTAGGATTATTTTTAGTCTTGGAACCGCTTTTTTATATTAACCAGCTACGCTATTTTATATTCCTTTCGCTTTTGAAGGAATCCTTCAAGGAGGGGGAGATGGTGGAAATTGTTATCTACTACTCACTTATTGGTAGGTAAATTAGTTGTAACGAACTAGAAACCTGTCCTATCCCTTTCTCCTTTCCGCATGCACGCAATAAAAATGTGCCATCTCGTTTTGATGGCTATTCGCACCATTTTGCGTCGCGCGAATCCGTGACGCAGTCTTAAGAGATTCGTCCCCGCCGCTGACGTGATCAGTCGCCTCCTGCGCACCCGTAATTTATAACCGCTGTGTCGCACCGCTATCGTGCCGCTGTTGTGCCGCGTCGCGCCGCTATCGTACCGTGTCGCGCTCGCGCCGCACCTACCGAAAGGAAACTGCAAACATCGCTTTGGAGCTGCTGGGAAGACTACCAGGTACGTGCATGTTTCACATCCTTGTGTTCTGCTGTATTCTACTCCTGTCTTTTCCACCTACAGCAGTGATCCTATTGTCATCCGCTAGTTCGTTACTACCTAAACCTAAAATACAGTCCACTACAAATTTCGAAAATATAACAACCCCCGTGAAATATAGAACTCACACCCCTCTATGGTTGAATAAGGTCCTGAACCAACCAATATTTATCACCAGTATGTGTAACTCTGAAGTATTCAGAATCACAAAATAAACTTTAGGGCTACTCTCGACCATAATTCCAATCCATAGATTATGATGGAAGTCATGTCAAGTTTCAGTACAAAATCATTCCATTTCTGTCATAATCTGGATCCAATTTGGAACAGCGATGGTCGAGAGTAGCCTTACTGAACCTGTATCAGAAGTCAGTACTTACAGCTGTTTGCATTTATGGTGAGGAAATGTGCAGACAGACACGCAAAGCATGTGTAGAACAAATCATGGATATCATCATGGTTTTGGAAGTCATTCTCACTGTAAATGATAAAGTTTAGATTAGCATCCATATAGTGATTATGTGACAATGAAACAGGTCAATCTCTTGTTTTAGAAAAAACCAGCTGTTTTTGAAAACAAGGGTACCTATTTATAGTATGTACCTACTGGCCCACTATGAGTCACAGGAACAATCCAGATTGAGATTCAAATGAAACATCTTGCAAATTATAAGCTCTACTAAATTACCGTTTAGCTAACAAAATAAATCTCCTGAATCAGCTGCTGAAAAGAATCTACAAAATACGAACCTTCGGAGTATGGCTTGTATGATTTCCACGGCATCATTTTTATCGAAAAATGGGCCGTAAATAGCAGTAAGAATAGGTTTAACTGTCGTAGACCACTCAACACTTCCTTGACCTGAAGCAGTCATGGCTAATAACATTTCAGGAGGAGGAGAAATCTGAATAAACGCCATAACCCAGATCCATCCATTGATTTTCCGAAATTCTGTTGTTTTGCATCTGACTTGCCGATTTTGTTGGAGTGGTAGACACTGACAGACGGCTAACATGAACATGACAGACCTGCTTGTTTTGACATTAATAAAGTCTGACCACGCTAGGTTTGCAGCACTTCAATTGATGGCAATGAAACCTAATGTTGGAAGTTCCAACAGGAGTTTTTGTTTTTGAAGTTATACTTCTAATGCGACTTCCAACAACGTTGCGTTACGGGATGACATAGTCTCTGTCTCTTTCTATTCGGGGGAATAGGCTAATACGCTACAAATGCTACAATCCAATATAGAGGGCAGTGTTCAGCAACTCAGCATTTGACCGCCCGTGTTTTTGAAGATAAACGACTTCCAACTGACAGCGGAGGGAATAGAAAGAGACTAATACGCTACAATAAAAATATAATAGAGTGCAGTGTTCAAGCAACTTTTTACTTTTTTTTTTGAAGTGAAAATTTAGTACTGCGTATTGGATAAGTAGATAAAAAAAATACTAAATTAATTTCACATTATACACAGAGCGATAATGAATGCGTGGCACTCGAAGTATAACTTCTCCCGCGCGTAGGGACTGCAGGCACAGGTTTTTTTTAAATATGGATCTGGCAAGACTGGCAGCACTGTTGATTAGGCTACGCATTATTTTGTACAACAAGACTAGGCGGTATGGTTTTAAAACTATAGCCTGCTCTGAGGAGAGGAGGGAAACAAAAAAAGTATTATTTTGTAATTTACTGAGGAATGACCGGAAATATTTTAGAAACTTAGGCAGAAACAGCATCTAATCCACGTAGTAAAATTGTATAGAAGAAATCTCAATAAAATGACTGATTTACAATCTAAAAAACGTAAAATACCTGAAGAAAATGGTTCAGAACTATCAGGTAAACAAAACATTCTAACCTATCACCGTATTAGTATTGTATCAAAACTCATGAAATTTCCATATTTCAGAACCCGCATCGAAAGTTACGCATATTCAGTGCCCGTACTTGGATACTATCAATAGACACGTCCTGGATTTCGACTTTGAGAAGCTATGTTCAGTATCTCTGACACGGATCAATGTTTATGCTTGCTTGATATGTGGGAAGTATTTTCAGGTAAGCGACAACGCTCTATATAGGTATAGAAACTTCCAAGAGGATTGTACTAGATTGTACCTTCTACTGTAACTACTTTTGGTTCCAAGTACTTATAATCAACTGAATCGGAATGCTTCTGAAAGTAAACAAATCAAAATACATACCTACAAACTTTAACATTGTATACCTTTCTAACAGGGCAGAGGCACCAATACACATGCCTACACTCATTCAGTGGCTGATGGACATCATGTGTTTTTGAATCTTCATACCTTGAAGTTTTACTGCTTGCCTGATAACTATGAAGTGATTGGTAAATATTTCTTATTTAGGTAGGTAATTCGAATTAACTCATTTAAAAAAATAGTCATTACTTCACCTACCACATATTAAAACTTATATTCATGGGTAACTCCCATATGTTCTATAGAACTGTTACATCTAGAACTATTAAAACTTTTTTATCCCTTATATCTGGTAACTTCCATTTGGGTAGGACTATTGAAACGAAAACTAGCCCTAATGGGCTAGTTTCAATTGTCCTACCATGGAACTACAGGAATAAAAAAGTTTTAAAAACAGTCCTATAGAACAAATGGGAGTTACCCATATTCATCAGTATGTAGTGTACTGTGTGAATGGTGTAGTTAGTCTTGCATGAAAACAATTTGTTTCAAAAAGCTCGATTGTGCATCAAAACAGCTTCGCAGTTGACAAGATTCAGTGACCATAGTTACTTACTGTACTGATTGACTATTTTAAAATGCACCCTCAAAAAAATCAACTATATTCGTCCTTAGATTCATCTCTCAATGACATCAAGTATGTCTTGAACCCAATCTTTGATGAGGAGCAGATCACTCAGATGGACACAAATACCAAAATGTCTCGGGCCACAGATGGCACTATGTACATGCCCGGCATTGTTGGCCTCAATAACATCAAGGCTAATGACTACTGCAATGTTATATTACAGGTATAATCTATATTAAATAATTTACTTACTGTAGTAATATAATAAAAATAATACATGATATCTTGTAGGCAAAAAATTGTAGCAAATAAGTCAATGAAAGTAGCTACTACACCTAAAACAAATTCATACCCTTCACATAGAGTAGAAAATAATGTTATCACAAATATTTCAGTGCCTATCCCAAGTGACACCACTCCGCAACTACTTTCTTCGCGAAGAAAACTACGCTGACGTAAAGCGACCCCCAGGGGACTCCATGTTTCTTCTAGCGCAGCGATTTGGCGAGCTCCTGCGAAAGCTTTGGAACCCGCGCGCGTTTAAAGCGCATGTTTCACCTCATGAGATGCTTCAAGCTGTTGTGCTGTGGTCTAAGAAGAGGTTCCAGTTTATAAAGCAAAGTAAGTTAAAAAGCTATCATCTTCTTATTTGAAAAACATTATCTTATTATTACAACATCATCTTATCTATATTATTTAAACATTATCTTATCTTATCCACTTCATGTTCATACTAAGTTTTGACTACCCGAAAGCCCTTGTCTCAAGCTGATGATCTTGTGGTATGGTCTAACTAAGAGATTCTAACTTTTAAAGCTAAGTGAGCGACTCTTAAGTCCTTACTACTTTGGCGATTGGATCTAATCTGGCTCTTGTAGTCGAAAGGACATTCTTACTGAGTAAGTGGGTTATTTATAAACTAGTACTTTTAACTATTTTTTTACAGGTGATCCTATAGATTTTCTGTCTTGGTTCCTCAATTCTCTGCATATGGCACTCAATGGTACTAAGAAAGCAAATAGCTCTATCATCTACAAATCATTCCTGGGTCACATGAGGATATACACAAGGTAACAAATGAGCTTATAAAAGTAGAACTTTTATATGTTTGATAGTAAACTACTGGCCAGATAATACTAGAAGACATAAGTTTTGGACTTTATCTCAAAAATATGCCTAATTACCTATTTATTTTAGCAATTTAATAAGTTTTGTTTTGCAGAAAGTTACCGCCGCCCGATGCAGAAGAAGCCGCAAAAGTAGACTTGAAAAGCGAAGAGTACAGTGAAATGATCACGGAATCTCCCTTTCTGTACCTAACGTGCGATTTACCGCCCACTCCGCTCTTCACTGACGAGTTTAGGGAAAATATCATTCCACAGGTAACACTGTATTTAATCTGGATACCTACTTAAAAATTCGTGCATTTTGTTGCTGTGGCATTAATGCCGCGGACTTATTGCCACAGCAACATCGCCTTTATTCTCACTAAGCGGCATACATGCCGCCAGCGGTATGGGCATAGTGTGCACGTGGTATAAGAAAATGCTCGTCCTGGGAAGTACTACTAAATATTTCTCTATCTCTATCTCTATCTCTACTACTCATCGCTGTGTTTCGGTTTGATGAGTGCTGGTGCAAATACAGGCAGCAGTTGCTCCATCACTTTCTAATAAAAAAAAAACATGATCTGTTAAGTTAGCTGTATGGAAAGTATCAAAATTGTATGCGTCAGCACAGATTTTAGATTTGTATAAAATCTCGCATTGAGAAGTTATGTAAAAAAATTTAAAAACGTGCCTAAATTTTCAGGTAAACCTCTACCAACTCCTATCAAAATTCAATGGACAATCTTCAAAAGAATACAAAACATACAAAGAGAATTTCCTAAAACGATTCGAAATCACGCAACTACCACCGTACTTGATACTTTACATCAAGAGGTTCACGAAAAACACGTTTTTTGTTGAGAAAAATCCTACAGTTGTTAATTTTCCTGTCAAGTAAGTGCACTTATACGACATCGTACAGCAGGTATACCGTACCTACCTAGTATACCTACCGTGTACTAGGTAGGCACACGAGTATCTACTTATTGTGTGGATTGCAGATCAATATAATACCTACCTATAGTTATAAAGCAAAGTACTGAA
The DNA here is from genome assembly GCA_947507515.1 of Eulithis testata. Taxonomy (NCBI): domain Eukaryota; kingdom Metazoa; phylum Arthropoda; class Insecta; order Lepidoptera; family Geometridae; genus Eulithis; species Eulithis testata. The sequence goes on along the minus strand of OX382196.1, from coordinate 9,794,778 downwards.
TGGAGGTTCCAACAAACAATGAACTGAATATAACCTAACTTAAGACAGGTTTTGAATGGTCTCATATTATACCCTAGAAAATTTGAACTATCAAGATGAGAAGTCTATGGTGACAATGGGTTGGCAGCGCTTATTAATTTCAAATATAAAATTATTTTGAAGCTGACTGACAATCAACGCACAGCCTAAACTATAAGTCCTAGAGGTATGAAATTTGGAGGGTCCTAATGTAGTATAGGGGTGCACTAAGGAATTTTGAAAAGTCACACTAACTGAAAGGGTCTATAGAACGCGAGCAACGCCGCGGGCGACTGCTTGTATTACATAAAGTTTTTTTACAGAAACGTAGACTTCGGCGATATCCTCACTCCAGAGGTGAAGGCAAAACATAATGGCAAGACTACATACGAGCTCGTAGGTAACATCGTGCATGACGGAACTCCTGAGAAGGGTACATACAGAGCGCATGTACTGCATAAACCTACCCAGCAGTGGTGAGTCTTCCACAGAAATCCAATACAATTGGGGTCTATGGGAATGATGACATAGAAAAGCTTGCAGGCAGTTGTGGAAGGGAAGCCTGAACATCGTTATTTCTGTAGGTAAATCTATAGTGACACCCAATCTGTTCAGCAGTAAACTTCTCAGGATTATTACACTGTAAATTCAGTAGGAATACCGTCAGCAATACAGATTTAAAATCTGCCGTACATAACATGTTGGTTTGAATCTTTTCAGGTATGAAATGCAAGATCTTCATGTGACCAGTGTATTGTCCCAGATGATTACCCTTACAGAAGCATACATTCAAATCTATGAACTAAAGCAGGACTGACATAATTATAGGCGATAAATGAAACAAAGTTTTACACATTGTATTTTATTTAGTACATTACATCGACATACAAATGGCTATTTTAGAATTAGAAAATCCCAGTGGTCTGTGGAATGACCGTTGCGCTTACAATAATGCTTATTTCATAATGTGAATATATTATTACATAAAATGTATCGGAATCACAATTTCTATTTGACACAGACAAATCTTGTCGTTATATTTGTAAAGTTCAGAAAAGTCCAAGATTAAAATACTTTGCTATATAAAACTACTACATTACCAGTGGAATACAAATGCAGACTAGAGTCGAACAACTCGTACTGAGAATAGATGGCATTATACCTAGTTTGTGGTATACCAGTCAAGACAAACCTTATAGGAGCGAACAGCGAATACGCTGAAAAATATCGCGAAGTTAAGCATTTGTGAAGGATAACTCTCGTGCTATCGCAATCTCGTACTGTAGCATTTTCATACTACGCTCAGATAACAGTTTGTCTAATATGGTGTGGAGCCTTATCCATAGAAGAAGTCACGCGGAGCGTATGATCTTACGAGTTGTTACCAAAGTGTATCGGTACAAAACAATTTTGGTTCCGTTAATTTCTAAGGAACTTCTTTTATGGAAGGGACTTTAATAGTGACCCTTGATGAGCTTTGGCAATGATAAGGCCCCTTTCCCAGTAACAGCTTTGCGTGGACCCTGAACATGGCTGAGATCTTTCAGTGGCTCTCACCCCTCTTTCCAGCTACTCGTTTAAACTCCCCCATATTCGTGGTAGAGATTGGTGAGCCGTAGAACGCGAGATGATCAATCTGCGTCACATCCCCCCCTGATTGATTGTCTTTTATAAACAGCTGTAGGTTCTGGACGTTTTGGAATTTCACGAATTTGAGCGGGATGGGGTTGCCTTCCAAGTCACTTGGAGATAGCCTGGAAAAAAGAAACAAACTCTTAGAATTATTTACCCAATGGAGACCAATCTGTGTCAGAACACAGATTGGTTCAGCTGTTCAAACTAAGGTTTGTATGCTGATAAAATGACATGATACCTCAAATTACCTCCATAAAAATGGTCCAAAATCTGATACTTGAGTTTTGTATAAAAATCTACTCAACTCCATGCTTCAGTCATGCAGTGGCTTTTGCATGAATACAGCCTGCGATCCTCATGATGATGAATTAACTATCATAAAACACTTACTCCAACTCCTGCACAGATGAGTTGCCTGCTGCCTGATCAAAGTCCAGAGTTCTTGGCTGATTGATAAACAATTTGATGACCTTGGGTCCCTTGTCTGCTGGTCCCTTCACTTTCAGTGAGTGGACTTTCACCAACTGCAAAAAAAAGTATAACATATTTTGGAGAAAATAAAATGTAAACCATAAAAATTAAAAACATCATCATAGTGGAGACCAATGATGCCTATTATGGTTCACTGACCCTTTTGGTAGAAAAATACTTTATTCTACACGCAAAAGAAAAACATTACACACAAGAAACATAATCTTATCATCAATAGTAGCAATTTATTCTAGACAATTTTTGAATGGACAGGTATCATTATGTATAAGATGTGCTGTGCTAAATAACATTTTGCTTTGGTTACTGACAAATCTGAGCTCTTTGAATTTTATTAGCTGCCTTGATAGTGATACAATTTTTGTATACATATTTATCTACTATATTACTCAGAAAGCTGCCAGCTTAAAATGGAACAGGGCTTAACACGTCTGTCGGATATCACACATTCTTTGTTAAACAACAATGAAGTGGGCCCCTAACAATGATAGACCACCTCATAGCAAGACTGAGATGACGGAGCAATCTACACTTATTTATGAAAGAATGGCTATCAATAGCACAGGATAGGGACACTTAGAGGGGTGTTAGGAAGGCCTTAGCCCTGCAGTGGGAAGATGCAGGCTGAAAATAATAGGTAATAATATCTGCTGAGTTTTCACCAGCAGGCTGCTAACCTGGTTGAATGATATATTGATAATAAGCTGCTCATCACAGTCGCTTTCCAAATAGCCGCCAGCACTGGTCAGACAGTGCACCATAGGGTGGTCATCGGCTTCATTCAGGCACTCGCACTCACTCTTAGTGATAAAAGTACCGAGGTCCATCTGTAAAAGTTCAATAAATGTTAGTTGTTGAACGCTGGCGTTTTTTTTTTAATGTTTTTAGTTTTACTTTTTGAATGTTGATATAGGTCCATTGAGTGGTACTATGTATTAAAAAAAAATGTAAATAAGTAACATATTTTATCAGCATAGTTTGGGACTACAGTGAATTTTGTTATATGTTCAAGAATATTTATGTATTGGGATTTATGCAGAGTTCATTAGATTTAAATTGAATAAATTGAGTTTAGAAGCTGAATACAAACATTTTCAATACAATAACTATCAGACTTACATTACTAGAAGCGCTCGTGGCGTAGCTTACTTAGCCAATCTTAATCGATAATCTAAGTTAAGCAACGTTCTGTGGGGTCACTATATGGATGGGTGACCGTTAGTGGCGTTTACATCTGAGCGCTTCCGTGCTTCGGAGGGCACGTTAAACTGTCAGTCCCGGCTCTAGCAGTTGTTAAGCCACGACGGAGGCCTTAAGGCGGCCTAACAACTCCGTCACCAGAGTTGGCCACTAGCTCATAAGAGATTGCTTGCTATCAGACTTACATGACCAGCAACAGAATTATCCTCATCTCCGGCTTCTTCGGTGCCATAGTACTGTCTGACTTTGTTCTCCAAAGCCGAGGGATCAGCTCCCTGCAGCCTGTCAATCCGTGTCTGCAATATTAGTTGGAATTGGTATAAATAATATTTTGTAATTTTCAACTTCATTATCACTTCAGTTACATCTACAAGAAAGCAAGAAGTAAGTTAGATAGTTTAAAAGATATATTTGTCACCCGGTTTCTGTAGAATATGAACGTGGGCATCGCGCTGACGCCCTGTGCCCCTGCAGTTTCCGCACATCGGTCCACGTCAACCTTTAGGAACACGGCTCTGGGGTATTTAGCTGGAAGTTGCTCGAAGATCGGAGCGATTCTCTGGCACGGCGGACACCTAAACATACCATAAAACACGATAGAGCATGTCTACAGTCCAACTGTTGCACCATGACTCGGAAGTTTTATCACCATCTTACCATGTCGCTGTAAAATCAACCACCACAAGTTTGGTGCCGGCGCTTGCCATTTCGGTCTGAAAATGGGCCTCATTTTCAATAACTGTCGCTAAACCCATGGTTTCTATACTAAAATAATACAATTTCCCCTAAAAATTAAAATCGACAAATCGACAACAAACCCGGGAATGACACTTAAAAATTTGATGATTGACAGGTTTTTGTCTCATTGACATTGACATGACATCGTAACTGAATGTAGAATGTCATGTCAATGTCTGAATGTTGTATTGCCATGTCAGAAATAAATTGTCTTCAACAAAGATCACAGACTAAATAATAGTCGTAATCGACTAAACTCGTAGAAACTAAAATAACGCGGTCGTTGAATTGAAATCACGTTTGTTAAAAAACGTAATAGATAGCACTTTATTAAACCGAAACGAGTTCTAATACGAAAACGAATCGATTTTGTATTGTATTGGTAGAAGTAAGCAGATAAGTTATTTCCATGGCGTTGGACTTCAGTTTCTTTTCAGTTTTATATTTTATAGATCTTTAGGTAGGTCTCCTAGCTAAGCCTCCTCACTACACCACCACGTTTGGGTTGGCTGGCAGACAATGCTTTCAGCATTAAGTCCACCCTTTGTAACAAATTTATAATTTTGTGCAATAAAGTATTAAATAAATAAATAAATAAAAATAATCTAGACTCGTTCAGGTAGGGTAGGATTCAACAAAACAAAACAAACACGAGACACTCGCCCGGGGCGATAATTAAATAGACCACCGTATAACAGACTCACGGCTTATCCCGACAATAATTTATTTGCGGCTCTCCAAATCACGCACGCCACCCGATTCCTTTTATTCGGATTTATTTCATTTTGTGGACGAACGGGATTTACCTATTTTCGGAAAAAGGACAATCAGGATGGTAGAGGGTAGGTAAGTACCTACGCAGATCTCGCAGGTCCTACTTACTGTACCTATAGGTAGGTAGGTAGGTATAGGTAGGTACGGGTGTACCTAAGTACAGTACAAATGAACCGAAAACCTTATTCACTACCTACCTAGGTAGGTAGTGAATAAGCAAATAATAGAATCTTATTTTGTTTCAGTCTAAAGTTCTTTATATAAATAAAGTTTCTACCTTCAGGGTGCTTCAGGTAAATATAAATGGCTGCAAAAGCTAAAGTAAACCAGTGTTTAGATAGGTAGGTACTTAACTACGCTGGTGTCTAACAATTATCCGAGAAACTTAATAATTTTCTTCAATTTTCCAAGCTTAAGTTGGCACTTCGTTTTCACCTAAGCTCGCTACCGACCAAAGTCCCTACGGCTTAAAAAAATGGCCAAGATGGCAGAACATTAAATTACGAAAGTGTTCATCTAGGTACTTCTAGTGAAACAACCAGTGTGGGACACAAATTGACATTGTAAAAGCTACGCTAATCGACAAAAAGTACATAGCGTAACGTTAACTAGTAGTATTTTTGAATAGGTACCTACTAGGTACATAAGTACATTTATGTGAGTGTTAAAAAAGAGTTAAAAAATAAGATTCACACACACGGCAGTTACCCAAAATGACGACGACGAAGAAGACGGCTCCAAAATAGTTGTGAAAAGCCCTTGAGTTGGAACAACAATTGAGTTTTCCGTTTTGCTAAGATGACGGAACCCTAAAAACGATTTTCATTCAATTCATCTGGCTTTGCGGTCGAGATAAAACCCACGGGGTGTGAAAAATAACATCAGTTTTTATTCGAATTCAGTCCTAGAATCGTGCTCCTGAAAATATGAAAACTGTCGGAAAATTTTACAAATAGTAGCGATGCTATTTTCAAAAAAGTTTATTTGTTCAGTTTGGATTTCTTTATTTTTTTTAAATAATGAAATCCTTGCCGATAGATTATCAGAAAACTGTAAAGTTCAGGATTTTCTATCTCGTAACGATTTGCGTGTTTATTTGATTTCGTTGGAGCGTATTATTAAATTTTCATACCATTCTAGAGACGACTTGGATTTGAATTATAGTTTTGGATTATTTCTTGTAACTGGTAAGATGGTTGAAAAAAAAAAGTTCACCAAGAAGACACCAATTCCGGACTCGTGCTTTCGAAAAACGAACAATGTATGGAACGGGGGTCAAAATTTGAATCACGTTTTATAACAAACGAGATTTTCAATGTGTAATTTTGGTAGAATGGGATTTCCGCTTCTTTTTACGTAGGAACTACGTATTACATAATTCTTTGCCTTGTGGTAGAGATAAATGTTGCAGTAGTGAAGTCACGAGTCCGAAAATATGTAAGAAATATTCATTTTCAAACGATTTCTTTTAAATTTTGTAGTAAATCTCCAGCCGTTTACGATAGACGATTCAATACCAGCCCCACTACGAAACCACTTAAGAAGGTTACTGAAAATAAATGCTAAGACATTGCACTTTTTCAATGACAAAGAAAATGATAGTGATGGAAATCAAGTTAATTATAAAAGTAAGTAAACTAAGAAATATTTTTATCGTTTGATTTATATACAATTGTTAGAGTTTGTTAACAATTGTTAAAAAGTTTTTTTTAACCAAGTATTCGACTTTTTTCAGTTTCAACGTTTTTTAAAAACTCTAAATCATGGTCCAGGCGGCTAAAAAAGTTGCACCCTAAATTAACCCTAAAAGGGCTCGATTCCAATCGCAACCGCGTTTATCCAGATTGGAAGAATTATGTTAAAAACGTTGATGACATCGATAAGTGGGAACCAAGTCCTCAACAATCAGGTAAGTTAATAATGGTTTAGTGTTTGCTCGTTGTTTCATATCAGGTGCTCACAATGTTTAGGCGTTAGATATATCACTTGATCACAGATTTGTAGGGTTACTCCTTGGCCACCGTTCTCAGTTCCGGGTTTCTGATGTCAAAATTCGTGAATCTGTTTGGAACGCTGGAACGAGAGTATGTAACCCTAGAGCTCTACATCCGATGAAATTAAAAAATAATAATCAAACAGCTACCTAGAGTCCTTTTCATGAAAGAAGTCCCGCGGAAATTTCCGGAACTAAATTTTAAAACTAAATATTAAATTAGTTGTCAGGTGCTGTTAATGTGTTCGGATGCTAGTGCGTTTTTATTTGGTTTCTGTGATCAAAGTCTTGTTTTCAATGCCTAAAGTTGTTAAAAGTGCTGCCCGAGAAATAATACTTAAGGTCGACTACAGCGACGCGTCTGCGGGACTTCTTTCATGGAAAGAACTCTACACAAGAGACTAAGAAGTGAATAGGTAAGTACCTAAATAATAATGTTTCAAATTTTAGATTTATGCATGGCATCCTTAGCGGAAACTGAAGAAAACCGACCAAAATGTAGAGTCCCCGACGATTGCTATAGAATCTTAATAACTGGCACTAATTTCGGTTACGGACTCACTCACAGGTAAGCACAAAATAGAAATATAAAACTTGAGCTGCCTTCATGGTTCCACTCCACTGCAGGGCTAAGGTTTTCTCCGAAATACTCTCGGGTATCCAACTATTCCATAACGTAAAAACCGAGATCGGATTGCCAACCACTTTTTGGCACTCATATTACTTAGCGGTAAATAAAAATGCTAAAGTTCTATTTAAAAAATGCGAGAAAAGCTTTATTTCTCCCGATTTACCTTTACCATAGATCATTATAATACTATACTAGCCTTTACTAATGAGGTTTTATTTTACAGGCTTTTGTTTCTTCTGTTTGCCCACTTTGGGCGTAGTTGTACTGTATTCTCAGCAGTGCAGGATTATAAACTAAGGCGGAGGTTCTGCAAAATGATGCATACTGAAGCAGAATACATCGCCTATTATGGATACCAGCATGTTGACTTGATGTTTGAGCAAAGTAAGTAATCTTTTATACTGTAAAGTAGCCTAAAGAACATGACAAACGGCTGAAGGTCGATTCCCTTCATACCATAAACAAACCCCTTTATTTTAATAAAAAGTACGGAAGCCCGGGTCAATCGCGACGAGCTATATTCCTCAAAATAACTATTTACCATCCAACAACTTTCATACATTTTGTAGTTGCTCACAGTATAAGTTCAGCTGGCAGCAGCCAATCGTTATTCGCTACAGAAATACGCTACGCCAATAATTTATTTTGCAGTTGCACTTTGCACTCTAGACGGCCACACCGAGTTTTTACATCGAACCTGGCTAACCAACCTCCTTCGCTACCAAACTCCTTACGGCTGCTTCGGCCAGCGCCTTCCAAGCGACCAAATCCTCGAGGGCAGTGATGTGGTTAACTGGAAACATGACATCATGAATGGAACCTGCAACGGGCATGTCACTGCGGTGGCTGCGGCGTCCATTGCTGCTGCAGTTAGATTCATAACGGAAACCTATGGCTAATAGCAAGACTTGGTTAAGCTAAATAATCCTGCGTATATCACTGTTGTAATTATTCAAATGACTAGGAATGTCGTTCCGATATGAAATGCCAGGTCGGAAATTAAAGTGTGCAATCCAAATATTAGTTTTGTATGCCCAGAAGGCTCTACCCTGAGGTGATAATATTTTCATGTAAAGGAGACTTTAGACTCTCACCAAAATTTCGTATCTAGTGGAATGAAATGAGGATTCGTAGAAAGTTTGTTGCCAGAGCTTTTATTCCCCCTTTTGGACTTTTTCAGAAAAATTGATCTATTGTTTTTTTATAATTTTCAAAAATTAAAAAATGCCATATTTTTACCATGGTTTTAGAATAGCATTCGCATAGCAAAATTACTCATTTAGCTCCCCAATACCCAGGTAGTAGGTATTATTTTTAATATAATTTGGTAGGTTATAAGCTGGCTCTATCCAAATATTTCCCAAAACTGGTCCAGCGTGTTGTGAGTTCTACTTTGCAGAATATAGTAGTAAGTAAACGACACAAAATAAGTCCCTTCCTCGGTTTTAAGGTCTTCAATATTGAAAGTGACACTTGTTGACCTCGCTACTTATTAATACTTTATAGAGAGCCAATGTCGCCCGGATGCGAGGTAAGAACCATTAACTTCCGGTTTGCAAGGGAAGTGATCAACGTAGAAGCAGGTGTGTGTGCTCACTTCCGAAAGGGTAAAGTAAAAGCGCTGTTGGTAGGCTGTGGCATCGTTAATGAGGAGTATGGTATGTTATATACCAGAGTTGGCCACTACCTAACTCATATGAACTTACTTACGTATAAATGAGTTTCAGAGTTATTGAACTACAGGACAAAGAAAGATCGACGACGAACCTAAGAAACTCAATTTTTAGTAGGTAAGTATAACGTTTTTAGGCTAGATGAGGCATGAAAATTCCAAGCTCATTATAGATTAGATTATTACCTAGGTTAAAATATTTTGTACACATTTTTTTATATACTTACCTACGTATTTTTAAATATGGTAATAAGCACTCTTAAAAGTAAGTAAAATACTATTTTTTATGTGTATTTAAATGCCTTTAAAAGCGTTATAAAAGTAAGTGGCGATCGAAAACTCATTACGTGACATGTCGCTTCTAAATCGATCATTAGCAAGTTATTCACGCAGTGATTGGTATGTGTGAACCATACGCAGATCACACAGTTCAATACATTTCAAAAACACGTTGGTCTTTACGCTTCTGTTTGTACTTAAAAATAATATAAAACCTTTCTATGTCAGGCATGATACTTACCCATAGACGTAAACGATACTCTATAAAACTATGTTAGTACCTACTTAGCATACAATATTTTTGTCGGTATACGGCTAACAAATGGACACAGACCTGCTGGCCTGAGATGCGCACCGCGAGATATTTGTCATGTCGTTCTGTCAAAATGTAAGCATTTTGTACCAGTTTAGGAACTATTGCATTATCTGTGGTACCTAATGGTGTCGACAAAACGTGCTATAATGTACACTTTTGACACTTCTTAGTCCACCTCTCCGAGGACGAGATAATAGTCATGCAGAAATATCAAAAGTTGAAAATTGAAAGGCGCGGTTTTTCGACAACATTACTACAGATAACGCAATAGTTCCTAAACTGGTACAAAATGCTTACATTTTGACAGAACGACATGCCAAATATCTCGCGGTGCGCATCTTAGGCCCGCAGATCATATAATACTATGCACACAGATCAGTGAGACACGAGTTGAGCGACTGCTTTAATTATGTGCCTGAAAGAGTTTAGAAAACTAACCTAATCTGACAGCGCTAAAATTATAGCCGTCTCTATCGTTTCCGTTTATGAAAAAGAGACGACAGCATTTTAGAGTTTAAAAAAATCCAACAAAAAAACCTGGCATAGTCTGCAACTACTGAGTTCAGCATGTTGGATGAACCCCATTTGAGACTAGTCTTACGCTTTGCATTATAAAAAAAATCCGCAATGGTAAATGTTTAGAAAAGTTTCAAAGTACGTACGTGACTAACTATACAATTCCTTTCAAACGAATCGTGATATGAATTTTGCAATCAATCAACGTCACTGATTCGTAAATCAAAAATACGAATGCCCTCTATGGCCTAATTTACTTGTAACGAATTAAAATTCGTTGCAAGTTCCCCTGGGACCATTCTCTACTACCTACTTATTCATTGTTTAACGATAACGGTAGGCAGATGGGCTGTGCATTTTAAATTTGACTAGTGAATTGCACGTGGCTTCGTTTCCGTAATGGTTTTTCCAAAATTTTACAGTGTCTAAAGTAACATAAGTCTTTTTCTGCCCACTTCTGATTTTTTTTAGTCTATTTCTACTAGACTAAATAAGTATCTAGAATAATTTAAATCCTGCAGTAAATATTGTTGGTTTATCAATTGCCAGTCAGTAGCTAACACAATATTTCAGTGTTTAGTTTATTTAAATGACTGAGGCTCCCAATTTCGTCAATGAAATTAGTTGTTCTTCTACGAAACAGAATCTAATTATACCGAAGGTAACTGCAGTATCCAAAATTTTAAGAGTCTAATTATCTGAAGTTACTTGGGTGGGATAGTGCAACCAAATATACACTCGAGGGCAAAAATTCCGAATCATCTAATAATACTTGGAAGTCTGGAAGAGTATGAATGCTCGCGTAGTGAAATTAAATAATAATGTAATTACTACAAATTTATACAATTACTTATCTAGTGTTAAACTGTCTTCTATTCATGGTTTCCACGATATGCAAGTTCTATAATAGATGGTCCAGAATTTTTCCTCTCGACAGTAGTTTATAAGAATCGAAACAGTTAGAAGCTACTGCATCAAAATATAAACGGGCTGTTCATAGGCTATAATCATTAATTTAGTATATGTTTGGTGAATACCTAATGTGTCCAAACCACATAGGTATTGATAAGTAAAATAATACAGAAGTCTATTCTGTATTATTGATCGACATGATCGTGCCAAATGAGTTGAAACTTTTGTAGATTTATACTAGGTATGATAAAATACATATAATATACTTCGTACTTTCCTGCTTCGTCACGCTTGAGTGAGATCATTTTATTGGGAGTCAGTTCATGGACATACTTACTAGGTACTCATTAACTTTTTAAAATTATTAATGCAAAACATATGCGGGTATGTTTTATGTAAGCTTAAAAGAAAACCGCTAAATCCAGAAAAAACTAAATGAGCACTAAATACTCGCCTATCATGGTAGGTACCTACAAAAGTAATGAAAAAGTAATTTTGCCATTACTTTTTACTTATTAGTAAAGGAAGGTACCTACTTTAATTGTTTAATTTGAGAAGCTACCACATAAAACTGCTTTTAATAATGTACTCTAACACAATGATAAAAGTCTGGCCGGACGCTTATTTAGCCACGTGTACGTGTATAGATCCTAAGACCTATAGTACGTGCCAAATAACACCGAAATACAGGTCATTCACCCACCTTCACCACGATGTTGCAAAATTCAATTTATGAATGGCTAATTCTGTCGCTTTCCATACAAACCTGTCGCTAAGATGGTAATCGCTCGAATCTCGTAGTACTGTTTGTTTACCATACATAAATTGAATTTTATGACATCGAGGTGAAGGTGGGTGAATGACCTGTATTGCGGTGTTATTTGGCACGTACTATAGAAGCTTGCTTTTAGCTTAAAAAAAATGCTATCATTACGAATAATAATCTTGAATGTATTGCAGTATGGGCGGCACAAATCATTTCATTAGCCCACTCTGGAGTTGATGACTAACGTATCCTTGAGTCGGATGCAACGATGCATACATTAACACTATCTTCATATCCTTACACATGATGTATCAACCTCAATGTCTGCGGTATGCCGCAAGCAGCATTTTTTTTATGTTTTACAAACTTGTATTATAACTAAGGTAGGTTACCTGCCTTAACTAAGATAAGTGATACCTACCGTACGTATCACTAATAAAGTTAATGAAGTTACATTGTCACTAATAAGTAAGTAATGTACGAATGAATATCATTTTTTTTATTACTATTAGATTTTTATGTTCCAAATCCTTTAAAATTTGCAACTGGTTTTCTGGTTAACTTATCAAGTAAAAAAAAATGTACCTATGTCAATAATATTGTAAAAAAAAACAATGTTTGACCTACACTTAACAGTAACATAGCACATCATATTTTTATAAAGTTTAAGAAAAATATAGTAATAAGGATATTGTGACTAAAGCTACTAACACCCGTACCAGTAGGTAAACATTTTAGAAACTGCCAAAGTATAGAGCTGGTTTATTTGAATAATTCTCAGTTGTTAGGTAATTGGAAGCAAAAAAAAAGAATCTTTCTTTAGGCACTAGTAAATCATATTCTCAAAGTCCATCATGTTTTTTTTTATATGAGATTAATTTCATCATCTCTCTTTTAGTGTTCCGGATGCTCCGGCAACTGTGATGCAGCATAGTTCTATCGTTTGCAAGAGCCTAAAGCAGTATTATGCTATTGCAGACACTATTGTTGTACCAAACAATAAGTTAGGACACCCACAGACGCTACGTGGAAGCCAATGACAGCACGCAAGGTGCTATTTATTTGAGAATCTTAATTAAATTGTCCTTTGTACACCCGATAGACTGACGGGGTATTGTTATAACAAACATTGCCCAAAGTCGTTCTTTCTACAAATATAAAATTTTGGTTCGATGCGCGATTTCGTCTGCGTCTCGTCTTTCTGTTGATTTTCCGGGATAAAACATAACCTATCAGACCTATGTGTTGATCTAGGTACTAGTATAGTATTATATAATCTGTGATCTAGGTTAAAACTATACAGAATGATCCAAGTAGTGACGTTCGAAGAAGAAAATTAAATTCCCGCTACCCGGGTGTATCTAAAAATACGTACCCCGATGTATGTTCCCCGATATTGTGTAGTTTTCGAGTTAGTATGGTTTTTTAACCATACCTAAAATATAATATGATAAAACTGTACCTAAATGGACAATTTTTTGTGAACTTTATTTTTTATTTTTTAATTTTGTTAAATAAATAAAATGTATTAAAGTAGAGTAGGCATCATTTTAAAACCAAAAACCTACCAACAATATAAGTACTTAACCTAAACTATATGTAAACTTACTTAATTGTGGACTAAACTGACTTGCTGGACTTGGACTAGGTAGGCGCCTTTATTCAGGAATGCAGTTGGCCTTGGTGACGTCACGAGGAAGCTATTCGAGTCCGGTCACGAAATGGAGCATTTCTCGGTATCTAATACAGTCACATCTAGATAGGTCTTGGACTCCCCTGTTCCTGTCTAGTCGATTAGATTCATGCATTTTAGAACTCATTCTGTTTTATTTCTTTTTATTGAGCTTAAAGATGGTCTACTATGCTTATGCGATATTATGAAGTCTGTGTTTCGAGAAATCACAAATTATGAGCATTATGTGCAGCAGTGGATCGCCTTAGGCTGATGTGATGATAAGGCATGGGATGATGATTTAATAGATATCATTTTAAAAACAAACTTGTAGATACATGTGCTGAAATGAAAAGATATCGAGGTCCCATTTCAGGCTCAAAATAGTAGATTATTATACAAGGGGATAAAGCAGTGTCTTCTGTCGCGGGTGACGATTTAAATCGCGAGCGTAACGAAGGACTCGAAGTTTACTCCTAAGCGTAGCGAGGGTGTTAAAAACTTAAATCACGAGCGAAGCGAGGGATTTAAGACGAGTCCTGAGAGTAGCGAGGGATTTAAGTTCACCCAAGACTAAGACAGCTTTATCACCGAGGAAAATACTCTACTTTTCGTACCATTTGCGAAACAATTAACACAATAATAATATGAGATAGCATTTTAGAACATTAACTTATTTATAAAAATAAATTAAAATAAACTTAACGTTTATGTATTTGAAGAAAACAAAAACGCGGCATTTTCCTAGACTAATATTTTTTTTGTCGGAAAAGCAAAGGCATCAAGCTCATACGGCCTGCATAATAAATGCGTATTCCTTTTTCAAAAAGATGTATAATGCTTTGTACACAAACTCAATAGTGTAAACACAGATGTAGTTCAGTATAAATTGTATTCCAAATTTAAATCACTTTCTCCCCCTAGAGGATGAAAGAAATCCAGTACAATTTTCTCTCCCTGTTTTTAACAGATTAAAAATGACTATTGTTATGTTCGCTTTTTGTGGCATAGAATGTCACTTTTTTGAGCAAGTGGTACGAAAAGGAACATTACGAGTAGGTATACTAAGGCACCAATGTACAACTTATTGTGTCAGTTAACTACATTACAAGTGCACCTAGCTCACCTCAAAGTTTGTAACTATGCGGAAGGTATAATTGAATCACAACTTCATTACAAATGTCATGCCGAACCTAAATACCACGAATCCAAATCATAGTTATGTTGCCAACTGAGAACTCGATCCTTATAGCATAGGTATGTCAACAGATGGGTAAGATTTGATCGTTTCTAAAATTTTTTACCTTATCTTGAAGTCTCCTATAGCCACTTGCAAATTGCGTCTCTGAATGCAATTTTTGAACTTACGACATTACGAATAACAATATTTTATTTTCTACTTCAAATTACCCTGAGCCTAAAACTTAGGTAAGTACCTATCGTGTATGGAATTCTAACATGTTGGATAATCTAAAGGCTGACAAGAAAATTGTGATTTTCCGTTCAAGAGCTTTCAAGTGATCATGAAAATGTTAAGATAAACATAAAAACTACTTAAAAATCTCAAAGACTCTGTGAGGTTGTCAAATTTTAGGCACAAATCTCACACTTCACCATCTCGCTGGCATAAATCCACGATGCTCTGTGACGCAACGCGCGCGGGCAATTGTTGCGTAAACTTTTTAGCATGCCGTCTGAGCTTTCATAAACATTCGAAGAAGCACCCGAGACTTTTGTTCCATTCGTACCTTGGTAGGCCGTGAAATTGACACACTATCAACTGTCAATTGTCACACACGGTAGCGAATGGCGAACGACGTAACCGAGTTTGGCGATCCCGTTGCAATAGTGATTTTTTTGTTCTGAGCACCGTTTTATTTGTCAATTTGACTCTGTTATTGACAAATAGAGCGTGAAATTTTAATGTTTGATTTTTTTCAATAGTTTTCCAGATTTACCTCATAAAAATAGTACCTCTAATAAAAAAAAACACACAAGCATACAAAACATACACAATTAATTACGATTACTATTTATAGGGATAAGTGCATATTATTTAAATCCGATTAGGTGCCTGCCTCAAACTAACGTGTTAGTATTCAAAATATTTTTGCAATCGAATTTAGGAAATCTCGCAATTTTATTTCTACTTTAAATTCCTTGGACAGGGTCACCAAATTGGCCGTAACTTAGTATTTATCAGCGGTTGATCACCATGTCACCCTCGCTGTTATGTAAAGAACTGAGTTACAAGGACGTGTGCACACACATACTAATACACGCGCGTGCATACATACAAATGCAGACGGTCGTTGACCTATAGAATTTTCGAGAATACCGTACTGTTCCTATTTTATTTAAATTTCCATACACAAATATTTATGAATGGATGGCTTGACTATGACTTTAATATACAAAATTTTTTATTCGAAAAAACTAAAAATTCAAGGAACTTAAGAAAAAATTCTACACCAGATTTTATTTGATAATACTAAATCGGTTTAAAAATTAGTCTGCATACTACAAAGCACTGGGAGCGCGTTGATATCTTTTGTATGAAAAACTTATTTTTTACCAAAATAATTGCACCCTACCTATTATATACGCGAAAGTTTGAAAGTATGTTTATTACTCTTTCACGTAAAAACTACTGATCCGATTTGGATGAAATTTGGAATATATTGTACGTGACCTGGATTAAAACATAGGCTACTTTTTATCCCGAAAAATCAACGGGATCCAACGGGACGCGAACCAAGTCACGGGCGGCACCTAGTTTAAAATAATTTCTTCGTAAATTCCTTATTTTAATTGTATTAATTTTGAGTATTCAAATGTTTATAGTTTCGACGATCTAAATTGTATAAAAGTCAGGGCTATTTTTAATTTCGTAATAACTTGTGAGCTCAGTTGACATTTAACAAGTGATGAATATTAATCATCTCAGATGTGTTTGTCATTAGTGATTCGTTCATTAAATTCATCAATAGCGTAGTCTTAAAATTATAAAATCTTAGGATTTTTATTATAGCTTCGTTATACGTAAATACAATATTATAATACACATAATTCTTGGTTCGACTTCTTGTCACAAGTCTGCAAGTGACGTGCCATTTGGTGTTGTGACGTGACATTTGGTGTTGTGACGTTTCACGATTTTCTGTCACCTTTACAGTCTTGATAGCTAAAAAATCCTCACTTTCTTTTGAATTAGGGGCTTCAACCGTTGATGATTACTTCAATAAAAACTTTTATAGCCTTTCGCTGAGTTTGCAACGTTTCGCACAGCCAAATCTTGGTTCCGATCAAAAACGCTCATAGAATGGTAACGAGATTCTTATTCAAATTTTAAAAAACACGTGAAAGTGAATAACATGGCATATAAGGTGTATTACGTAGATATTATGCGTAATATGTTTTGTTAGTGCTTGTACCGGTTACCGCATGATAACTTCCTTCAAGATGAAATTTTAAAGATTTGGTTGTGCCTCATATTACCAAAGTTTCAATATTCTGAGAGTTGTGAATGACGTTTTAGCCTAAGATCCGCTATACAAAGATTTGCAACTATTTTATTATCAATTAAATATGTCAATAAATATATTGCAAATGGGTTGTCTAAAAAATTTCAGCCCAGAATATGATTAATTAAAAATTTCACTTCTTAAACCTCGACAACAAAGTAAGTTTTCTGCCTAAAGTGCCCCGACAAGTGTAGGCATAGTTGGCCTCCTGACGCTGTATAAATCATCTTCAATAGATGTAAAGTCCTATTATTATTTCTGCTTATCCATCGAACTATTTCAGGAATCTTTAGGTATAGGAAGGAATATAACGAATGTAGATAGTTGGCCAATCACCAGCTACAATCTGGAGAGAGTCCAACCTGGTAACAAGATGGATTGCCGATTTATTGGCAAACATCTTGTTTTGTACGTAGCACGTAATGTTAGTCAGCAAAGTCAATAGAACCCTCAGCGGGCCGTTTGTGACTTGCGTCATAGTAAAGATGATTTATATAATACTAGCTTTTGGCCGCGATTTCGTTCTCGACCCGTTTAATTCTGTTGATTTTCCAGAATAAAATGCATGTGTTAATCCGTTACGAACCTATATTTATTTCATATCGTTTCTTACGATATTAACTACCTACTTATTAATATCTCCACCGAATGTATTCGCTGGATTATCTTTTTGTATTTTTTTTCTAAACTAACCTAGTTTGACAGCACTGAAAATGCTGCCCCTTTCTCATAAACTAAAACGACAAAGGCGGCTGTAATTTTAGAGCTGTCAGATGAGGTTAATTTAGAAAAATACAAGAAGTTAAATCGATACTGTTGAGGAAGTTGGCTGCGATTTAGCTTTAGTATGAATTTTAAGGAAGAAGGGAAATAAGCCTTTACCCCAAGAATGGGTGTTAGAGACTGGTTAGATAAGTAAAAGATTACTAACTTATCAAAATTCGTATGTATTTTATTGCTTACTTAAATGTTTAAACAAGTATATACGCTCAAGGTAACTTAGTATTGTGGTATTGTGTAAAGTTTTAAACAGATGATTCGACATATATGAGTAATTAGAGATGCGCTAAGCTTGTAGACTAACTATAATTAATTTATTAACCGTAGGTCATAAGTCGCGGGGATTATGATAGGTAGATAGATACCTACATGAGATTGCCTAACTTCTAAATGTCAAGCATAGATCTACATATCGCATGACCGGCACCTTCCATTTTATGAAGTCAAATGTTGTAATATTTTACCATTCATAATTTATTTTTAAAAAAGCAAAACAGCGGTGACTTTTTTGACACACATTACCATTTGATGCAGGTAATACGACAATTTATTAGTAGGCATTCGCTTATGCCCTTTGTTCTTCCCAATGTTATAAAATGAAGATAAATTTCCTATACTAAAATCAAAATCATGTTCCCCATGTTCACAATTGCTTCAAAGTCACAGTGGTCATATCGAACAAAACATAATCGGTCAACCACAATCATTTTCATACACATGTACCGTTCTAAAGTGCGGCCAATAGGGACATTGCGAGGCAGGTCACACCGCGCTTCCGTTACAGTAGTCTGATCTAACTATGACATTTTTACCCATGGGGAACAAAGTCGGTCATGCTTTGTCTACCCGCCGTAACACGGACACACTGTGTAAGGATTTCATGGACTACTTACGGGTTAAAGTTCTGATTGTATGGACTAATGCTCTAGTTTTTGAAGAGTCGTGATGTTATTAGTTCAACGGTTTCTTAGGACATAATTTTGCTGAATATATCCCAGAAATACGAGTATATATAAATAAATATAAATAAATAAATATTCACGGACACTTAACACAACGCCTTCTAGTCCCAAACTAAGCAAAGCTTGTACGATGTAAACTAGATGGCTGATAGAATACATACATATTTTTTTTTTTTGTAAATACATACTTATAATACATGGAAACACCCAGACACAGAACAAACATCTATGTTTGCCACACAAATGTTTGTTCTTGGTGGGGATCGAACCCACGACCCACAGCACGGAAGGCAGAGCTACTACCGACTGAGCCATGACGCCTGTCACTAAAGTATCACTAAAGTAGCTTTTGTCTGACAAATATTGATGTTTGTTCTTGTCTGGGTATCATAAGTATTATGTATGTATTGGTCTATGTATTATAAGTATGTACCTATTTAGGTACAAGAAAAAATGGTTAGTATTCTATCAGCAATCTAGTACAAGCTATAGTTAATATTATAATATACCTACAAGAAAGCGATTTTTTGACTACCTTATGTAGATTATTGTAAATCACTAATCAAACAAGTCATTAAAACAAGTATAAATAGAATATTTCTTTATAAATAAAAATAAATAAATAAAAAAGGCGAAAAAATTACCCTCTTTGGTTTTCCAAATTGTTATGTATTTTCCCAACGACATTTTCAGCATTGGACATTTCGCTGCGGTCACTTTGCGACCATACAAGTTTTCGGCTACCAACTTTCATCTTAGACAGCATAAACAAGTAAAGGCTATTAAACATACAAAATACACAAGTGAAAACAATAACAGCAACAATAATAATTTTATTGTGCAGTATACTGTTGTTTTATTGTATAGTTATGTACACTTACGAAGAAAAGTGAAAGTAATAGTGATCAATAGCACGACGTGAAGATTCTATTTGAGCCTCAAGCCAGGGAAGCTTGCGGGTAGTGGATTGGAAGTCTTCTCAATCTTTTCTTATGAAAGTAAGTGATGGACCAAGCTGAAGGCCCTTCGGTTACATGGTTACCTCTGCCAAAATATGCAAACTATGCAAACGTCAAAGTGCATCTGGACAATATGGACTCGTTCTACATTAAAGCCGGTTTACATTATTCCAGTCCAGTGATCCAGTCCAGTGCTGAAGTGTATTTGTTATCGTCTATTCCAGTAATTTAGAAGCGATTGAAACGTGAACACTACAGTGACAATGATTTCAAAAAGAGATCAGTTTGAATTGGCCGTTTACATTATTCCAGTTGCACTGGATTGATCGCACTGGATTCAAAAGTAGGCCACTAATCCAGTTACTGGACTGGAATGCTTACTGGTTTCAGTTCATTCCAGTGCCGGTTTACATTTTTCCAGTAAGCAATCCAGCACTGGACTGGATCGCTGGACTAGAATAATGTAAACCGGCCATTAGTATATTTCTATATAGGCTCTAAATAAGTATATTTTTTATAACCACAGTTTAAAATATAACAAATACAACAATTATTTTAAAAACAACTTCATGGAATATTGTAGCTAAATGAGAAAACGAAGCATGGACGGGGAAAGTTATTTCCGGTGCGTCATAATTTAAAAAACTATACTTGTACAAAATCTACATACCAGTAATCCTCAATATTAATGATTGACCACCCCAAAATTATTGAATGGTTCTGAATCTTGTAACCCTTGACCAAGATTTAAGACCATGCTAAAAATATGTTGTACTGTGCCATCAAATTGGCCACCTGTAAGGTCAAGGCAAGGAACCTGATAGACTGATCTTTATAACTGAATTTTAATACCTACTTATGTATTCGTATAAATTGTAATAAAATGCGAAGATCGGTTACTATCACGTTTGATAGCGGCATAGTTTGTAAAAATCCATGTGATAAAGTAGTCAACTTACCTATGGGGTGACGTAAATATAAAAAGTTTCAGTCTTTAAATTTTTTGTATAATTGAACTAAATTAATAATAATTATCAAATCTATTAAAATAATCTAATACTTTTGAAAATACAAACGTGGGCGCGGTATTTCCCCATAGGTGGTTATGATGACTCCAATATTTTTCAGGAACTATATAATTTTCTATAACATTCGGTAACTGAGAGCGTAGAGTCTCCGTGTCCTTTAACGTGGAAACCCAGTCGTTATGAGCAGCCATGAGCACTACCGGTGACGTTATTTTGGACAAGTTATATTTTGGGGGCTTCGGTTTTCCATACCTCTTTATATTGCCTGCACGTCCTTCATTGTAGCGTTGAAATTTTCCAGATAAAATTAACTGGCCAAAATGAGCAAGATCCTTTGCCGAAATTCCGACCAACAAGTGCCCAAAAGAAACTGACAATGATTTTGGATGTATACTTCCAATTTTGTATCCCGTTGTGAGTGATAGCGCTTGGCCACATACCAAGTCAGGAGCCATCTGACACAGGAGCTCTACTAAGAAATGTGAAATGTGATGTTTGGCAAATAATTCTCTGTACCCCGCTCCTTCTAAAAAGGATTTGATTGGTTCTAAGACTTGTGCTGCTATGATAGGTAACGGGCTTGATATATTTCCCATAAAAGCAACAGGAGCCAACTGGATCGATAACCTTATTTTGTCATTATAGTCTGACCTCAGAGAGTTCATGACGAAAAAGTCAGTGGTACCTTGGGAGTGTCCGATGTAATACAGCCTCGGGCTGCTACTGACTGCAAGTATGTGATCGATCATAGCCGGCAAGTCGTAATTTCCATGTTCGTCGAACGTATACTCCCAGTACTCGGGATCCGTGTCTGGGTCAAGTCGAACGTGCCTTCGGGAGTAATGGTTGCCTCTATGGTTGCCGACCCACACGTCAAAGCAGTTGTCAGATAAAATGTATGCTAAGCCTTTTTTGCGTCCAGCGATAATCCACAAATCGGCGCTGTCGAATATTCCATGTTGTAGAAGCACTGGGTGTTGTTTCACTTGGTTGCATTTTGAGAGTATTCTGAAGATTGTTAAGATGTAGCCGTCTTCGGTGATGACTGTGTGTTCTTCAGTGGCGTATTTATATTTGGATGCGAGCTCGGTGAAGTTCAAGTAGGCATCCTCGGGGAATCCTAGAGCCTGCTTCAGCGCTCTATTTTCAGGTAGAGAGTACGATACCAGTTTTGGTTTCCGTCTAGGTCGCGATTTCACACTGTGTACTATATCCACACATAGCATTAGAACTAATATTTTTTTCAGACTCCTGCAAATACATCTCATTCTGTTTTTTTGTTGAGTATGTATTCAGTTCGCAAAATGTATGTCAAAGTGTTTCCCTTTACAATAAGTATTCTGTTTATAAGGAAGGTTTGACCTTCCTATGAGACCTTAATAATGAAAATGAACCAGTGCAAAAATAAACAAGTCTTATATAGTTTAAGTTTATAATTTTTTTTAAATACCTATACCACAAAAAGAATCTGTTTGATTATAAACGCAAGCGGTTTAATTTGTGTGTTACCTATCCGTGTAGATACAAAAAATGTTAATTATGTACCTTTTCAACATACCTACCTGCTACTCTAGTGCGCGTACAAACAGAAAGTGCAGATTCATGGCCTATTAAAATTTTATATCAGTCAATCATCTCTATAGTGCGAAGTTGTAAAGAGTAGGTCCTCATACAACCAGATTTACCGGTCATGTACACAGTATTTTTAGGCTAAAATATCATACCAAGATGTTAATTTTTAGTTATTGTACATTTCCAGCGGAATTAAACCTGTTTTGAATATATTATTAGTACCTAGTGGATGAATTGACGTGAAGTATCAAAAATAGAATTAAATCTTGATTACAAAATTATAAATCGTTATAATCTAGATATAGGATCCTCTTGTACATAAGAAATATGATGAATATTTATATTCAACTAAAATATTCTATTGTACTTATGCAGTTTTTTGTGGAAAATATTGTAAGGAAATATTCAATATCACGAAAATAAATTATATTTCTTATCCCCGTTCTGTAAAACTTTGTTTACTTATAAGTATGGCAGAAAGACAAGGCGTTTGTTCATGGATACTCTGAGGTATGGGAAACGAGGCAACAATGGATTGTTTTTTAAATCCAAAATTTCGTAACCGCTTCCGCTTTTTCTATAGCACAGAAAACACAGTCCAAATGCAAATAATAAGTACTCGTAGTTTAAGAGGTTAAGGTTAACAGGGCTCCACTGCACCTATGTACCTACAGCACTTAAATGAATCAAGAAAAATTATAAATGAATGCGTTTTAGCAGCGGTGTGTTAGGTTTATACTATGAGCTAAATTATAAAAAAAACATTATTTAAAAAAAACAGATCAAAAATGCTGCCAATTCGGTTGTTGCATTTTTCCTAAACGATAAATTATACACGAATTTGTTGATTCAGTTTATGAGAAAGGAACAGACACATTTTGTGTGTCAAATCTTTAGTATTCAAGATCAACATTTATACATTCGGTAGTTATCATTTATTTAACATCAAGCATAGATAAAAAAATAGTACTTGTCATAAATCATAATGATATGATTCTTGGATCTTGTCAGTAGTATCACGTCTGTTACACATTCCTTGAATATTACGGTTCTGAGCCGTCATTGTATTGAGAGCCATCAATGTAAATGTGCAATGGATGAGTCATCAAAATCAAAGTACATTTTAAGACTTGTATCACTGACATTTCCTGTTTCTGACTGGTTGTTGACAACATCGTTGATCCCTCCGCAGATCCGTAAAACATACAATGTGCTGATTGCAAAAAGGAAAAGGTTATGTAATCAATGATGCATCTTTTGAGCCTAAATTCTGAAAATTCAATCCCGGAAACCTGGGCGTCGAACCCCCACTAGGTCAGTAACCGGCACGCACGATACCATTGACCTTTTGTGAGATGCGTCTTCGCCAAATGTCAAAGTGTTGAACAATTATGCAATAAAAGTGCGTTTATGTAATCGGTCGCGGAATCTCTTTAGTTTCTAATTCTAATCATTGTTTTTGCTATTAGTTCTACAACCTCGATCCTGAGATAGGGACTGGTAGGTACTTCCAATAATGCTACGTATACATTATTGGAAGTATCAGTCCCTCTAGGTAAACTGACATTCAACCACGCCTTTATAGAGATAGTGAATGAATTAAACAAAATGTATATGAACAATGATCTTTGATTAAAATATCATTGGATGGGAATGACAATCTAAAAATCTCTCTGTCTTTTTTTATGCTCCAAGAATGGTTTTTTCCAGCCAAGTTGTCTTTATTCACTGAAAGGATGGTAAGCTCATACAAGAAGAGTTGATTGAAGTGTCAGTGAGAAAACAAATAGGCCTTGGCAGAAGGAAAAATATCCACCGCCATAACGCCAACACAAAATTGAAAAAAAAGTTAAGCGATAGAAGTTTTAGAGTCCTTTTCATGAAAGAAGTCCCGCGGAAATTTCCGGAACTAAATTTTAAATTAGTTGTCAGGTGCTGTTATTGTGTTCGGATGCTAGTGCGTTTTTATTTGGTTTCTGTGATCAAAGTCTTGTTTTCAATGCCTAAAGTTGTTAAAAGTGCTGCCCGAGAAATAATACTTAAGGTCGACTACAGCGACGCGTCTGCGGGACTTCTTTCATGGAAAGAACTCTATATGAAAGTTTTTGTAAAATAACCAAATTTGACAGCTATATAAATGTTGCTATCCCTTTCTCATAAACTGAAACGATACAGACGGCTGTAACTTTAGAGCTGTTAGATTAGAAAAATACAACAACTGAATTGGCACCACGGTTTGCAAATGCTAATAATTTAGATGTAGGTACCATAGTATGTACTAGTGGCTCTGGGAGCTGTAGACCTCGCGAGCATACTAAAAGTGAGCTATTTACTGCCTTAGCAAAAGCTATTTCAGAGTTTTGAAAGAAACCTATCAATGTTGAAGAGAAGTAGAAAATACCCATCCCCACTACTTCTCACCTGATCTTCTTGTTTTTTTTTTGCATCATCTTGTGTAGAATGAGGTCCTTTGTGTTTCTCTCAAATTTGATTGAAAACCATCGATTGTTTGATGAGCTATCCTGTTCATCATGCTGAAGATCCTTATCAGATCTTCGCCAAACTTTTGTGAGACCAACTTATAGTTACTACCTTTCAAATAAAAAAAGAATAATCGAAATCGGATCTCATTTGGTGGAGATATCCAGTATATCAAATAGCCCCCTTTTTGCCCTTTTTTTGGGGGAAGTACCCCTCCAATCAAAAATCCCCGACGACAAAAAAATTCTAATAAGTCATATAACCTGTGTACCAAGTTTCGTCCAGATCGGTTGAAAAATGCGACCTGTAGAGGAGAACAGACAGACAGACAGACAGACAGACAGACAGACATCCGGACAAACGCATTTTTGGCCAATGTGGAAACTGAGACGCTTCGCTCGCTTCGCTCGCTCGGTCAAAAACTGAGACGCTTCGCTCGCTTCGCTCGCTCGGTCAATTACATTCTTCTGTAACAGTTTTTACTAAACTAACACAGAAAACAGGGTTCTAGCTTGATTTCGAACATGTTTATTAAGTAATCAATAATTTTGTATTTGTATTAATTTACCATCAATAAAGCACATTTTTACCGGTTTCATTATTTAGTTGACCATTAGTTAAAACTATGCTATGTCGTTATATTACATGGTCTAAATAAATACTTAAATATTCGTGGACATATTACACAACACTCTCTAGTCCCTAGATAGAGTACTTATACACATTTTTTTGTAAATGCGTACTAGTAACACCCAGATTTCACTATGCCTTTTTATCATTTTAATTACCGTAAAACGAGGCGACTTTCAAATTAAGGGGCGTCTTTGATGATAACAAAACGGAAAACGGGTCCTAGAAATATCGGTATTCGTATTCGGTTTTGTTATTATCATCAAAGACGCCCCGTAATTTGAAAGTCGCCTCGTTTTACGGTACTTACAATTCTATAAAAATATGACTGATAACGCTAATTTGTATGGAAAAAACACCTCTAGCGGTTACTAGGGGAACTAAAACTTAACTTAAAAATGTAAAGTGCCTGTGATATTTTAATATATACTTAGAGATTGATTTGAAAATCTTTTTTGTCTTCCCAAAGTATAGGTACATAGCATAGCACCAAAAAGCAACAGCCCAATCTCGAAAGATCTTTATCGTTCATCGTTCATTCAGCTCACAACTGATTTATTGATCTCTGTACAAAATATCATTTATACTGATGGAGCACTGAAGGTTGCTAAGAGTTATAACGAAGGTGATAATTACGTTTTTTAATAAAAAAAATTACAATTTATCCATACAAAATAGGTTTATAAGCACCTAAACACCACTAAGGTTTATACTGATGCCACAGTCTATATGATCTGTGCCACAGTCTACGTCAAAACATTGGTACAAAAGTATCTAAATGAGTCTGTGTAAATAGTAAAAACGTAAGTACTAAGGAGTTAAGTACTTGCATGTAACATGTGATGACCATGATAAACTCTCAAGAAATGCCTTTTAAAAAACAAACATCACCTTAATCACCATCTTTAATATCTGTAAAGTTTCACGAAAATGTCTTTCATTCAGAAAATGGAACAAATATTTTCAAAATTGAGTTTGAGTATTTTTTAGTTTTTTCAGTGGAATCGACCAAGAAGCTTGATCTAAAGTACACGCTAGGTTTCAGGTAGTTAGTTACACTTGGTTGTATCTATTTTGTTTTCAAACTCGGCTTGGAATAGTTACACCGTGTTTTGTCTTTTGCGTTGATCGAATTCGAAATTTGAATTTGGTTTTTATTTTCGATCGAATTTGAATCTGCTTGAGATTCAAATTCGATCAAAAAAAACAAAAGACGGTGCACTTACCTAACTGCTTCAAGCTTACATCGATTTTATGAATCACAGAACTGAAGTTTAGTCTATTTTGTTTGCAGACGCTGCGATATCTTTTATTTGAAGGAACACCCGCCCGATGGTTCGATGATATTGGTATCGATTCGGTTGTTGCATTTTTCTAAACTAACCTAATTTGACAGCACTAAAAATGTTGCTGTCCCTTTCTCATAAACTGAAACGACAAGGACGGCTATAATTTTAGAGCTGTCAAATTAGGTTAGTTTAGAAAAAGGCAACAACCGAATCGATACCATTGTGGCCGTTAGTTGGGGAGCAATAGAAAAGACTCGCGCAGGACCGGAGAGACTGACGTACTAAAGGGGTGCCTATACCCAGCAGTGGGTGCAAACAGGCTAAACAGAAATAGAGGTAACACGAGGAACTTACGACTTAATAAAATTAATCATTTACTTTGTTGTGATTTTTCCGTTGGATGTCCCAATTAAATAGAAGTAAAATTGTATCACTAGGATAAGTCATTGTATTTCTTGTCATGCGTCTATTAATTCTACCTACATACAATATCAAATCAGTTATTTTATTTACACCTTCAATAAATCAGGAGAGTTATTTGGTAGCTACAGCTTACAGCCGTTATATTGGCACATAATTTAGACGTGGTACCCTTCGTGCAAATAATTTGTAGGAAAATAGTTCAAAAAGACACAGAACTTTTTTTAAATTTTTCACAAAGCTTTTTTTTCATTAGCAATTGGTTATTTGGTGTAATTTTTTAAATAACAAAAAAACGAAAAATAGTTTGTTATAAGACTTATATATCATCTTTCCATTTATGACCAAAAAAATGACATTCAAATACCCAATTATGGCAGAACGTGTTTTCCCTACACCATGAAGTGCCATTCAAATAGTCGCGAACTTTACAAGGAAGTGCGTCGCGACTGAGCGCAATTTTGTGCGCAAGCGCCGATCGTCATGAATAATAAACAAAGTACCGTTTTATTTGAACTTATTGGGACGGGTGAGAGTTATTGCGGTAGTATTTCAGAGAATACTTGATTCATATTTTGATAAGTCTGATCAAAGGAAACCCTTGTTTTTATAACTGGGCTTTTTAGTTCGAAAAAAAAGAAGCAGAGAAACAAACCGATATAAAAAAAAGTTATACTAGGTATTAAGTTTAATAATTCGAATTTTGTTATTTTTTGAAACAACACATAGCATTTTTATTTTAACAGTTTTTCTTGTGTTAATTGTGAGTATTGTTGTTTAATTTTGGTGGAATTTTAACCAATAATACTTAGTTCATAACGTAAAGTGTGAGCCATTGGAATAAATGTGTGTAAAGTGGTTTTTCTGAATGTGAAAATTCGATTACGGTTTTGGAGGGAAAATCCACCATTTTCTCTTTAAAACAAACGACAGCCGACTTGACGAAGACTTGACTTGATTTATCATTTACGCAAGACAAACACATAAACAAACGAACTTACTATGGGAAAAAACATAACGTAAGACTAGGCGGTATGGTTTTAAAACTATAGCCTGCTTCAAGGAGCGAAATAAAAAAAAGTATTAAGTTTAAGTTTTGACGAGGCTTCAAACTGAATCCGCAGTATCATACCCACTTCAAGATTGGACTTGATGGATGAAGAGGGCTCAATATCGTTCATCCCAAAAGGCACTATACGATCTTGACAAATTGTCAACCTAGGGACTTCTTCAAGCTGATGACACTGATAGTGGTAGCATACTATCCGTAACTGAAAAACTCTAGGATAGGAATATTTTTTACTAATAACTCACTAGGAGTGACAAGCTCTACAATTGGCTATACGCAACTCGAAGAGGCTGCTTTGGTAGCTCCGGGTCTGAACTTTACTTATCAGTGATGCAATCTTTTTACAAAAATACAAGAAATTTTATAAAATTTTAAGAAAATCATC
Source organism: Eulithis testata (assembly GCA_947507515.1). Lineage (NCBI taxonomy): Eukaryota > Metazoa > Arthropoda > Insecta > Lepidoptera > Geometridae > Eulithis > Eulithis testata. The sequence goes on along the minus strand of OX382196.1, from coordinate 9,766,068 downwards.
AAAATTTATTAATTAAATAAATAAATTCGAGAGCAAAAATTCCGATTAAAATTAAAATATCCGATTCGTACCCTTCCGTTCAAAAAACAGAAAAACTTAAAGAAGCTTAAAAATAGCAGAAAAGCTTAAAAACTTAAAACTTAAAGAAATGTAGAGTCGATGGCAGAATGCGATTGAATTAAATATCGCTGCATGCTAGGAGTCTTAGCAAATTAAATTATGTTTGATATAGACAGTTTAGTATTCCATAGTAAAATAAAGGCTATTGTTTGATTACATTATTAGCTAGCATAATTTCACTTACCTATTCATGGTTTTTCAAGATATTCAAGGTTTTATAAATGACTTGATATTTTTGCCCTCGAACACTACTTGTAAGAGATACACTTGCTTTTGATAAGCTTGTGTTTGCGCTTACATACAACCTACATGGAGAATAAAGAGGATTTATGTTACGTGATTATCTCGAATCTCAGCCGGCCAGTCGCTCACCGCACCACAGAGGTCATCCACAATAATTGTTATGTAATTTCATTGTCCTTTTTCGTGCGATGTTTTATGAATTTGACAATACAGACCTCCATGGAATCTTGATAGTCTCAAACAATCGTTGTACTAAGTTACAGTCATTCTCAGTTATTTATATAATTGCCTATTTAGCTTCCCGTGCAGCCACTTCATACCACTTTTCACTTGAATGGTCATCGCTAGATTTGATGGTGCAAAAATGGTGCAGAAGTGATACTAAAAATAGCTCAAGGATTTAGAGAAGAAACATTGGTAAAAGCATAGGTCTGTCTAATACATTTATTGCGTTCACGTGGTACAATTTCTTGCAGTAGCTCACATCAAATACACTCTATTGAGGAAATATTTCTCGTATTTCGCCGCAGTGAAGCTATTTTATATCTAAGAAATATAGAAGTATCTAGAAGTATTTAGTGAATACAGTAAATCACAGTGTGCGCCTGGTGTGCCGGTTAGGTACTCAGAAATATGTGTAAATAAGGAAAATTTCAGCAAATTTTATGAAAGCTTTTACAGCAAATTTTATATAACACCAGTATTTTTTGATTAATTATTCAAAGTATCTAGGTAGGTGGTTATCAAACTTTATTTTTAAGAACTTTTTGTAAAGTCAAAGTTCAAAGGTCGAGTATCGCTGTTCAAGGCGAACAATGTAATGATCAATAGCTCATGCTCTTGTTTGTGCTAGGGTTGATGCCGCTGCAAGTCTGTTGTGACGGGGCGAAGCGCCCGATGACGTCGTCGCCGCCGGGGCAGGGTGCGCAGCCGCAGCGCGCCGACGCTGCTTTTCACCGTCAACACTACGTACGCCCACCCGATATATAAGCCTCAGCCGCCCATTCACCCGCTCGCAGTGTGTGCTTGAACGTTACAGTGTCCACTCCTCGTGCAAGGACTTACAGTTTAAACATGAATTCACGGTGTTTGTTAGTGCTAGCAGCCGCCCTCGGCGTGGGTACGTAGCATTTGAAATATTTAGGGCGCCCGCACGCGCCCAGTGACGAGATGTGGCATGAATCGATAAGAATATCGCGAAAGTTGAAGTGTGATCGATAAACAATCGATGTCACCGTTCCCTCAAAGTTGCAGTGCAGCTGCGCCAGCGCACCAGCTGAATAGTTATTACGGATTATGTGGTGTAACTATGACGATTGCTTCGTGACATATGGATGTTGATAGCTTAAAAATGCAAATTAAACTGTATTCATAAAATCGTCTTCGAGGACTTTTGAGTTGCAATGATCTAAATACCTATGCGTCAAAGCCGTTTTTAGTGAGGCCCAAAAACTCATCTTCAATTTTAAGAAGTAGCATTGAATACTACGTAATAAGCTTCCATTGAACATAAACATGAATAGTAATGTTAATTTCTTCACTAGGCATTGAATAGGCCATTTCCACAGCAATTTTCTTGAGACTCGCTTTCACTTATTTCTTCATTTTCTTGCAGTTTACTTCTAAAGCATTTCAGGTTCACACATCTTTTTACGCAAGTTGTGTAATCTTTGTTTCTTACTACACAGCTTGTGACTTCTTTTACGACTTCTTAATTTTAGGCAGGTCAGTATGAAATAAGTCAATCGTCTTCTAGACCGTCTTGCTCCATCGTCGGCTTCATTATCGCTTACCATCAGGTGAGATTGAACTCAAAGGATGGTCTATTCTATATAAAAAAAAGTTAACCTGAAGTTAGCATATTGAAGTTCTATTGAATTCAAAATTATGGTTTTCAAAAATCTAAAGTAAGCTTACAATATAAAGTAAATATTACTAGCAAATATGAAACAGATATTTTCCACTGATAACACAGCTTAGAAACAAGCCTTTAGTACTTAGAAAGTGGACATATAATGCTAGTTCTGAACCAGTACTTTACTAGTAGAAAGGAGTTCGTTTATCATGCGACTATCCTTAATATTACTTATTATGCCAAACTAAATTTATTTTACTTCATCGACTCAGATTACAGAGCTGCCAAACAATTAGATATCTACTTTGAAATTTTGAACCGAAAAACAGCAGCAACATACCGTATTCTTTTCTTTATAACTTTATGGAAAAGTCCAGCATGATCACAGGATGTTCCATTTTCACTCTGAGCCTACAAGTATTTATAGAATCCAATTGTTTAGAATTTCTAGCACGTACCCAGTTCTCACGAAGGCCTTGCGAGACAATAACTTCTATAGTTTCATACACAAAAACTTACGATTCATAGTTACTATGACAAAGTTTCACTTCATTCACTTCATTTACTATTGTGTCAGAGATTATGCAAAGCTTTTTATGACAATTATTCGTCACTTGCGCTATTGTGATGATATTGCCATATATTTCACGTCAACAATGTCAACAGTCATCATTATGTATGTAATTAAGAAGTTTATTTACTTGACTAATATTATTTCAAAATAATAATTCAATTGACACTGTCAAAGTTTTCTGCCAAAATTACGGCCAGAGGCCATTAAAGTCCATTTTATTATTTTTGTTCCCAACAGACTCTATAGTTCACAACCCAAGTCATTAACACAATTTTATCTTCTCGAAAAGGTCAATTTATTTCGTAATACATACATTATTAATAAACCGATCGTTGTCAGTATCATAATTTATTTATTTCCAACATTCCAAAACTCCATGAAAATTATTTATAATCTATGCAGCAAATCTAGTTTTGCAAAAACAAAAGACATGCAAATGAAGCCATGAAGTCGTAGACATACTGGGGCATTATTCTGTATGACTTAGGAGATTCCTTGCCGTAACCGTATGACGTCACCGTAAGGAATGACATTTATGGCATAGGAAATACGGCATAGGCATAGGGCGATTTCACGCCGCTGTCTTGTCGTGCTGCGTAACGCGCTTGTATTGGTCATAGTGAATAAGGCCCCTGGTAGGAAACACTGACCAGCTAAGGAGTTTGTGACATATTTTTTTACTTCACTACCTACTTAGTGCGCTGTCGCATTTAAGTTTGACTATTGCAATCATTTACCCATCCAGATCAAATATTCCATAACGATTAAAGCATGCGTGACGGTATTTAATTATCTTAGACGGCGCGTGCGCCAATTTCACGAACACGATGAAAACGGTGAAATTGTTTTAACTGCTTCACTGCGCATGAATTTACGATTAATTTTGTTCATTCATACTTCTAGTGAAAAATGTAGAGCATTCAATTCTAGAACAATATTATTTTATGTAAGTACCTAAGAGTATCCTGCCCTCGGTAGACTCGATGAAACATTTATCTGTTGTATTTTCTAGATTCTAGAAAAATCCAAAAAATATATTTAACAATAGGTATATGCTGAAAACTGTATTTAGCCAGTTTGACCTTTTAGTTGATCTATTGATCTATTAAACCAGTTCTCATGCTAAATAAGATATACTCATAAATTATTCATTTAAATTGAATAATACTATCCACCAACAGATGGCATCCTAAAAATTTATTCGATTTTTTGTATATTTTATCGACAAAAATAACCATAGGTATACGAGATAATATATATAGAAATAATATTAATACACTAACATAATACGTTTACGTTCTGATACAATATCATATATTTATGATGTGTAATGAAAAAGAAATTTTAAAAATTAACAACTTTTATTTCAAAAAAAAAGTTCGACTAATACAGTATTTACAAAATACACATAAAAATACATAAGCCTAAATAAATATATTGGCGTAATTGACGATAATGAATATGACTAAAGATATCTTCTAAATATATAAAACTTTTTGAAGCTGACTGACAACTAACGCACAGCCTAAATTAGAGGTTTGAAATTTTGGAGGGTAGTATCCTTATAAAGTAGGGGTGCACTAAGAAAGAAATTTTGAAAGTCCAACTCTAAAGGGTCTAGAACGCGAGCAACGCCACGGGCGACGGCTAGTATAACATAATATCTTTCTTGAACGTGACATAAATTATATAATTTCGCGAACACTCTTGTTTACCCAGCTTTGCGTGACTCGCTCTTGAATAAATTACTCCAATCTAGTTAATTAGATAATTAGGTTACTCTCTAATTCTCTCGTTATACCTAATGATGGTCTAATAAATAACGTTGCATGCGTTGACATTGGTGTTGATAAAATTCCAATGACGGTAACACTAATTGCCATTGATAATACTAAAATAATGTAGGTAATATTAGGGGGTCTGTGATAATATCACTGAATATAGAAAATAAATGAGTAGGAAAAATTTACGATATTTTTTTAGAAACATTTGTGAGTTTTGAAATGAAACTGAAACAAAAGCTTTTAATCAAATTGATGCTAATAATAATCACTAATTGTATTATTTCTATTTCAACTTGTGAAAAGATATCGTAATCTTAACAATGGGAGGTCGCATAGCAACCGGAAACGCACTTATAAACAGCCACAATAAAACGGAAGAGTATTCTAAAAGTCTTATTAACAATGATATCACATCACACGGTTACACCGTAACTCAACAATGACTTGTAGATCCGACGACAGCGACGAAGGCCAAGTAAAGCCCTTCAGAAAGTTGATTGGAAAGCTAAACATCTAGTTTTGATATTCAGTTTTATGTATGTGAAAGGAAATTGAGTTTTATGAAATATAGAGTTTTTTGTTAAGCTGCGAAGATATGATCCAAGTCCGAACATTTTTTGATGATAAAAAATGTTCTTTACGTAGCTATCAAGTCACTATAGAATATAGGCTTTCTATATTTTCAAAGCTCACTAGAAACTGGCAGCTAGAATTACTTAGTAAACAAGACGATTCTAAATAATCCTAGTGATTTTAATGAATAATCGATAATTGATTCTCTGCGATTGGCGGAGGCATACAATCCTACGTATACACAGCAATGCGGTGAATGTCTGTCCTTCAGTTTGCTATAAATAGTCTCTTGTTAGCCCTATACTAAGAACAACATTGAATAGAGCTTTTTGTTCCCATAAGATTCACCTTTTAATGGTGACTGGTTTTGTGACATTCTTAAATAGTAAATTACTAGTTGCAAAATATTAAGATAATGATTTTACTCATTAAGTTTTTAAAAGAAGTAAAAAAATGGTTTAGGATATCCAGCTTTAGGTTTCAATACCTGTTTATAAAATAACTAACAAATATAAATAAACAATTAAAATATATATGTACGTAATTACATCATTTTAGTGTCATTATATTTTATTACATAATAAAACTACAAACACCCTAGATAAAATAACATATGGCGTTGTAAAATTAAATGCTGTATAACTAAAATGTATCACATAAATTCATACATCTAATTATATCAAATATAACATCAAAATTAGTAATTATTACCTGCAGTTAGGTGCAAAAGTGACAAATGGTATTAAATTTGCAGTTATGTAAAGTGACGTGGCTCCAGCGAAAACTAGGAGTGGCTCCTACTTAGTAGTGTTTAGTTTGTTATGTCATATGTAGGACATATGTGTAAGTAATTTATGATTTAAAACGTTTTGCTCTAACATTTCTTTCTATAATTTTAATATTTTTTTCTAGGACTAGACCATCTAAAAGCTTGTTTGTACCCCAGCGTATTTTTGTCACACTATTGGGTCTATGGATCTACCCCAATTTTTTCTGTTATCTCCTTGCTAGAATCCTATCTTTTTCTTAAATATCATTACAAATACTACAGTGTTTCTAGAGTTAGACTGGCTTACCTCGGAGGACTGACCCCTGTTTCTAGAGTTAATAAACAATCTGTCAAATGTGAGAAGTCATAGTTGGTTTGTTTTTCGACTTGTTTATTTAAAACCATCAGAGACTTTATTTTAATTTTCTGCTTCTTTTTTATTTTTAGTATTTTTGGTAGACGTTTAATTTTGACTGCTGTCGATCATAATTATGCACTGTTACATAATTCCATTAAACTAATTGAGCTCATCACGCCTCTCAGTGCCCTCGAAGTAAATGTTCAAACTTTCACCATTATTGTTATAGTTAAAGCTGTGTTCTTCAATGGTTACGTCTACTCACATGTCAATGACCCCGATTGAGCTAATATTTATAAAATTAGGTCAAAAGAGGTGTCACGAGATGAATTTTAAGATAAATAGCTCTTTTTCCCAATAGCAACTTGCTATAACTTGCCAATCTATTGTTATGACTATAGCCATTCTTATACCCTTTTATAACGTATAGAATAGCTATAATATATGTAAGCTTGTGATAGTTACACCGTATTTTATCTCTCGAACGAATTTGAATCTGCTTGTTAATGCAAAAGAGATTACACGAGTTTATTAATAACAGGGTTTAGGCGTAGTATATGAATAAGCCGTATAACATTGCGTACCATTATAAACGTTTTACGATAGGCAGTTTGTTTTATTGGCAATTAAGTTATTTACTTCAACATCGTCATCAACTTTACAGTTTTCCAGCTGACATAGGTCTTCTCTATCTCCAGAAAAAAACGATCTAGTCTTCCTCTTCTTTTTTTCTAGTTCTTCTTCGTAGCTAAAACTTTTCTATTCAAGCCGATCGCAACACAGTTGCAGTCTCTCAAATACCTATAGTTTTTCTAATCGAAGAAAGTATTCGAACGTGTGGAAAGTAAAAACGAGCGCTGTGATAAAAGTAGGTACAAGAGGTTTGTTGAAAGTTACTGAAAATTTCAATGTGTATGATTGTCATATAAATAAATAAATAAAATAAATATTCTTGGACATTACACACTAGTCCCTCTAGTCAAAAAACTAAGCAGAGCTTGTACTATGGGAACTAGATTGCTGATATAATACTTATATACTTTTTTTTTTTGTAAATACATACTTATAATACATAGTAACACCCAGACACAGAACAAACATTTATGTTTGCCACAGAAATGTTTGTTCTCGGTGGGGATCGAACCCACGACCCACAGCACGGAAGGCAGAGCTCCCACCGACTGAGCCAATATATGAGGATGATTCTGTTTTAAAAACTTTATGAATACGACTAAAAGATATGATATTCGACGAAAAGAACATAGTAGGTAATTCTACTCGTATTTGGCATTGCGAGATACTCACAAACGCGTCAGAAACTGGGGCCCCTGATTTTTTCTATTGATATAGTTTTAATAATTACCTACTTCTGATGATTAAGAAGTAGGTGTAGTTAGGAAGTACCTTTATTAAGCAAGTTGGAATAACGACCTAGTAAAACTATTTCGTAATTAATTACTGATTTACGAAACATAATTGAATATCTAACTAGTGGTTACCTATATAATATTAAATTGTACTACTAAGAAGCACCATTCGATGCAAATTTTAGCTAATTTGAATCGCACGAGATAAAGGTCAATCGAGATTACTCAATGAGGCGAGCCAGAGCATCAGAACGAAATGGAAAGTACACCCACATCTCGGTAGGTCACTGGGGGCTTTTACCGTATTACTTAATGGTTGACGACCTCTGTAATGTTTATGTAATATCCATCCGTGCTTTAGGATTATTTTATTTGTTTGCCTCGGTACACTTTTTGCCACTCGTAATCGCAGATGGATCATAATTGACTCCAGATTGAGTGCATCATAACTCATACTGTTTTTGTGACTGGTCAGACAATTAAATCTACTAAATACATCAATACAGGTACCTGAGTTAGATAAACGTTGATCAAGGTCATCGTTTTAAATGACTAAGGTGTCCGTTGCTCAACCAGTTATGTCATCTACTAAATTGGTAGAAAAATCTTATACCCATGCTTATAGTCAAATATCAGCATGCAGCACAGCCCATCAGTACAGTCTATTGTGCTTACACAAAAAGAGCTCTAAGCGTTATGAGTTATTATGATACGTCCATAAATTATGTCAGAACACAGCGGGTTCCTATGAGCTTTGCAGTAATTATGTCACCGTGGCTAGGGCTCCGGCCCCAGCCTTGCGCAAGCCTAGAGGCGGTCATAGTTGGCTGCTCTTGGCGCCCTGGTTCACACGTGTGACACTAATTTCATCTGTGTTCATTACCCAAGTTTATTGAATAACACTAAGTAATAGTCGCATGTAGAGGTTAGATTATATTACGGATTTTATTATCTAAGTAAATTCAATTGACGCGAGATTAATGATATCCTAAGTTGGGTTTGATGATGCTAATCATACTGGAGTTTTACGAGTCGCTGAAAAATGTATCTCACGAAGTCTAATGATATTAAAATGATAATAACCTTTGAAAGATTACATGATATGGATTTTCCTGGTTTTCATCCTTTCATTGATGACCTGATTTTCAGAAAAGATTTTTGTTGTAGCTCGTGGTAAAATTCAGCTAGATAATCATCCTTTATAGAGTTGAAGGCATTCTCTAGAAATATCCTGCATGATCATAACATTCAGCTGACCTCGCAAAGAACGCCCGGTATCCAGAAGTGACTGTGGTTCACCTCGATATAACCATTTGATTTTAATAAGAAAGGTTGTTTATATTATACTGTTAAATGATTAAAACTTGTAAATTACTTCTTTCAAGGTTAAATCCACATATTTGAAAAAGAAAATGATTGGTTATCTTTAAGAAGAATAATAACTTCAATATTGAATTTGATATAGCATTGATAACTAAGACGAAACCTCTACTCTATATTTTTCTATACGGGGTAATACAATTTTCTCAAACGGTGAAAGAAACATCGTAAGGGCACGGAGATCCGTATGTACCTTGTCTTTTCTGTGGCCCACTAGGCTGAGAGGATGGTGTATGTGCAGTACAAGCCTACTTCATCTAAAACATATCCTAGGCATTTTAGCGTCCCGTTCATCAGGGCATTGCTGAAACGTGATTACCGACGCTGTATAAATTATCCAGATTAGATGCAAAGGTTGGTTTTTTTTCATGCTGACACAATAGAAGTACTTTAACCTCCGAGGTGTTTGGGAATTACTTTACTGCGCCCTCTGTATTAGTCCATTACGAAATTTAGTGATGTGTTTTTCTACACAGTTTCAAAATTTAAGCAGTTGCGCCTAATTCTCACGATAAGTAGGTAAGTTAATTAGCAAATGCACTAGATAACGAGCAGACTACTTTTGCAAATTTTGCAACCGAGAGCAATGTAACATTAAAAATCAATGCGATAATAGCTTACATAAACTGATTTGCGTTTCATCACACGTGTTTAAATGGTAAGTGACTTCGATAATGCGTAGGTGTATTGCTTCGGCTGACCTTTTTGTTTACAGCCACTGTGCTATTAGTGTTTTTCTTCTTCGTGTCAATGGTCAACAGCTCTATACTATGTTCAAATAGAACTATTAGTAAATAGGAGCGATCATAGCGATCATTTATTTACGACGCCGCGCCGTTTGCTCTTAAATATCACGTTTTTAACGCTTGTCTGTAGAATGTTTGTCATGAAGTTTGGCATTCTATCCTTGTATTCATAGAGCTCAATGATCAAGAAAAATCCCTTCGTCTCATAATAACTGCACCGTTCTATTGGTTTACAGCCATACTCTAAAATAACGTGGTCGTTTACTTATCAACGTCAAAGTTTGTTGCCAAAACAGGTTGCAATAAGATGCTTATAGCAAAATACGTAGAGAGTCATCCAAGAGGTCACAGACATACTAACCTCGGTTAACTGAAACTGGTATGTCTAGATTTTCTTTATAATGTTACTAGGTGAGAGAAATTGGAAAACTATGTAATTGGGAATGAAACATACTATAATAGAAAAGTGGAGAACGACACTATATTAAATTAAAGTCATAGTCGAATTTTTTTCTAAAAGGATTATTGTTGTGTAAATTCTTACCCGGAAAAATAGCAACGGGCGAGTATTGCAAAATTACGCATGGGCACAGATCGTATAAAATGGGTGAGGTGAGATGTTTTCTTCTTAGCAAATGTCACCAGCCAGTAGCCAGTTTGTGACATAATGTCACATAACACAGTGTAGGTACTACCTACTCACCTATATTATATAGTACTTTGTACTTATTTTCTACAGAGACTAGAATATGCCTAGGTAATATGCCTAATGCCTAGAAGCATATCGGTTTTTAGGATATTAAAAAAAAAATACCTCGTCCATTATGATTTAGCCAGATTTTTGTTGTAATTTTATACGCGTTAGAATTTTGTGAAAACACGTAAATGAACATCTATAAATGTTACACTTTCGTGAGTTTAACTGTTCGTGAGTGCAAAATATTATAAAATTAAAATAAATTTAATGTACCTACTTATTTAAATGTGGTTTTTAGCGATGCGTGCAATTTTAAGTCTTTATTTTTTTATTAGATCCGGTATAATTCAAGTTCTTAGCAACGTGCAACTTATTTATAATTAACTAAGTTATTTTTTTAGTTATAATCATAATTAAAATTCATCAGTACTAAAAATATGAAAAAAGAAATAGGAGAAGTTTCGGTACCTTCCTATCTGAAACCGAAATGTTCCAGTCAGAACTTGTGCTCAAAAACCGACTCTTATGTGAATACTTAGCAACCGTTTTCTAGTCAAATACCAACATTTATCGCCATTAGTAACAAACCATATTGTCAGTATTTGCAAGACACGTGCTCAAAATCAAACAAAAACCTCAGAAAACAATTAGTTTTCAGTGAACCGCAGTTTTGCCAACAATAAACAGTTTTTGCTTACACAATCGGGCGTTGGCGTCGCCACCGTGTCACATTCCTCGGAGAAAGAGCGGCCGTGCCCGAGACCGGTGCTTGCGACACCCCGCGTGCCATAATCGCTGTTTACCAAACCCCCTCGTGGTTCATTTTGTAATTTCAATTAAAATTCAAGATGGATCGTGTTTTAAATACGTTTCCTCATCTTCGTATTGCAATATTGGAGGACTGTCCAAAACTCTATAGAGTTTCTTCACTACACTTACAGGATTTCGGGGCCGAGTGCCGACTTTCGTACTTTGCCAACTTTTGCAATATTCAATTTAACCTCAATGCTTTGGAAACTTCTTGCTACAAGAATAGAACCTTCATATAACTTCTTTCTCGGCTTCTTGGTGGCAGCTGGAAAATGCAGCTTAGCGATCTAACGTGGATCTAACACATATATTACTAGGATGGTAATGCGATTTATATCTCATCGATTCATGTCTACCACTTTCTACACCACTGAATAACTTCTTAAAACGTTTCGTTGTAATCAAAACTTATTTAGTTTTTCTTTTTTTCAGCGGTCGCCCAAGAATCCTTCAAATGCCCGGATGATTTCGGCTTCTACCCCCACCACATCTCCTGCGACAAATACTGGAAGTGCGACAACGGAGCCGCTGAGCTGAAGACCTGCGGAAACGGGTTAGCTTTCGACGCCACTGACTCCAAATACCTGACTGAGAACTGCGACTACCTCCACAACGTCGAGTGCGGAGAGAGAACACAGCTTGGTGAGTAAATAAACTAGAACACAGGGAACTTGATTTCTATGTGTCGTACGTATCAGCAATAACCTATTATTTAACAAGTATAGTATAGTTACCATGGTTACCATAGTGGCCAGGTAAAGAATTGGCTTATTACTCATGCAAATGTTTTTCCTGTCGTGAAAATTAATCACTCATCTCGCCTAGGCAGATTTTTTTTTTTGAATTTTAAATTTTCTTGGTATCAATTTGATCATCATCAAAACCTGTCTCTAGTATGAATATAAAATAGAGTGAATTAGTTCAAGGTGAAATATTTCGATACTAGAAATATGTTAGTGCCGTCTTTTGGATGAAGCGATTGTCATACGTTTTCCAAGTGACCTTCTATTCTGCTCACATCCTGGTAGTGTGAATAATATTATCCTTACATTATACAGTGGATTATTATGCAAATATCCATATTGGGACCTTGACCGTCACTTTACTGTTACTAGGTTATCATACCTAGTCGATTTTTTATCGATGATCATTAACACAATAAAATTTTTATTTGCTAAGAATAAACTACCTAATAAACGCCACTTAACCTTTAAAATCCTTGAGTCAGTAAGTTGTAGAATACTCAGAAGCGCTCAAAATTATAATATCCTGTCTGGAATCTGTGTCTCAAGGTTACCAGCAGTTCTAAACGCAAAAGAGTCCCTATTTAGATCACTTTTTTCCTTTTCTAACCCGTGTTCTTACTAATCACAATTTCTCTACAGAACCCCCAATCTCCACCCCTCACTGCGAGCGCCTGTACGGCATCTTCGCCGATGTAGCCAAATGCGACGTCTTCTGGAACTGCTGGAATGGAGAAGCTTCTCGCTACCAGTGCAGCCCCGGTCTTGCCTACGACAGAGAGTCCCGCGTGTGCATGTGGGCTGACCAGGTTCCGGAGTGCAAGAACGAGGGTACGTTTCAGGGTTTCATTTGGATAAATAGTTCAGAAAAAAAAAATATGATCAAGTAATATGTTATTTTAGCCTAATGTTTGAAAAAGGAGTTGTATATTATTTTTAAATAGAGTGTGATCGCATCGAAATTGCCAGGAAATTGTTCTGTAGCACGGCAGTAGTATGCAAGAATTTGTTTATTATCCTTGAAACTTGAATGTTCATGCAATTAGTGAGCAAGTGCTTATTGCTAATTATTACTTCTAATCGAAATAATATTGCTAATTGAAGCAGTTACAACTGTATTTTACTGTACGATTTGTAATGTGAACTCTGCACCTCCTAAAAGCACATAACTTGAAGCACACTCTCTTTCAGCGATTTTCCACCTTGTTCAGCACAACTTTAACTGAACTATGTTTCGGTCTCGCCTTCTCCATCCTCCTCTCACGTGACCCCTTTCGGTATTTCCCAGAAGTAGCCAACGGTTTCGGCTGCCCCGCCCCCGGTGAGGTTTCCACAGCTGGATCCTTCAGCCGTCACGCCCACCCCGAAGACTGCCGTAAATATTACATCTGCCTCGAGGGAGTCGCTCGCGAGTACGGCTGCCCCATCGGAACCGTCTTCAAGATCGGAGACTCCGACGGAACCGGCAACTGCGAAGACCCCGAAGATGTTCCCGGATGGTGAGTTCCATAACTTTCTTAACTCTTGTATATAACCAGGATATCCTTACTCGATCTTCTTGCTATCAAATTAGACGGCTTTCTTTCTAGTCGTCGCACGTAGTCAATCGAGTCCGGATATCCCATTCCGTTCAAGCCTAATATGACGGTGCAACTTGAACGTACTTCATTATAAATCTTTTCTATACTCACCGGTTGGATATCACTGGTTATGTGGTTTATCAGCGTCTGGTACGTTAACACCTCTGTCGTAATGTGACACCTGTACTGACCGCATTTATACCCAGCTGGTGAGGTGTCACAGTGCGATCTAACTAAGACCCTGCCCACCTCCACACAGCCAATGCAATCCCTGTGACTAACCAATCTTCTTGCACTTTTTATAATTATATAGGTATTGAGTAGGCTTTAATTATGTATTCGTATCGTATAGAATATCGTACCTATAGGTAGTTGGATCTCGCCCACCTCAATACTGGTGCGCAACTATGCGGTCCGGGGCCTTGCACGCTTGCGACATATTTAGGCCACTCTTTGGAATTAACATGACTTAAGGCAAAATAGTTTGGCGTACATGCGTGGGTCATGCGTAGACGACCGTGCTCAATGCCGACCGGTGCAGAGCATGTATATGGTAATGACCGTTTGTTCCAACGGGCTGCAACGGGCTGCTTGTTACCCCTGTGGACACTGTGACTGTACAGAACAAAAGACAATGAATAAATGCCTTTTACAAAGAGAACTCGCTCACTGCATCTGTAAAATACCGAGTGGATACTTTTTTACCAACCTTATTTGACTTGCCGACTACTTTTCTATTCGTAATGTGTTTGGAAATAATAAATTCAGTGCGAGCCTAGGGTGTTGTATATTTTTATACCAACATCTTAATTTATTGGTATTTCACTTTACATCAATAGGTAGTTTCTAAAGTCGTTAAAGGAATAATACTTACTCGAAATGCATGAATGTATTTCACGTCCAATCGATTTCAATCTTGTTACCTAAAAAGGCTTGAGACGTTCTGCATATTAATAGCATTACCAAAAAACAAAGGTCGAATAAACAAGTTTCCCGTAAGTTTTTGTAATGGCCCCGCACCGCTATTTGATAGTTTAAAAAAACAAAAGTGAGATAATGTTTCTAGGAAAAGCGAGCGGTTATCATTCTTGTTACCGTTTCAAGGCAGTTCACTAGGTTTCACTTGGTGAACGAGATTTTATTACACAATATAAGTATATACACCCGGTGCGCTAGTAATAGTTGATAGAAATTAAGTTGTCTGAATAAAAGATAGGAAACATAGGTAGCTAAGTTGGGATATAGAAGGGGCACGATGTAAGCTGCGCATCCATTTTCAGCGAGGATTACTATGGAGACTTGGACCTGAAGGCTATCCGCAAGAGCGAACTCCTCGCTGGTCTCCAACAAGACGGCCAGAGTCGCCAGAGCCCGCCCAAGCAGCTCAAACCCCGCCCCCAAAAGGAGTAAAAGCACCTCCACCACCCGTACCTTCTAATACTCAATTAGTATAAAACCAAATTTTCCAAACACCACGAACAACGATCAAAACCCGAGCACGATAGTGTACTTGCTGAATACAAATATGAGAATTTATGTTTAACTTGCTTTCGGTGTTCGGAGATCGTGTTCCTTTTTGATGCGTGAGCCACGATTGATTTATATT
Source organism: Eulithis testata (assembly GCA_947507515.1). Taxonomy (NCBI): domain Eukaryota; kingdom Metazoa; phylum Arthropoda; class Insecta; order Lepidoptera; family Geometridae; genus Eulithis; species Eulithis testata. Next base: position 9,750,863 of record OX382196.1, on the reverse strand, counting down.
CTTTTCTAGTTGCCAAATACTTTTCTCAGTGTAACTTTCTTTGCAGCAGTTTCTCAAAGCAAGTTATGAGATAGTAACTAATAGAAATCATACAGCGGTAGAAATATTTATTTAAATGTTGTTCATTATTTATAACAATAGTTTCCATCCTATAAGTAAACATCAAGACCTATTTTTCTGAGTTTTCCACGTCAGCGTCGCAAAGTACTATAGTAGAACGTTCACAAAGTTTGCATTTAGAGCATCACAATATTTTATGTACCTACCTATTACATCTTGTAAATATTTTTGTATTGAAATATTTCGCTGTGACTGAGCGTTGTTGTTTAATAGGAACTGTAATACTTAAGTTTTTATTTTTAGTGATAAAATAAACAAAAAGTCATAAAAATTTTATATTGTCGTATTTATTCTATGTGTAGATTGCACTTCTGACCGTTTCCCTAACATTTTCACACTGTCACACTATGTTTCTTCTATTGCAACATCTTTTCGTAACACACTGGTTCTATTACGTTATGTAAGTATATTTCTTATTAATTTTCTCAGTATCTGTGTACCTACTTACTCTTATTTATATTTCACAACAGGCTCTTAACTGACCATGTTTGGGATAACAGGTATGAGTTTTTCCTTAAAATATTTATAATTATTATTATTGAAGATAAGTATACTAATAAATAACGGAGCCATACATTCCTTCCTGGTGAGTGACCATTATTTTATATTTTTTGCAGGATAAAATGTTAACGCAAAGTATTTTCCATTCTAGTAAAACAATTTAAAAGAAACTTGGAATCTCTTAAAAAATATATAAAAAGAAACGAGCCTTTATCTACCCCACTTATTTCATGACTGCTAAATATTAAAAATAACTCAGCAATATTATTCTTTTTATAAGTAAATTTATACCTATATATTTTTTGTGTTAAATTTTTCTACAGCGAGGACTACTACGGTGACGTCGACCTAAAAGCACTAAAGAAGTTGGGATTCTGAATGTCAAGGAGCGACTCCAAAGACAGACTGAAACTAAATCCCTTCGACTTGTTGTAAGAAGCCTCTTTGATGTATGAATGAAGTGATATTTGACGTCTAGGAGTGTTTGGTTGTGTTTGTCTTGAAGAGGCGCTCGAAGTGGACTTTCATGAACTTGTTTATACTTCGTTATAAGTGAATCATCGAATAACACGATCACGGTCTCTCACTGTGAAGAAATTAATACATAGTGTCAATAATAAGTTTGTTAATCTTTAGAAGTAGATGCATTTCTAAGTCAAAATATTGTACACTCTAGTTTCCCCGTTTCAAATGAATAAAATTTGAAATAAGACTTTGTTAGAAAACTGCAAACAACAAACTTTTATCCTGTTTTCAAATCAAAGCTGATAAGTTTTCACTTTATATAAAATCTTTACAAAGCAACAGTAAAGTATTATTGCCAAAATATTTCCAAATTGACCTTGACACAACACCAGCACACGTTGTGTCGGTATTGTGTCGAAATAAATGTGTTAAAACTAAGTTAATTTTTTTTACATACAAGTGTGTAAATAAAATATTTTAGATAAACTGTTTTTATGTTCCTGGATTTTTACCCAATTTATTACGAACCTAGCCTACCTTGAAGAAATAAAAACAATACAATAACGAAACTCCCTTATTAGATTTAAATAACTTTATTTCATAAATTATTGCGAGCTTATGCTAAGGATTTAGAAAGGACAAACAAAGCTAAGGGCTTCCTCAATAAATATCAATAAGTGAGTTGTCCCTGGAGCTGACGAATCGCATCTTGACGTGACATGGCGACGTTAGCAGACGCGCACCCTGTGGGAGGAAAGTAGAATTATAAAATCGAAAGGATCAAGGCCAATAAAGACAAGTAACTTTAATTTATGTTAAAGCTCTTGTTGATAACAATGTACAGTGAAATGAGAAGCAGTGCGTACTTTAGTAGATATTATAAAAAAAAATTGCTGTTGCATAAAAAATGCAATTCTTACTAATATTATAAATGCGAAGGTAACTCTGTCTGTCTGTCTGTCTCGCTTTCACGCCAAAACTACAGAACCGATTTAAATTTGGTAAACAGATAGTCTAGAGCCTGAGAAAGGACATAGGCTACTTTTTAATGCGAAAAAAGGGTTGTAAGGGGGCTTTCAAACCCCTGGGGTGATAAAAAGTTGTACGGAAGTAATTAAAAATGCTACCCAAAAGACACTTTTCCACGATGACGAAGTCGTGGGCAAACCTAGTATACATAATATGATAATAGGTAAAAATTTATGGAAGAGCTGATTACTTTTTCGTGCTAACCACTTGAATGCACTGAAGGCTTTGATATAAAGAGTTGCTTATATTGATCAGTACTGTAACCCCCTGAAGTTTTTGAGAGTGGTTTACCTACACCTGCGGGCCTAAGATGCTCACCGCGAGATATTTGTCATGTCGTTCTGTCAAAATGTAAGCATTTTGTACCAGTTTAGGAACTATTGCATTATCTGTGGTGCCTAATGGTGTCGACAAAACGCGCCATAATGTACACTTTTGACATTTCTCAGTCGTCGTACCACTCTGAGGACGAGATAATAGTCATGCAGAAATGTCAAAAGTTGAAAATTCAAAGGCGCAGTTTCTTGACAACATTACCACAGATAATGCAATAGTTCCTAAACTGGTACAAAATGCTTACATTTTGACAGAACGACATGACAAATATCTCGCGGTGCGCCTCTTAGGCCCGCTGGTATATTATTAGCTTATCGATAGAAAAATTACCTATAACAGAGGAAACACCAATAGGATAATACTAACCTGGAGTGAAAATTCCACTGCTAGGCTTATCAGCTGATGTTGCTGAAGGCTCTTCTTGGAGTGCTGGAGGCAACGGCTTGATGAAAGACGGTCGTAGGTTCGACGTCGCTGGTGGAATCATAGGAGACGAAGGAATATCTGGTGAGCCTGGAGGAATGAAAGCGCCAGGCGGGACGAATGATGGGAGAGGGAATTTGGGAGGAATCGTCGGCAGCAAGGAAGGAAAAGTGAACGGTGGGTTGTTAGGTAGAGAAGGAAAACTAGGCGGTGCAATAGGCGATGAGGGTATAGACGGTGATTCAGATGGAGGTGATGCAACTGTAGGTAACTCTGGAGACTGAGGGGCAGGGGTTTCGGGTAATGTAGGAGCTTGTGGTCCAACTTGTGAAGGTGAACTGATGATATTAGGGTAGGTAGGCTGGAATGGAGGGTTTGCAGGAGCGGCTGTAGACTTACAGTCGACTCGGTCTGCGTAGTCACACACGCCTAGTACCTGAAATTGCAGTCACTGAGTAAAAATCGTACATGAACTTTCTGCAAAGTGGTTGACGTCACATATTTACATAAAAGGGTAGATTTTAAGTGTTTAGAATGTTTTAGAAAGGGTAGGAAATATTGTCATTTTGAAAATTAGAAGAGTAATTCACGATCCTTTAATTTATATAGAAAATAAAATTAATTCTTGGACATATTACAGCGCCCTCTAGTAAACCCTCCTTGCCCTCTAAAATAATTCGTAGAGAACAGTATCTTTCTATATTTTATCTAAAAGGTGAACCTGTTCCAAAAGGTTTACAAACAATACAGTAGTACCTACCTAATAATGTAGTAGGCACTTAGTCTATTAGGTAGTTTTGTAAAATACTTGAATCTAGTGACAAAGTGAAAGGTCTCAAATTCATATTTACTTTGGCATGCGGATGCGAGACATGAGTTATTCTATACCTGCATGTTTTCAGGGTCATCAGGCTTCTTGAACCTGTGTTTTGTATGTTTTGTACCTTTGTAACCACAAGACTTATAAAATAACCAGTATTTGGCCATTTACCTTTTTCACGGTTGTCGAGTCGAACTATTACAAAATATTGCAAAAAAGTGATGTCAATTGGTTGGGTATTGGTATGCTATTGATACGTTTATGCATTTATGATCATTTAGAGTTAGCTTATGATAGTCAAGATAAGATATAATAATAAAAATTGCTCGGTGTGTAGTTCGCTCTCCGTCTAGGTGGGGAACGATGTGTGAAATAGGTAGGTATTGTTGGCAAACCCGGTATGTGAAGTACCAAAAACCAGGCTCAATAGCACGTCTTGAGAGGACCAATATTGGTTGATGATGATGATGATTATGATGCACGGCTATATTTTGATAATTTGCGATCGCTAGAGAAGTCGTCAAAATGGAAACAATCACGTGACTTGTGTAAGAAAGATACTGAACACTTGTGTCTGACAAGCGATTGACACACAAGAACTCACTTCAGCTCGGTAATCACGTAACTTTAAAAAAATTTAAATGCGTAATAGCATATTTTTTTTAATCCATGCTAGAGTCATCAATCATATTTGGACCCACGAATTCAAAGAACATAATATACAGGGTGAATTTTTGAGACGGGCAGGTAGGTTTTCCTGTAACTATAACGAATAAGGTTATTCGTTATAGTTACAGGAAAACGCTTTTAGGAGACTAACCATAATTTTTTAAGATATTCTGAACTGCATTTACAGATTTTGGAAAAAATGTACAGTCAGCAAGAAAATGATCATTTTACACAAAAACTTTTTTTGATGGCAATTGATCTTGGTTCTTATAAGGATCAAAAGTCTCTAGTAGACCGACTAAGGTTTGAGTACTAGAAATGTCGGAAATCGCGAAAACCTTTTCCCATAAATTTGGGTAGGTAAAAGAGTCAAACCTCTAAATTAGCCAAATTTTTTGCTATGGGTAGATTCGCTATAATCCGCTATAAAGAAGACTGGCTGAAAAAGTAGGTAAGTAAAAAAAAGTTTTAAATTTCAAACTTCGAATTCGATTCGTATTTTTGGGTTATTTCAGGTCATTCTTGTTTGTGCTGAGAAAATTCTAGATTGTTAGTTGTAATTTATGTAATTCTTGTTAAAAAATGTCTATAAATCGCAAACGTTTGGACTTAATTGGAGCGTATTTTGTAAATAATAGGAACACGGAATCTGCATTGTGTGTATTTCTGTACAAATGTATGGGGATTTTTTTTTGCAATTTCTGACATTTCTAGTACTCAAACCTCAGTCGGTCCGGTAGAGACTTTTAATCCTTATAAGAAACAAGATCGATTGGCATCAAAAAAAGTTTTTGTGTAAAATGACCATTTTCTTGCTGACTGTAATTTTTTTCCAAAATCTGTAAATGCAGTTCAGAATATCTTAAAATTTATGGATAGTCTCCTAAAAGCGTTTCCCTGTAACTATAACGAATAAGGTATCTGCCCTTACAGTCCCGTCTCAAAAATTCACCCTGTATATAGCTAGCTAGTATAATGTAAGACCATACCTGGCTATAGGAAAGATCAGCTGGACACTTGAATCTGACAGGCTGACGGTTAACGCATACGAAGAACTCACTGCAATCCATCTTGTTTCTGAACGTTTCGAAGTCTGTTTTGCAGACCGGCTGCAGTTGTGGCTGGAGTTTGTCCACTGAAATGTTATAAAACACAACGATAAGTATAAATAGAACGGTAGGTATTATTTTTCTGAGTAAGCTTACAAAATACGGCTCATATAGAGGAAATATCTACTCTTGTATTGTGAGTAAAATTAGAAACAAATTATAGGTTCTACGCTTAAATATGATCTGTGGTTCTACGTAACTGTAATCGCTATGCTCGGTAAGCAGCCCTAAAGTCCTTGAAGACGAAACCACGTCTAAACAGTATCTTCAGCCAGTTCAGTCATTTTAGTCAGAGCATCCAACCATACACTAAAATCCTTGAGGCGATGATAACGAGCTAGTAGTACGTCGAAACAAAAACTTCAGAGTTCAGATGTGTTTCCTAATCCTTTAAGCTTTTCGAAGTCCTATATAATCTACTCCCTACATTACACGCTCAGTTGATTTGTTTGACAAAACTGACAAACTTTGACAAGCAAACTGAATCTGGGCTACACACGCCAATAAACACTGACATTGGCAAACTCGTGGCAGCCCTAGCCACCGAACAGCCACAAAAAGAAGAAGAAGAAGACTTACGTGGTTTACTTAATGTGGCATGGATAAGCAGTAACTTTAGACGGGCCTATTGCAACCATACGCCACGATTGGGTAACTCACCATTTACTTTTCTATTATGGCAGTCCACATTATCTGCATAATCACAGTATCCACTACCCGAAAACAGCAGTCCTGTAGGGCATTCCTGTTCTACTGCCCATCCATCCCAGCAGTTCAAGAAGTTGTTGCAAAACGCCGGCGAAGGGACCTGGGTCCGCAACCCCTCGCAGTGGGGGTTGGGTTCAACGACCGGGTTCTTTGGGATGACTACAAGAGAGTTCTGGAAGTTAGGGTCCTGTTTGATCTGCTGGACGATCGCGTTGGAGACTGGGATTGTGAAGGCTGCTAGTGAGTTTCCGAACGCCTGAAATAATAATATAAACACGTTATAAGCACCTACACAAGAGAAATGGGCAACTCGCGTGTTGCTTTTTGATTCTCGTGTACTGAAACGACGAAATAAGACATTTTAGTACTGTCGAATTAGTTTAGAAACAGATTGCAATGCATCAACAGATTTGGGCCCAATATTATTAATCGGTGAGTTGCTATTTAAAAAAATAGAGTGAGTACCTATTGGTAGAAATACATTGTAGCATCTAAACTCTAGACATTTTTCTTTTGCTCTAGATTCTAGAGCCTAAAGAAAGATACAGTAGAGCTTGTAAAATGAAAACCATGTACCTAACAAATCAGAACGGATTAGCCATTATTTTAATTACTTTCTTAATTTTTATTTATAAAAAATACGGCACACCATTGTGATCATCATCACAAAAATGCTTGTTCTGGGTAGGAATCGAACCTACAGCAAAAAATATAGAGCTCAGCTGCGAGGTTAGTAAAATCAAATAAAAATGAAAAACTAAGACAATTAGTAATAGAGAGAGATTTCACCTGAATAAAACTGAAGAATGGATTCAGGATATTTCCATAGTACGGTAGTTTGTCAGCGTTTGATGCTAAGTTATTGAGGTAGGGGTTGGAATACGTCTTCACTAAGGAGCCGCCTTCGTCAAAAACTGAAATAAACACTTTCATATTTATTTTTATTACACCAGAAAAATTCTGCAGCTAAAAACTCTTGCATTGTTCTAAACTAAAGTAATCTAAGGGTCCGTTCACACAGACCGGCTCGGAGAGCATCGGCGCGCATTTTTCTTTTCACACAGACTGGATCGTATACGCTTGGAGTTGGTCGGAACGGAGCCGCCAACTATTTCACATAGACCGGCTGGAAGCGATCTGAAAGCGGATGCGCTCGGAAACGGCTGCGCGAACGAGAAAAAGTACGCAATCCAGCCGGTCCGCTCCTTTTATTATTTCACACCAAGCGCGTTCAAGCATTCTTAATGACAAAAGCAGTGCACATGCAAAAATAAACCTTACTACAAATATTAAAAACTCTGTTTTCAACGTGATAAGAATCTGCTCTCCTCTCCGAGCCGGTCTGTGTGAACGGACCCTAAAACTACGTTACTTGGAGTTAAAGATAGCTTAGTATTTTTTTGAATTCCGAACAGCAGAATGAATTCGGATATCAAAACTAAAAAGTTAGACATCCAACCTTTTTAGTTAACTACATTTTGGTTTTTCAAGATTAATGAGTTTGGAAATCAAAACTAAAAAGTTAGACGTCCAACCTAAAACAAAAATGAAGCTAACCAAAAGGTTAGCTTCATTTTTGTTTTTTAATATTTTTAAGCTTTTTCGTAAGAAAGGTTTCAAAGTCAAAGTCGTCGAAGTCAAAACATATAGACTTGAAAATGCACTTCATTAGGAACTGTATCCAAGAAGGAGCAATCGACGTCAAGTATCTGCGAACCGAAGACATGGAAGCAGACCTGCTAACCAAGGCTTTAGCTGGTCCGCGGTTGATAAAGTTGCGGAGCAGCCTGGGACTGTCCTGATCATCATGATAGTGCCGTGAAGAGGAGTGTGAGTACTGGCCACAGCACTATCTATGGTTATCCATGGATTTGAATTGAAGTGACAAGACAAAATACTGAAAACAATCGCTTCGTATTGTCATATTATTCTGGTACAAAATAAATGTGTATTTTGTGTTCGCCATTTTTTTCCCTGCTAAATAAACCCCAACAATTTAAATGCAACGTAATCTCTTTTAATCTGCACATCGGCATCTGTGACAGTGAATAATTGATCCAAAAGGATAAGGAGGGATGTAAAACATTAATAAAAAGAGGGATACGTCAGGCGATTTGTAAAGCTGCAATGAGCAAGCACTTTTCCAAGTCTTCTCAATCTTGCAAGTAAGTTTCAAGACTGTTACCTAGATAGAGCTGCCAACGATATGTTTAGAGTAGATTCTCTGAGCAGGATGCGACAAAGTACTTTAATCACTGCAATTTACGCCAACGTCTGTTTCTTGTATAAAAATCTTAAGTCGTTGGTCGGGGTAATGACCCGGTGACCAATGAGATGCAGCTTATTACGTGGGGCAGGAAAATGTCAAGTACTGTAGGTACAATCAAATTGAGAGCAAAAGATTCACACCAAATGTTAATAATTCAGTTCATAATAAACAATATTGTTAGATATAAATAAATGCAATTCATTCGGATTTCAATAAATATTGTTTTTGTCTAATTTATTTTGGCGAACATATTCACAAAGAAAATTAAGACCAATACAGTATTTACAATATTCACAATATTTACAAAATACACATGGAAATGTTGAGCTATCTACAAACAGGTTAGTATATGTCTTGACTGAATAGGGCACAAGTGGAAATAAATACCCCCTAAATAATAATCTAACCTAGACTATATTCGTGCCAGGCGTCCTAATAAGCCAGCCAGCGTCAGAGGGTTCAGTCAGAATTCAGAGGGTCAGAATTACATAAAAAAAAATACATTTAAGAGCCACGTGACCATTTGCGTACACTTTTGGCGTTGTAATAAATTAAATGAGCAGAAATAAATTAAATTTGTTTTGTCTTGTTTTACTGACTCTACTACAGAAATAGAAAACTAGAAAAATAATGATAAATATCTGCAATTACATCGACAGGTAAGGGATGTGTAATGATGACTTTGTTATAATATGTATGTAACACAGTAGTGAATGCAGCCGGTTTTGCTATAGTATAAGTACTATGTTATCTAGAGTACAAAGTGTAACAAGATAGTGTCCGAACTTGCCTCATAACTTAAGAAATTGAAGTTAATGTAGCCGGAAAATTTTGTAAGCAGTTGTATCGTTGAAATTGATCTAACGATAAAAATATCAGCCCATGCCATGCCGGACCCATGCTTATAAAAAACGAATATTCAAAAGCTTCCAAAACGTACGCATAGTTGAGCAATCTTAAAATATTTATCAATTGTTGTTAGCTGTAAGTAATTATGGTGCAGTTAGTATTTCAAATAACCTCCAGGCGCCAAACTACTGTCACTTAGAGAAAAGGTTCACCCTTTTTTCATAAGCTTAATTTTCTCCGCGGTTGGGTAAAAGCTGAAGATATGCAAAAGATTTGTTACATAAGGATAAATTTAAATATTTTTCAAATAGTCTTTTACAGTTTTCCGGGCCGTACTTAGAACACATTGGATTATGGCTAATCACAGATCTTTATTATTTCATATGACTATAAAATAGATAGATTATCCAAAATAATCTACTTACATAACAGTCTCTTTTGTCTCCCGCTCTCATTTTCCATATCCGTGCTGTCATCGGCGCGTGCACAAACAGCCAACACCAACAGCAATGTTGCAATCTTGACCATCTCGACTCAAGGGATGGTGAATGGGCGGCGGCAGCAGGACAATGTCAGGGTTAAAAACACAGACTAGCTTATATAGCGTCGGACATCGAAAACAAGTACTGTAAGTACTTACGTGGGTTCTAGTTTTAGTCTGGATGCGAAAGACTAAAAGGATATGACGCTACAATTTTATTATTGCTGAGATTTTATTGGGTAATTTTGGTCATATAAAGCGGTGTAGGCTGATCGTTTCTAGGGAAAGGATTTAATGAGTAGATCTTTTGTCTTGTTTTTCATTTATGACCTCTTTGTTATTGTTAGTTCGGAACTAGAGGTTGTTGTGTGAAATATCCAATCCAAGAATTTTGCCTGAGATGTCTCTGAAAGATGCTTAAGAGACAAAACCACGCCACACCTTTTTGCAAACCCAGGTTAACTGGTAGACAATACTCTTAGCATGAAATCCTTCTAGCAATACTTCGTGTAAATTTTTTTAATAAAACTATTCAAACAAGTCTTCTACAAGTGGTTATGTTAATTTCTAAACACCCAGCTTATAAGGATAATGAGCCTTGGTATAGTTTTGTTTATTTATTTTATGTGCAATTTGCACATAAATAAGTAGTGCTAGAAGGGCTTCATGCTAAGAGCATTGTCTACCAGACATCCTGGGCGTGCAAAAGATATTGTGGCGTGTTTTACGGACAGCTCAAAATCTTTGAATAGTCTTGATAAGCTCATTCTATCGAGATTTTAACAGACTATGAACGCTGGAATAGAGTTTTAGAAATAGTTACCTTTCTAAAATGGTACGAATAAGATGAGATATTATTTCAGAATCAATATATTTCTGTCTCTAACAAGCCATGTCTTCCTGACAGCGCGCCCTTTGCCGTCTTCGCTGTTCATCCCGCGCATTCATCATGCGGAGATCTCGATCCGTTCCTGCATTCCATATCATTATAAATAATCTCTTACTAGCTTTTGCTCTCGGTTTTGTATGCATGAGGAATAGCTTGAATTTTTATAATTGATCTTTTTTGTTTTATTTTCTGAAGATAAATTCAACTAAGCAAAGAGACTTTCATGCCATACTATTATCACAATTTGTGACTTGCATCAGAGTTGACATTATTGTACAAGGTGGTCTAGATATACGTCCAAAAAAACGTAAACTTTTCACACCCGGGGGTACCTAAAAATACCCCATGTATTATGTTCCCATATTTTTTGTATTTACCGAGTTATTAGAATGTCAACGTTTTTTTATAAGTTAGGGCCAGAACGGTTAAACTTAAAAAAAAATGCAGTCACGTGGTCATACACTTTTGAAGCGTTATATTCTCTATCGACTGAAGAATGTCAAATTAGTTAAGAGACCAGTTTGTTCGCAAATTGCAAGGAAGAGTAAGGCATGAAAAAGGCTCTACATCCACACAAACTTTCCAAATATTTTGATTAGGATTGTGTATTCTATTACATTCCATGTATTATTATGCGTTATTTGCCGGACTAGTAGAGTCGATGTTCGAGTTGAATTTACGAGTATTGTTGGGATGTTGTTGCATAATCCTGCAGACAGGTGATGTTTGCTATCTTATGCCGGAAATGACAACTGTTGATATACTTGTGTAAGTACTTCAAACTTCAATAGACATATTTTTTTAACTGATTATGGAGTGCCAAATCCTTTTAATTAAAAAATATAATTTTATTTTTAAACAAAAATAATAAATCAATCTTGTTTTTCTAAATTTAGTTTATAAAATAATGATTGTAAATGGGGTTAGGGGGTTAATAAAATTATACTTACTACTATCGAGGTAGTAGGTACAAAATGTATAAAATATCTACAAATTATTTTGCATGCAGAATTGTCATTGCCATACCAGCGGGCCTAAGATGCGCACCGCGAGATATTTGTCATGTCGTTCTGTCAAAATGTAAGCATTTTGTACCAGTTTAGGAACTATTGCAATAATGCAATAGTTCCTAAATTGGTACAAAACGGTACCACAGATAACTGTGGTACCTAATGGTGTCGACAAAACGCGCCATAATGTACACTTTTGACACTTCTTAGTCACACTTCTTTAGGAACTATTGCATTATCTGTGGTAATGTTGTCGAGAAACCGCGCCTTTGAATTTTCAATTTTTGACATTTCTGCATGACTATTATCTCGTCCTCAGATAGGTACGACGACTAAGAAGTGTCAAAAGTGTACATTATGGCGCGTTTTGTCGACACCATTAGGTACCACAGATAATGCAATAGTTCCTAAACTGGTACAAAATGCTTACATTTTGACAGAACGACATGACAAATATCTCGCGGTGCGCTATCTTAGGCCCGCAGTAATTTTAATTGTTTTTATTGGTCCTAGACAGTCAGTTCTTCTGTCACCATTTGTCAATAAAATGTTAAGGTTGCAAAATTATTGAATGTGACAAATGAAACACTAATCTTACTAAAATGGTTTACAATATGCCAACATTTTATTTGGTATCTGCAAAAAACCTTGGATACCTATGTGTAAGCTATCATATAAACTTTTGTACATTGTCCCACCTAGCGTGGGATAAGGGCAGAGAAATGATAATAAACTGTTGTACATTAATAGATAATGCCTTTAATTTTCATACAAAACTGCAAAAAATCGACACACAGTTTACTTCGCACTTTATTACAACGAAAGATACTTAAATCAATTACAGAGATTTATTTTTTACATTCTTGACTAAAAGCTATTATACTGCAACAAAGATAAATGAGGCTAAAGACTTCACTCTTCTTTTTCTGTCATTAGTTCTGCGAGTACCTTTACTATAGATGTATATTCTTTACCTTTATCTCCCTTGCTATTATATTTCTTTGACAATAATTGCTGCTTGATACCTTGAAGAAATAACAAGTCATAGCAAAAAGATGATTCTCTCATATCATTAGACATACTTCCAGTTTTTTTGCACTGATAGGCAGCTTTTAAGTATAATGAAGCAGTCTCAATTAGATTTTATTAATATTAGTTGAGATGAAAAGGCAAAATAAGGAATAAATCGTAGCAAAATGAATAATAGTATATATTATGCAACTAGTGAGTAAAAGACGGATTTAAAGCGAGGGCCATAAATGAATCACAAGCAAGTGAAGGATTCTAACGACTGAATCACGACCGTAGGGATTCATGATGATTGATTCAAGTGTTAGAATCCTGAACGACGTAAGTGGTTCATGGCCTAGTGTGTTCTAAATTCAAACACCAAAACAGTGACAGTGCTTTTTATTCACTGTTTTTAAAATACAGTGAATAAAATGATAAATATTTTTATATCATTCCAGAGGGGGAATGGTTTTTTTAGAAGGGGAATGGTATCAAAATATTTATCATTATCATCTCGAAGACATTCCGAGACCCGAGATCCAGAAGTCTCTCCAGAGACGCGCTATTGAGCTTCTTTTCAATCTGTGCTTGCTACATTTTATGGCTTGTCACTCTACCAAGCTGGATGGCATCCTGCACTAACGACTAAACATAGTTTTAACTTAAGAAGCTATATTTGCTTGCTCCAACTATTGTCTACCGCAAACATGGCTTGCTCACTCTCATTTCTGTTTGTTTATCCTTCTGGTAGCCTATCAAAAACCCTGAAAAAGGTAAATATCAATACAAATTCGCAATAAAACATTTATGACTCAATATTTTGTAGATAAAGTCCATACTACGCCGACTATTGAGCACGCGTGGGCATTTTGCGTGCCTATGTCGTTAGTTAACTTAATTACGAGATAACAACCCTAGTGCTTGTTTAGTCTATTAAGGAAGTCTGGGTGTCTGGATTAACAAATAAAAAACTGTTGCACTAAAATGGTCCTAGCGTAGGTATATAAATTATCAGTGCTGTTTTCTTTTATTTATTTAGGTTCTTCAAATATGCTTATATAAATATTTACTAGTTGGTCAAGAACTATTATTTTACTTGACGAAAAAAACAAAGAACCTATTCTAAAACTTGCAGCTAAAACAGGAAACCTTCGTGCGAGTGTCAGGTTCCAAATCAAATCACATAACATGAGACAAGATCAAAAAACCCCACAGCTCTTAAAAATCGCCTCAAGTACTTAGGTATTCACGGATAAATAAAAAATAGTAAAAAAAATATTTCAATTCTTATATTTTATAAGATAAATTGATCGAGATAGGTAGCCGATAATTGTATTCAGCGCGCAACTCTGTCGTTTTTCGAAATGAATAATTTAAATGATGACTAACAAAACCTACGGCTTCGATTTACATGAAATTATTTAAAAAATAATTATCTTCACTCATCGGAACTAAAGATGTCTATTGGTAAATGTGATTTCATTTTCTTCTTTTTTTAGGTTCATTGGTTATCTAACATAGGTAACCCCCGAATCCATAGAGGTTTAACAATCTGCAAAACCGATTCGAGCAGCAATTGCCTAGCACAACGCCTGAGTCTGCCTCCAGAGGAACTTTGTTTATGAATTCCAAGATGCTGAATACATCTGAATTACTACATCCGTCTCCATAATATTTCCATTGTTCAAAATAATTAACATTTTATTGAGGGCGGGGAATTTAATCGATATTCAGGATCGAAAAGTTCAACAAGGGAAATACCCGATCTACATTATTGTACATGCAAGTGGAATTCTAATTATATTTTTATACATAGCTGAGAAAATGGCTGATCTTATATTTTTATTTAATTTTTTTAAGGTGTGATTTTTTTTTATCACCACTATAATTAGAAAACACGATTAAAAAATATCAAGACAGTTACAGCACTATATTTAAAAATTCTCGAGTTTTAAATATGATTTTTTGATCACTGAACTGAATAAATCATTCATATTTTGATATTTTTTGATAAAAAGGTATTTTTAGATAAAGTACCTAATTATCAAGCAGGATTTACGAGTACCTGTAGATTTGATCTCTAATTTCCATCATTCTGTAGATTGCTTTCTAGCGATGTAGTGAAGCGTGAAGCGCACGCGCATTAATATTCTTACTACTTGTTATTTACTATCATTACAATCACAAAAAAAAAAGTTTTTACATATACCTAAACAAAAAAGTGAAGTGTTAGAGAAAAAGTGGCACCTACTTATTTATTTCCAAATATCGCAGCCTTCATCATTCGATCGCTACTTTGAGTTTTAGAATTTTTTTCCTATTTCTAATTTATAATGTATTTTTTATTGTAGGATTCTAAACTGAATTTATAGAATAAAACAGCTTCGTCGTTTCTTATCCATAAACAGCTTGAGGCTTATTTTATTTGGTTATCATTTCGTAATAATAAAGACGTGTAACTTAAACTGTCATTGCCGTAGTGTAAGACAACCTTTACATTATATACCTACCGAAGAGTTGTTATGCCAAATATTATGAAGCCATCTAGATAATTTTATAAGGAAGGACAGTAAAGTACTATAATAAAACGAAAAGGAATTTATACAGAGGGCTGGCAGGTTGACATTGGGCTTTGTTGTGTATCCGGGATGATTTGTCATATTGTAAGCTCCTTTCGAGTTTAAAATGAAATATTTTCAGTTCTGTATGTAAGTTGTGTTCAAGTTTTGATGAGGATGCACGCAAATTTTTTTTACTCAGATAAATTAATATATATTATATTCAATTTTACTGAAGTAAAGCATCTCTACAGGTATAAAGAGGATTTAAGAGATAACTTTGAAACAAGTTTCAACAAAATATAAAAAATGCCGATTGTATGGTACTTAGCAGACAGATAATAACCAAAAAAAAATATTTTTAGACTTTTCTCACAACGCCTTCCACGCAAATGAATGTATTTATTATAAACACTAGTAATATTTGCTTTGTTTTCCAAATATCGAATCAACCGTTTCAGGACGACCTCAATATAACGGTGTTAAATTTACTGTGGCCACAGTGGCATTGCATTGCCACCGTTTTTTAGAAAATCGGGCCAGTGTTCTTTCGATTATAAATTGTTGATCTATGCTCTAAGTAGGTTTTTAATTAGATAGCCATTGGTGGTTATTTAAGGTCATTTTTTTGAATTAACCTTAATGTACGAAAATATTAACAGCATTTTTTGAACTTGGTCCATAATTCTCTTGCAGAACACGTAAAATAATAACAGGATCGAGACCAGCGTTTGGCGAAGGACAAGGATGGGTATATTCAATTACAATAACGAGCGAGCGAGTCAGATATGTAAATGTTACCTTTCGCTGAGCTGTTGAGCTAAGAATGGATGACAAAAAGTCCTCATGCCAGTATTGTATAGAGAGCGAAGCGGTCGTCAGCCATACTAAGATAAGTCACAATAAAGTGACTTAAGTTATAAGTGACATTTAAGTTAGTGTTTAAGCGCAAGATGGCGTTCCGGTCAAGTGTTGGGGTCATCTTCCTAGGGTGCTTAGTCGGTAAGTTATACAGACGTACCTACTGAGCCATAGCTCTATACCAACTACGTTCAGGGTAGCATATCTATGTAAATTAGGTTCTAAGAAAAGCTACTGGACTTTATAAGACGCAAGCAACTACTATATACCATCTATCTATGTATGCATGGTAACTTGATGCTACAAAGTTCGGATGAACCTATGTAGAAAAAATTACATAGAAAAATATTTTTTATATGTTCAAAGGACTACATTATAATACACTGAATACTAGTACTATACAATACAGTACATTGCTTTATTTTTGCCAGAGTTACCAATACTATTAGTGTCTGTGCCAATACAGAACATTGTATATTTTCTAGGTTTTGACTAGTAAATAATCGCAGTTATTTTTCTGTCTTTTGATATTGACCTACATCTTTATTGATCCTATAACCTTTTCAAAACGTACTTAGGTTAATAAATGTAATTAATATTTTTATACGTAAAATATAAAAGTAATTGAAAACCTCGGTGACCTTGAAGTGTTGAATACCAAATCCTATCCAATTTGAATGATGCTGTAGCTAGTTTTTTTTTAATAAAACTTGTTTAACAGAAAACTAGCTAAGTAGAATATTATTAGGTTTCATTTTTATTCATTTAGAGAAAAGGAATAACGGATTTTGAGTAAAAATTTATTACACTACTTGATCGTCAAAACCGCAGACTCGCAGTACAAAAGATTTGAACGCACTCACTCCCTCAGCTCGTTTTGACACTTTATCACATTGATACTTCATCATGTAGATAGTTTTACTTGTTTTCCTTATTCCTTCGTATTCTAAACTCAACACTAATATTATTTTCAATTTAAAATGTTGCCAAATCACTGTACATTCTTGAAATTTTCAAAACGAAAGAATCAATGCAAACAATCTCTTCAAAATCGCTATGATCATCTCTTAGAAGGAACGGACACTACAACCTACGCTTGTGGGGATCAAATCTACGACCCATAGCACGAAGGCAGAGCTATAGCCGACTGAGCTATGACGCCTGTCAACTGAAAACTAATTATAAAACATAGCACTTTCTCATTATAAGTGCAACTAAATCCGGTTTTAAAAAAAGTTACGACCAAAAACTATTTCGACGGCGGTGAAATAGAAAATTCATAACTGATCTCTATTCTACCAGCTGACACACATACACTTTGCTATTCTAGACACGAACAGTAGCTCTACCGTTTGTCCTAAATGCTAGTAATCAGTAACGGTAGCCTACTTACAATACGATAAATACAATACGACCATTAGAATAGTATATAGCGATGGAGATAGAGATAGAGAAATATTTATTTGGCACACAACACAACACAACACAGTAAAATAATTACACAATAAGAAAGCAATACAAAATTAATTATAAAATAAAACAGAATAGCATAGAATACGTAATATTAGCGCTACTAGGTAGTTATATGTTTGTGGGTGCTGACCAGCGCTGATATGAGCCAAAAAGGTCCTGCTTCAGCTTAATGCAGCTCTGCAGAAGCAAAGTGGCATATCTTTAGAATCAATGGATTTCTTAGGTTTAGCTTGACAGATCATATAATACTATACTAGCTTATAAGTTTTTTAAAAAGTAAGTCAAATTTTAGGGTGATACTCATCAATCAACATTAATAATCATGGACATTTCACAACTCTCTCTAGTCTCAAACCAAGCAAAGCTTGTATACTAAGGTGCATTATCGATGACCAGTGATTTGCTTCATTCAGGTTTTACTTGATGCTACATCGTTGGCCCATCTCAACATAAGAAAAATCTTTGTACTCAGTTTCTGGACGCCATTCAAGAGCGTCTTATTTAATTACTTTATCCGGAATCATTTCCTCTTGCCGTATCCTCTCCAACTCTATTTTAACTCTACTGCTTCCATGGGTTCCTTCATTTTTATCTTTGTTATCAAATGTTATTTAAAACTAATTTCGTTCATTCGATTAATTAACCGCTACACTAAAATATAGACTATGTAACGTTATGTATAATGAACTAATTATGACTTGACCTAGTGACTTCCGTCCATTGGCCTGGCCAGCCACAAAAGCTACGCGTGGTTAAGTAATAGTGAAATCAGCGCTAAATATTGCTACACCTACATTTAGTGCTATCTGTTATCTATAGTTGAGTATAGTTGTGCTGGTGGAAATAGACTAGAATTCGGTTTCCCAACAGAGGTACTGGTAGTACTGTCTTAGACAGGATAGTTGAACAAATGAAACATTACAACAATTGCATGGGTTATGGGCGTGGAGAGGACCAATGTTTTCAATAAAGTACAGTTTCCAACGAAACTCAAAGGCAATTGGAGATTTATTGCTTAATGCTTCCGTAGGTAGCATGAAGTATTATAGGAACCTGCTCTTCTAATATCATGGCCCTAGGTTGCTAGAGTAGGATATGAGGATACTAAACTGTTTTCACTTAATATCTAGTAGTAGGTACTTCACAACTAGTTACATTTGTCAGTGACGTTTTTATATGTGCATAAGCCCACAAAGAATAGGTACCAAAAAAACTCTTTATAAGGCAATTTGTAAGAAAAACAGAGATGGTATTTCACTAGTTGATTACCTTTCGTTACGTATTAGGAAGTGTGTGACAGTCAATGCGAACAACTTTTAGTTCTTGATGGTAGACCGGAAATGAGCACCTTTGTGCTATTTTAATAAATAAGTCTAAATGATCTCTAGTTGTTTTGCAATAAGTCAATACTTACCGCTGGTGCATCTTATATACAAAGTTTCAATTGGCTATTTAATTACCCGAATCATCTTTTTAGGTAATCCAGATTATGCGGAAAGAAAGACTAAACATTTTAAAATGTACTTTTATCATCAATCTACAAGTATATTTCACGTGTCTCCTACGATAGCAACCGGTCTTCTCTACTTATTCAGTATTTATGTTTAAAATTTCAGTACTAGCCTCATCAGCTGGTCAAAAAGGACGGAAACCAGTGAACCCACCGAAGCGAACATTTGAAGAAAGAAACGCAGAGTCAGAGAGAGACGCGGAGATCACAAACACATGCCCTGAAGACGGCTTCTTCGCTGATGCTGAGCAGTGCGACAAATACTATGAATGCAGGTACTAAACGCTAATATACAAAGTTTTACATTAGTTAAAATTTTTGATACTCCTCACGTATAGTATTATATAATCGGTGTCCTCACTATTTGCAGCAGTAGATAGATGATCGTAAAATATTGCGATTATCCGCAAACTGTTTTTGAAATCCAAAACTGATCAAAAATTATCATCTGATTTTGTGTGACTTTTATGGAGTCCGTAAAGGAATAGCCTTGGTTCAATGAAAGTTAGTCAAATGAAAAAACAAATCTTTCATCATTTTTAACTATAACTTTATCAAATTCCAATCAACAACTAACAATGTTATTGCAAATGTATTAATTGATATGACCAAACCCTGGCATGTATGGACCTACTTTTATAATGACCACTCGGCAGGCTAAAAGGTTAATTTGTAATCAACTGTACCCTGTGTTTTAAAACTTCTTTATCAACTTTTTCATCATAAAATACAATCTAAACACGAATTACCCCTAAGCCACATACCGCCACGATTTCGGCATTTGCAGTCAATTTGCTCCTAGCGTTGAAAGTTTTAAGTTTTACTATATTTGTATTTGACACCCATAACTGACTTTAATAGCAGATTTTTTATATTTGAATATATGCGCAATGCCAGTACTCGCAAATGGTGACGGAAAACATTGTAAGGGAACCCGTTCAGCCAGCTCCAAATGTATTGACCTTATCTTGGGAATAAAGCCGACTATTGCCGAGAGGATGGCATAAGTACTGGGCGAGCCTAACCCATCTAAAACTATGTACCAGGCACTGCAGCGTTTTGTTCGTAGGAACATACCTAGGTAAAGTGGCCCCTGATTCTGTAGTAATCATCTAGGTTAGATGCAAAGGCCTGATTGTTATTAGCTGACTTTTCATTGCAAAGCGAGTTTGCACCTTTGTTGCTCGCGGCCGTCGTGTAAGCATTAAGTACCTAACTGTTTACAAGAGAACTGCATTAAAAAAACGGTCAGCAAATACAAGATTTATTTGCTAAATCTCTTGAATATTAAGCAGAATAACTGCATCTTTATTTACGCTTACGGAATCTCTGAAAGTTTATTGACTCAGTGGTTTACCGTTTTCAGAAGCGGTGAGATCATTGAGAAGCTTTGCCCTGATGGCATGGTGTTCAACGACTATGCCCCGGATCAGGAGAAATGTGACCTGCCCTTCAATCTGGACTGCTCGGCGAGACCTAAGCTTCGTAAGTTCATTTTTACAATTATGACTATATAAATAGGAAAACTATGCACTGTTAAAACAATGTTTTTAATACAGTTGCTCAAAAAAAGGCGTATTGCAGGGACGTATAGCGTTCGGGATGTGGGCTATTACACACTCGTGCTTTTTTTTACCTTTCCCGAACTAGTGCGTTCTCTTTCCCAACTGTCAAAATAATGTCTATTAAAAAGAAAAACCAACCATGAAGTTTTTACTAAAAAAAAACATAGAACTTTTTATGATTCATGCAAATACGTATATTTCTAAAAAGAAGCTACTAATTGGTTTCAATATCAGATTTAATGATTTGATTGAATGAGTTAGGTTAGGTTTCATTTCATTTCATCTCATTAAATTTCATTTTCATTTCATATCAATAAAAAAATTCAACTGAAGACTTGGCTGTATGGGCATAGTTCTCTTTGCCTACAAGAATGGGTGAAGAAAAAAAAACTCTGCTTATATTCTACGGTTGGCGCCATTTTTCAGAAATTTTCTTTTATTAAATTGCTTCATTTTATCGCAACTGTATTAAAAATAGTCGTTCAGTACACGTGCGGAACCGTCTTTGCAACTTGTTCCGACTGTCAACCCTCGCTTTCGGCTGCGCCTCGGCTCGGGTAGACATTTGTCGGAACTCTTTGCAATGACAGCCGTTCCGCACTTGTAATGAAATATACTATTTTTTCACCTTTGAAGACCCACAATCGTCACATTTTCCTATATCGTACCTCAGAATATTCATAATATTGTAATCTGAGATCATAATACGTAACGGCGTACTGACGTATGACTTCTACGTCATCTGTGTAGGGCTGCTGCGTTAAAACACATCTGTCAAGGAACTAAATCCTAAAAATGACATTCAAACATTCAATACACTCACTCCGTAGAGCTTATTAGGTTTTGTAAACCAGTTGCTACAACGGGTTAAAAATACGTACTATACGAAAAAATAATGTAAATACTGTCAGCCCTATTCTCAATCAAACGGAGCCAGTCGCATCTCGGAATACAGATTACAAACAGTCGGTCACCGCAGCCGAGAACAACTTTCCAATCTCAAGGGAAGTGCGGCCTTGCCAGCGCTTATTGTATTTACCTATAATACCTACTCGTTTACATATGTATCTGCGTACACAGCTATTTTACAAGATTGGCAGCTGTCGCTTTTGAATGATACTTTTTGCTATTTTCTTCATATCATAGTTACACAGTTTACTCAGATTTTAGGCATTTCACTATCAGACTTCGAAATCTCAGACAAAAAACCAATTATGTATATTTTTTGAAGAGGCGTACACCAAATCCTATGTTTTACATCCATAAATAGCACTACAGATATTAATACTTTAGGTGATATTTCTGAGTATGGTAGTTTATAAATCATTTATTTAATTCACAAAGAAAATTCAACTATTTACAATATTTACAAAATACACATGAAACAGGTTGAGATCTACAAACTGTTGCAAACGATTTAAAGATAGCTCAACTGTTCCAAATTAGTACCAAACGGAAGCGTGCCCAAGACACTGGCTGCATTGCCGCGCTGAATAGCAATGCCAATACGTATGGAAGTTTATAGATTTTGGAACTTTTACAGAAACTCCTATCCCATCGCTGCACTGCATCCGTCAAAACGGTTACTTCTCCCACGAGGATCCGAAAGAATGCGGCAAATTCTACTACTGCGTGGACGGCAAGTTCAATATGATCACGTGTCCGGATGGCCTAGTGTATAACGACAAGACCGGCATCTGCACCTGGCCGGATGAGGCTAAGAAGAAGGGCTGCGGAGCTTCAGGTATGAGAAGACAGATCGTAGATGAAAAAAAAACCCTTGCCTGTGATTGCACCGCCTAATAACGACATAGTAACTATTTGGTAATCTATATCGGGGCGACGCTAGAACAGGATTAGGCAATTTCAACCCAACCTTTCGTGGGCTTTTTTAGATTTTTTTATTATAAGGATTTCTGTTTTACGTTGCTTGCTGACCGTACAATATAATGTCACCGTGCTTACACAGTTAACACATCACAGTGCATCTCAAAACGCCGAATAATAGAGCGCTACTTGGTATTTAACTACCAATGAGTAATCAAGCAGAGGCAAATATTTCTTGAAGTGATCGTGGCGTAGCTTGTTTAGTCAATCTTCAGCGATTACTATTTCGGACTACGGCAAGAGACATTTGCACCTGAGTGCTTCTGTGATTCGAAGGGCACGGAGTTGGCCACTATAGTAGGTGCCAAATAACATCGCAATACAGGTCAAGGTGGGTACCTTCACCACGATGTCGCAAAATTCTATTTATGTATGGTAACAGTACTACGAGATTCGAGCGATACCGTCTTAGCGACAGGTTTGTATGGAAAGCGACAGAATTAGCCATTCATAAATTGAATTTTGCGACATCGTGGCGAAGGTGGGTGAATTACCTGTGTTGCGGTGTTATTTGGCACCTACTAAAATTCATACGAACTGACTTATCTTTGGTGGTTTTTCATTTCACCAAATCCGATAATAATGATTTTGAATTCCAGAGGTATTTGACTTCACTTGCCCACAAGTGAATGAGACGTTCGGTCTCACGCACCCTCGCTACGCCGACCCTGACGACTGCCAGTTCTTCTACGTCTGCATCAATGGCAACACTCCTCGCCGCTCCGGCTGCAAACTCGGACAGGCCTTTGACGATGTTAAGAAGCACTGCGAATGGGCCAAGAACGTGCCTGAGTGGTGAGAGAACATTGCTTTCAAAGTATATACTGTAGGTGGAAATTAATTTATCCAGGCAATGAACTATGCACATTGAAGCAGTCAATGGAGTTGTTTATTTGACAGGCGTCATGGCTCAGTCGGTAGTAGCTCTGCCTTCCGTGCTATGGGTCGTGGGTTCGATCCCCACCGAGAACAAACATTTATGTTATAAACATAGATGTTTGTTCTGTGTCCGGGTGTTTATATGTATTATAAGTATGTATTTACAAAAAAAAAATGTATGTATGTATTCTATCAGCCATCTAGTTCCCATCGTACAAGCTTTGCTTAGTTTGGGACTAGAAGGCGTTGTGTTAAGTGTTCGTGAATATTTATTTATTTATTTATTATTATTGGTTTAGAGTCAAAGAGGTATCTTCATATTGGCCAATCTGAGCTAAAAAGATTGCTAAATCTGTTGCCATCTCTTTTCGTTGTCATGCCAGTGTCAAAGATAAAGCATTTTTTAAAGCTGCACTAAAATAACAGTTGAATATGAATAAAGGGAAAAATACCTTCTTTAAGGTATTTCTGATTGTCGATGGTTACTACTCTGTAATTGAAAATGACATTGACAACAAGATCAATCTCCTCAGTTTGTTCTTAGCTCTCCAACGAATGGTGGCTGCAAACATCCAACTAAAATCCACCCACCTTGTAGTAAATTGAATCAAACCCAGACGATGATAAAAATGCTAACGTATGTGGCCGCCATTACAGTATGGGTTGGTTAAAAATATGTAAATGACACTCAGAAGTAGGTACCTGAAAGTTTCCAGTTAGATAGACACTTCATGACTTCTTAGGAAAAAACAAAACACGATCGAGTTCTATACAATTTCTTGTTTTACCACAGTTTTAACAACATGACGGAGACTAAAACCTCTTATTTTCCAGCGTGGATTGGTACAAAGGTCAGCTGACAGATGCTGAACTAGAAGCCCTAATGAACCCTCCCGTAGTAAAGAACAAGCCAGCAGGTTCCCAACCGTCGCGCCGCAAGCCCAACCGCCCGCCCATAGGCAAGGCAGTTCCACGTGAGGAAAATTGAAGCATTTCACCAATTAGTTATTTTTACAAATAAATTATATTTTTTATAACTTATGCTGATTTTATTTTAGCAACCTAGTTGGTATACCTGATAGGGTAGTGAAATAAATAAATAGATATTTATGGACATTTCACCGCCCTTTAGTCCCAAACTAAGCAAAGCTTGTGCCTAAATAAGTATTGCTATATTCCTAAATATTATGTGCGTAGTCCTAATTATTTCTCTCGGCACGTATAGTGAAGGCTCCTATAATTGCTGTGCTCCGATTTTTTTTGACGATGGTCATACGCTGAAAACAGTTTCAAATCTGAGTCGAAACTCAAATGTTCTTGGCACGATCATAAAAAGATTAAAAAAGTATTGTAAAATATTTTATTTTTACACATATTTTTCTTATTTTCATTTTTCTTTCAATACTATTTTATTTACATAAAAATCCACACGAAAAAATATATAAATGGTTCAACATTGTATATAGGTAACAATACATATTATTATTTCTATGGTAACTAATATCACGCAAAAACATTCGTATTTGGTAAGTCCTGTGGAGATTATGATGTGTTTTATTTACAAAAATATAAAATATTGGACAATGGTCCATATAGATTAATGTAAGTAATCGTAGAAATTATTACAAATAAATAAATGTGTCGGTGGAGACAAGAATCCAGTATTATATGGATTGAAGAATGACAGAACCATACAGCGATGATCACTATAACTGTAGAGTATTAACACAAAATGAGTATTTGAAAAGTATTGATAAATTATTATTGTGAAGGTTTTCGTATAGAAATAGTTCCTTTGTTTTGTCAAGTGTAAAAAGTACGCTTAAAGTTAGTGGACAAAAACATTTTGCACACGAGTTTCATAAAAAAGCGGCATCCCCAAATAAAACGTTTTAAATATCCACTAACATGGTCGGTATCTGTAAAATAAATAAATTTGAAAACATTGATTTACTATACAAGCCCTGGTTAATATAATATACAATACAGTGCAGTCAGCGAATCTAAGCAATGTGAAGTCGTTAGTTATGAAGACAATTTAGTTCAATTTTGGCATATTGAAACGACTTTCTAGATCCACTGGCCATATTGTTAACTTTACATATTTTTTAATGCTGGTTCTAGATGCTTGTCCTTTTGCCAAGTCTTTTTTATTTTCTGACTTTCACAATCTTTATTTAATGTTGCTAGATACCGCCCCTCCAATTCGTGCTAAACTAAATCACTTCTGTCCATGACCGCAGTGAGGCACCAGCTCGGGGTCTTCGCATGTCAGGTTCTGGTCATCGAACACCTTGCCTTCTCCACAGGCAATGAGACGGGGCTGGCCTTCCACGCAGGTGATGAGGTGATGGCAGTCGCCGGGGACCGGGAAACGAGGGAAAGGCCAGAATTTGGCTGATTGCGTATGCGCTGGCACTTTGGTGGGGCACTTGAATCCGATCACCGCTGAAAATGAAAATTGTGAAGGTTTAAAAACTATAACAAAATTGTCGTGGACGATTTTGCTTCACGCGACAAGTATTAGAAAAACTATAGGTATTCGATACCCCTGAATTTTAAAGTTAAACCAAGGAGTATTGTTGTTAACAGCCAATAAAATATATTTTATTGACATCGTCAAAAATCTACACTAACCAAAACTAGTTCTACCGAAAGAACTCACTTTTGTCTCGTGTCTTAGTTCTAAACAGTCAATTATACAGATCAACAAGAAACTTTTATGCCACTCAACAGTGACTCCACTGAACTTTAAATGGGTTGAACGAGTTTAAGTAAATAGAGGTTCCGCAGATACCTTCAGGGTTGCAGAAAGGCTGCAGCAGATCGGGCCAGTTGCAGCCATGGATGCGCTCATCGTACACCAAGCCGGGCGTGCAAGGTTCCTGGTTGGGGATACCGTAGGCGCACTTTACGTAGCTGGTGGAGCATTCACTGCTGTCAGGGTAGATGCCGAACTGGTACTCACAGCCGGGAGTTGAGTAGGGTGTCACTGAAATGGGTAAAAATAAAGTGAGTTTTCTTGGAGTTTTCAGAGGTTCATAAAACGAAAGCTACTACGTAGATAAGAATGCAAACTTTTTTCTTCAAATTCAAACAGTTCGAATTATAAGTTTGTTTGAAAATAATACGAACCTTTTCATATACATAAAACCTCTTTTGTGTAAAGTTTGGTTTACGCGTTTCTTTTGTTTTAGTTTTATCACAAAATTTACGTCTTTACCTACAGGGTTTTCAAGGTTTTCATTTCACTTTTCATGAGCTTATTACTCTATTTCTGTTTACTGTCCAGTATAACCATATGAGTACAGTTTTAAGTATGTATAAGTCAGAAATCTCTAATACTTACAATCGGCTTTCCTGTTCCCGCATTCAACAGCCCAGTGGTAATTGCAATGGTTGTGCACTGCTCCCTTTCCGTCAAACAGTAGTCCATTCTCGCAGGTCTCCGCCGTCAATGTACCGTTGGTGCAGAGGAAGAATTGATCGCAAGCCTCTGGGTGGGCGTAAG
Organism: Eulithis testata; assembly: GCA_947507515.1. Taxonomy (NCBI): domain Eukaryota; kingdom Metazoa; phylum Arthropoda; class Insecta; order Lepidoptera; family Geometridae; genus Eulithis; species Eulithis testata. Next base: position 9,723,930 of record OX382196.1, on the reverse strand, counting down.
CCTGAAAAATTATAAAACAGTTTATAAGCTTGGAAATTACAGCAGCACTTTTGCACTTTTCTTCGAGGTAGTTTAGTATATGGCTATTTCCAATACCTATTCAATCTATCTCTGAATTTGCCTTAATAAATAAATATAACCATTACTAACCTATAGCTAATTTTGACAAATAAAACTGGTTCCCAGTGGAGCGAGAGTTATTCTAGTTTCGGACTACTAGTCTCTCTTCCCACTGGAACGAAACACTACCTTTATTTCTATTACAGTTTGGTCCCACATGACTATAGTAGGTGCCAAATAACACGGCAGTACAGGTCATTCACCCACCTTCACCACGATGTCGCAAAATTCAATTTATGTATGGCTAATTCTGTCGCTTTCTATACAAACCTGTCGCTAACACGTTAATCGCTCGAATCTCGTAGTGCTGTTTGTTTACCATACATAAATTGAATTTTGCGACATCGAGGTGAAGGTGGGTGAATGACCTGTATTGCCGTGTTATTTGGCACCTACTATAGAGTATTTGCAATGCATATAGTGAAGCAATCTAACTAGCTTGTTAGTTCGGGGTGGATGTCAGTATCGTAGCGCATAATTTATCATTACCTGAACTCCATATTGCTCCGGACAAGCTGGCGCATGTTCCAAAAGAATCCCCGCGTTAGCTGTAACAAAAACACAGGTAAGCACTTCACTGAGATAATTAAATAATAGTACAAATAAAAGTGGTACAGCTTGTATGCAATTTTTCAAGGTTTTCTTATGAAAATAATTAACATACAAAGCTGCCGCAGAGTAATTTGTGAGTGTAAAAGTATTTAAAACTATAGCAAATCAAAAGTGACCTCGGCCACAGAATATTAGTACAAGTACCTCGACGTATTTGTCCACTTCAACATTTTTGGTGGTCAACCATTGCAGAATTCAGGTATATACGGTTGTCTAAGGATTAGGTTGAAAGGGGATAAATAGTTATTGAGATAAAAAAAATTGGGTTGAATGGAGACGCACTTTTTAATAGCTATCAACTTCAATCTAAGTATATAGGTGAATTTGAAAACGTTATTGTACCAATGATGGCAAGATGGGGCGACGATCTGAGACATGTAGCTGGCAAACAATGGATGAGAAGAGCCGAAGACCGGGCTCAGTGGCGCGTCTTGGGAGAGACCTACGTCCAGCAGTGGACCGATATAGGTTGATGATGATGATGATGATGATTGTACCAATACCTTGTACCTATTTCTGCTACCAAGTCGTGATGCGCAGATTGCGGTTTTCCGATTTGAAAGGTTCTATAGATCGATATGAGTGGACGTGCTCAGTGAGACAACGGATTATTATAGATGTGAGCCGTATAGATTGACCATTACTCTCAAAAAAAAAGCACGGAAAGTATCTGTCGTAAAATGATACTGTGTACAAGTACTTAGTTTTGGAGTTTACTTATATATTCCACTGCATACTAATCATGGTCAGATTTTAGTAATAAACTTTATGATAGATCTTGGCGGGGATATGTATGCTATTTGGCAATGCAAGATATTTTATCTCATAAAAAAGTATTGCGAAGACAAACGGCTAAGCCAGCAATGTTGTATCAGCAATACGGTATCTTAAGTACTTTTAGATTTCACAGTAATAGACTAGGTTAATGCGTTTACTTGCATCATGCTTAAACCTACAATTAAGTCGTGTACTGTGGAGTCGAGAACCGTTCAAAATATAGGATTTCATCGAGGCTACAACACTTTCAAAGCATTAGTGTGTAGCAAATGGCACGATGAAGCGTGACGTTAGGCAAACCTTTGTCAGAGGGCTTTACACTCGTATGTTTGATCGTTTCTGGTTTTATGTGCAATAAGTACTCTGTCATATCTATGTATATGTGTATAGGCACAGATTATATAATACTATACTAGTAGTATAGGGAAAGGATACGTTGAGAAGAGGGTGTACAAAGGAAGGTGTTATGCTGATGCTGTACGAGCCTATCTTATTTAAAATTGTATCATAATACAGTATTATGATACTGCTAGATCGTCATGGAATAGATAAAATTCCTGGAAGCTGTTTAAATAGTTTGAATTGATGAAGAATAAGGTCAGAAATCTTATTAAATAAATCTTGTTGAAAAAGGAAAATATTGCGAAATTTGTAAAAGTTGAATCGGCTACTATCATATGTTAGGACTATCATCTTTGTACTGAACAAGTTTTATTACATAACTTCATATTTCTTATTCTTTGTTTACATCGATACCAAGCATCGTGTAAAGATCACGTTATTCGCACATATCCTATTCTGAACCGTATCCCAGCTAGATAGGGTGCCCTACCAATTATCAGAAACGTGAGTGAAGCAACTAACCACATCGCGAGATGGATGTCCGCCACCGTATCAACAACCTCCACTTTTACTTTCAACAATACACATCTAGAGATTAGTTGGTTCTTATCGAAGCAATTAGCTACGGAATTGTACGTAATTGCACATGACGAATAATAGATTTATCTTTTTGAATAAGTACAATGAAAACCTCCATTCACTGCTGTTTAATTCGTTGTCTGTTTGGGATTTGAGTACCTAAAATAGCTAGGTATTTAGCTATTTTCGCTATCTTAGAAAAATAGTGGCCAAAAGCTTTTTTAAATAAATAAATAAATAAATAAATAAATATTCACGGACACTTAACACAACGCCTTCTAGTCCCAAACTAAGCAAAGCTTGTACGATGTAAACTAGATGGCTGATAGAATACATACATATTTTTTTTTTTTTTTTTTGTAAATACATACTTATAATACATAGAAACACCCAGACACAGAACAAACATCTATGTTTGCCACACAAATGTTTGTTCTTGGTGGGGATCGAACCCACGACCCACAGCACGGAAGGCAGAGCTACTACCGACTGAGCCATGACGCCTGTCTCTTAAATCCCTCTGTCTTAAATGATATCTTTGTCATTACCACAGATCATATAATACTATACTCATTACTAATTTTATAATAAAATATTTAGATGTCATCAATAATGTGTTTTGAAAACTCCCGGGAAACCTTTCAGGCAAAACTACCAAACATTAAAAGTAGTGGACTAAAAATAGTATTTGGCTGAAATAAAGTTACAACTGTCTGGTAGTTTAGTTAGATGATAAGTTTGTAGCCCTTTTGCGCAAATAAAGTTATATTTTGCACATAAAGGGGATTCAAAGGGAAAGCTATGGGTTCAAATCCCACTCGACTTTGTGAAGTTACATAAGGTTACTTAACTCTGATGGTTTTTGATACAAAACTGTAATCGGTTTTGATCAATAGCTACACATTAGTGGTCAGAGCTAATAAGCGAAAGTGGCTACTAGTAGTTGGCCTTGACGCGCTATACCTAGTAACTTGGCTGTACACACTTGTGCATGTACTATGCCTTTGTAAGTACAAAATGAGACTAGATCACAGACACGTTTGATTTAGTTTTTCACGAATTCGATACAATTTTTATTAAGCGTGCAGTACTAATATTGCTAGTAACAGTAACCATAGCATTTGCATTAATATTTTTATGTGAAAATTAAAACTTGTAAAGCCAGAGTAAGTATTCCCTATACATATTCCCTATACACTCTGGCTCCAATAAAAAAATCTATGTCCTAATTTCTACAGTATACGGTTTATTTTACTTTAGATATAAGTAGTACGAGTTTCTATTTGAAAATATGCATTCAAGTTTCACATTTTATGCAAACTAGGTTGTCAAATATCACACAAATTATTTTGATCAATAATAATCTATGCATATATTGGATTAATCTTCGTATTTACGGTTTCAAATTTATCATGAATTTTACCGCAATAGGGGTAGGCAGGTCGACTGTAAACAATAAATTGGAGATGTCAATCGTTTCCGCCAGTTACGTAAAGGTGAAATAACAAGTTTCTCTGCACCTTCCGCGGTTTTGCAATAACATGAATAGAAAATCTATTCATTGAGACTAGCACGATATTCAAATCATATCGCATTCAAATTATTTATTTTTTTATCTCTTCAATTCCTAAAGATCGTTCGATCAGTCATAGTGGTCAGCCGATATTTTCTTTCTATACCTATGTATACGTGTAACATATAGGTATATTTTTTTGTGTATTTTAATATACCTCTGTAGTAAACAAAATTCATAGCGTATTTGTGACTTCAGATTTTACATGTTTCATACCAATGAACAATAACTCAAATATTAGGTAAGTACTTAGGCACTTATGCCGAGCGAAAGAAGACAACTCCCGAAACCTCTGGGGGATTAAAGTACTCATCAATGTAATATATCTATTGTAATTTGTATGAAACAGGTTTTATTCACGAGAATACTGATTAAAAAAATCATATAAAGTAGGTACATCATATTATTAAAAAAAAAACTAAGTAAGTACATATATACAATATTTAGAATATTCACAATAAAATGTGTATGAAACAGTTCCGCTATCTACAAGCCGTTGCAAACGATTTATGGAGTAATAGAATAACAATCTAAAATTTTCGGGAGTACTTATTACACTCTGTATTTGTAAACTCATTCTTTGTGTCTTTGTGCACATAATACTAAAACATGTTAGGCAGGTTAGGTAAGTACCTGATGAGACAACTAATCGACTAAAAAGCTACCGTGTGGCATTTATGAATAACTAGGTGCCGCCTTCGTTCGCGTCCCGTTGGATCCCGTTGATTTTTGACTTGCTGACGATTCGGAGAAAAAAATTGGGAGAAATTCTCCCAATCGTCACTTTTGATTTTAATAATTTTTGTTGTGACGATTCGGACAACTTTAAAAATTTCGGGATAAAAAGTAGCCTATGTGTTAATTCAGGACACGGCCAATATATATTTTAAGTTTCATTCAAATCGAATCAGTAGTTTTTACGTGAAAGAGTAACAAACATCCATACTTACAAACTTTCGCGTTAATAATATTAGTAGGATCAATTGATATTCATATATATTCATATTCATATCATTTATTGCAATTATTATATTACATGGTGAGGTCTTAAGGATTAAAATAGTAGTGCATAATAGCCCTTAAGCTTAGGGCATAGCAATATTTGGAGTGGAAGCGGGCCGTAATTTGATACGTATTGATACCCAGCAATTTAGTAATTTAATCGTAATAAACTTATACTCGTTTAGATTAGTTCAGCAATTTGATTTTGCAACCATATTCAGGTCATAAAAAATTAAAAATAACGCAGCAAATTACTTGTAAGTAGTCTTTGGTGTCTGCAAAATGTTGCAACTTTTAGCTTAAAACTAAAGCAAGTTTATTCAACTTTTTTTACGAACCGAATTACATATTTGTGAAACTTTTAACTGCTTTAAAAGGTTAATCAAAGCTTTATCGAGAAATAAGTATACAATAATTATATACTGAAGTACATACGAGTATGTAATAAGAGATTAATATCATTTACCTATTGCCTACAATGAAAAAATACTTCGTAGCTCGTAGAGCGCGTTCATGTCTTTTGTATAAAAATTATAAAATAATCATATTTTATTTATTGTATTAAAATGTATCACGTCAAGGACCTGTTTCATAAGGCATTCAAGGTGTATGACAAAATATATCACGGGTGGCCTGGCCTTATCGCTAAAAGCGATCTCTTCAAGACGTTAGTTTGGAAAAAAATTATACCGTAATTTAAACTTTCATGTATAATAAATAAAAGTTCTCGTGGCTTTTCTTGCTTTTTTGACGATTTTAGGGGTTGGACCTTTTAACTAAATATTATCTAAAAATATAGTTCACAACATAAATCACAGAGAACCTAAATAATTCATTATTTTTAAATGTCGCTCGCAGGCTTTTGCCTCGCCTTGAGTTTCGTTTGGTCTCGATTCCGGCTCCTTTCCAATCGGTTGGGCAACCGGTGGAGGAAATATTTATACAATTAATTTAGTAGCCGGTAATTTGAAATGTTTGATTGTTTTGTACATTTTCTAGATAACACTTACTCACGGAATTATATTTTGCTTTGTGTAGCTAAAATCATTTCATGCATTTTCCAACGTCACAAGATAGTGCAAGGTATATTGTGCAGGCTGACATGCAAGTGACAACGCTTTTATTAAAGTCACGCTAAAACGACAAGTGAATATGAATGAATGAACGAATGAAAATACTTTATTGTACGTAGGTACACCTTACAAACATTTACATGCGAGACAGATTACATTATAATACATTACGTACAATGGGCGGTCTTATCGCTAGGGAGTTATGAATCTTATCGCTATGAATAAAGGGTTAAAACGATAAGCACGTAAAAATTAAAAATATGCATTGATACAAATCGTATAACAATCTTACTATACTCAATACATAATATTCGATTATCATAAATTAATGATAAGATATGTAATCCTTGGCCAAACCAAAGTTTGTTTGCTAGTAATAATACCTACTTTCTTTATTAACACCTACTAAAGGCAAGCGTCCACAGGCCCGCATCGCACGCAATGGATTTTAGTTTGCCTTGTATAAAAACTCGTCCGTACGGTGCGGATCAGTGGACGCAGTTGTATGAGTTTTTATACAAGGCAAACTAAAATCCGTTGCGTGCGATGCGTCCGATGCGTGCGATGCGGGCCTGTGGACGCTTGCCTTAACGCAATACTCGTGTGTTGCGGGATGTCACTTTTGATGTTTTTTGCTTACCTATACCACCATCATATAATACTATACTAGTACATAAATCTACCAATCGCTAAGGTGCTATCGGTGTAATTTGATGTATGTTATGTACTAAACCAACAAAGTAGCATAATTACATCTTTCGAGCAGCTAGCACAAGTTAAGATTTTATAGTACTTCTTTATCTAAAATCTCTGATAAGATGGATTCAAGAACGTAAATAACTAAGTACGCACTAATTTTGATTAAAACGCAAGTAAAAATAATAAGTAAAACTGGTTGAACGTAAAAACTAAAACAAAACTCATAAATAAATTATTTTTAAAGTAGAATCTGTTTTTAAAATTACGTAAGGTGACACAAAATCGATGACCCTTAAATGGGACTTGTAGATCTTCTTGTTACATAGACGTTTTATATAATGAAGACAAGTTTATCCAGTTTTCGCTTGGTTAGTTTTCATTCGCATTGCTTGCCTGAGGATAATTCTCTAATTATATTTACTTAATAAGTACCTAGGTGTTTATACAAGATTTAGCACAATTTTGGCACGTTTTTTTTTAACAAACTTGACAAAATATATAAAACTTTTTTTTTATATCAAATACTTTGTAATTTTCTTGTTTAATCCCTTACAGACCTAAATTATTATATCTATGTATTTATTTATTATTTACTGTATGTATGAAGTTTATTAGAATGTAAAATGTTGTTGTTTTTTGTGCAAACTATTTCCGCAAGTTTATTTCTTAAATTACCTTGTTTCTTAATAATATTTATTAAGTTCTATTATATTGAACACTTATCCAATGGTTATGCTTACATACACTCAGCCAATTGAATCTAAGACACAATCTACAGAGTCGTAAGTGTAGTGGCGAGCTATGTAGCTAGTTACACTGCGCGATAACGAGGCAATAGTCCACGATCGAGTCTTCGATATATATAACTTTGTTTTCTTTCATTCTTTCTCTTACTTGTATCTTAAAACAAATATCTTTTGTGATAGTGTCGACCTCTAGGTAATAAAAAATCTATGTTTCAGAGATCACTGCTTAGTTTTTTTATTTGAAACACAATCATACACCAATACACAGAATAAAATATCTAAATACTAAAAAGTATTAGGCCGTGCTCACTTTGGACACGAATTTGTTCGTACGTAAACGTACGAGTACTGTTCGTACGAATTGAGTGCTCACACTGAATACGTTTTTCTCCGTCAAATAGTACGACTGCGTGATAAATCCCAACAAGTTCGGATTGTATTCGGACGTCGTAAGTAAACGTACGTATACGTACGACTGATCGCATGCAGTGTGAGCGCTCCCACAGTCCTTGGAACGTCGGGATCATTCGTGCGTAGTCGTACGTTTACGCACGAATCAAATTCGGATGAAATCGTATCCAAAGTGAGCATGGCCTCAGACGTGCCAAGTGCCACAACAAATTCTCGTTCAACAAATTATTTGTCTTTTATCCTAGTTATAGTTGTTTAAGTTTCATGTGACGTTACGTTACTAGGGTTACTTACCACTGTACTTAGAAATAGATGTTACATAAGCAGGTAGAGTTACTTGCCACTGTACTCAGGAGTGTTTAAATCAGGCCTCATATGAAGTGGGTTTCAAATAACTATATGTTTTTATAAGTCACTCAATAAGTATAGACTAGAAAGTTGACTGATAATACTAAGGTCATTTATGATTCTTGACAATCTCAACAACTCACTTGGTATGTAGGTACCTACTTATAAAACTTTAGTTTCTAAAAAACCTATAGCCGCTATAGTACGGTGATATCAACAACAAAATAATTGAGAAGCATATTGAAACTTGCTGATTTTTCTATACTAAGTACAATACGATTTAAGGATTTTAGGAAATCAAATACGTTGGGAAAACTGGAGTGGAAGTTCGGTATCTAATGTAGAAAGGTAGCCCAAAAATAATAAAAATAAACAGTTTAAGCTATGTAGCAAACTAATGCTTTTTGATGTGTACCTTGCTATATTAATGCAGTACAATGACGTTCACCGCTATTTTTAAAACCTAAGAAACAATAGTGAATTCAATCTAACCGTGAGAAAAACAGCGTTACGTCTGATCGTTGAAAAGCGATAAGATGCAAAAAACATCTAATTATTTACATCTAGTTAATTAGTAAACACTATTCTGACATTAACCCTGGTGTTCTAAGCCGTTAATTACTTTTTCCTCAACTCATTCTGCCAACAAAACGACTTTACTTATGTCAATACTATCAAATTTGATTCAAAAACTAGAAGTTTTCTACGTTACTACTACTAAGTTTTCTATAGAATACCAAGGTTAATCTGAGTTCTAGGATAGAATTCAGCTGCTATTATGGTCAGGTAGTGTCTGTTGTAAAACCTGTTTAATATTTTAAGTATGTTACAGATATTATTGACATTATAAGCTTGAGCCACTTGTAAATCTACGATCAAAGCCAAAAAACTATATTTTGCTGTCCGAAAGTGGTTATGGAAGGTCATGAATGTAATTAAAAGTTTTCAGGATTGACCTTGAAATGAAATCAAATGATTATTTTATTCTAATAAAGGTCAAGTTACGCCACGGTTTGTTATTTTGACAAAAACAATTTAATTTTCATGACTAAAATCAATCGCTTAAACGTTTCCTAATCCTGATATCTACTAGTTGAATCATGAATCATGAATCATGAATGCATGGGTCTTATGATATTTCTGATTAGAGGCTTAGTTTTCGACTAAATCTTACGCTGGTCGCGATAAACTGGGACCTAGAACTACCTAGTCTAGTATATATAAGACTAATTAAAGGTACTTGTGACTAAATAAAAGATTTAAGACTTTGCTTGTGCTTGAATTGTTCGCAATAAAAAAACTAAATATCGATAATTGAACCTCAAGTTCACTATAAGGTCAGGCAGGATAGAATCAAGATTTAACTTCAACTTCTTGATTTGTGTGGAATCAAGATTGAAACACTCGTGTGTTTCAATCTGTGTGACTTTTCGACGACGTGTGACTTTTCTTGACATATAAATTATATTTAATTTTAATTTGATTGACATTAAACATGTCAATAAAAAAAGCTTACCAAAAACAACGCAGGCGGCAAGAATCACGAATCGCGCACAAGTCATTTTGTTTTGTCACGTCTGACGTTGGTGTCGGCCCGGCAACACTGGAGGCGAGTCGGCCGGTGCCCGTCGCAGCCGTGGCCGTAGTCGTATGTATAGAGGGGCTCTACTGAACTGGCATTCAGCACATGCCAGTGTGCTGTACTTTGGCACCTTTTTTATGATGGAAAGTGACAGAATAAACAGTTGGTCTACCATGTTAATAAAGTATTTCTGCCTATACCTTATATTCATAGTACTTTACAGAGAGAAGTTGTATTTTATGTATTCTACGAGAGTAAATAAAAAACGACTTAGAATGTCTCTGTATAACCTATGTTACTGGTGAGCAATATTTTTTATCCGTACGTAGGTACGCCTAAAAAATCATCAATATAAATAAAACTCTTTTGAAGCTGACTTAGAATCAACGCACAGCCTAAACCATAAGTCTTAGAGATATGAAATTTGGAGGGCAGTATCCTTATATAGTGTAGGGGTGCACTAAGAAAGAAATTTTGAAACGTCACACTCTAAAGGGTAGAACGCGAGCAACGCCGCGGGCGACGGTTAGTAAATAATAAAGCGCTTTCGTAGTTTTGAAAGCTTGCTTTTGTATAGAGGTGTGCAATTCTTACAATATTTTTTGCTAAGACTATAGATATGACACACGTCTATATTGAGTTCAAGTCACTATTACGAAAACTGGCATATACCTCGTGCGGCGTGCTTTACTATACACGCACTGACATACTTACGATGGAAGTGACATTTGCGCGTGTCACTTTTTTTATTTTTTTACAATACAGTTGATTTCAATCGAGCGAGCAGTTTCTATCAGCAATTTAAGCCCCGTATTTATGGTAAACATTTGTTTAGCAACAATTGAGCAACATTGTTGATGAACGGCAAGAATGTTGCTGGAAACTTTGTTTAAATCATTACAGGTTGTCCACACGCCAGTCTTCGTTTATAAATGTTGCCTTGCATTATTTTATCATTGCTCCGCACTACTGCCGTGTTTACAAACTGTTGCAAACACGTTCACACACGTCAACATTTGTTGTTAAACTGATGTTTACGCTCGTCGGGCGAGAGCTTGTCAACATGCCGATATCAACTCTGCAACACGCAATGTTGCCAGCAGCATGCTGACAGCAACTCGCAACACGTTGATTCAACTTTGTTGCTAAACAAATGTTTACCATGAATACGGGGCTTTACACTACAGTTTATTAGATAAATTTGACGGAACCAGAAGGTCCACCTGATATTAAGCGTTTACCTCAACAACCACAACATCGTCGCAGCGAACAAGCCCATTGAGGGCGTGCACTGTAAGGTAGATTTTGAGAGTAGAGATGTAGGTAGGTAATAAGTACTTTCTGCAGTTCGAGGAAGTCAAACTCCACACAGTTAATTAACTTCTCCCAAACCTGACCTAGGATTTCTATAAATTGTATTACGTAAAAATAGAAATTATAAATTCTTATAAATTCTGTCAACGAACTTTTACATAATTTGTCTATTATGTATTAAGTTTCCAGACCGATGACGTAGTAAGTAGAAAAATAGTGGAGAACCAAGAATATTGTAGCTAGATCCAAGGACCAGGGAGGTATGTTTAATAAAAAAGTTTCGAAAGCACAAGCTTTGCTTTAGTTTGGGACTAGAGGGCGCTTTGTGAAATGTTAATTAATGTTTATGATATTAATTATCTGATGTGAATCTTCCAATGCAAGATATACATAAAGTGCAAAATACGAGCATATGACAATGACATTAGATAAAATATTAAAAAATGCTCAAATAATTTGCCTTGTTTTTGTTTTTTTACATAACTTGTTTGGGCCCTGAAATAAGGATTATTATTATAATTAAAAAAGATACCAAAAAATGGACTTGGATCTCCCCAGACGGAATTTATAAAAACGAAATAGATTTTATAACGACAAACAAACCGAAAACATTTCAAGATGTAGCGGTAGTACAACAACTCAACTTCTATAGCAACCACAGAATGGTAAGAGCTATAATTGATATAAAAGAAGCAAAACAACCTCGACAACACATCAACAATTACAAAAACCTCATTGGAATAAAGAACTCAAACCCACAAATACTAAACAATCCAATATACCCGCTACAAACTATATACGATAAAGAGATCCTTAAACTCTGTAGTAGCAAAAAGAAAGAAAAATGCAAGAAAGAACTACTCAGCGAAGAAACAAGAGAACTAATCGCACGGAGGAAAGCAATATTAGGACAGCCGAAGGACAAAAGTACTCTTAAAGAGATCACAATTATCAGTAAAAAGATAAACCACGGTATAAAAAAAGACAAAGCCAAGCAAAGGAAAGATTGTATCAGTAAGCACATATCAAGAACAGGAGGCATTAAAAAAGCTCTGAAAGAATTGAAAGACACAAAAAATTGAAACCGAGTTTGAAAACTAAAACAGGAAGATCAGAAACTAAACGTAAACCTTTACTAGAACTAGCTACTGAGTTCTATAGTCAGCTCTACTCACAACAAGACCCAAATGAGACAGAAAACCAATATCAAGCAGACAATGACGAAGATATACCACACATCATGGAAAGCGAAGTAGAAAGAGCAATACATTCCCAGAAAACCAACACATCACCTGGACCTGACAACATAAGCAACGAAACTATAAAAACATTAATACCTATATCTACCAAAGTACTAGCTAAGCTATATAATGATATCCTAAAAACCGAATATATACCAACACAATGGACAAAAAGCACAATTGTACTTATCTACAAAAAAGGAGATAGAAAAGAACTCGGAAACTATAGACCAATCAGCCTATTGTCTAACATAATATTTTCCAAAATAATCCTAAAGAGACTAACTAAGAAATTAGACGAGCAACAACCCAAAGAACAAGCCGGATTTAGAGCTGATTTCTCTACCTTAGATCACATACAAGTAATTAAACAACTAATAGAAAAGCATCAAGAGTATAGAAAGCCATTATACTTGGCATTCGTTGATTACAACAAAGCGTTCGATTCTCTCCACCACACGAAAATATGGGAAGCACTTAGCAATCAAGGAATAGAAAACAAGTTCATAAGAATTATTAAAAAAATCTATAAACACAGCTCAGCACAAATCAAGTTAGAATCCATAGGTAAGGAGTTTCCTATTAAAAGAGGCGTAAGGCAAGGGGACCCCTTGTCACCAAAACTTTTTTCGGCCGTACTAGAAGAAGTATTTAGGAGAATGAACCGGGAAAATTATGTCATCAATATTAACGGAGCCACACTAACTCACCTAAGATTCGCCGACGACCTAGTACTATGTAGTTACAGACACTGCCGAGCACCTACAAACGATGTTAAAGAATCTTCTAGAATCCAGTGAAGAGGCTGGCCTGACGATGAATAAAGAGAAAACAAAGTTAATGACAAATAGGATACCTAACCTAATAACAATCGGTGATTCGTGCTTTACCTACGTTGACTCATACAACTACCTTGGTCAGCAACTAGCATTCAGAGACCTGATGGATCAAGAAATAGACACTAGAGTTGCCAACTCATGGAAAAGCTATTGGTGTCATAAAGAGGTGATGAAAAATCAAAATTACCCCATCGCTGCCAAAAGAAAGCTCCTAGACACCTGTGTTCTTCCATGCCTGACCTATGGATGCCAGACATGGTCAATGTCTCAAAAAAATATCCAGAAACTGAGAACGTGCCAACGGAGCATGGAAAGAAGTATTCTAGGAATCAGGTTACTAGAAAAAATACGAGCTACCGACATAAGGAAAAAGACAAAAGTAATAGACGTTATTGTCAAAATAAAACAGCTAAAATGGAGATGGACAGGCCATATGATTAGGAGCAAGAAAGATAAGTGGACTAAAGCAGTATCAGAATGGACAATGACACAAGACCAAAAGCGAAAGAGAGGAAGACCAAAGAAAAGATGGGTAGACGACATCAAAAATACTGCAGGTCCACTATGGACAAGACTAGCGCAAGACAGACACGAATGGAAAAAGCTGGAGGAGGCCTTTACGTCAAACAGACGTACTGAATGAAAAGGGAAACTGATGTGCACTAAGTAATGTAATTTAAGATTAATTTTAAGTTCAGTTAATAAAGGCTTAATAATTATAATTAATATTTTCTTTTGACTAATCGCTGAGACTTGTTTAGGTTTTATGTTCTGTGTTTTCATGTTTTCTTTGCAATACATAGGTAAACCACTGGGTAATAAAGTAAATTTCAAGTATTTGAAATTCATTGTGCATTCTGCAGTATCCTTTCAATCTAAATGTTTTAGAAAGTTGACTGCAGCAGGTTTCTGTACAGACTATTTTATTTGGGTAAATAATGAGCACCTGTCGCCATTTGTAAAGCAATCACGTCTGAGTGTTGCCTGTTTCGATTTGAAATAGTTTGAGATAAATACATACAATCTGAGGGCCTTGCTTATGACAGACGAATAGTTAAACAGTTGAACCAAAGTCTAGCTCTGTCACTGTTTGACATTACCTGTTAGTAGGTGACAGCATTAATTTAAACAGCTGAATAAAGTTATGCAGCGATCGTAAGTAAGGGGGTGAATATCTAAAAGGCTTGCAAATACTTTTCTACTAAGTCACTGATATGCCAATAAAGTAAGTAGCATATAATATTTTTAGAGAGAAGTCTCGATAAACTAGACCTAAAAATTACTTGACCATTATTTTTAAAAACAAAGTTAACCATGAAGCTAATTCATGAATCAAAATTATTTTTTAGTGGTTTTCAAATACTGAAGTAAAAAACAAAAGAAAAATGGCATTGATAGAGCAATACATACAGGCGCATTGATATTATTTTTGGGATTGAACTTGGCTAGTTTCTACGCTGATTAGGAACCGCGTCACAGTCAGATAACATCAAACGTATTCAAACTTCTACTCAACTCTTCGTACTCAATTTCAAACAAATTGAGTTAAAACTGAAAGTTATAACTTCATTGGTTGATTGTCGATCGATGTTGTGTTAGATTTCTTTAGTAAAAACTTAATTGACACATTATTCCCACAAAATGACAGCTGAATGACACACATGTCATGATAAGGTTTCTAATAAAGTATCCGCTTGATTGGACATTGTCTCTGGGACCAGTCGACCAGGCTTTCTTACATCAATGGTCGTGGCGTGTGCGCTTGCGCAACACTGCAACAATAAACTATTATCTGTAATTGGCTTGCAACCTAGAACAGCCTATACCAATCTACAGGGTCAGGTTAGGTTTTGCTAAAGAAAACTGGAGTATTCAGTATGTAATAGATCATTTTTTCAGCGTTTTAAAAATGTTCTTTGGCCATTTTGAAAATACAGAGTTTAAATTTTTTTATCAAACTTGTGGTCTCATCGTATTTACTGTACTTATAAAATATTAAACCATATTGTATGATTAACCCGGTTACAATCAAACTTTTTAGTCTGAAAATCCTTTTTTTTTTTTTTCTTTTATTTTAAACTATTCCTTAGAAGTAAACTGAAGGGGAAATTGAAACTAGCCCTGAGGGCGCTCTATTATTTTTGCATCAACTAACACATCGACAAATGAACCTTATGCCCTTTGCTTTGGAGTCCGTGTTGTTGATCCCTTGATAGGCTTGATACTACTTTGGCATTTAGGTTTACTGATAGTAAAATTACACATTACCGTTTGAGAAACAGTAGCATGGTGTAATAAACTGAAGTAGTTAAAGAAAATGAAACTGACGCGTCAGTTAGTTAGTTTTAGGCTCATATGCGATGCAATTACTCAAGCTCATTTTTGTATGAAAATCTCTACTGAAATCTATACTTGAGTAACTATTTCTGTCTTGGCATACGAGCCTTTTTATCCTTTAATTTTGAACTGTGTTGTGATGTGTTTGGTATTTCGTTTCAAACTCGGAATATCGGCCGTGTTTTGTTTTTATTGGTCAAATTTTAAATGGTTTGTCATTCAATACTCATTTTTTCCTATCTATAGCGATTTGTCAACTGGTTTAGGTTAGGTGCCTCATTAGTTTTAATTCACCTAGGTAGTTTCATAATATATTTTAGTAATAAATAAAGATAGATTAGTTAGGATAAAATAATTAGAGTACAGTTGTGTAAAATTAAGTATAATTTATCGTCTGGTATAAACACTATGCACTAAACTAATTCTAATTGTATGACACTTTACGCCTTCTTCGGGAACTTGTTCTTTTCTGTGGGCTGACCGTCATAGTAGTTTTCACTGAAAAAAAAAACAATAGATTAATTAAAAATCATCTTTGTGTGATCACATCTCTTTGTGGATCTGCAAATGACGACAATATTTTCTTCCACCTGTTTTGGATCTCAAATAATTTACTGCTCAAGCACTGTCATAATTTTTTTGACTATTTTGTATTATTATGTTTGATTCATGGAAGGCCTCAAACTTCACATCTTGTTTTAAATCGGGGGTTTCAAAATACATACCATCCTTCAACTTTCTCAGGGTAATCACACATAAAGGTGTCCTCATTGTAGACCTTGCCGGAAGGACAGCTTCCCTTCTGAGGCTGGACTCCGTTACGGCAGATGTAGAACTTCTGGCAGTCCTCGGGGTGGGGGAAAGTGGGGTGGGGCAGGGAGCGGCCGTTAGGTCCCATCACCTCGCCATCGGGACACGTGAAGCCGTCGTCTAGGACATCTGGAAACCAATTTGACAAAATATTATTTTTTAAAGTTATACTTCTAATGCGACTTCCAACTGACAAGCGTTAAACGAAAGGACATGTCTCTGTTTCTAAAACTGAAAATAGAATTATAACCTTTGGTAATATGGTCGCATTTCCTGTTGACAAGTTCTTTCCAGTCACAGTTAGAGGTGTTTTCGTTGAAGTACAGACCAGGGGGGCAAGAATGCTCATTGGGAAATCCGTCGCCACAGAATACAAATTTGTCACAGGCCTGTAAAAAAAAGTATTTAGGCAACACAAAAATAAGTAATTAAAAGCGTCATTGATTTTTATGACATCCCGACAAAATCTCAATTATATCTTTACAACATTGAAAAACCCACCCCTCTGAAATTAAAATGAATGAAAATAGCTTCAGTAGGTCTAATGGCATATGCCGCTTGTTTTAGCTTGTTTTCCAGGATCCCAAAGGATTAGTAATATGCTGTACCAAATATTATGTTTGGAATATACACCTTCTTACATCCAGAATCATTCTACAAAATATAATAAATCTTATAGCAACACTTAGGTCCGATGAATACTTGTAATTCGTTGAACTGAGATAAGTATTTAAATAAAATGATCACAGCAAAAATCGTAGTGCAACTCAAAACATTTGCTCACGTATTCCACCAAGTTTTTCTAAAGTAAAAGATTAGTAGATGTCGTTGAGGCATATAATTTTAAATTTGTACGAAATAGCACAAACATTTTTGTACCTCTTGGGGTCGAGACTCTATGCCCATGGGGTTCCGAGGCCCTACGAGTTCAAATTTTTTTCAGGGCATTAAGCCGAAACGACGCGTGACCCGAGGGCTGGTGATTATATGGTCAAGCATATCAGCATTTATATTCAGCGCGACAATGCAGACAGTGTCTTGGGCACGCTTCCAATCGGTACTCATTTGGACCAGTTGAGCTATCTATAAATGGTTTGCAACGGTTTGTAGATAGCTCAACTGTTTCATCTGTATTTTGTAAATATTTTGAAAACTGTAAATACAGTCTTAATTTTCTTTGTAAATAAAGTAGAACAGAATTTTGAGATCTGAGTTTTATATATTATCTAAATCTTACTAACATTATCCTTATAAATCCTTGTTTTAGAAAACAGTTTACCGAGGCCTAAAAAATTTTTGAAATGAATATAAGAACGGTTAAAAACGTGTTTTTTCGTCAAGGCCATTGGATCCGACATTTGGACTCCCAAAATAGCCTGCTAGATGTTACGTGGTAAGGAAAAGGTTGCGTAACTGGTTATTTTGCCATTTACCTGAGGGTCGGGATGCACGAAATATCCATTTTGGCGTGGACAATCCTTAGTTGGCTTCGGATCCTCTGCAAGTTAAAATAAAATAGTAAGAGAACACTTAAAAACTTCAAAAAAACTATCACGAATTGTTGCTGATGAAATGTTAAATTATAATTTTAGAATCGTCCACTCAGCTTTGAACCAAAGATTTTAAAAAAACTTACGTAGTTCTTTCCTGTCGCCACAATCTACGTTAGATGGTATATCACACAACTCTTTGTCGGGGTCATCGGCGAAAACGAGACCATCCGGGCATAGTTTTGCTTCAGATTGACCTGAAATTTACAATTATATAGTAAGTAGGTAGATAAAATATTCAAATAATATACTTTAAATACCTATTAAGAACTACTCGACTTGTAATATCATAATAACTATTGGTCAAATAGTATTTCAAAAACTTCCTCGAAATAGAAATATCGTTTACGTCACTCGTTTCATCAGTATAATTAATTTACCTTGTGAATTTTATGGAGGTATCTTTATGATAATTGTACGGGCCCATTGGTGGGCCAGGTGGGATTTTTTTTCCAACGAGCACACTATGCATATGAGTGGGCTCGATGGGAATAACCCAACATATTCACTAACATTATTGCCAAACAAGGATTTTGATCATTGTTACACAATGATTCCGCCATTTGATCATTGCATTCCGCCGGGCATTATCAACGGAAATCAACAACAATACTACTTACTATTACTACGGTATTTATTATGCAACAGTTGTGATATCAAACTAGCATCTTAAGGTCATTATTACACGTATTTGTAAAATCAAGTAATAATTAGATTTTCGCCATTATTTTTGTAATATTGACCATGATATTTTTAGACTACATAGTACATAATATACCCCACAAACGCACTAGGTAGGTAAGTAAGTAAACAATTGACAAGCGGCCTGGAGTTAAAATTTGGAAAAGTAAATGCGCGTTTCTCTAATACTCTTATAAAGCTCAAGCGTGACTCAACCATAATTTAGTGAAATTTTTATCAATAAAAAATAAATTTGATTGCTGTTTCATCATATACACACATAAAAAAACTCGGTAAAAAGTAAAAGGGTGGCCTGGTTGCCACGATCATGGTCATCTAGATAGAGCGTTTCTGTTCTTTCGTCTGTGATATTTCTATTGAAATAACTTCTAAAAATGGTGGTGTAATAAAAGATACGCAGTTTCTCCCTAAAACGCACATCAACCACAAAGTAAACTAAATATGATGCAACCAGAAAAATTCCACCAAAACAAACGCGAAGGACTTTTTTACAAATGAGTACACGATCGCGTAAACAACTTTATTTTGACCTCTCAATGCAATGAACTCCTATTTATATCTACTAGTGAAGTAGGCGGCACTTTCTACTCTATGTCTCAAAGGACATAGTCGCAACAAATAATAATAAAATATATATATATATATATATATATATATATATATATATATATATATATATATATATAAAATAAATAATAAATAATATTGCACATTTTACTTGTATTACTTTACCCGTTTGATAAATATTTTTTTGAATACAAATACAATTTTCTAAACAAAACTAGGAAAAAAATATTGTTATTTTAACATATTGTCACGTAAACGTGAAGCAACAGCTATGCTTAGTTTGGGGCTAAAGAAGCTCTTGCAATAACCATGTGTATGTCTTTTCTTTTATTTTTATAAATCTATCTATCTGACATTCTACATGCCATAAAGAATAAAACATTTTTTTTTAATTTATGGAATACCTAGGCCCATATTCCGAGGCATAAATCGTTACTCAAGCATAGATTTGAGTAGAGATTTTCATACAAAAATCTATGCTTGAGTACGGATCAGTGCTTGAGTAAGGCTAGGGAATACGGGAATACGAATACTCAAACGCCATTCAAACCCCACTCAATTTAAGTTCCGCTTAAATTATTGCCATCTCTTACAAATGAGTAATGTCAAACAGAGGCAGAGCACCACTTAAAATTTTAAGTGGTGCTCAAATTTTGAATGACGTTTGAGTATTTCAGCCCTAGTCTTGTAACTTTTGTGTAACTTAAAAATGTCATTCCGTATATTATGATTAGTGTGATTATAGAATGTCTAACTTAGCTAGAAGGGGCAGACAGGACCTAAAACAGTGTAAAATGTTGCCAGATTCGATCGACTTTGCTCAGTCATGTGTAAGTGCGCCACAGTTGCTATGTACTTGCGTTGTAACATCTGTGGAAACGTTGGGAATTTTCACACTCTATTTACAGTAGTAATGGCACAGAAAATAGCGAAACTTAGGGCCGTGTTTCACTAGGACACGAGTGGCGGCATAACTACCAACAAATTGTACACAGATGTATGGAGTAGTTTTTTAACCCATATGATTTTTTTATTTTTGGTAATTTATTTATACTTAATCATTTCGCATCATAAATATTTAGTTGATTACTATCAACTAAATATTAGTAATCTGAGCTTGTTGGTAATATTAGATCTTGTTTTGGCTGGTTTAAATACTAATTCATTCTCACACTAATCAATCAAGTAACCAAAATTAATATTATATCGTAATAAAATACCTGCCGTGTGCAATGCAATTTGCGCTCATACTTAGAAAGACGATACATTCTAGAATTGACCTTTCATACGATACTGACCTTTGCTGCATTTGTAATAGAGGTCGCATTGATACGGGTCCGCGAAGAATCCACTTTTCTCTGGGCAGTCGAACTCTTGAGCTGAAACTGAAACAAAAGCATACTATGAATATCTATGTCAAGTAATATAATGAAAATACGAGTGATTACGATGACGATTTGCTTGGAAACATCGTATAGACTGTATTGTATAAAACTAAATACTGAACTAAACTACGATAACTAAATACTACGATACTATAATACTACCTAGGTACGTATAAAATGTCAACATGGCTAGGACCCAAGGTGTAGCTCAACATGTAAACAAATAAGTAGGTAGGTAATTACTAACTTGAACTTTCATGTCCTTAACCAAAGTTCAAAAACAAAGTTGTTACACCGTACTCCGTACAAAAAAATAAAAAAACTGTTGATACATCGTTGAAACTTATAATTTGGGAAGATTATCCGTGTTCCTGCTTTGGCGTGAAATAAAATTATATAATGGTAGGTACGCTTTTGAAGAAGGTCGTTGGCTCTACCACAGATCATGTAATACGTTCTACTTTCACAGCTGCCAACATTTTGTATGGAAATACCCCATCGCATTAATTTGATTTTTATAAGTAAACCTGTATTTTAAGTTCCCAATTTGAATTTAAATTAAGAACTTTTCTTAGTAATGAGTTCCCAATTAAAATTCTCTGAACCTTGGATAAAAGCTTGGTCGAAAGCCAATAAATTTAAAGGGTATGGGGCAAATTATATGACATCCAGGTCCCATATTTTTTAATTTGCAATGATGGAATTTTATTTTTTATAATGCACTTATAATGTAGTTTTTATATAAGTAAGAATTTCAATAAAAAGCTACTTGAATTTTTAGTTATTAGACATTTTACTTCGTAAAATGCCGCTTTTTTAAGTTTGATTATCAAATTTACGAGTACCTATTCACGTCAAAGTAATTACTCTTTTCTGTGTTTTTATGATTGCTACTACATAATAAATTATGACAAAACCAACAAAAACACAGAAAAGAGTAATTATGAGTATTAAATATATCCAAGTCGGGACCTAAAATGCCCCAACGCCTTTTGAAGTTGAGTAACCGTTTAGTTGACTAATTAGTTACATCACGCACCTATAAGTAAGTCTAGGTTAAGTACTACTTTTGTTTACCAATACCACATTTAGTTCCGCCAATATCAACGAAATTTCTTTGCTCAATGTTTAATGGTTCACTCTCACGTAATTTTCTATTGCGAAAGCTTTACATTCTCGTGACGAACTTTAATGGCCGCTTTGCCCTTGCAACATATGTATTGAACGAAATCATTCGAGCACTTGTTTGTAACTACCATCTTGAAACTTTGTTTCAAAATATTTTCATGAGAAGAGGATTTAGAAAAAAAAAACTAGACAATTTTTAATTTTCTCTAGTCAATAGCCCTTATTTATAATAGCCCTTTTCATATTTTGAGTATTATATAGAAGCTCGGTAATTGACACTGGCCGATGGGAATTTTAGCAAAAGAATCCTTACGCCGCCAATATTATATCCAATATCCGTCCAAGTTAAAATTTTATCTCAGTATTATTTCATTTCACAGTATTTTTGTTAAAATCTAAAAAAAAATAATTTAATCCATTTTATTTGTTGATACAATAAAAAACTTTTTCAAGTGATTGTGAGTCAAATCACGATTTTGAACTGCATCGTTGAACAAAGTCACCAAGACTTGGAAGGTGCCTAGTTGAATACAAACTGTTATTAAATCTATGTCCCAGTGTCTTGACGCGTGAGTGAAAGGAGAATGCCTTTGGGCACATTTGGCATATCGGGGCAATTCGGTAAACACTCTAACAATGATGGATTTGGCCTTGGTGACAGTTCGACTGTAAAGTACAATGACCTTAGAAAAGTTAGAAAGTGGAGGGTTAAGAAAACCTTTGAGTTTGTTCTGTGTCTGGGTGTTTCTATGTATTATAAGTATGTATTTACAAAAAAAATGTATGTATGTATTCTATCAGCCATCTAGTTTCCATCGTACAAGCTTTGCTTAGTTTGGGACTAGAAGGCGTTATGTTAAGTGTCCGTGAATATTTATTTATATTTATTTATTTTAGTTACAGTGTACTGACTCAATACTTTTTTTTTATAAACTTAATCAATGATCTTTTACATGGAACATCATTGCAACAGCCGATGGCCCATTTGATGTTAAGTAACAACTACTGCGTACAAGGATGCATTGCCTACTCAACTTAGTTCAGTCATTAATTGACTTTTGTAAAAAAAATATGGGAAATAAAGTGATGAAAATACTCAGCTGATGAAAATATTGAACGAAAACTAACCCACCACCTAACATTGAAATTATTTTTTCACAATTCATTTTGAGAATGCTGATTGAAAGAATGAAGAAAAAAACGCGAGATTATGAAGTAAAGGACATAGCAAAATTAATAAGATTTAAACACAATTTATAGAATGAGTAATCAATAAATATTAATACATATAATAAACAGATATAATATATAAATTTTCTAAGTACCATTTCATTACTTTGTTATACATATTTAAAACTACAAAATATAAATATTTAGAAATCATAGCAACACCAATATTCTATTCTACACTCGACTAGAAACCATGAATGCTTGCTTAGTAAACACATGAAAGCTTTTACTGCAATTAAATAATCACTTTTATTTAATTAGTTGTCTATAAGGAAAATCCCTGAGCGGAATTTTTGATCCCACACTATCGTCATTGTTTTAAAAAAAAAACTTTACTCACCTATCCCGCAGACAGCGAGGCCCACGACGAATAATAAACTTTTCATGGTGTAGAAATTATTATTGATTATTCCTAAAAGAACGTGCGTTTCCTTCCGATGGTTGGTCGGTATTGACTGGTGTCTGCTAGTGTACACCACGCGTAGTCACCTACACCTCGGTCGACTAATGTGGCTGCAATTACTATATTTAGCTGGATGCAATTTCTTTTACGGTTTACACTTTTGCAGAGACCATAAAATGTGATTTGGACAAGTACACTTTTCTAGTGACGGGAAATAACTGATAATAAATTTATATGCAATTCTTTAAATACAAAGTTGAGTTGTTTTTCCTATTGCAAAATTACGTAACTTTATGTCTTCTTCATGACAGTTTTAAGTATAGTATGATAACTGCCATAAACTTTCTATTGGAAAGAGCAGTTATTGAAAGCTCCATCATGGTTCAAAAGATTTTGAGTGAAATTTTATTATGACTGAAAAGATAAATTACCTTCATACATAAGTTACATATTATATTGTATATTATGTGTGTTTATGTAACATTTTTTTTAATAAAAACAACTGTATATCTAGTTCTGAATGGTTACAAAAAGCGTGCACTCTTATTTAGAGAACGTACCAAACCGAGCGAGTGTAAAATCACCCACAAAAACCACAGTGCATGCTCATGCAGACTGTTAAACATACCTACATTATACCTACATGCATAGGTACACCGAGGTCCTGAGAGGACTGCCTCGGTCTACGTCATGGTCAATTTCATGGCATTCAATGTCGATCGCTTTACCGATTTAACTAGGTACCTAATTATACACCCGCTTCCATACTACAGTAGTGGTTGAACTTAATTTGAAGGTCGTAGACTTTCGTGTTCTTACATTCCTCATTTGTCTAGAAGTTCAAATAAGACGTATTCAGTTATTAAAAGGTAAAACAGGATGTTAAGAGTCGTTGGGTGCAGAATTAACAAGATTGATCGGTCAGAAATACTATGGGAGATGTCTAAAACTAGTACTTCTAAGGTTAAAAACTAAATTAGCAAAACGAAATGTACTTAATAAAATAGGTGGTTCTTAATTTTTATTTTTAGTAACTTAAAATCTAAAGAAGTTCTATCGAAATCGGTTCGCTTCGTTCTTCCGTCTTGATGCCTTTTTAACAGCTTTATCTTTGTACCTATACACCATAGATTTCTGATGTTACATGACAGAGTAATCGAGTTTCAAAACAACAGCTCCGAGTGTCAAAAGTTATGACATATTACTCGGGACTGCCTAAGGGGTCAGTTAGCGAAGTACACACATATTTGACACATGTACGCATTATGCCTATTACTATAACTATTATTGTTATAGTAACTCTGTTCTAGTACTTTTTGTTCAACTATCTCTATTTTTACCTAAAAGTGTATCGTTTCTAATTTAAAATATTCAATCGTAGCTAGAACGTGAACTTTTCACTTCACTATTACGTAAACTGAATAGCAAACAGTTAAAATAGAAAGAAATGCTTGACAAATATTACTTCACTCCTCGTCTAAAGTAAACTTTGTAAAGTGTATGGTATTATATGATCTGTGGTAAAGTTAACCCACCTTTTTACATAATAAGATGAACCTAGTTTGTTTAAAACGAAAATTAAAAAACACTTCTGTGACAGGCGTCATAACTCAGTCGGTAATAGCTCTGCCTTCCGCCGTGGGTTCGATCCCCACCAAGAACAAACATTTGTGTGTCGCAAACATAGATGTTGGTTTTATGTCTGGGTGTTACTACGTATTATAAGTATGTATTTACAAAAAAAGTAAATAAATATTTTAACAGCAATCGAGTGCTCATAATTATAGTAAAAGGTTTGATTTGTTTGGGATTAGGTGTGCAATGCTCAAGACTATTTTTTTAATTTTACGTCTTTACGACTTATAAATAATTTTTTTTCCAAGACACAACATCAAAATTATTATGCTTACCCGACCTACGTTACCGCTTAAAGAATATTAGCAATAATTAAGTGCCTACTACTATTTTAATTATAATTACTAGATTCTGATAAAGTCAAATTAGGCAACGTAATCGTACAATAAGAGTTGAGTAACGAATGCCTTAGAACTGGTCTAGACTTGCCTCGGGACCCGGCGCGTGCCCGATTTCACTATTCCTACTGGTTAGGTAGTATTGTTTTATAATGTTGTAAATATGGTGCAAGGACAAAGGTTAAGTATAAGCACAGATTATATAATACTATGGTATAAGTATGTAATTATTTAAACGGCCCCTCATTTTTTCGCGGCGCAGTTCCATAAAAGAACTAGTTTACCTTTAAATAAAATAAATATTCTAAAATGCCTGTATAAGCCGTGTAGGATAACCCCGTTAAGAAAAATGTTTTTGATGATGATTTTTTTTTTATAAGAATATGAATAACCTTTTTGCACTGTCATGTTAATGCAAGGGACTGCAAAGGGGAAATAAGATAGATATATTTTACAAAAGAATGAGCCAAGAGCCTTAACATTTTTGAGGGGATAGTACCTATACCTGATTAGTAACTATCTAATTAGGTTAGGTATGTAGATATGTTATGTATGTGTATTAGTATATTTTCGTACCACTTGCTCAAAAAAGTGACATTCTATGCCACAAAAAGCGAAAATAACAATAGTCATTTTTAATCTGTTAAAAACAGGGAGAGAAAATTGTACTGGATTTCTTTCATCCTCTAGGGGGAGAAAGTGATTTAAATTTTGAATACAATTTATACTGAACTACATCTGTGTTTACACCATTGAGTTTGTATACAAAGCATTATACATCAACAAAAAAATATTAGTCTAGGAAAATGCCGCGTTTTTGTTTTCTTCAAATACATAAACGTTAAGTTTATTTTAATTTATTTTTATAAATAAGTTAATGTTCTATAATGCTATCTTATATTATTATTGTGTTAATTTTTTCGCAAATGGTACGAAAAGTAGAGTATTTTCCTCGGTGATAAAGCTGTCTTAGTCTTGGGTGAACTTAAATCCCTCGCTACTCTCAGGACTCGTCTTAAATCTCTCGCTTTGCTCGTGATTTAAGTTTTTAACACCCTCGCTACGCTCGGGAGTAAACTTCGAGCCCTTCGTTACGCTCGCGATTTAAATCGTCACCCGCGACAGAAGACACTGCTTTATCCCCTTGTATAATAATCTACTATTTGTAGGTTATATTTTGTATATTTTGTAGTTTTAAAGACGTTTTTGTTTCTTTTTCATTTTTTCCCTTATAAGCACTACCATCATCTCCACACTACGCGGTTAGTTGGTAGATAATGCTATATTAAACTCGCCTCTGTACGATTTTTTTTTGTAATAAAAAATTTTCTAGTGTAACCTATCTGCATATGAGAAAACTATCTATTTTGAGATGATATCTTTGCCCACGAACACTCTCTACTATTGTTACATTGAGGTGTCAATCCCAGATAACATATTCTATTATTTATTGGGTGTAACTAGAAAAAGATCCTTTCTCTTGTCATGAAGTTAGATATAAATTATAGATAAGTGTAAGTAGGTATGTACTTTCATTTGTTTATTCGTTTAAAACATTCACGGCGTGATATTATTATTTTGCTTGTCAGAAATCGACTAAGATCTGATTTACACTCGCACAATAACAGTGGTGATCATCAGCGGAAGAGTTACACTGCGCTTGTCACCTTGTTACATACGGGTGACATAAAATAGTGATCGTTTCGCAAAATTTATATGCGCATTAACACGAGCTTAACAGTGAAGGAAAACATCGCGAAGAAACCCTTGTCTTAGTCAGATCCGCACGTATTGTCCGTACCTTGTCTTTCCTGTGGATATGGCTGACTAGGCTGAGAGGATGGTATAGGTGCTGGGCACGCTTACTCCATCTAAAAAGTTGTCCCAGGCACTACAGTGTCCCATTAAGTATAAACATAGGTTGCCTCCTGACGCTGTATAAATCATCTTCAATAGATGTAAAGCCACATACATGATATATATAAAATAGAGATATATGAGAGCGCTTGTAGACGTCCGTTTTTTTTTACAAGCGTATCTTTGAAAGCTTTCAGTGCATAAGCATACGCTTGACCGGAAGATAACTCTCTAAATAAAAGTGATTAGGATTTTGTTGGAATGCCATAAGGGTCACACAATAGCAGCACAAAGTTTCAATCGTGTATTTTTTACCATATTTTACTAAAACTTTGTTTATTTCCTTCTGTTTCTTTTGGACTAGTGATTGACAAACAGAGAAGTAATTATCCTAGTAACCTGATTGGAATGGAAAAACAAAATGGTATAAAAGTAAAATGTCAGTTTTTGTATGATATTTTTATTTATAACCACAGTAAAGCCAAATAAATGTATAAAATAACCACACGTTAGCCCTCACTTTGGAACCGCATCCGACCTTCATCCAAAATTAAATTAAAACAATATTACCCAATTCTTCGCAAATCATGAAACATATAATTATGCTAAACTATAATAAAAAGCTACATATTTATAATAAATTGAGATTATAATTTTGTTTAAAAGGAACACAATTTCATTAAAAACTCTCTAATAAAAGTTTCGTAGATATACCAAGCACTAAATTTTACTAAAAGCATTTACCATTATTTTTACGACTTACAATATTCAAATATAAACTGCATTCTAAAGCATTTTTCCAAATTAGTTGAAAGCGGTTATGCCATTTAGAACACGTAATACTTTATTAAACTGGATCGGAATTGGTATGGTTCCAAATTACAATGAAGTGTGTGTGGAAGGGTTTTATACAAAACAATCTTTATTCATAAATTTTTATTTAATACCTACATAACGTTCGAATACTAAAACGTTTCTTTTTAATATTACTCATTGGTAACAATAATTTAAACACATTGCAGTGCCCTTGCAGGGTGTATACTACCCTAGCTATACCTATCACACCTGAGCAATATTATGTACATGTAAGCAATAAATAAATGAATATGAATTTTAAGCATACAGTAGTCCGGGGGTAACTTTTTAATTTTAGGTAAACGATTATATTACAGGATCCGCTGTTCAAGGAATTGGACCGAGCTGGTTAATGGATGAAAACTACTTTATATTAAATTAAATATGTCAATAAATATATTGCAAATGGGTTGCCTAAAAAATTTCAGTCCAGAAGATGATTAATTAAAAATTTCACTTTTTAAACCTCGACAACCGGAATTCAGGACTGATTTTTCGCAGACAACCCTATACCACCGTGTTCGTAATGAAATAATGTTTTTTTTTAATTCAACTTTAATTAATTAAGGAGACCGATGCAAGTTACAGTATCGATTGACCTGTTTATGTTTATACCTGCCTACCCAAGAGTTGTGATTGTGACGGGGAAAAAACTAGTCAACTTAGCGTTTGCATAATATTCTATGGGCTTCATACTTTCGATTGGTATGAAATTTGTCTAATCACCAAAGCAGTAAATATTTTTTTAAAATTTGTATTCTGGGCTGAAATTTTTTAGGCAACCCAGTTGTAATATATTTATTGACATATTTAATTTAATATAAAATAGTTTTCATCCATTAACCAGCTCGGTCCAAATCTTTGTATGGCGGATCTCAGGCTATTAGAAAGTTAATG
The DNA here is from genome assembly GCA_947507515.1 of Eulithis testata. NCBI lineage: Eukaryota > Metazoa > Arthropoda > Insecta > Lepidoptera > Geometridae > Eulithis > Eulithis testata. The sequence continues at coordinate 9,694,978 of OX382196.1, read as the reverse complement.
GTAAAATCATTTGACAGTGGAAACCTTTGAAATATAACATACAGCAACAATGACGTAACTCCTAGTATAGTGGTCTATCGAGGCCTAGTGATTTTTCTATTTTACAAAACTTATTCGCATTACTAATAAAATCGATGGCTTGGAGTACTTACACCGTGTTTTGTCTTTTGTATTGACAAGCAGATTCAAACTGCTACCACAGCTACTACGAGCATTTTTTGTACCTCGATACGTCGACCTACAACTACGAGTAAGAATAGGTTTATAAGAAAGCAAATTAAGAATTCAGTATAATAAAGTGCACTTGTATTGTTCATATGCCATTTAATCTGCTATAAAATTATTCACAAACTTGCGTAGTAAAAAGTTATGTTCGCCCGTTCCACCTACATACGGACATAACAACTTCCATTGTAAATATTTACAGTCTTCAATTATAGGCGTAGGAATGTTAATTTTTAGTGCTTTTAATAAAGCACATACCAAAATAGTTTTTATACCTTTGTATTATAATTCGTATAGGTAATTACCTATAAGTTTTTTGTATAAAGTACTTATTTATTATGCACCGTTACGGCTCTGTCTACTTGTCCTGTACGTGTAATTATTAAAAATAAATACCTCAATGGTTTATTTTGAATATAGTTTTAACCCGTACGAAGCTGAGTTCTGTGTAATCCACTAAAATATGAAATCTACCTAATATTTATAATGTGAATGCCAACACAATCTCTGATAGTCAACTAATAGTAATGATGATAAATGAATTGCTCGCGACGATCACTATTGAAAGGATAGACTCCTACTACAAATGTGAAAAGTTAATTATTCTTTGGTAACTAAGATTCAAAATGCTATTTAGTTAGTAGGTATATTTAGTTTTCTTTACTCTCTGGTCAGAATACTTACATACATAAATAAAAATAATGCTTTTTGTATATATTCTTAGTCAATTATGATTATTACATCATGATGAGCGTAAAGAGGTCAAAGGTCCTTCAAATATCAGTTGAAAGTAAGATGCTCTTTGGAATGCAATTACCATGTGGGCATGCATTGCATGTTACTAATTAATATAAAGGTTACTGTGTCTTTTAAAATATTAGCACCTAAGTATTATACTGTATGCTCTACCTTTTCGTCCATAAAGTTTTGTTTATTTATTATCTATGGCTTAGACTACAGAATGAAATGATGACGTCCTGTTTCAGGTACAGCGGCTGTTGGCCGAATACTCAAATGCTACTTGAATTAAGTTCACGCTTAAATTATTGCCATCTCTTACAAATGAGTAATGTCAAACAGAGGCAGAGCCATTTTAAGTGGTGCGCTTAAATTTGAGTGACGTACCAGTATCCCGGCCTGTGACTCTTAAAAAAAACTAATTAGGGCTTTGCAGAGAATTTTGGTATACGTACAACTAACCAATAAGCAAAAAAATAAAATGTCTCTACTCTATATTTGTTTATTTTATTGAGTAGGTACCTAATAATGTGCAATGGGATTTTTTTTCACGACTAACATCAAATGGTGATAGGTACAATAACCTAAGTAACACAAGTTCAGTTACCTATGATTAGAATGATTACAGATAATATAGATATGCGACCAGAGAGATAAGCTGTATAGGTAGCTAAGAATGTGTCTAATACGAGTATTAATCAATAGGGATCGTTTATTTTCATAGCTTTGTTTATTTCTGTTGGAAACGGGTTCAACGAAGCTATGTTTTTGATAGAGATGCATGCTATGTATGCTATCCTCCATTATTTTATTTCATTTGATTAAATATTAAAATATTTTTTCAGGGATTTGAAAAAGAACAAAAAACCACACATAGTTTCACTTAAATTGTATTTAACTTATCAAGTCTTACAGCTTAAACTATACCAACATTATCACTAGATTTAAGATCTCGATTTGGGCGCCACTGCTTCTTCGGATTCTTTGTACCAGTCCTCACTAAAAGAAAAAAAATATATGAGTCAAGAAATTACACAGTTAGAAATCATTCGTGCCAAAAGTATTTTTTTTGTACAAATTTATTAATAAAAAAACAGCAAAAATAGATCGATCGCATTTTACAAACAATTATTTACTATTGATTCATTTTAGTTGACGATGAGATGCTATCATCTATAGTTATATTTAGTGTAAACTAAACTGAACTTACCATCCTTTCACGTTTTCGGGGGAATCACACCTCTGTGTCTCTTCGTTGTAGACCTCTCCGACCTGGCAGCCAAGGTCTCTGGGCTCCTGTCCGTTCAGGCACACGTAGAAACGCTGGCAGTCGCTCGGGTGAGCGAACTTGGGGTGGGCGACGATCTGGCCTGAGGCGTCTACGACCTGCTCCTTGGGGCACTCGAATCCGTCCGCGAGTTTTTCTGCAAATTCAGGTTAGAATTAGTAGTGAACTGGTAAAAATGTGTAAGGTAACTTCGTCACGACATAAAAGTTTTTTTGAAATGTTCTGCAATATTTTACAAGGTTTGTACTGAAGGATCTATTTTCAAAAATGAGCTAGTATATTTTTTATATGCCATGCATCAAAACATCGATCTCGGCGATAGATAGAGTCATGGTAGAGTCGATACAAAAATCATTGGGACAATTTCACAGCACAAGAATAAGGCTGCTTTTCCACTGAAGATGTGAGAAGAAAATATGCAGCATGCAAAAAAAAACAACATGAACCTAGTATCACATTTGTTTTTTTTTTGTGTCATGTGGAGTTGACAATTTTGGTGCATATTTTCTGGATTTAGTGAAAACGCAGCTTGATACGTCAAAACCACAACTTACTGTCCTGAGCGTTGCATCCCTGTCTGCCGGCAGAGTCGGGCCACACGCAGGTGCCAGAGTACTCGTCGAAGTGGAGACCAGCGGTGCACTTGACTTCGATCGCTTCTCCGTCAATGCAGTTGTAGAAGATGTTGCAGACGGCAGGGTCGGGGTGGGCGAAGAAACCGTTGCGGCGCGGGCATTGGCTGGAAGGTTTAGGGGGCTCTGCGGAAAAGAGTTGGAATTATACTCACATCGGACGGAAGATGTTTGAAAGTTTGGTAACTACTACTCAGAGGCCACAGAGCTCCTAATACCTTATCCTATCCCATTGTTAGGTATTGTAAAAGTAAAAGTTTAGATGTTTAGGTTTTTTAAATAGAAATAGAAATAGAAATTATTTATTTTACGCAAAAACACATACAAAGATACAATGAAATAAACATTAAATTATAAAGAAAGATGCGTAAAAAAGGTCTTTTTGTGTTTTAATCACGCTACAACTACTAGTCCGATTTTGCTGAAACTTAGAATATATAAAGTTCGTAACCTGGATTAACACATAGACTACTTTTTATCCCGAAAAATTAACAAGACGAAAGGGACGCAAATAAAGTCGCGAGCATAAACTATCATGATAATAAATGTGAATCACTACTGTGCGCCAAGTCCAGTCTATATAATTAAGTGTTTTAGAGTGCCAGTGGTTGAACAATTACTAATAGGTACATAGTACAGCTAAATAACCAAAATTATACAGTGAAAGGCATGTATTGAGGTGAGAGACTCAAGCAATACGACAAATCGCACAAATAGTCGCGACTCTACGTTGAAAGGATTAGTAGTCATCGTAACCTTGCCCTTGGGTTTGTCACAGTGATAGTGATTCTACGTAAAGAAGGAAATGAACAGAATATAAGTTACGAGTAGATATTGCCGGAAGGTATTACCGTAGTTTTATAGTAATATTATTTTTCTTTATTTACTAGCAAACATTTATAGGTATCATGCCCCCAGCCGTAAAATGAAAAATGCAATATGTATGGTATTTGTAAACAAATTTTCTCAAAAGTCAAATCACGTCTTGTCAATGTATTCTACGTAGTACTTATTTTGCACGATTTGTAATTTGTATGTATAGCTTTGCCAACAACGACCAATTCAATAGTTTCTAGAAGCTTATTCTTAGAATAAAACATGGTTTCTCTAAAATTGAAATGCATTGATTTTCTTCGGCTCTATGTTGCGACATTTCTTTGCAATAATAAAAACATTTATAATGTAGTACGCATGCTTGTCGACCTAGAAAGGCAGTGGCGTGCGCCGACCTAGGCGGTCAAAGGTGTCCAGTTTAGGTACCTTCACTTGCAGGAACTAAAGCGAATGGCTCAAGGGGACATAAATCTAACTTAAGACATACCTTTCAAATACTCTCGTATGCTCCTAAGCACTGTTACTAGTATAGTATTATATGATCTGTGGCACTCTCTAGAAGGTTGTATTTGTACTTGTTAAAATGCAAGAAGCTTAGGGTGCTTTTAGACAAGACGTTGCTAAGGATGTGTATGACGTCCACCAATAAAACAAACTATCCATACCTCTGGTGTAAAAGCAGTGTTAGGTCTCTCAGACGAATGATAGTCACATCCAGACACACAGCAATGTGTTTATTAGGCTGTTTTTATTTATGAGCAATTTTAGTTGAAATATGTAGAGAATCGTGTTTTATTAGCATAGCAGAGTATTTTCAGAGACGTGCATGGTTAAATCTAGTCTAGTGAAGTTTAGCTAATTGATCTTTGTCTTGAAAAAACAGCAACATGTTTTAAAATGTGGTGTAGCTTTACCGGAGTTCAAAAAAAGTTTTACTCGCATGGAATTTTCTTATAAAATTCTCACATTTAGGAATTTATATAAAAATTTTTGGTGATCTTTGTTTACTTCTCAAGGTTCCGCTGGCTCTAGCCAATTAAACATTCTACCATACTCGGCTAGAGATTTGACATTCTACAGTAGCTATAGAATTTATTGCATGCTATTTAGTAGAATATGGTAGTAACCAATGTAAAACCCTGACATCCCCTATCCACCCATATTGGCAATAAATGAATTATGAATTATGAATTATAAATTATGAATTTATCTTCCAAAAAGGTATGGGAATGACTACGTGACATATCGTGCAAACAATTACTTTTTTCTAATCTCTGACAATTGTAGAAGGTCATAGAGTGAGTTTCAACTTCAAGATTTTCCATTTTTTTATAAAAAAAACTAGTGCCTACATACTTTTTATCAGGCTAATCAGGCTATTAGGCAGGCTAAGCATTTGGCTGCCAGTACACCTAATGGTATGTGTAGTTGGAGCCTTTTTTCTCAAAAATTCCTAGGTTATATCGATCAGGAAATATTGACTTACGTAGTTCAGTCCTGTCTCCGCAGTCTACATTGAAGGGCTGGTCGCATTTGTTGATCTTCCTAATAGTGGGGTCGAACACCAGACCGTCGGGGCAGATCTTCGTGGTGGCGACACCATCGCGGCACTCGTAGTATTTGTCGCACTGTCTCTCGTCCTCATATTGGGCGTCTTTTCCGTTTTTAGGGCAGGCAAATTGTGCACCTGGAAGTAGAAAAAACTTGGTGTAAACAGTTTTCTGAAAATCTGTCAGTGAAGAAATGCAAAACGTCAACATTTAAAAAAATCAATAGGTACACCCAATTCATAGAAACGACAGAGTACTATTATTACCTACTCTGTAAAATGCTGCATGATATGCACTAAAAAAATATCTAAACGGGTATTTTATTTAGATTAGTAGATATACGTGATATAGGTACGTGCTAAAAATTTCACATAGGCACACCATAAAAATAGTTTTTTAGATCATTTATGCAAGCGCATATAAACTTTTCCAAATTTTTTAATCGGTTCCAGTTTTAAAACTCTTATTAGTTTATTAAAATCTTCTGAAACTACCAACACTACAGGCAAAAACGACTTATTACCCAAATGTAAGAGCACACAACTTTAGTCATAAACAATGCATAAACAAACATAATGATCTCAAGTTTTCCCTGTACATACATTGGGGGTTCTTGTGTCATTTGTTAAACAAAAGAAGGTACCTAATAGTTAAATTGTTCGTAGATGTACCTAAACGTGGACCACCAAGCAAAGAAGGATATTAACTTAGGTGACATTTACGAATACCTAGCTGTTTTTGCAATTCTAAAAACCGGTCAAGGACTCACATTTGAACTTTATTTTCTTCTAGTTTTGAGCTTATTAACATATTGATTAGGTAGTTTTAAGTTCGAATTCAATTCACAGAATTCAGTCTTCGGTTCCAGTTTACAAACTTTAAATTTGAATTTTGTAGCTTCTAAATATGACTAAAAACTTCATCTCTTCCTTATGAAACCTTACAAACTTCCTGACTACTTGAAAATAGAACAAAACTAGCCGAATTTGTGAAGAAAATGTAGTGTCTTAGCCTACTCCAAAGAACAAAAAGAATTCGTTACGAAAATAACTTATGGAGTGGAAAAATCCGGAAAATTAGCATTCTACTCGCATACGTAAGCCATTCGCATAGTGGTGTTTACTAAGTTCTGGTGAATACCAAAGATTTCACACGAATTCCCCGAGTATTGGGATAATACACATGATCGCAGTCGTCTCGCAAGAGGTGACGCAAGAAGTGAAAGTGACTTGAGTTACAACACGGTGCATCCGATGCATCAAGGGTCGCATGACCTGGGGTTTTGGTTAGCGATTCACCAACAATCTGCCAACAGATCTACTACTTACACGCACATGAATTTTGTATAACTACAGATGCTACTGTACCTGCTCAAAAAGACTATTGACGAGCTGGTGATCTAAGGTTTTGGTTAGCCATTCACGCGATCTGCGTACAAGATCTACTTTTCACGCACACATTGACTATAGCATTAGTAGACACTATAGTTTTCTACATATAACTAGGAACAGATTTTCGTTTTACAACTGTACGAGTATAGGCTATTTACACGCACATTTGCAGGATCTGGGCCTCTACTCTGAATAATGACTTACGAAGATTCGGTAGCGTCGTTTCTGTTACACTGCGCAGTGACGCTGTCACTTCGCAAGAGCCCACGTCATCGTTCGAGATGACCGCGCAGTGTAACACAAACGTCACTACCGAATCTTCGTAAGTCATTACTCAGAGTAGAGGCCCTGTATCAACTATATTTTATACAGGGTGGGTAACTGGGTATGAACGACATTAAATTAAGACACATGTCATGTTCGGTATTACATTCTAAGTTATTAGCGCTGACTCTCATACCAATAGCCTCAATATTTACTCTTAAATTTTTTTTAAAGTTTATCTAGGTGGAAGTTTTAAAAATATTGACTAAAATATACACCTAGTTATGAAAGTTAGTAGTAGTATAATGTCGTTCATGCATCTCCAACCAGTATAAAATACAGTATAGCTACAGATCCTACGTAGAAATGCGTAAAATCGATACCAAAACGTAGGTCCCTTTATATATTTCAACACATATCAACAACGAATAAAAACTAAACGTTAAAACTTTCAGTTTCATTGAAAAACTACTTTCCTTGACAAAATTGCAAAAGCATTTGCGTAAACTTTTAATATAGCTCGGTGTCAACATTCACGAGCGACTCGTGCAATATTTTATAGAAATTTCGTATGACTGTATTATTTATATCAACCAGTTAAACAGACTGAAATGGTGTGAATGTCAATGTCTGCGACTCACTCAAGGGTGAAGTGTCTATCTGTAGATTTGATTTTTTTCTTTATCTTTTTTACTCTACTATTTTTTTTATTGTTAAAAGAAAGCTGCTTTCACTGGACACGGTTACAAATATTTTTATAGCTTTAATTGCTAATGAAAGTTACTATAAAAAATATTTATTAGTATAAGCATTTTATTTATACCTTCCTGTTATAAAACAATTACCTATCTAAATTCATGCGGTTAACTTACGTTGGTCACCGAATCACGTTTCTAAACAAAACTTGTTTTTTTTGCAATAAAAATCTATTTTCCTAAAATCTATTTTAAAAACCTATTGTTTGACATTTGCAAGTAAAATATCAATCTCATATCAATAAGGTGTGCTTATTCGGTAAGAATAAATAAAATTATATCTACACACAGAACAATCAAGACTCAGTTTTGCAGTGCGGTGTATATAGGACAGTCTAAAATTAAGGATTTTAAATAAAATAAGTCATTATGTACCTTTAAAAGCCAATCTAACGGTAACCTTGAACGATGAACCAGCTGCTTTACCGCCAATTATAATGGAAATGCAGTTCAATAAACTTTGGTCATCAGTTTAACATTTTACACAATTTATTTAAAGTTCTTAGTATAGCTAAAATTTTAGATTTTAGTAAGTATAATGTTAAATGGCAAGCAAAGTTTTTGATTTCCACTACCTTTATACTTGGCGGTCAGACCGCTTGTATTCGTGAAATGAATTTTATAACATCCAATCCAACTCATTATTATTCAGGTGTAAAAATACTTTAAAGTTCATGGCTGAAGCGTCTGCTTTATTTCGCAAAAAGGTATTTTTTGCAAAGTCTAAATCTGTCTGGATGCACCTTGGACTTGAATTCTAGACATTTTACTATGTCCAGAGCCGGGAAATAGTCTCAAAGTTTCTTTTTTCATCATTACCATCACATCAGTCATCCTAGCCAAGGACATTCTACAATCGCAAAAAAATTTAAACTGTCTTAAATATATAAGAGTGATGTAACTTATCGTATGTTATTTAATTTTATTGATTACTTTTAAATTTTCTACTAATAAATTGTCAAATATCCGTCTATTATAAACAGACAAACCACGCTGTTCACCTAGTTGGACGGTTAGTATATATTTTTCTTAATACCGCGATCACACTATGCCCATGCCAATGCCGGAATGATTGCCGCGATTAATTCCGGAATGATTGCCACAGCAACATCGCCTTTATTCTCACTGAGGAGCTAGGGCATGAACTTGGGCAGGGAGACGTGACAGCGGCATGTTCGTGTTCACACCACTTCCCTGCCCAAGTCCCTGCCCACTTCGGCATAGTGTGATCGCGCTATAACCGACAACTTGGCTACAAGTGGAACTTAAGGATCGCTGTATTAAAGCCGTATGATTTGAAAGCTAGGTACCTATTTAAAATAATTTAAACTCTGTCAAGTACGCAGAGTAGGCAATTAGTAGGTACAGAGCGTACAGAGTAATATCGGATAGTACATACCTAGTGGCCTATTTAAATAACTTTTTTCTTCAAGGTCACATCGCCAAGGAAAGAACATGATTTTTCCACGCGCTATACTATTTAAAAGCAACTCTAGGTTACTTTTTGGAACTGCAACATGATACAAGGTCGCACAAAAGTATTTCGATGATTTTATTATGACATTTTCGCACCCATTTACGTGGTGCGTGTAACTATGTATGTACAGAGCCTGCGGCTGTCATAACTGGTGGCCAGAGTAGGCCGAGTGTTGTATAACACTAATTTTGCAATAGTTACGTTTGCGGTTACGATCAGAACTAATTTGGATCAATATTCTTCATTATCTTTAGCACTTACGCAGTGTGTACTTCATGTACACATCTATTTTATTGTCTGCTCGAGTAACATACAAAAAGAAGAAAAATAGAGAAATAAGAACACCCAGATTACATGTAGGGAACCTATCTCCAAAAAGGTCGGATTTTGAACTGCTATAGGTAACTTTGTAAAAGTAAAATAATAAGTTGAACACAAAAAAGTGACAACAAAAGAGACTTGGCAAAAGGACAAGCCTCCAGTGCCAGAACAAAATAAAAAATAAGTCTGTTTGCTACAATTAGTAATTTTTCGTAGATGTGTCGCGCGTTGAAGTCTTTTGTATGGCGCTACGAATAAACGCACGCTCAACGGTTTTAAATACTTCGCTTCACATTTTGTACTTTCATAAAATTATGAAAATAATATTTTTGAATTAAATGTGTTTTATTGATATAACAGCTATACTTTTACGTACATCAGAATTACTAGAGAGACGCGTGTTCTATGTACCCATTGTAAACACATCGTGATTATTTTATAGTATTGACTTGAAGACCATTGCGATATTTTTTTTCACATTTTAGCACCAATTTTTAGTACATAGTACCTACTTACCTGTTGCTAGGTATGCTTTGTTGAAAATTAAATAAACTTTTGATACCTATGTGAGTAAAAATATAGGTACTTACTCGCAATAGCGGTGACTGCCGTCAATACGATGAACACTTTCATGGTGACCTTTTGATTACAAAATATAAAAAAAAGTTTTTTTTAATGACTAGATATCGGTGTGCACTAACCGTCGACCCTGGCGAGACTGACGGTCGGGGCACTGGCGCGCGCTTTTTCTTCACCTCTACAGCAAACCGGTAAGGAGCTTAGGCGTGATTTAACAAATTCTTCTAATAATGAAACAATACTAATTGGATGCATTGCGCTCATTACAGTCATCAGCTGATGACTTTTGGTGGAAAGTTCTGATGGGCAAAACAACACGGTTATTCATGGTGGTTGACGTCATCATAACCAGTAAAATTTGTCAAACGAGGAGGTCTTTAGAAACAAGCCGCTGCGGACGCTGATGTAGACATCGGCTGCATTGCCCTATTCTGTTGGAAACACTAACGAACTAGGCTACGACGTATATGCGACTTCGAATAAGCACTTGGGCTACTTGGTTTCGCTTTTGATATTGACTACGTATTGACTAATATGCGATTCAAAATTTAATTGCATTGAATAGTCATTGATGCATGCATACCTAGGTAATTTTAAGAAAGCTTTTATATTCTTTGTCATAAGTTCAGAGAAAGAGCAAAGTTCATTGCCTCGTACAGGAATCGAGGAAAACAGGCAATAAATAAAAAATAATGAACCCGTGAACCGAGTTTGGTTCATATCATTTTGCGTCCTCATAAATCAAAAATGACACCGTAGGCTTGAACTACCCATTAAATGTGTTCAATCCATGCGTTTGAAGAATTTGTGCAGCGAGCTGGTTTTATAATTTAACCTAAGAGGATAGAATGAGTGTAATTTCTATTCTATTTCGTGGTTTCGAATGTCTCTTGACCAAAATGATAACAACTACAAAATACGATGGTATGTGGCCAAAATCACATTAAAAGGGACAACTCAAAGGAGATTTTGAGACTAAACCAAACTTTTAGGCTGCCAATATACAACGTATTCTGTTGAGTAGGTACAATATTTACGACTAAATAATAAACTTAAACATTTATGGAATTGATCGACGTTGCACCAAGCTGTGTTTGCCACGTAATTTATCGATATTAATTTATTTTGTACCGACGACTTATGTATAGGTACCTACAAAATAAATCAATATCGTATCGTGGAACGTATACCTACCTACCTACTATATGCAAATTAGTTGACATCAGTCATATTTCACTTTCGTCAGATCTTGCACTTATTTAATTTTATTCCGCATTCGTCTATAATATGTAATGGCTGATTCGAGTTTTGACAACATATAGCACATATAGCAAAAGTGCATTAAGTTGTTTCAAAAAATGTCAAAACTAGAATCCCATTTTCTCTTCAAAACAAACGACAGCCGACTTGACGAAGACTTGACTTGACTTATATTATTTCAAATTCTTCACTTGACATTGGCAAAATTGTCTGTCGAAATGACGAACAGAGGCCATATAGGTATAGAAGAAGAAGAAGAATGTAATGGCTGTGTCAGCTAGTGATGGTTTATGAATCAGAGTTTGGGATGGCTGACTCTACATTTGCTCTAGGTAATATTTTATTAGAATAATAAAAGAAGAAAGGTGCTTATATTAATATGCAATGTATTTTATCCAGTTCATTGAACGGTATACTCCCGATTCTCTACAATATAGGTACTCGTAACAGTCGACAAAACGTCTTGCATACAAAATAAATAGTATCTTACTAAATAGTGCCCTCACGAAGTCAAAGGTGGTTCAAGCCATGTTTTGGGCCATTGTTGAGTGAATGTAGAGTTCAGAACTAAATGGAAACAAAATTATAACGACTTGGATGGAATAATAAAATCGTGACTTTAACGTAGGGGTCGACCATAAATTTCCTCACTTTGTAAAATGTAGCTATCATACCTAAGTATGCAAGTTTTCGCCTCTTTATTTTTTACAGACAGTGCACTTACTGATAATGTTGTCGGTACTTACCTACTTACGTAGTAAGTTGGTGGGTGGGTAGGTACTTTATAATGTTGTAAAGATTCTTGCGAAAGGGTTAGCAGGTTGGCATTCGATTTTACTTTCAAGACAATCAGGAATTCCAAACAAATCAACAATCGTTTATTTAGCTAGAACCTAGATCAAGGATAAACCTATTTTGAAGAAAAAGGTTTCAGAGATGCGAATTATAAATTGCCTCAATAAAATCGAAAGCGGAAGTTATAAAAATATTTGCCTAACTTTAATATCAAACATTAAAGGTGCCATGTTACGCAACATGCAAGTGAGCGCCAGTACCCACCTACCTAACGTTTCTAATTTTTACTGAAGTAACTCTGAGGCGGTAGGTACTCCCAAAGCCTGAATCATGCAGAATGCAGAAGACATTCCATGAAGAGGCACCCAGATCTAGAGAACCGATGCCGAATACAGAGTCCGTGGATTGTATGTAAAGTATGGTAAAGTAAAAAAATTGGTAAGTTTCACATGAAAATACCTAACCTAACCTAACGGGGTGTAAAATAAAGTTGAGTTTCAACAGCGTTTTTATGGTACCTAAAAGTGCACCCGTCAATTCCAGTTTTTATCTTTTCAAGGAGACACAACAAATAAAACCAGTCTGAAAATGAGGAGTTTAGTTTAGAATTAATTGAGTTCCTGTGTTGAGTTCCCTCAGAATTTTTTATTACAATACGGAACCCTCAGATCTGGCGAATCTCGCTTGCAATTGCCGTTCGATTATCACAGCGTGATATTTTTAACTTTAGTTAGGTCTCTCCATTATGAGAATTCAAACGTTGGTTTTCTTATTGAATTGCAACCAGAAGCATCGACTTCACCGCACAGCTAAAACGCCTTTCTATAGGTACTCCTGCCATCCTTCACGGTCCAGCTGGTTCCATCGATATGCAGAATAGTCGTTTACAATCTCCTTGATTGTCCTTTGACGGGAGTTACGACCTCGGCCAACTGTCTTCCTTGAAAATCTGTCTGTTATAATTATAGCAATAGGAAATATACGGCCACACCGGTTCTGAAGGATTGCCTCTCGTTTGAAAAGATTCAGTTCGACTTAATAATGTTCTAAAAAAACTACTACCTAATTACTCGCATAATAAACTCATGACTCGAGTAGGTAAGAGATTTTCTTAGAAAACTGTCAAAAACTGTCGAATCTCGACATGAGACTTGCGCATGAGCATTGAGCCTTCTCCAGACACGCGATAGGTCGTCAAAGTGTCGGTTCCATCAAAATCACAAATCAAATTGCTACAACATTTCCAGGTAGGTAATGTTTTGCGAACACGGATTTTTTACTGCGGGCGCATAATCAAGATACCAAATATAAAAATTAAACAAAGTCAAGCGCACGTGGCAATGACGCATAGATTACGTTACAACAAACTTCAACCAGCACGATTCCAGCTAAATAATTTCATCAGAGTCATTTGAATACCTATACCAAACCGGTCTTAGCTGATAGATCACAGACAATGAAGCTTTGTCAGACAATACCTACCAACTTTCACCTCTTGTTTAGAGACTATCGCTACATAGATTTGGCAGGTACCGGGACATAGGCAATTTCAAATTATTTTGTGAGTGTTTGGGTTTCAAATTCAAATATATTTATTTCTCTCCTGCTAATAACTAGGGTAATACAAGTGGTAATCTATGTGTTTGCGAGGGCATACCTAAATGAATTATGTTGTAAAACAAGTTGAAATGTCAATAGTTTTCTAATTAATTTTTCCTATAGTCCTCTACTTAAAATAACAACAGATGTTTTTACAAATACAACAGTTTAATAGAAGATGACTTAATTACACGCACATTATTCCATCTCAATAAAAGGCTTTGCTAACAAAACTAAACATTTTCTTTATATCTATTTATCTGACACAAGCGTGTTCTCGATTAGAACTAAAAATATTTTATAATTCACGATATTGCTTTAAATTATCATTAAAATTTAAACATGGTACAACAAGGCCATGTTTGATGACTGCTTAGCACTTTTCAAATCAGAGTTAGGTTAGGCCACAATCACACATTTTACTGTATCTATACCGGACCATACATTTCGATACTTCACGTCACGACATGTGGTACCTTGGCACCAAGATTCTACTACGACCTATTATGCAACGAATAACGAACACAGGGACAGCCCTATGGAAGTGTGTATATCATTCGCTGCATAAATAAAGGCGCTAAGTGATATTTGTAATTTTGTAGAATAAATGCAATATTGAATTTGAGCATACTAAACGTAATGGATCCGATATTCTCGTACATGGCGAGCCACGACGACACGCCCGCACCAACACAATGTGATTGCGGCTTTAGCATGCCTTCACTACGCGACCACATTTGCTAAAACTAAGTTTGTCAAATGTTTTCTCGACTTCCCTGCTTTTCTAGCATGAGCAACATGACGTTTGTGATTTTTTAATGTTCAAGAAGAAATCAAAAATACACCACAATCTCGTACCAATACTCTATAGTACCTCAATTTTATGTAAATCTAGATTTATACTACTTAGTAAAAGTTGGGCCTTCCACAAAATGCTGGCTGAACTATTTGGCAAAAAATCGCAGCCTACTAAAATGCATGATTTTTGAAATTGCTATGCCAACACAAGGTGATGAACCCTTAAATAATTTTAAAATTTAATGTATTACATACTTCTTAACTTCGCTAGTCGAAGAGCCACGTCTTCTAGATATTTATTTCTGCTCTGTAGCTCATGGTTTTCGCTAGACAGTGTCTTTACCCTTTCTTTAAGAATTAGAATGTCTGTAAGGTACTGGCCCATTTTGTCGCGTTTCATTTTCTCTTCTTCGCTATTTTTATACTTGCCTTTACGCCTCACATCTGTAAGATACCATATTTTGGTGTTGCCCTCTTTACCTCTCTGCGTGGTAGTCATTTTGAACATGGCTTTCTCATTGTAGACCCTCGTTAGCATACTCAAGGCATCGTTTCTCGTTTTGCTTGCTAACTTGTCGATGTACTTGGGGAAGTTTGCTAAAGTCATGTAGTGATCAATGTTGTATCTGTGTATGTACTCGTGTTTTGTGTACGTGTCACCGTTGACTATCTCCTGCGTGCTGTTTGTAGCGGGGATGTTTGGGATTTCGTTGCCTTCATCGACGTCTTGCGACTCCCTGAAAATAAAAAAAAATACGTTTGGTTGTGTGTTGCTGAATCTACAACACGAACAATTAAATAGTTGAGTCTACCGTGTCGAATGGCATGTGCTGTGAACTGTTTACGGTCGTTAGTGATGATGGTAATGAAGCTTTGCTATTGTTATAGGTGAAAGCTGACAGTTACTGGTAATGTGGCTAATAGTGGCTATGTGCGTAGGATGTAAACTCGCATATTTCACAGCCACTTACTTGTGAACTGTATCATCGGGTGTCTGAACCCCTTTTTCCACGCCCCCGTTGCTGCCGACCTTTTCGTCCACAACAAAGCCAGTAACATTGCCGTTCTTCATATAAACATCGAAGACTGGTACGTACGAGTGTCCTGGCTTCTGACTGCTGGTTTGTACTGCGACATCGTGACCGGGGTTCTCGTTAGCTGGATTCCCTTCGTTCTGATTCCCTTCGTTTTGATCCACGTAGATGATTTTCTCTCCGTCGAAGTAGCCGATAGTTTGGCTGTCGGGCGGCTGGTTGTTCTCGTCCTGTTGCAAGAACACAATCTGTTCGTCGTTTTCGCAGTTTATGACGTTCCCAAACTCATCTTGTAGGACCACGGTTTGGTATTCGTACTGTGGGCTTTGTGATGCCTCGGCGTCACCGGATTCCTGTTGAACAGTTTCGCTAACTGTGTAGTCGGCGGAGTTATAATCGTCTGTGTAAGTGTCGCAAGCGAAATCTTCTTGGTCTTCGTTTTGGGTAGTAGACTCTTCGTTGTTGGCGATCGCTGATGCGTCCCAGTCTAGGGTGGAATTCCTGAAATGGAAGATAAACTTGATCTTGGCTGTCTATTTCCTTTTAAGAACGAACTGCCTTCTAAACTCTCATACATAATACTCTATTGGAAACTTTTAAGCATTCATTACTTTACCTGCTAGGTCTAGCAGGAACACACTGGTCACTGACCCACACTCCGTCCTGAGAGTCCTGCGAGTCGTTATTCACTTCCAGAACTTCCATATTTTCGGCAGCTTCATCGTCATCACAATCGTCGTCATCTTGATATTTTATTCTTTTTGACGAATTTTGGGCGTTAGAGGTCTTGGTGCCTATAAAAGATTTTTTTTTATTATTCAAGAACCTATCAAGGATAATATTAGATCTATCTATGTTAGTAGTAGGTACTTACGTTTTTTTTTCGGTGTTATGCCTGGAGTGCCCTCATCCTCATCACAGCTAAAAATTTCTTCAAGAACTGAAAAAATACGAAAATGTAAGACACAAGCTTTGCAATAAAAAAATACTGCAAGTATTCAAGTAGCATTACATCGATTCCCGAGTACTTCTTCAACAAGAGGCATTTGTTTTTGTTACCCCAAGTTGTGGGCATCAGTAACCATTTGGAAAGTTCACCACGGCACGGCAGCAACCATTTATTTGGTGCATTTTTGCTAACACTGCTAAGCGGGTGCGCCGTGATTTAAGCCAGCGGCTTGTCGTGGCAGAGTACAGCACCGTGCGATGTGCACCGTAGTGATGGGTCCAGGCCCTAACCCTTGAATTCTAGAGGTAAGAACTATTTCAAAATACTAACCACACATTTTA
Source organism: Eulithis testata (assembly GCA_947507515.1). Classification (NCBI taxonomy): domain Eukaryota; kingdom Metazoa; phylum Arthropoda; class Insecta; order Lepidoptera; family Geometridae; genus Eulithis; species Eulithis testata. Next base: position 9,678,148 of record OX382196.1, on the reverse strand, counting down.
TCGGAGAGCTCCTTCAACCTTTTGTCTGATATATGCCTTTCATCATTGTTCAGTTTCATCTTCTTCTCGACATCGTAAAAGAACGCGCGACTCATTTTGACGCCGCTTTCGATCTCAACATATTTTCTTATTTTACTGATTGCTACTTCTAGTGAAAGTAAATCCATAATCTGTAAATGAAAGTTATCATATAATACATATATGATCTAAATTGTAGCAATGCACATTTTTTTAAAACAGAACTGAGAGGTCTTTGTTTGTCTCTATCAACTTCCCTGCTTATAATCATTACACAACTTTATTTAGCTATCTGTTACAAAACAGGGAATGTCAAAAAGTGATAGAGCTCGATTTTAATCCACTATTCAACTATTCAGCTTTTATAAGTATGGCCCAATGTTGTTGTATGTATAAAATACAATCATTGTTATATATTTTTGGAGCATGTGATACTTACAACTTCTTTCAAATATGGTGAGAGTTTCTTGTTAGTTTGCAACCTAGCAAATCCTTCATCGGAGAGTTCATGATCATGATGGTTGCAAACAAAGACAACAACCAAGCCTTCATTAGCTTTACGCTTTAGTTTGATTTTACAGGGGCAGTCCGTTTTGAAGTTATGCCTGTAATAGTCATGTTTTTATAAAATTCAATAAAACAAAGATAGATAGGGTGGTGTGCATGCGCTCGTTCGTTCGATATAGATACCTACGAGAACCTAGTGTCGAGACAAACCTTACCTAGGCTTTAAGGCACTATTTAGTTTTTTATATGTGTTATGTTATAAATAAATAAATAAAATAAATAAATAGATGGATAATAATTTTTTGTACAAAAGGAATAGGTACATACAAATCTTATAACTAACTTTATATAGTACAATGGGCGGCCTTATCGCTGAGAGATTTCTTCCAGGCAATTGTACCAAAGGCATACAATCATAATTTATTTTGACATTTACCTAACTTCTTTTAGTAGTTACATCAAATCATTTTGTATGAATGAAGTATAAGGCTTACTTATTTTTATAAATACCCAGGATACTAGACTGTTAAGATAGCAAGCAAGTTCGTATGAGCTAGTGGCCAACTCTGGTGACGGAGTTTTTAGGCCGCCTTAAAGCCTTCATGGCTTAACGACTGCTAGAGCCGGGACCGACAGTTTAACATGCCCTCCGAAGCACGGAAGCGCTCAGATATAAATGCCACTAACGGTCACCCATCCAAATAGTGACCGCACAGAACGTTGCTTAAATTAGATAATCGGTGAAGATGGGCTAAGCAAGCCTAGCTACGAGCGCTTCACTGTTAAGATTGTATTCTCATATTCATAGACTAAAAATATTTCTAACAATCAAAAACTTTAATGTTACTTGTGTTTCAAATCAAACTTGAGCAGAATTTATGCATACAACCCTAATTCAAAACACCTCACTCAGTTTTTATTTTAAGCCTCAGAAATTAAAAGAATATTACTTAATATTCAATACTTTACCTCTTCTTCAGTGATTTCTTTTTATACTCTCTATTTTTCAAATATACACAGTTATATGTGTATGATTCATTCTCGGTATCAGTATTCTGTGACTCAGTGCATTTATAGTAAAAGCACCAAGATTTGGCGTTGTTGCTTATGAACCGCACAAAGTCTTGGTGGCTTTTATAGATGTCGCCAACTTTAGGTAGTTTATCATCTTGATGTTGGAACATATCGAGATGTTGCATGCAGTATTTGCTTTTGTTACTGCCACTTATTATCTGCCAATCTGTAAAAAGATTGATCAATTTGTGTTGCAATGCAACAACAAACATGGTACTTTTTATTGATTATTTCATTAACCGTCTTCAAAATGATTTATAAGTTTAAAAACATGAAAAAACCGATTTCAATTTGATGCAGCATCATCAACATCAACAGATGATGATGATGGTGGTAGTTTGTTCTATTAATCATAAACACCATTGAAAGGTCACAGGAAAGTAAAAATATGCAATGAACGGATTTTAATAAAAAATGTTATGGGACCAATCTGGAAGTATTTTTCAGTTGTATTTTTTTTTTGTGTGTTACCTCATAACTCTGTCATTTTTTAACCAATTTAAAAAGCTCTCTTTTTATCTGAAAGGGTTCAGATTGGTCCCATATTTTTTTTTATTAAAATTTGCTCGTTAAACAAGAATAACTGGATAAAACACTTAATTCACATACACAACATTGCATATTTTGCTATCCTGTGACTTTTCTGTGGTGTTTACAATAAATAGAAGTCCCAATGAACTGACATTATCATCATCATTTGATGCTGAAGGTGAAGTTGGTTTTTTTAAGTTTATTACTTATAAATTATTAACCCCTGATTCGGGTGACTTGTCTTGTGGACCTTGAATGCAAGTCTGAATTTGTTTATTTGAGGATCAGGGTATGTAGGTAAATGAGTAAAGTTACAGCTAACCTACCTCCATCAGGGTTTACTTTCAATATAATATCACCTTCCATTATATCTTCCATTTCACTGAAAGTAAAAAAATAGTTTTTGATCACATGTTTCATTTATTTTAGTATGAAAATTACATGTATATTACTTTGCATTACACTTACCTATGATAGTGCAGAACCTACACTTTCAGATTAGACAGAGATTTGCTTCCTTTTAAAAAAGCATCATACAAAGAAGAATTGTTGGCATTTTCAAGATGGACAACCATTACAGACCTCTCTAGAAGAAAGGCTGTTTACAATGTAATCACAAAAGCATCTAGTACTTAGCTACCGACCTATCTGATTCACATCATGGCGCGAATTTGAGACTTGCTTGTTGATGATGTTGTGTTTGTGTTGGGCACTATTGGAATCCAAGCTGCTTGAAACATTGTAGAGTTCCAAAAAAATGTTGGATCTCTAACCCTGGGACGTAAAGCGTCATGCAATAACACTAAATAGTAAGCCAGAAAGGAGAAGGCATAGATGTATTGTAAATACCTTATTTCTTGCTTCACCCGAGATACATCGCACGCTCCGTGAAAGATGGCTTCATCAATGACTTCCAACGTGCTATCATCGGCGGAGTTTTCAGAAACAGATGCTTTTTTCAATCGCTTATCTAATCCCATTATAAGAAGCCAAAGTTTTTATTATTTATTTGATAACTCCCTCGCATTTATTTTGATGTAAGTTTGGATAATTTCACAAAATTTCGTAACCGTCAGTTGTCAAAAAATCAAAATGTCGTCAATTCAGCTTCAATCAAAATCATCGAACGAAAAACAAAATGTCGGCCAGTCAGTGTTTGCTCGCTTGCCAGTTCTTTTCTTTTTCTTTTTTCCAGACACGCACCACGCCTGCGTTGCGGATGTCGCAGGGCTGGATTCGATAGGTATGTAGTATGCTCTTTCTTGATTATAGCGTATTTTTTTTTCTGTGGTAGTAGTTATTACCTACCACAGAATATTATGTACCTACTTACCTACCTATTTTAGACAAGTTATTTTGTACATAAGTAAGATGGCTTTATAAAGATAGGTGGGTCAGATGCTTGAGTTTTTCTAGGTAAGGTACCTACTAATTCTACAGAATCTACAAATTTTCTCATTCCAGGTTCTAGCACGTTATTAAAACTTCCAGGATGAATCGACGACGTATATCTATAGCCCGAAGCACAAATACCAGCTAGAGTCCTTTTCATGAAAGAAGTCCCGCGGAAATTAACGGAACTAAATTTTAAAACTAAATTTTAAATTAGTTGTCAGGTGCTGTAATGTGTTCGGATGCTAGTGCGTTTTTATTTGGTTTCTGTGATCAAAGTCTTGTTTTCAATGCCTAAAGTTGTTAAAAGTGCTGCCCGAGAAATAATACTTAAAGTCGACTACAGCGACGCGTCTGCGGGACTTCTTTCATGGAAAGGACTAGTGCCTAACTAACCCATCCCATTGACACGTCACAGGACAGATAATTATGATGCTAACGCATCGTCACAGTTTCATACATATCACTGGAAACACGCACTCATTAAAAACTCTGTTGGCTTGGCACCCAGGTTCAAATTCGAAGCAAAACCACTTAACATAGGTACCTAGGTTAGTATTTTAGAAACCATTGTAATTTATTAGAACCCTGATTGCAACTCTGGCTAGGCACATGTCTCTCACTTCATTTTACCAGTAGAACATGCAGTGCCATCTATTACGTAGGAATACGTACTACCTACATATTCTTTCGCTAACTGCTAGTGATGTGACGTGACAAGTTGAGTTTTCTCCAACTCGAGCTATTTGGGTTGAACCACAGAACGGTTGCACTGTCTATTGATTCGGGTCGCAATCGCAACTTGATTTGACTCAACTCGGTTCGTGTGCAACCAGTGTTTAGAGTTTGATACTTATTTCTTACGTGTATCAAGTGTATGAGTTTATATTCATGCGATTTTTCGATTCGATTCAACCCAAATAACTCAACTTGTCACGTCAAATCACTATCAGTTACATTATCTTCTCAAGAGAACCAAAGATATATCGCAAATTATATTATTGGTAATCAACCTAGGTACCTAGCTACATTATAATAATAGATGCATGCCAGTCTACTTTTTCTATACAACCAAATGATAGAACAAGCCGATGGCGCACCTAATATCAAGTGGCAACTACTGCTTACAGCGATGCATTACCTCACTGAGTAGGTACCTACGTGTGCGTTACTCCAGCAAAAAAGTGTTGAATCTGAAAATTCTAAAAATGCAGATAATTAGTGCCTACTGCCCTGTAATTGTGCCCCAAGTTTTAAATTTGTGCCTATAGCCGTTTCGGAGTTATTCAAGAAATTCACTTTTTGCTGGGTCGATTTTCGTTCCTGGTTGAGCTAGCACGTACTAGCACGTATTAGGTACCTAATTACTTTTTTTTCCTCTACATAATTTATACTTAGGTAGATAGATAGGTATAGGTACCTACTATAAAAAGTATATTTAAATGATGTCGAGTGTAGGTACGTACTCGTACTTTAAAGACAACGCTGTTTGGATGGTAGACATTTATTAATAAATACTTAGATTCATTATTTTAATAACTCTTCCAACTTAAAGCTGAAATAATATACAATCTAGCTAAGATGCTAACATATTATACCTACATTAAACATGCATTAATAATAACATGTATTTTACGGATAGCTTTAATGTAGAATAGTATTTCAAAATTGTATAAATGCCCACTATGAGCACTTACCCCTATGCCCACCAATCCACTACATACTACATATACACTTTTATCGTAGGACATACCTACATTATTATACCCCCGAATTCATAAACAGCTTCTCAACAGTCCGCGAAACCGTACCTACCTACCAACGTTTGCCTAGCGCAACGCCTGAATCCGCCTCTGCAGCCGAACTTGTACCTACTTAGATTCAATAATGATTCTGTTATTTCTTTTGTTATTTCAATATGATTCTATTCTCAAGATTTTTCAAAGAAAGAAAATGTTAGAATGTTCTCAAAATATTCCACACGCAATCCAGAGTTGATAGCACTAACCACTGACCAAGATGCAAATGGGTCAGTGTTGCTACCTACAACTATTTTTTACTTTTTGATTTTTCTAAAGTTTTCATTGCATATGTTTGTAATTTTTTCAGTAAACTTTTTTTTTCTCATTTGTTTTGAGATCCTCCAGGCTATGGATCTGTTTACGTAGTTTTGTAATTACTAATTCAGAACTATTTATTTGAGACAGTAATGACTTTTTAGATATTTCACTGAGGTTGAGTTTATTTTTTAACGAGCTGATTTCTTCTTCAAGCCTTTTTATCTTTCCAAGTAACAACTGATTATCAGACGAATATAAATCTTTAAGTTTTACAATCTTTTCTCTATACAGTTTATTATCGGCATCTGATACCTTTACCGTCTCTTCTAAACTTTTTATTTTTTCAATAATCTTTATATTAGTCAGTGATTTTTCTTCCAGCGTCTTTAGCTTGTCACTTGAAACTATATTATATAATTTTGAGCTCTGTTGACATTTCAAGGTTCGGTCTATGAGATCTTTATTTTCATCTTCATCTTCTTCATCTTCATCTTCTTCGCGTTCTATTCTTGACCTTTCATTCGGAATTTCATAGTCTTCTATTTGATATTCGTGCAGGAGATCTTCTAGCTCGTTAATCCTTTGTGATAAAAACCAGTTTTTACTTTGAGCTTCCTCTAGATCTAGTTGGCTTTGTTTCAATAACTGTGTAGTTATAATATGGGATTGTAAAAGACCTTCATAACATTTCTTTACATTTGACAGCTCTTCATTTTGTGATTCAACCATTTCTATTTTTTCGTTAGCTGCCTTTAGATCTTCAGATATACTTTCAACAGTGTTTTCTAAGCTCATAGCCATATTTGAATAATTCGAACACATTTTCTTATATTCACGCAAGGTGTTCATATAATTGAATTTATCGAATGGGAATGCTATAGCTAGCGGTACATATTGCAATTGAACTGTTTTTCTATCTTGTTTTCCAGATCTTCCCGAGGACATTTTGAATACTGCCTCGCCATTGTAAAGCCTTTTCAGTAACTCAAGCACAGACACGTTCATATTAATGGCCATGTTTTCCAGACATGGTATAACCCCTCCAACATTAATATATAACTCAATATTGTATCTATTAATGATTCTCTCTTCCAGAACAACTTTAGGTCGCCCTCTAGTGCTAACGCTGATTGTATTTTCGTTTGACTGTCCATTCAGCATATTTAATTCTAATTGTTTAATGTTTTCGCATTCTCTGTAACAATAAAAGAAACATTAGTTACGTAATAGCTGTTCCAATAACGTATCAACTCATGACATATTATTAGACTCAGGGTATATTATACACTAGCTTTAGCCCGCGACTTCGTCCGCGTCCCGTTTAATCCTGTTGATTTTCTGGAATAAAAAGTAGCCTATGTGTTAAAAAGTAGCCCAAGCTGCGTCCAAATCGGACCAATAGTTGCAACAAACATCTAAACTTTGATATTTATATGTGATATTATTAGTGGGATGGGAAGGAATTTATAGAATTTTGTTAAAATATTACTCTTCATAATTATTTGTTCCGTCAGAGTCGTCATTGTAGTCTTGGTGTTGAACATTTTCAAAATCTTGTTGTGTAGCTTCAGTCATTTCTTCTAAATAAGTAACGTTTTCATCACATTGCGCGATGTTTTCTTCATCATAGGTAGTTATTACATCTGTGTCGTTTGTGTGGGATAGTTGGTATTGATCAGCTTCGTAATCCTGGATATTAGTTTCAGCGGCATCTTCCTTGTAACCAATTTGCTCATGATAAGACACCATGTCTTCTTCTGAAGGTTTGTCAGCGCATGGTACTTTGAATTCAATGCTCTCAATATTTTCGTCACACTGGTTTCCAGTACTATCTATTTCTACTTCATAAATATTCTGGTCGTGTATGGATTCAATTTGTAAGTAAATTATATTGTCGCCAGGTTGTAAGTTGTTGTGCTCAAACTCAGTTCCGTCGACAACGGATGTGTAATGAAAGTTTTCATTAACTGTGTACTGTTCTTGATCATTTTCAATTTTATTATCGGTATTATAGTTTTCTTCAATCAAACCCGTTTGTCTGTAAAATTATTGAAATACATTTACTAAGTTTCAGTTGTAAGTTAAGTTAAGAGTATTTAGGATGTTATATTTATTACTATATTATCTCATTGAACCATCTCATAAAAGCGACTTATAATATAACACAATGGTGGCCACTTGGTCAGTAGCAAGTGGTTACTTGTACTAATACTCTGTGGTTTTACTTACAAGTGTGAAGTCTCTGCAATGTGATTCATCTCTGGCTCTGAATTTATTTGTATCTCGCAGCCCGTTTCCTGCTGCAGCTCCTTGATGCTCTGTATCAGGCCCTGATCATGCAGTATGTTATTCAGACGAGCCTCTACCCTGCTTCCATTTCTTTCTTCGCCGTCGCTTACAGAATGTTCTATGAATATGATCAAAAAATTTAAATACATGAACATATTACGTACGTTTTCAAATGGCTAAGGGTATAGTAGTATATAATCTGTGTCTAAGGTAACTTCTCAAAATGGTTCGTAGCAATAAGGATCGTTCATTCGAAGCCCCTCAGTTAATCTAAGCTGTTAGTGTTACATTAGCCAATGAGACCCGACTGTCGGCAATCTGTAGCGCTTCTAGGTGTCTCTTCACACGTATCTTTTACCGGGTACCCGGCACCGACAACCGGGAGGTATGAAAAAGGCCTAACGCCAATATCACTACATAGTATAAAGCAAAGTCCCTTCCCGCGTCTGTCTGTATGTATGTATGCTTAGATCTTTAAATCTACACAACGGATTTTGATGCAGTTTTTTTTAATAGATAGAGTGATTAAAGAGGAAGGTTTATATGTATAATACATCATCATCATCACTGCATTGCACCCGTGCGAAGCCGGGGCGGGTCGCTAGTCGAACATAATATAGGAACTGGGTGCATGTGTAGTCAAAAGAACAGTTTTTTTTTACTTACTTCTGTCTTGTTCCCTCTGTACTTGTTTCTTGTGCCTGTGCGCGCGTTTAAGGATGGAGAAGTTTGTTTTTATTTCTGAAATATTAAAAATGTAGGCATAGGTATACAATTATACTGTGTTTATCAATCATCGAACTTTAATACAGACAGTAAAATAGTGTACCAGCCTATACACATTAGCGCACATAAAAAAATCTCTTTTTAATAAATTCAATTAAAATATTAGAAAAAAATAGGTTGTTCGGATTCAGTAAACATGTCCTTTGGCCGACATGTATACACTCGTAAGAAAACTTATATAATTAACTTGAGAGTAAGACTTACTAGTTAAGCGTCTTAAAATTCTAAACTGAATTTTAATTTAGCTGAGTTAGCTGACAACTCTAAAATTATTATAGTGTTTGTCGTTTGAGAAAAGAGCGGCAAAATTTTTAGTACCTACTTAGTTTAAAAAAATGCTGCAATAGAATCGAAACCACTGTGTTATTTACGCTTTGACGTTATAGGTACCTTCTATCTTTCCTAATATCTCCTTTTTTCGTTTCGAAGATACATTAAGTTTCATTCGACCATTTCTCAATTTTGAAAGTAGATTCATAACGGTTCGTTTCAAATCCAGCCCAGTTTTCTGCAGTAGGTATTGTCTAATGAGCCACGGTTCCAACTGGAACCATACTAGTTCACGAATCTGAAATTGAAAATATATATATAAGTCTTTTGAAGCAGACTGATAATCAACGCACAGCCTAAACCATACGTCCTAGAGGTATGAAATTTGGAGGGTAGTATCCTTATATAGTGTAAGGGTGCACTAAGAAAGGAATTTTGAAAAGTCGCATCCTAAAGGGTCCGAAATTAGGGTTTAAACTAAATAATGCGTTTCTTTAATATACCGTACATGATAGACCCTTCAAAATTGATACATAGATTCGTCAAATAAATTGACACGTAACGTGTTTTAGAATTTTCAAAAAAAATCTAAACTGTTTGTACGCTGCTACCACGCGCTCAAAGTCGCGTGCGCCAGCTAGTTAAAAATATAAATGAGACGCGGCCGTACCAATCATAATGCATTTTTGTCATGAAACTTTGCTTTCAGCCTCTTTATAAATTCGACAGTATGACTCGAATACGTAATCGGCGAGTCAGATTTATACATGCTGATGTATTTGGAAGTATTTATTTCTCTCTTGGGCTATTAGAACAGAAAAATCATAAATCTAGGTCCCTTCTCTCGGAAGAGTTAAGCAAGTATATCGTAATAATAATATTAGGAGCCTAAAGCTAACTCAAACTATGTTATGATTTGAGAGCTGGTGCCCAAAAGGTTTTAAAATAAAAACCGGCGATGCGGGTCACCAGGCCCACCTCTATAGGTGGAAGGGGTAAGATTGTATGCATAATGCCGGCCACCCACGCTAGGTTTTGCATGATGGTAAAAACCTTGCATGCACAACCCAGAGTTATAACCGAGCTTCATTATAGTATTATATAATCTGTGATATTACACATGCACGTTAGGGTTTGCATGATGGTTATAACCTTGCATGCATAACCGAGAGTTTAATAGTGGAGCTACGGACGCCACACACGCTCGGTTATGCATGCGGTTATACATGCGCAAGCATAACCGAGCGGCAAAAATAAAAATTTTGGTATTTGCTTGGTTGCATGTACATGCACGCATGACTGTACAGTTTTCGGCCATACACGCTAGGGTTTGCATGTTGGTTATGCATGTAAGGTCATAACCATCATGCAAAACCTAGCGTGGGTGCCGGCATAACGTGGAATGTTTACAGCTGTGGGTAGTTACCAACCTCATTTTTCAATTCTGGAGAAAGCCGGTGCCCGTGCGCTTCCTGTCTGAATGTCTCTGCTGAGAGCTCATGACTGTGATGATGACACGCATACGTCACAGTGAAATCTTCCTCACCGGGTCTACAAACCATACTGATCGTGGCAGGGCATTGTGTTGCTTTCGGCCTAAAGAAAAAAATAAAGCTCATTATTTACACTAGGTAGAACAAAATCTACACTATTATAAAACTGTAAAAAAGCCAAAAACTAAAATTAGAGTTAGGGATAAACTAAATAATATGCAGATCAACTAAATAAACGATTCTGATTCCGAAAATCACGTTTGTCTGTTTGTTTGTTCGCGGATCACGCCTAAACTACTGGACCAATTTCAATGAAACTTATACCATTCAGAAGCCCTTTTTCCGGATTGAAACATAGGCTATAATATATTTTATTGAAATGAAAGACGCGGATTCTTAGATACAGCTTGACCTCTCTAAACCAAAAGCCGCCTTTGGCACGAGGTTCATCGTATGCTGGTTGACAGATATTTTGCTGGAAAGTTTCGCACGTGTACGAAGTCGCGGGTATCAGCTTGAGATTTATATAGCTGTATGTATACCTAAAATAGAAACAAGACCTCAGCATTAATAATGTGATGAATGTGACAATCGTAAACGTATCGAAACGGTAATGTATCAGAGTTACACTGCGCGATGACGCTACAATGTTTTTCAGTCGAGCTGGCGTTGACGCGTAATATAACTCGAATACTTTGGGCCAAAATGACGACGGTTTGGGTACCACAGAATAAAAAAGGGTCCCATAACACAGGCGCCGTCGCGGTAGACCCCGGAGAAGACGGCGAGACGATCTCAATACCTGTAAAGGTGACTGGTCCACTGTGGCCAAAGATTGAGAAGTGTGGGGAAAAAGGGAGACCTTTGCCCTGCAGTGGAAAGACAAAGGCTAAAAAAAAAATAACCTGAGCGTATCAGACCTCTGACCTTTTTTGTCAGTGTACAGTGTTGTTCTATTTCAAGAAAACGGTTTACCTATGTTTGTAGTAGTGCATGCACAATATGCACCAATCGTACGCCCCGTCTCTTTCTACAATATGCACATACACCAATCGTACGCTCCGTCTCTTTCTATCTCAATACGTCCGAGTGCTGCGGAGCTTACGCACACAAACTTAGACAAACCGCCTTCGTAAAATAGAACAACATCAGCATGACATACGAGTAAAAGCGTATGTACTTACTTTACTTTTCTCACGCCAGTACTTTGGCTTTTGTACCTCCTTTTATCAAATCTGCACGCGAAAGTATACAATGATTTCAACTGGCTATTGTATCTATTGGATGTTTTAATATTTCGACTGTCACTGATCTGGTAATAGAAGAACCACTTTAATGCATGATCGGCTGCGTAGTCAGCAAACTCTTCAAGTGACGAAAAGGTATCGCCTTCCTGAAAATTTAAAATACGCGAGTGAGATACACCGCCCTAATTCTAACCGTACGTTTCCACTGCAAAACATTCACATCTCTGTGAAGATATCGATTTGCGTTTCCACCGCCAAGCCTTGTGCACGTTTGACATTTTGAAACTTGTTTAGATGGTTTTAAGGATTTTCTTGATTGTGAAACATGTTTGTAAGGATTGTGTTGTGAAGGTTTTATTGTGATTTTAATGATTTTAGTCGAAACACGCTATAATATTCAACCACAGAAACCGCACTGCAAAACATTCACATCTCTGTGAAGATATCGATTTGCGTTTCCACCGCCAAGCCTTGTGCACGTTTGACATTTTGAAACTTGTTTAGATGGTTTTAAGGATTTTCTTGATTGTGAAACATGTTTGTAAGGATTGTGTTGTGAAGGTTTTATTGTGATTTTAATGATTTTAGTCGAAACACGCTATAATATTCAACCACAGAAACCGCACTGCAAAACATTCACATCTCTGTGAAGATATCGATTTGCGTTTCCACCGCCAAGCCTTGTGCACGTTTTACATTTTGAAACTTGTTTAGATGGTTTTAAGGATTTTCTTGATTGTGAAACATGTTTGTAAGGATTGTGTTGTGAAGGTTTTATTGTGATTTTAATGATTTTAGTCGAAACACGCTATAATATTCAACCACAGAAACCGAATGTACTAACTATTGGTAGTCAGTAGGTAGGTAGGCCAGCGTTGTTGTGTCAGAAAGAGTGTATGGTTCATACAGAGTTTGGTAAATTCTAACTACTATTATAAAATGTGAAAGTTTAAAGATGTTTGTGTTTCAATTACGCTGCAAGTGTTCGTAATCTGAATTAACACATGGGCTGAAAAACTAATAGTATCCACCATTTTCTTTTCAAAACAAACGACAGCTGACTTGACGAATGACTTGACATATATTATTACAACTAAATCACTTGACATTGGCAAAATTGACAGTCGAAATGCCGGACAGGGGCCATTATTAAAGCGAAGAAGTTGAAGTTGAACTAACTTACAAATACGCACCATAACCAAACCTTCAGCATGATGCTCTGGTAATTCGTCATGTCTTCTTTGGCACCTCAACTGTGTCCTATCGCACGGTAAATTCATCAGAAACGTATTTTCATCGGGACCCTGCATCTCATGTTGATCAGCTATAGTGCTTTCTAGTTCTGACAATTCATTTATTAATTGACTCGAAGGATTGAAGTCCTTTTCCGATTCGACTCTACGCAGAATCAAATTGGATGCGGCTGTTTCGTCTTCAGTTGCTGTAGTTTGTATTGTAATATCGCCAATGTTTTCGGCACTCGGTATTGCGTCTGATTCTGATTTACGAATATTAGGAAAAGACTGTTGTCTTTCTCTTGCGGGAGTTCTACTCTTATTATAAGTTCTGGTGGTTTTGATGATATTATCTTGAGAATCATCTGCATCAGTGTCTGTTGCGGTTTCATTATTTTGCTGAGACTTAGAATTTTTTTTTAAATGCATCTCATGACTTCTGGAAGCATCTACTGGTTGTTTTTTATTGTGAGGACCAGTACTAGAAAAATTTGCTTTGATATCTGAAAATACAGTATTTTTTTATATTATTGTAAGTTTTGAGTCGAGTGGGATACGAACTTCCCTTGATACCCGGGTTTTTAATAATCTCTATGATGTCCCTGAATTGTCTTTATTTTCTCTAATTCAAATGCGAAAGTGTGTATTGCGTATAATCTAGGTACAGACTTACATTTTATTTTAGCGATCATCTCCGTGATCTTTTGAGGGGACATCTCGGCTTTGTCATTTTTACTCCTGATTTTTCTAAATGTATTGTAAACAGTGGTTCTAAGATCCAAGTCAGGTATTTTTGTCATTATATACCGGTGTGCAACCGCTGGATCTATGTTAAATAGTGCAAGATCACATATCTGAAATGTTTAAGAGGATTTTGGTTAGGTAAGGATTTCCAGTAGGGCCAAAAATAAAAGTAGGTACAGAAAATTCATTACTGTCTCGAGATTTTTTCAGTTTTCGAGAAACAGGTAAGTAAGGTATGGAAAAAAAAATTCATTTTTACTTTTTGAGTTAGAGTCTGGACATCGAAAACAGCGCTAAATTCTGGGTTCAAAATTAGATACCAACAAATGCTTGAGCGATGTCATTATCAGTTTTTCAAAATGATCTTTAGTTTACATCATTTTTAAAATACTGCTAATTCACACATTTTTAATGTCGCGGCGGTCGCAAGCGCCACGGCGAAAAGTGTGCGATATCGAACCTTATGCGCTGAGGTGTTTCTTAAAATAACGTACCCTTATGAATAGCACCCTAAAACCCTTCCAACTCTTTCTTCTCTTTGACGGAAAAAGAAACGGGTGCTGGATTTAGACGTTTTCAAAATTAAAAGCCTCATATGCTACATAACCCAAGATTTGTTTGACCCTTTCATATAAATAAATATTCATATTTCATGATCTTTAACACAATGCCTTCTAGTCCTAAACTAAGCATAGCTGTAGGTACAAGCTATTGCTTAGTGGTTTGCTTATGGGAACTAGATTACTGATAGAATACTTAGATACCTTTTTATTTGTAAATACATACTTATATTACATAGTAACACCCAGACATAGAACAAACATCTATGTTGCCACATACAAATGTTTGTTATTGCAACCTACGGCCTGCGAGGATATTAAACAAAAAAAAATTTATACTAGTTGCAAGTAAGTACCTCATCCTTTATTTCCTGAGGCAGCCTATATCCGTGCGGTGTTTTACGGAATAACTCTTCCGATAACTCATGGGTGTGGTGATGGCATACAGTCTGGACCCTGTATGTATCCTCACCGGGTTTGCATTTTAATGTGACGCCAGCAGGACAACTCATCGATCCTCCGGAACTGTAAAAGCAAGCTTGTATGAGTTAGCGGCCAACTCTGGTGACGGAGTTTTTAGGCCGGCTTAAGGCCTCCGTCGAAGTTTAACGACTGGTAGAGCCGGGACCGCGAGTTTAAAGTACTCTCCGAAGCACGGAAGCGCTCAGATGTAAATGCCACAACGGTCAGTGACCGCGGAAACGTAGCTTAGCTTCTTCTTCGTAGCCTATACTAGATCAGGGGGTCAACCGTGCTAAGTTGTAACAGCTCACCATTGTTACGTTATGGCCGATTTACATTGTGAATCGAAAGAACTCCAGCAGGCCTAAGATGCGCACCGCGAGATATTTGTCATGTAATTCTGTCAAAATGTAAGCATTTTGTACCAGTTTAGGTACTATTGCATTATCTGTGGTAATGTTGTCGAGAAACCGCGCCATTGAATTTTCAACTTTTGACATTTCTGCATAACTATTAACCCGTCCTCAGAGAGGTACGACGATTAAAAAGTGTCAAAAGTGTAAATAATGGCGCGTTTTGTCGACACCATTAGGTACCACAGATAATGCAATAGTTGCTAAACTGGTACAAAATGCTTACATTTTGACAGAACGACATGACAAATATCTCGCGGTGCGCATCTTAGGCCCGCTGGGGGTCAATCTTTCTGAAACACTGTGAAAATCGGACATAACGTAACAGTAACTGGTGAGCTGTTACAACTTAGCGCGATTGACCCCCAGTGAACGCCCTATAGTCCCAAACTAAATAAAGGGATAATTAGGGACATAACAAGTAGCCATGCTAATTTTCATGATTCATACTGCAAATACCTAACTGCTTTGTCCGACTATAGTTTAAGAAAATATCTTCATTTATTTCATACTAGATTCCGCCCGCGACTTCGTTCGCGTCCCGTTGGATACCGTTGATTTTCCGGGAGAAAAAGTTGCCTATGAGTTATTGCAGGTCACGGACAATATATATTCCAAGTTTCATCCAAATCGGATCAGTAGTTTTTGCTTGAAAGAGTAACAAACATCCTCACAAACTTTCGCGTTTATAATATTAGTTCGCGTCCTGTTGGATCCCGTTGATTTTCCGGGTTAAAAAGTAAACTATGTGTTAATCCAGGTCACGGACAATATATATTCCAAGTTTCATCCAAATCGGATCAGTAGTTTTTGCTTGAAAGAGTAACAAACATCCTCACAAACTTTCGCGTTTATAATATTAGTTCGCATCCCGTTGCGAAAGTTTGTATGTATCCATCCATACTTACGAACTTTCGCGTTTATAATATTAGTAGGATAGCATGTACTTGATCTTAAATATACTGTCTTACTTACGTGCGCTTTCTTATGCCTTTGCTTTTAGATTTCTGATATTTTCTATCGAATCTGCAGCTATATAATAGGTATGTGGGTCTAGCTGGGTTATAATGTGGAGATGTTTTTATATTACGGCTGTCTGAACGCTTATAGTAGAAGAACCACTTCTTGGAGTGCATTGTAGCATATTCTTGGAATGCTTCAATACTATCATATGTAAATCCAATTTCAACCAAACCTTCTGCGCTATATTCCGGTATAGAACCATGCTTCTCACATCTTATTAATGCGCGCGCATTGTATGGTTTTCTATGAGTTACTTTTTTTTTCTCTTCTTCGACAATCACGTTTGTGTTTGAAACTGGTGTTTGTTCGGATCCTGTATGATTGATTCTGCAAATAAAAATAAAAAAAACTTACAAGCAATTATTTCCAAACACCTTACAAGCCCCATATTATTTACAACATTTACAAGCAAATAGCTCAGAGATTTTATCAATAGACTGGGATGCTGGAACATTGCTGGCATTGGGCTGGCTGGGGCGAAGTCAGCAGGGGGACAATGCACAATAGGTACACCCCAACGCGGGACGTCAGTGCAGATCTCATTCTCCCACTACGAATTAGAATTAAGCTTGTGTTTTTTTCATTCATATGCCATAGCTGTTATTTTTTTTTCAAAATTAACATAATAATGTTACTCACATTGGTGTTTCTACATTTGACTGCAAAGCATTTGACTCAGTGAGACATGTTCTTTTTGCACTGGATTCCACTGGGGTTGCAACCACATTTGTGATAGACCTAAAACAAGACAACAGTTGATATGTACAGTTGATAAATGAAAAACTTGTACTAAATATTCAACAAAACGAAGAAAATACTACTAAAAAAGAAAGTTATTTCTATAATTTCAACAAAGTAACTTTGATTATAAGATTTAAATCATTATATGGTAAGGAGATGAGTTGACCTACCATTTCTGTTTCAATTCTACTCATTCATGTTTTTTGAACTAAGCTCATAACTTTTTGCCATTTTCAGTTTTGTAAGAGCCGGTTTTTTGATCCCAAGTTAACTCAACTAATAGTCAAATTTGGTGCAAATTTGACAATTAGTTGTTCCAAATTTGACAATACTTCTGCATCATTATATAGTTGGCAAGATTACCTTTTCAAGCGTGGTCTCAAAACAATTGGATATTTTGGTATGAAAATTTGCCCTTTTTTAATAAGCACAGGTTTCATCTGTGTAACTGTTTTGAAGCTACTGTCTGGAGATGCCATCTTTGATATGTTTAACAAGTTACTTTATGATGTTCACAAATTTCTGAAAATAAAAAAGCAAATTGAATATTAATATTGCAAACACATATTATAGAACAGGGCATAAGCTGAACTGTAGTTTTAGACCAATATCAATCAACCCTGTTTAAAAGGCTGTATGTTATTAGTTTGGGATGTGAATGCCAGCACTACAATTCTTTGAATAAGGTACGCTATAGATTGGACTATAGCCTACCTTGTTCAGAATATATGGAAAAGAGAATAGTTTGGAAAAAATGTAAGCCCATCTTCCAATCCTATCCTGAGATCATTCAAAGTAGTTTTTACCCGATGGTGCACCAATGAATTTTGGTATTCGAAAAAGGAGAATGTAGTTAGGAAACCCGTGGGGTAGTAAACTCTGTAATAACCTTGTCATTCCTGTGGATAAGGCCAACTAAGCTGAGAGGATGGTATAGATACAGGGTAAGCCTACTTTATCTAAAAAATGTCCCAGGCACTGCAACGTCCCTGTCATCGGGGCATGGCTAATGTTGCGTTCACAGTATGCCGCAGTCGGCAGGAAGTTGGACAGGAAAGTGGGCACGAGCATAGTGTGAACACGACAATGCCTCTGTCCCAGCTCCCGGCCCAAGTTCATGCCCTTGCTCTCTACTGAGAATAAAGGCGATGTTGCTGTGGCAATAAGTCCGCGGCAATAATGCCGGCAGCGGCATGGGTATAGTGAGAACGCGGTTTAAAAGTGGCCCTGATACTGTACCTACCTTTAAATCTAGATAAGACGCAAGGCCTGTATATTATTATGACATCATTCGGTAGGAAGGTATGTTTCGCAAGGCCTACGTGGGTAACTACTTCATGTAGCCCTCTACACAGAAGACACATAATTTGGAGTTCAACAAGATGAGTTTCCATGTTCCAACTTCTACCTACGTTTTTCAATCTCACTATAATCTAGCTTTAAATAAGTACCTACTGCTGTAACTGGTGTTAGGGGTTTATTATGATACGTGGGCATTTTGGCAACCATGCTATGTACAGTAAAGTTACCTAGTAAAACGCCTATCAAATCAAACAGCAAAATATACGAATACTCACGTAATTTGGTAAAAATAGCAGCAGCCATTTTCTTTAGCGAGTCTTATTGTAACTTACAAAAATGGCGGACGCCCAGTGCGTTTATGTACCTATGTATAGTATTGTATACGTGCGCTATAGTGATGTTACGACTCGATCTACCAAACCGGTTCAAGCCACAGCTTCAGACCGTGCAAGTCGGTTTGAACCTATGTCACAACGATCTCTTTTCGATTCGATTTTCATAGAAATGATAAATACAACAAAAGGTTGTTTAATGAAGTTATACTTCTAAAGCGACTTCCAACAACGTTGCGTTATACGGGAAGACATAGTCTCTGTCTCTTTCTATTCCCCCCGAATAGAAAGAGTCGGAGACTAATACGCTACAAATGCTACAATCAAGTAATAAATGGCAGTGTTCAGCATTTTTTGAAGTTAGCTATACGACTTCCAACTGACAGCGCAACAAAAGAAAAAGAAATCTAGCCGTAATTTCAACCATCAGGAGCAGAGCTCTGTTGGCGGAATAGTGACACGTCGGACTGCGATCAGACTGACAGCGGGATACGACTTTTTGCAACTTTTACTTTTTATTTTCAAGTGAAAATTTAGTACTGCATGCATATTGGTTAAGTACATAAAAATAAATACTAAATTAATTTAACACAAAGCGAGATCGAATGCGTGGCACTCGAACTATAACTTCTTCCGCGCGTAGCACGCACTGGTTTTTTTTTATTTTATTTCTAAATACTAAACTACTTTCAGTAAAATTTATGCACAAAAATGATTTCTCGATCTCAAAATATAACAATAATAAAAAAAAACTATTCACTTGACAAAGTCAATTTTAATTTGTTCATGGTCTCTACCAGAGACGAATAAGTTTTTGTATGCATAATCCGGTTTCCTCATCATAAAATCTAGTATGAGCAATACCAATTGCTTCTTCGCATTAACTTTGGTATTTCGGTTTGCACCTCGGTTTCAACCCGGTTTACATAGATTTTTGCAGTTCAGTTTATAAGTCGGTTTGCACTTCTTTCAATCCGGCTTGAGTCAGTTTGAAATATTTCAAGATCGTTACATCACTCGGCGTGCATTTGTGTGTGCGTGAACCATAAACAACACAAATCTGTCCTTTATACTGTCAAAAATGACATTTCATACCATCAAGTAATTTTTCCTTAAAAAAAATACATAATTCGTCTATGCAAACGCCTTTGTCTGTGGCTCAATGTCTGTCAATCAAGAAGTTGAAGACACTTGAAGATATTAACAATTTTAGACAATGACATTGTGACAAACTGTCAAGCAAATAAAAATAAAAAACTCAAAACAAAAACATGTGAGCATCATGGATGGGACATTGTCGAATTTGATATTACCATTTCTTGGGAGATAAATACAAAACTTTTATTCAAATCACAACGTAAACCATGATCATCACGCTGCAGACACTTATCTTCTTTCGGGAATCTCTGCTAAACGCTTTGGATCGGTTACTTCGTCCATACTATAACAAGTTCGCGCTGACATTTGGAAGAAAAGGAGATGTTTCTGATGATGAGGAGTCTGACGAGCAGGTTTTCGCAGAGTTCGATGAAGAGAAAGGCGTGGTATTCTACCCTCCGGTGTATCTTCAGCGATATGCCGCGGTCAGCGATTGCCTTATGGATGAGCGATGGTGCGGTAAGCTAGACAAGGTGGGTCAACTAAGCTACGACCTATCAAGGTCTGTGTCCTATCACCTAGTACTGTCGGTTATGCATTCAAAACATCAATACATTATGCTAGTTCTTCCATACTTCGGCCCATATACCGATAAACGATTTACGATTTTTCTGTATCGGCTTATGGGCCTTATATTCAAAACTTTCATATTTTTCAGTCAACATTTTTACTGCTTCAGGTGGTGGATCTTGGGTACCATGACATGAGCTTCATAAAGTACCTGAAGGATGTTTCGGGAGTTAGATGTATCCTGGGTGTGGATTTAGAAAGCATACCTCTCCGTTGCTCATCAGATCTGATGGGAAATGAAGACTATGGACCGAAGAGAGAAACTCCACTTCGAGTTACTGTGAGTTGAATAAGCAAGACAAAGTGGCATTTCTTTTGATTATCAAAAGAATTAATTAGTAATGGCTGTTACAGTTATTCCAAGGTAATGCAGCAGACCCAGACTACAGGCTAATTGGTTGTGATGCAGTGATTGCTATAGAGATGATAGAACACATGCTGCCACAAGACTTGGACCGACTCATCCACACTGTATTTGGCTTCATAAAACCGTGGGTTGCAATATTCACCACTCCAAATGGAGACTTCAATGTACTGTTCAAGGCCATGGAGAAAAATGGGCTTAGGAGATTAGACCACTTCTTTGAATGGTCCAGGGAGCAGTTTCATGATTGGTAAATATTTTCATTGACATTCTATTACCTGTGGCTTGATTACCAATAAATGTGACAATCGTGATCACCCCTCTGTCTTTAGGTAGTTAGGTCAGGTAATGGTAGTATCATAAGAGACTCATTTCTTGAAACTTATTTCACAAGCTAATTAATCCAATTCTAAAAGTAGGTAGGGACATTATCTTGTCTATGAAACACAAAATAGACTTTCCCCCTATCTTATAAAAAGTTAGAGTATCTTATGTCCTGATTACGTATGGTAAACCAAACCAGACTATGTGTCTACTCTAACTTTTTATAAGATAGACCATTTGTATGTACAAAATTTTTGAATACTGAGTATTCTTGTTCTACCCATTTCTTCCGATGTCTCTAGGTGCAGTAACATAGTGGCCCGCTATCCTGAATACACAGTGTCTTGTAAAGGCATTGGGCCCGGCCCTCCTGGCACTTTGCATCTGGGCTGCTGCAGTCAGATGGCGGTCTTCATATCTAAGGACTATCATAAGCAGCAGGATCTGAATCTCGATAGCTTAGCACTTGTCACTAGTAAGTACCTACCTACCTATGTACACTTCAGTACAGTAAGTATACAATTTTATAATACACTATCGCACGTTAAAACACAATCATTAAAACATGGTCGTGCTTTTCTAGATTCGTAGATAGAAAAACAGTGTAAAGCGGCCTAATATTATTCATAGTCTGACCACACTGCAGTAAAATTTACTGGAAAACCCCAAAAAGATGTGCTATGGTCACTGTGGTCACTTTTGTGGCACATTTAAAATCATTTTCGCTGTAAAGACGGTGCTTCCAACTAAAGCGTTTTGAATTTTGCCATATTTTGAATTTCTGCTAACATAGTGCTGGTCAAACTAGTTATTATTCCCAGTGCTGCCACCTAATGGCACTGTTTTGTCAAGACATTCTAGTACCTACTTACAGTACAGTGAAAATGTATGTCCACAGATGTGCCTAGCCCCTACAATGTCAGTGAACTAATAAGCACCTGGGACAGCTCAGAGCCGCCCAATGAAAACAATATGATCTGCCAACCAAACAAGTAAGCTAACATCTCAAAATATAAGTACATACTACTAAACCTCATCGTCCCTTATGTCGACAACTTATTTGTTCAGGAATAGCGTTAATAGTGGAACAAAAAATAGGATTGTTTAGTTCTAAGCACTGAAGTGAAATCATTTTTATCTATTTCACTCGCACTTGTTAGTAGTATAGTATAAAAAGGTTTGCCTATTTACAAAACCATTCTCAGGTTTCAAATTGGTAATAGCCCGATTATAGTTCCTCTTTAGTCAACTGAATGGATGAGTTCGTGCCTCTGTTACACTGTACCTGTTTATGTTGAGCGCAATCTACGATACCGATTGGTTAACTCAGCCGCCATTTTACAATATGGCGGCTGAGTTTATGATTGGTCCTTATTTAGGCAGTTTCCTATTTCCCAACCCCAACTCGTCCCATTCCCTTACCTTCCAGCGAAGAATCCTACACCGAACTATACTCCGAAAAGCAGTCCTGCGTGACCATTTTGATCACATCGCCTACATTCTCACTCGCCGCTTTGGAATACCAAGATAAAACTTCGCAATGTAACCTCGATACTGAAGCAGGGAAAAACTACATGATGTTTGACTACGAACAGATGTGTTTTGATATGGTCGAGCCGAGACGGAAGTTGGATAACCGGGTTTATATGATTGAGGATGTTACTAGCAGGTGGTTTTTTGAATGTTATCTTTATCAGAACTTATGTCAATTAGGCCTTTTTAGCAGAGCTATATCTAAATCATTCGGAAAACCTTTTTGGATCGATATCGGAAGCTTATGCGCACTTTCTTTGAAAGTTTCCGATATCAGTCTGAAAAGCTTTCGGAATCAATCTGAAAAGCTTTGCACACACCACATTTACCCATCGACTAAATTACCATTTACGACGTGGCTAGTATGTTAGTTCAAAAACAGCAGTCGGGCTTGCGTTGACTCGCAATATGACTAGAATACGTACTGGTTTACGCCAAGCGGCGACTCGTAATTTGTTCTGAACAGGTAACATGCCACTCTCCATTTCAGGCTCAACTGCACCACACTTCAAGTAAGAAAGTTCTCCAAAACTACCCAAAATCTGATCGCGAAAAACAAAATCGACTCGCTTGTACACACTCGGGAAGTGGTCGACGAAATCCGACATCTCACAAAAATGCTAAACCTTAACAAAAATTGTATCAACTTACCGCTAGAAAATGGAACGCATATTTGGAATAACATAAACTGGGGAGATAATGCACCTTATTGGAATCAGTATTACAAAGTTGTGAGGGAATACAACCCTCCATATGAGGTACGTTTTTCCAGTTAATTTACATACTGTCAGAACTCTTTAGTCTGTTTCGTTTATTTCCTCCATCAGCCTCCTTGCATGCGTTGACTTGGTAGGTCATCCATTTATGTACTTCTATTTTAGAATTGGTTGCAGCCAATAATCTATGTACTACAAAAACTTATCCTGTATTTTTTTTTCAGACAAAATCCGATGAAAGTCGTATAACGGAGCTGATTTCTGACGAGATCAATCGCCTGATAGATTTTCAGTTCTTGGATGATTACTCCGTCGATTTGAACAGACTGGAGATTCCTATGGATCACCTGATGAATGTTGTTTCACACATCACCAATGATGTGGAGAAAGTCAAGTAAGTACATTTTCATGTTGAGTCTATGAATAGCACAGAAATATCCATCAGCTTTATTTTGTAAATTTACCTACTTACAGTAAAAATACTTACAAAAAATAATAAATAAATATTCATGGAAATTTAATACAACGCCTTCTAGTCCCCAGACAAGCCACACACAAATGTTACTTCTTGCTAGGGATCGAACCCACGACACACAGCAAGGAAGGCAGAGCTACTACCAACTGAGTTATGACGCCTGTCATGACAATAACAATTTCCAAATTACAAACAAATATTTTTTTAGTTTTTTCGTGTTGTGGGTCTCAAGAGTTCGCGTGAATTTATTAGTTTAGAAAAACAATTCATAATGTCGTATCCAAGGCGCTTGCTAAGTGTGCTGATAACTACTTTTCACTGCCCTGCCCACTTACTCTGCAATATCTTTCACAGAGATCTCTTGGAGTGGGACGGCTATGAGATAGTGAATAATGTGCTCATACATTCCCGACTAGTAGTCGACAATTCGTCGACATTGGGCACACAAGAAGACGATTGGCCGGACAACGATACATATTCAGACGTAAAGAAATACAATTAATTACTGTAGTTTCATGTAAACAGTGTTTTAGCGCCTGTAGTACATGCTGGGTCTCTATTTTACTATCAACGTGGTGGGTCTCTATTTTACTATCACGGTGATCTCTCATTTCATTGGTTCATGGAAACTTTCAATTTTACCCCAGAACATCTAAAGCCCTTCTCCCATTACGATACGCACAGGCGATTCAAGTATCCTGCAAGTCTCGGAGACTAGTCGCCGCCAAGTATCTCACATACATTTGAATGCCGGCTCGCACACTACGCTACTGGTATCCTGCATTCAAATGTATGTGAGATACTTGGCGGCGACTAGTATCCGAGACTTGTAGGATACTCGAATCGCCTGTGCGTATCGTAATGGGAGAAGGGCTTAACAGTATTTTATATTAGGCGATAAGATATTATTCTGTCCCGACGACGTACTAACGAATACACGTAGAGGAAACCCAGTTTGTATGAATGTCTTGTGGCACATAACAGTGATCTCAGGTTGGTTGAGGAAAGTACCTAGAAGATTACTGAGTATAGGTAGCCCCATTAGCATTTATGACTGGTAAGTAAGAGACAATTTTAATTTTAAGCCATTTTGCCAAAACTAGTTTTAAGTTTCTAAAGTCATTTGACAATTTCCCTAAGTTTATTAATGTACGATGTATGCCCCTATATTCTTATATGGTTTTTATTAAAATTCTAAAAAGGTTAAACATGTTTTTGTATTTTAGGTTATAAGTAACTTCTTTTTCAATAACAAATTGCATTATGCCCCCCATAGGTGGTGGTTGATTTGAACAGATAGCAATCATTTTTGTACCTAAAACGAACGAAATATTGACAGCATAAATCAGAGAGTTTTAGTACGTATTTATCTCTGTACAAAAATAGTAATTTCAAAGTTTATTTTGCAGTGGGACTCGACAGATGTACGCTCTACTTCTTTGTCTGACGGAAGTACTATGGTCCCGGACTTCCATGGTTTGATTTATATTTTTCAATGAAGTTTGCAATGCATTAGACGTTTAGTTTTCTAATCATACTACGGCACGCTTAGCCCTGAACGGTTGGACAAACAAGAGAGAACCGAAGTATTTGTCTTCTCTTCGGTAGAACTGTTATCCAAGGCGTTCATGCTAAGCGGATTGGTTACCATTATTTCACATCAGTATGAGTTTTAGCTGTAACCTTTTGGACATCCAGACTTTTGGAAACTCGAATAAAATAGGCCTAAATTAAAAAAAATATAGATGATCCCTGATTTGTTATCTTTGCTTATGAAAGTAAGAAAGCCAAGCTTGATTTTAAACTCAATGCCAACTTATTTAACTTTGAGAGGAGTTTTTAGAATGCACAAAGCTGATGGTTATTAAATAATGGCTTTTTGGGATATTTTTTCCTTAAGTCACATTATTACTGAGCTGGGCGTCCCTCGTAAGGAACCCATCCACATCTCCGTAGCAAAGTTCAAATGAGGGACAGAGTTTCCAAGACGGTCGAACGCCTTTTTCTTCAGCCTAATTTTTTTTGATAGCACGTTGCCTCCACCGAGCGTTAGATCAAAAGGTGCGCAAACTTCGCTCCATGCTTACTGCCGATGCGGATATAACAACAGAACTGGATAAGATTGTTTGTAGACTGATGAAGCTGGCACTTCGGACTAGTAGAGGACGCCGCTCACCACCGCCTACCAGGTTTACTATCCAGCCATACTCTCCAAGATATCTTCAAAAATGTTGAGAACCTCTGGATAAATATCGACTTGAAACTTTATTGTGCTCTATTTTGAGTGGTTTAGCATCAATATAAGCACATAATATGTCACGTTCTGGGTGAATTGGCTCTGACATATAGTACGCAGCGAGGTAACAAAAAAAAAATCCTAACAAGGTTGCCACATCGCCGCATGATTTTCATTCCATTTACGTTTTAGATGGATGCAATGTAAGCTCCTAGACCTGCTTACTCTAACAGAAAAGGCTATAGAAAGGAGAAAGAGATACTTCATTGAAAATTACCCTTTGAAGTCGATTAGTGATGGTTAGTTTGATAAGCTCTACCTATATTATCATAGACATAGGCTGTTTGATAGTTACCTACTGTACGTACCTAATTGCTGTGAATAATATTTTGTTACAGTAGATGAACCTTCTGAAAAGTCGCAAGAGATGATTGCACTCGAGAAGATTAGGGAAGACGATACTGCGTTAGTATTTTTATAGGCTGGAGTTTCAAGTTTGAATTCGTATAAATTGATGATTCCACGAAAAATGTGATCAAATTTTCATAGTTTATGCTTCTGTGATTTTACTAACAGGTAGTAAATACTAGCAAATTATGTATTTAGCTGGTTTTTAGTGAGATGGGGCTTTGTAAAAATCTTCCGAAATAACATATTTTGTATTTTTGTATGAGTATGAGTAGGGCTGTTTTTAATGTTTTTTTTTGTTTTCAGTTTAAAAATAGTAGACAAGTATCGTCATTTGGTTCAACCAGGTAGGTACCTACTTATTATAGTGCTATTATCAACCTCTTATTACGTATAGTGTGTTTTAAATTATGTGATTGAATTTTAGAAAATGCTGGCTCTATGGAAGAATCTCGTGCCAAATACCGCCTTATAGATATGGATCTGGAAGATGATCTTAGCGTGACGAGTGCAGAGTTCTTAAAAGGTAAGAAAATTATATATTTTACATACCTTTCTATCTATACATATTATTATGGCGTTTTGAACTATAAGGAGACCTGGGTAATGCTACGTACAAGACATTTTTAGTTTCGCAACAATGTAAAAATTAGCCTATGAATTTTCAGACTATGAATACATAGACAGGCATTCCCCAAGCTTGTACGAACCGGAACCCACATTAACTGAAATGGCACTATATGATCCAAACAATGAAAAAACTAAGCTCGAACGAACTCAGGCTTGGCTCGAAGAGGACCTTGAAATGGTTCCATATCCCAACCACGATCTCAACTTTGACAACGATATAAGTTCTGGTGACACAGAACACAGCACATCGCTTTCTAGATACTACAAAAAAACATACAAAAAATACAAGATCAAGAAACAGTGCATTGAACTCAAGTGCGTTGTTTGTAAACGATCTCATTCCAATTGTTTCGGAAAGGAATCTAAGAAGGACAAGAAAGCAAAAGATAAAACTAGCAAAACTAAAATAATAAAGAAAGTTCCTAGAAAGAAGTCTAGTTACAACAATTTGTTCAATGATAGCAGTAATAAGTACGTGTCAGTTGACTATAGGCACTATAGGGTGAAACCACGCAAAAAAGAACACAAATCTTTGCAGCCGACCGCTTCCAAACCAGTAAGTATCAACCGGTTCATTTTATAAAATGTACTAAGCAAGGTAACGTTTTTTGATTAGAACTTGTACTACACAGATACCGGCTAGTCTTATAGAACTATGTCATCCTGAATTAATGATCGAAGACAACGTGCAAATGTACAAAGAGCAAATAATCAATTTCACACGAGATAATCAACCATTTAACCAAGAAACCAGTGGCGTTGCAGCTACAAAAAAAAGTCTCCTCATCGACATTGTAATGGATGATATCAAAGAGACCATCGCTATGAGAAGAACTATCGGCACAGATGCGGACGGAGACCCCATGGGCTTTGAAAACGAGACGTTGATCCGGAGTGTTAGCAACACGATCGTCAATGATTACAGCTTTTTTGATAAACATGACGTTGCTATTGAGAATGACCAAATATTTTTTTTGAACGGTATTGTAATTGAAGTACCTACTGGTTTTTAATAGATGTCATTTCATATTTTTATTGCGAAATATAGTTAAAAAGGTCACGTTAAAGTAGTTAGTGGCTGATATGCCGTGATTATACCACTCGCGGTTGACGGTTAGCTGTGTAAAAAATATGCATTGTAGGTAGCTAGCGCAACTCCTAGTACGAATACAAACTGTAGAGTCGAATACTGAATTGGTTTTTGCTTTCTAGATATCAATGAGCCATCCACATCTAAAGGTATTCGCCACTTGAGCATGGACATCCAGTGCGGACCTGACGCTTCTGTTCCCAATTACTCAATTCTATCCGCTACGACATCGGTGACTAAAATGCCAAAGATTTTCGCTGCTGGTATCAAGATTGGAGATTCTTCAACTGACAATAACTATAGGAACACTGTTGTTGGTTGTACTCACACCGAACTACACAATAATTCTATGGATTGCTGCATTTCGACTGACGACAATGAAATGATTTATAAGACAATAGCACCTAGAGAAAGAGCCATAGGTATAAGAATTAGAGAGTCTATTCCCAATATTAACGCTCAGATGGAGTGTGCGACTATGACGCATACGCCGGAGTTGACTGAGCGAACACAAGTGGCGACTATAAGCGACAACGAAGCCACTAAAAAGACTATACGAGGAAAACAGACTGATTTGATGCAAGAACAAAGATTGATTATGCAAAAGTTAGAGTCAATTGTACGGGAGCAAGAGAAAATGCGAGAAAATGTAATTAACGAAAGAGAACAAGATTCTTCTATTTATAAACCGGAGCCTATTGCAGAAGGAGAAGTGAAGACACGAGATCAAGACGTAGTAACAATGCGAGTGCAAGAACTTACTCTGCGAAAGCAGGGGTCAATTATGCAAGGTCAAGAGACTTTGACTAAGCCAAAACAAGAGTTAACAAACGGAGAACAAGAAATGACAGCGAAGGAAAAGATACATATGGTCGAGCCAGCCGTGTCGCGAGATCAACAGTCGACTTTGCAAGAAGAGCTCTCTAGTATGAGAAAACAAGTTTCGTCTATGCAAGAACAAGTATTGACTTTGCGAGAACAAAGGTTAACTATTCGCGAGCAGGGGTCAACTATGCAGGAAGACGAGCTTATAGCACAAAATCATCAGTCAATTGTTCGACTAGAAGAGTCTTCTATACAAGAACGAGATTCTGACAGAACTAACGCTTCCTCGCCAAACACAGAATATTCGACTGAAACAAAATGTCTTAAGTCGATACCCAGTGGGATGAAAATCGAAGATTCAGGCTCTGAATTTTGCGGCAGCATTGCAAGCATCCCCAAAAGTCCTTCAAGCGTAGCCAATTGCTTGAATAATAATTTGCAGGTGATATCTTATAGTAAAGATGTGGGAGTGTCGAGAAGACTGAATAAGTATGTCCGCCCAAAGTTATGCTGTGGTGGAGTTCAAGTCCACAGTTACAGAGACAAACAGTCTTCCGAGGATATAATGTATCAAGGCGAGTGGCAAAACCCCAGGCCTAAAGTCCTTACAAAAAGAAAAATGTTCAACCCCGTAATTGAAAAAAAAACAATGGATTCGACATTGAAAAAAAAAGTTAATTCCAAAGAAAAGATAGCAGCTAGAAGTTTTGTGAAGAGAGATATTATTAAGTCTACACCTACACCTAAAACATCTTCTCCAATACGAAATGTTGAACCACCTAAAATGAAGCCAAACATGGAAAAGACCAACGACCGAATAAGTACCTTTGTTCCAAAGTGTGCGCCCACCGTAAATAGGCCCATAAGAACTGCTACTAAGGTACATTATACAGACATTTATAATTTTGGACTGTAAGTAGGTAAATTAATCAATGTCAATACTAATGTGCATGGTTTTCAGGTGCCGCATAAAGTGACAATGAGGTAAATTATACATTTTTGAGCGAGAATCTTGATGGTCACGACAAAATGTAATTATTTAATACCGTTTCAGTTCCGTTACGACCAAAAACACAAAATCTGCGTTAGTTGCAAAAAAGCCTTCTAAAACAATCGTTTCTACAACAAAAGATGACCAAAAAACAACACGACCCATAAATAAAAGTTACTTACCGTATTACCTGAGAAAAGGTGCCCTAAAACCTTTATCGAGCGATAAGAGTAGTTTGAACTGCAGCGTAGATTCCGCTAAAACTAATATTTGTATGAAAATAAATGCACCAAAACCCTTAGTGCGGTCCAAAACTGAAGAAATCAAACGAGATTTGTTGAAGTTTCAAGATAAAGCGCCTGAAATTAAATATGTAGTTCTAAGGAATGAAGTAGAAAAGACAGGTAGTGCAAACGATGGACAGACAGCAAAATCTACTGCCGACAGCGGGAGAAGACGGGGAACTCCTGCCAAGCGCCCAATAAGCCCACAATCACAGAACAGCTCAACCTGTTCATCTCCAAATAGTGTTGCTACTGTCAGGGCGGTATCCATCCGAACTAAGAATGTGACAAGTCGAAGGCATTCTAGTTCTTCCTACAAAACTAGTACAGCTAATAGTGGATCTGAAAACACAACACCAAACAGAAACAAAAAGTTCACAAAACGGAGCAAAAGTGCTAAGATGTCTGATGATAAAACGTTCGACAATAAAGAAAATATTCCAGAAACCTCCCGGAAATCTATTATTACCGGAAAAGAAAGTGACAAAATCATCAAAGGAACTTTCTTGGGTCAGCAAAAAGAGGTGTTCATTGCACAGTTAAAAGAAAGCCCTCCTTTGCAATCTTCTACTAACAAGAAACCTAAATCCAGTGTGAACATACCAAAGACCGATAGCGTTTCTGAAAAAAAATCCACCAGTTCTATAAATTCGATAAAGTCATCTCTAACAACGAATGATTGGACTACAGATAGTCAGAACATTACTTCTGCAGGCACAGAAATTTCAAACATGGTCCTCGTGTTAGAACCACATGGAAATGTACCTGATTCTACAACACAGACGCCTAATATTGTAAACAATCGGCTAATAACAGAATGGATGGACAATTCCAACTTGAGTGTCGATGTTAGTCAGACTAGCAACATTCGAGCCGCTATGAGAATGTTGATTGAAGAAACTTTAGACTTCATCGATGGTCCTTACGATAACAATTGTTCAATAGACTCTGAAACTGTTATTTTGAGTCGTGAAGACCTGGATACTGCAAACGATCTAACCCCTTCACCGATAAGTTTCAGGACTGTGATTACGAATGAAAACAATTCACTTCAAAGTGATTTGGAGCACGCCTTGAATCGTTCGTTTGATATCACACTCGGTGATGAGTCTATACTTAGCCTGAACGATACCAGGTTGACGGTTACAGATTTTGATTTGCTCTCGTTCAAGTCTATTACTTCGGTATCGAAGTACTCTGAGTATTTATCGGCTGGGAGTTCTCAAGGGAAGCTGCCTGTGCCGTCTGTACATGCGAATTCTGTGAAAGATATTTATGAAAGAAAAGACCAGCCGTTTACTTCTGTAAGTAGTACATTGCGTTTTCGGTTAATTAATTATTTTTTCTGATTATACATTTCTCTTTTGTTTCTTTACAATGAAGATTCCACAAAACAACGCCGGAGCAATAGCTATACAGGCTTTTAGTGGTTTCTCTATCGACGGCGAACCTATAGCTGGTGACAAACCAGATCCCATAAACTTTGTGGACTCTGAGACTGGAAGCATGGCGGTCGACGTTTCTAGGCAAGCTGTAAGTCAAACGCATTACAGCTTATTTCTTAATTTTTTTAAATATTAATAGAAATATTAATTAACTCTTCTCTAAACGTGTAGTTTACTCACGTTGAAAAATCTTATTTCAGAATTCCGAAGAGTTATTTATATCGGGCCGATCATCGGGGAGTTTCGAGTCCTGCCTCATTGACGAAGACGCGGTCGTTCCTAGTTGGTTGTTCCAAATTATCAGTCAGCAGCAAGCGGTAAGAAAATAAATTCACTTACTAAGTAGGTACTTTTTCACCGTAAGCAGTGATTATTTTGTAGTAGATGTTACGTAGTGTCTACGGCGTAACAAAAGCTACGAATATGCTGCGCAGTGTCCATGTCGCGTAGCTCTTAACTACAAAATAATACGTGTCTACGTCGTAGCAGAGCAGTCTACAAAAGTATTCTGTAGCGTCGTAGCTTACGCTACGAAAATGCTACGCGACTAGAGCCTTTACTCTTCGTTAACGTGCTACGCTTCAACCACTTTATTGTGGTCAGACGTTTCCCTGTTACATATAAAAACAAGGCTTTAATCGCTAGGCCGAAGACGAAGCAGAACCACCTCAACAAGTAATGCTCCCTCTCCCAATGCCAGAGGAGCCAATGTATGACGACAACGGGAATGCAGTGGGGATAAGCGCTGGCGCGGGGGACGGGAGGGGGATACACAGTGACCAATCACAGGACAGCTCGGGACGTGGCACCTCGCTTAGCTCTAGTGCTACGTCATCTGGCGCACAGAGTGACGTAAGCAAAATATAAATCTTACTAGGTAAACAACATCTTAACATAATAATAAACATCGTGAGGTCTGGTTTTTTCTTAGTAAATAGGATAAATCAGAGAAGTGCCAATAATTGGTGGGGTGCCAAGATTAGGGTAGTTTACCCTATTTTATTTTCTAGTTTTTGTAGACTGATCTAATCTCAAACAGATCTTTAGGCTCCTTTGAGAAGTGTCTTAGCTTATCAGAACGCTTTTCAGGCTATCCTCATCGACCCATCGGCGTTTGTGGCGCAATACGACAGTGTTGGCTTACAGGAAGACTCTGAAGACAGTTCTATAGTTATGGTGGGAGTCAACGACGAAGAAAATGATGAAGGTAATGTCCAAGCTAAATTAAATTTGATCCCAGTTATCAATAAACCTACGGTTGCCTGGAAGAAATCGCTCTCAGCGATAAGACTATACAAAGTGAGTTTTAAGATTTGTACGTACCTATTCCTTGTGTACAATAAAGTATATATAATATATAGTATAATCTATCTATTTAAACCGTTGACTGTACCGTATAGGTAACTTGTTTGGTTCCGTATAATTCCTAAATTCTAAAAGATTCTTGTGACTTTACTGAATAAATTTCGATTTTGACATTGCAGAAGTTTGAAACTAAACTCGAAGTGAAACAACGGTGTATAAAATTTTATCTTTATCTAATACCTTTAAACGAGCAATTATTGTATATAAATTTATCTCTGGATCTCGTAAACGGCTCCAACGATTTTCATGAAATTCAGTGTACCTACAGGGGATTTCGGGGGCGATAAATCGATCTAGCTAGGACTCATTTTCAGAAAATTACGTTTTATAGAAAAATGTGACTCTTCCTTACATCTATTGGCGAATAATAATACTATTTTTTGAAGTTATACTTCTAATCGTTAATAGATGACAGTGTTCAGCATTTGACCGCCCATGTTTATAAGTACTGCATATTGGTTATGTACATTAAAATAAATACTAAAAAAATACCGAGTAAAGCTCGGTCAACCAGCTGTTTTTTTTTTATATAAAATTTCCGTTGCATCCGTCTTTTGTCTTTAGCACTTACATACCAATAGCTATACCGGTAAATTACTTCGAACTTTAACCGTGATTATTACTTAACTAGCTGATACCCGCGACTTCGTACGCGTGCGAAACTTTCCACCAAAATATCCGTCAACCAGCATACTATGAACCTCGTGCCAAAGGCGGCTTTTGGTTTTGGAGAGGTCAAGCTGTATCTAAGAGTCCACGTCTTTCATTTCAATAAAATATAGCCTATATTTCAATCCGGAAAAAGGCCTTCCGAATGGTATAAGTTTCATTGAAATTGGTCCAGTAGTTTAGGCGTGATCCGCGAATAAACAAACAGACAAACTCGATTCTCGGAATCAGAATCGTTTATTTAGTAGATCTGCATATATTTAGTTTATCCATATCTTTAATTTTAGTTTTTGGCTTTTTTACTGTTTTATAATAGTATAAACTAAGACCACCGGTGGTCTAGTAGTAGCGTTGTTCAAACTTATTTTGAACTAGCCGTCTCCTGCGGCATTGCTCGCGTTAGAGTGTGACTTTTCAAAATTCCTTTCTTAGTGCACCCCTACACTATATAAGGATACTACCCTCCAAATTTAATACCTCTAGGACTTATAGTTTAGGCTGTGCGTTGATTCTATGTCAGCTTCAAAAGAGTTTTATATATATTAATTATACAATTTGTTTAACAGGTGCTACTCCCATCGCACCAGATTCTCAAAGCTTCAGCCACGGCGAATCCACAAGAAGGAACCCTCGGGTCCAAGTTACCACAGCCAGTGACATAGACGCTGACGTCAGCTCTTTAGAAACAGACGTACCCGACTCCTCGGACAACTGACAAGTAAGAATTCTGTTTGAAGTTTATCGGTCCTAAATCGACAGTGCTCGGCGGCTTACAATGTATTTGAATGGCAGGCTTAATAAATTATTTGTAACCTTACAAAAAGTGATTATTCAATAAACTGATTTACTGTAAGGGCCAGTTCACACTGAAGTGCGATGAGCCTCGCTATTTTGCTTATACATATTTCTAGAACAAATTATTATATTCTATTTTAAAAGTTCGCGTTTCGGTGTGTGCTAACCCTTAGCATTCCTTAGTTTATGTTTCCTAGGCTTTGGTTAATTCTTAGGTCCACTAGGTATATACTTCTCGCAGAGCATTTGACTAGGGGTTAATCGAGTGAGAGTAGAGGTACCAGTGGTGCCGTTATCAGACAATAAGCATTAGATTTCTTTGTGAACTTCAATTTTGAACAATTAATTTTGTCAGGGTTTTTGAAAAAGCAACACGTAAAATCGAGGAAATTTCTTTTTTTTTGCATTTATTCGTATTGTACAATCTTATAATGATTCATTCTGCAAAATTTTACAGGCGAGCAAGAATTTATATATAAAACATCAGCTCTTTCGTATTGTACATAACCATTTTACCAGTATAGGTGAAAACATGCGTATAGTTTTTTTTTTTTTAGTTTTAGGATAATAAATTACTTAAATACTAATTCAAGTTTGGTTCTTTATTAATACAATATCAATAGGATTGCACTATCCTGTAAAGTTTGGAACATACCAAAAACATATTATGGTGCTCTCTCATGCCGATGAACTTTCTATGCTAAATACAATTATAACTTTACATACAAAATATGAACATGAAGCGAATTACATTGATACAAGGCAGGCATGATTTAGATTATTGGATTCAGACTTTCTCATCTCACTTCAATAGTTTATACTTGACACGTTAAAGTAGCTTTAGAGCGTTGCAACTAGAACTTTAAAACAATTGTACTGTAGCGTTATATTCGCGTGGCAACAAACAGCCGGTAGCGGCCTCACTTCACCGTCCTCAGTAACGAAGTGAGCTAAGAGAGTGAACTTCAAACTATCACAAACTTTATACTCATTAAAGGTAGTAGGTCACTTACACGACCCCGCTCCAACAACGCCTTAAATGTAGATTACTACTCGCTGTCCAACTATGGAGTGGACGTGGTAGCGAGCTGGCTGCTAATTTGTGTTGTCAATGTAAAGAATGTCTACAGAGAACGCCTTGAATGAAGCTCACATTTCAATAAACATTATTTTGCCGCGTGGGAGCGGTGTCGCATAAGTCGGCTCTGACCTTATTGCTGCTGATTCAAATTGTTATCAAAGTAGGAAATTCAACGACGTAAGATTCAGTTCAACGTTTACTTTACGGAAGTTGTGTAGTGACGCGAAAACGTATAATATAATTGAAATGTCACTTATCGGTAGTAGTTAGGTAATTATTACACACATTATTAATTATAATTTAAGGCAGTGAAACACCCAACATAAATTCAAGGACAGTTGGGGACGAGATTACCTAGCTAACATTAACTAGTAACATATCACTAGACATTTTCACAGGCGACCTCCTACGCGAACGGCCGCGTTATAATGTACAATATTTACAACTCTTACAAACGAATATGAATCGTCGCTTCGATACGAACACGGGGGACACGAACACTGAAGCGGGACGCACTCTGTTACTCTAGCTAAACCACTCAGTCATCGAAAGTCCATCGGCTTATTGTATCATCCTAACACCTCGATTACAAATGACAAAACGAAAACACTCATACCTCTATACGATAACAATAATATAAATGTCTTTATGAGTCAATCTCGTTAAATAATAAAACTACATAGAAGAAATCTAACAATCTGAGATCGCGGGCAACAACTGTTATCTGTGAAACGCGCCGAAACTTTCCGAACACTAAAAAACAACGTATTTAAATTACGTCTAGTTTATCATTGCCATTTTAACATTAATAATATCAATTATTAAAAACTTCGGATTCACATTCTGTGTAGATAACGGAATCATGAAAAAAGGCATTTTAACAAAGTATGTGTCGTATTCAATGCATGGACAAAACGACGAGAATTGCATTTCAGCTTAGACATTTTTGTATCTACTAATATTTTAATCAATAACAAAGGTAAAATATATAAAGCTATAACCCTTCCTGCCCTTCGCAACTAACAACGATCAAAATATTGAAGAGAATAATGTAATATCCGATTTCACTACATTAATCTACTGTCAGCCTCGCCGTGGATTTGCGAAGGAATCTGCTTCCAATAGTAAAACGATTTTTATCTAAATGCATTGTTAATTTAATAAATCAAACTTCAGGTACTGAGTTATTGCCTTAATGACTTGACTAGAATATATAATTTTCATTAAAAAAACATGAAAGTAGAAAAACTAAAATCTATTTCAACTTCAACGAGTCACAGTTCCTTCCCAAACACGTGGCGTTTCTATGACAAATGAACAACTTTCGTTTGCAATCACACAGTTCTAATTATATTCTTCATTTTTACTCATGTTATCACAGAAAATTATGTATTTACAATTTTGTCGTACTAACTGACGTACGTAGTCGTCCTAACCTTGCCTCGCAACAAATGTACCGCATGATACTGAACGATAACGGCCCTTTAATCACTATTGTGTTTCATCTGCAAAAATAAGAACCAACTATTTATAATTTGGAAATAATTTGATTTAAAATAACAGATCTGCTTGTCTTTTTGAGTTCAGTCATTGTGGGTTATAAAATTGTTCAATTTCGTAACTGGTTTTTTTTATATTACTTCTACGAAACACAATAGTCGCAAGAGTTGATAACTAACATATGATTATCGATGACAATGACAAATGGGACGAGGAATAACGGACATAGATTTAAATAAGTCGTCAGCAGAATCGGTAGATGTTCTCAAATATATTCTCTATCTACAAGTAGCAATAGGCACTAAAGCAAACAATCCATCATCCCAATAAAATGCATCCACAATCCGGGTAAAATACACAATTTATTTAATTTATGTCGCTTGCTATCTATCTTGGATTGAGGATCGCAGGTTATTGGTGCTATAAGTTACTATAAGGTAAGCAATCCATGATTTCTCAATAACAAAACTAACTACACAATGAAGCTCTATTAAGCTTATTAGAATACATTGAAAATTATAGTTAACCGATTCTCTTGTAGACTTCACATAACCAGATTTTGTGCCTGGTGACGTATTAGCTAATACCAAACCTTATTTTTATATCTTTCGTTGACATAATTAACATCTTTGTGTTCCGTGAAAAATTATTTAGTCCAAGGTTGGGCGCCAGTTTTGCAACACTGGCGCACAATGTGGGACTTTTCATGAACTTTGATAATTGGTAAGTCTATATTTGAGCTATCACACGTAGTCGCTATTTTTGTAATTTAGCGTATGATAACTCTTATAGTAAATTAATAAATTTAGAAACAAAATTTTATTATGTCAACGACAGAGTTCACGTGCAGGCTTTTTATTTTTAAGTAACAATATAATGTTCAGAGTCATTTATTATAGATAAATTGCACTTCCTTTGAAATATTCGAGTACATTGTGAATTTAATAAATATCATTGCATGGGGGATACTTATATTAAAGATGTTTTGAAATAACGATACTCTTCCTCCCGTTAATGATATATGATGTTATGGTATAATTTAATAATGATAGATTTTATAAAACTACCTACTTTTATTGTAAGTGAAACCAGGCGACAAAATCTAACCAATAAAAATATATTATTTTAAGAACTGGGGTAGTTATTAAATTTTATGCAGAAATATAATATTTTAAAGTTTACATATAATTCATTTTAGTTAGTTAATCGTATTTAAATTTAAAATATAACGTAGGTATAAAGCACTTGGGGGAAGGACAGCAAATTCAATAAAAAAATGTTTATTTATTTAGTACAATATTAACTAAGTAAAAATTATTCACTATGTAAATATTTTATACAATACTAGTATTAATTTGTTTGACGATGATTCGCTAGTGTTGTGTCAACGTCTCTGCAAATATGAAAGGGTGACGAGTGCTGCGAGGGCGGCGGCCTGCCCTCGCCTCGCCTCGCCACAACACCCAATATTACTTTATTAGTGCAAATTTAATATAGAAAGTTTACTTTTACGATACAGACTAATAATTTCATTTATGTAAAAACCCTAGCGCAAACGATTCGCCTGGCACCGTTTCATACTTCAACCACCTTAGCCGTAATAAAAATCAAAGAGTAAAATTTTAGCGAATTAAAAATTAAATTTTCCAAAAGTTTGTAAACACTAGAATTTGGACACCGCTCGCGGAAGCGCGACCCGCGTCGCGCTCGCGAGACACTTCCAAAATCGTGAGCAACGATTGTCGTCTATTTACACACGTTCGCCGAGTAAAAAACGATATCGTCCGAGGCGTGTTGAGGGGAGTCACAGTAAGCTGCGTATCGACATCGCGCGGCCGCTGCCTGTCACGATCGATGGAAAATACCGAAAGGTTGTTCCACGTTGGAGCGTGCGGCATTGTTGTGAGGTTAGCGCTGCGTCGATACGTGGCTTCAGATGGTGCTCGTGGGTGAGAGGGGCGAGAGGGGCGAGGTGAGCGCGCGCACGTCCCTCTGGGAGCGCGCGCGACGGCGCCGCTAGCACCAGTCGTCCTCGTCCGAGTCTGAGTGTCGCGCGCGAGGCTTGTACCCGTTGGGCACGCGCGCTGGCGCCGGCGACGGCAGCGTGCGCGCCAGCGCGCAGCCGCGACCCATCGCCAGCGCCGCCTCGTAGCTCAGCGGCGCCTCGTACGGACGAGACAGACGCTCAGACACGTCGTAACCACCTCTACCGCGTCTACAACACAACACGGAATACACCTTGAAGGTCGTAGCACACGTATCAACTCGGAAACGTATCGCCTCTCGCGTCGCCTTTTGACTGGTTGTTTTGAGAACCAATCAAAAGGCGACGCGAGAGGCGA
This sequence comes from Eulithis testata, assembly GCA_947507515.1. Taxonomy (NCBI): domain Eukaryota; kingdom Metazoa; phylum Arthropoda; class Insecta; order Lepidoptera; family Geometridae; genus Eulithis; species Eulithis testata. The sequence goes on along the minus strand of OX382196.1, from coordinate 9,638,868 downwards.
TACGGCTACGATCCCTTTCCGAGTTGATATGTGTGCTACGACCCTTAACTTATGCAGCCAACTGATACAACTTATGGATGTTTCACACAACGTTCTTTAGTCACAAATGAAGTAAAGCTTGTTTTATGGGAACGAGATTGCTGATAAAATACTTATAAACATTAATTTTGTAAATACATGCATCCTACTAATATTATAAACGCGAAAGTTTGTAAGTATGGATGGATGGATGTTTGTTACTCTTTCACGTAAAAACTACTGATCCGATTTGGATGAAACTTGGAATATATATTGTCCGTGACCTGGATTAACACACAGGCTACTTTTTACCCCGAAAAATCAACGGGATCTAACGGGACGCGAACGAAGTCGCGGGCGGCACCTAGTACATAATATGAATACTCAGCAATAAAAAAAATCATCTATGTTTGCTGTGGGGATTGAACCCACGACCCACAACACGAAAAGAAGAGCTAATACCAATTGAGCTGTGACGCCTGTTAAATAAAAAAGTTAAAAGTTACCTCTGTGTTTCCGGTGTAAGCCAGCGCCGTAGACCGCCTACGGCGTAGATGGTCTATGGTGCAAGCATATCAGGGACTGCTAAAGTTTTAAATAGAAAAATTGTTAAAATGCATTCTCACCTTTCTCTAGATCTATAGTCTCGGTGTATCAGTCTTTCAACTTCTCGGCCGTACTCGTACTCGTCGTGCAGAGGCTCCACGGGTTCGCGTAACGCGTGGGTATGCCTCAGTGATAACTGAAATACCAATAATGTTGACTCAGCTCTACTCTTGGTCATCATAACCATCAAGCAGTCTGGCCTAGGACAACACGAAAAACACACGTTTAAAGGCTCGCCAGTCCTACCGCAACGTGTGACGCAGATTCGGCTTAAAAAATATTCATAAAAATATTCGTAAAGAGTTTCTGCCTACGCTGTATGCAGTTTCAATAGATAAAAAAACTTGTCTCATAAGCTTTTTTGTAGTGGAAAAAATAATAGTTATTGACTTCTAAACAATCTTTAAACTGAATCGTTATACACGTCATGGTAGGCCAGCAGATCTCAGATAGATGATATTTAGAGATCAAGGTGCCGAAAAAAATTACTACAACACAAATATGAATATGGATAAAAACACATCATGAGATAAGTGGGATGGACATGCAAATATGCTGGTTAGAAGATTAGGATTCGGTATAAACGGGCACACAATGTCAGGTGTAACAAGACCAAAAATATAATTATGTATAACTTTTTCGATGAACCAATAGTGTGAACCTAAAAAAATCTGCTATTGCATACATTTTGCCAAGGGTTTTATTACGCCTTATAATAATGATGATGTTAGAATACAGACAAATATGACAAGCATGGACAAAATTTCAGGCTAATAATATGGTGCTAGAATACACGTGGGTTAAATGTACAATATGAATGAAGTTTACGATATTAGTATGCTAGGGTTTGATACTGACGTGCGAGGGACTGTGGCTGATCCTTGTGAATGGCGGCTGCTGCTTGACGTGCAGCGTGGACGGCTTGGTGGGAGTGGGGGGCAGCTGGCGACCGCGACCTCGGCGCGCGTGCTCGCGCTCCCACGAGCGATCGCGCCATTCGCGCCACTCGCGGTCCCGCTCGCCGCCTGTGTGGATCCAAACTGTATCTTGAATGATTTTGAAATTCCATTCGATGTTCTTTGCCTCGCGATCTTCTTTAGTTTTTAAATCATATTTCACGCTAAACACTGCCCATCGAATTATACTATATTAGGTGCTAAATAACACCGCAATACAGGTCATTCACCCACCTTCACCACGATGTCGCAAAATTCAATTTATGAATGGTTAATTCTGTCGCTTTCCATACAAACCTGTCGCTAAGACGGTAGTCGCTCGAATCTAGTAGTACTGTTTGTTTACCATACATAAATTTAATTTTGCGACATCGTGGTGAAGGTGGGTGAATGAACTGTATTGCGGTGTTATTTGGCACCTACTATACCACTGTCACTTTTGTGTCCACGAAATCAAATGATGAACTTAGTGAGCGTGATCCCACGAGCGGTCGCCATTCTCTCTCAGACTGAGACAGAGAGCCAGCAACAGTCAGTTTTGTTAAAATGTATAAAACCTTAAAAGATACTGTTTAACATGAAATATGGTTCAAAAGCGTTTTCTTTTCAATCTTCAAACGCCCTCTTCCGTAATTATACCTACGCACCATCACACACAAACAAAAAAATCCAATACAACAAATTAATAGTCGTTGTACAATTTGTACATAACATAATACGAACAGGTGTGCAAACAATTTTCTTTGACTAAATGCGTCCTGCGCAATTCCTTACGCAAAGCCGAAAACTAGTCATTTTCCGTACTTCAGCAGAGCTTCTTGCCATGGTGGAGAACAGAGCTGATTATTTCACAGCAAAGGGTCATGTCTTAAGAGTTTTTGTTTGTTGTTATGATTCAGACCCTTAGCTTTACAATTTGATATAACCATACTCAATTGCAGCGTTACATTCTTTACACTGTTTTTGGTATTGTATTTTTGTGCCACGAGTCGCACGGTTGTATTGAATAGCATTAGCTTTCGGAATACTTTACGTCTACGGCATTGGGTGATGTTGGCCAGTGTCTGTGCGTCCGTAGTGTGTGGCGAGTGAGTCTCACCGTAGGTGTGGTGGTGTGGTCGGTGTGGCGGGGTGGGCGACCTCGAGGGATAGCTCAGGATGGTTGTAGGATAGCCCGTCCGCCATGGCTTCTCTCCTGTCAGCAATACCTTCACATGTACCTCTATTATCCTAACCCAGACGACGTCTTACTCCTAAAAACTCAATTATCGTGTTCACCAGCTTCATCGCAACTTTTTATATACACAAAATTTCGCTATGTGACCATTTAGACCAGATTATAAATCCTGAACGTAAAAAGAATTAACATTGAAAAAATTTACTATTTATTTATTGAAATAATTTTAGTATTCGGTAGTTATGAGATACATAAAGTATTACAGAAAACTTTTCCAAGCTTTAGTGCATGCTGCATGGTCAGTTATGGTGGTGTTTATGGTGTGCAAGCGATAGACCATCACTCTTGTGAAATAGTTCTGTGTGGTAAGGAACTCATGGTTAAAGCAGTTTAGTTCTGTGCAAGTAAGGGCTTGGTTTAAGTTGAATTGAGCATTTAGAGTAGGCATGCAGCATGCAAAATATGAAATTACAATTTTAGAATTCGTTAAAACATGGCCGATTGATAATCTAACAATGTCTCTTCTAATTATCATAGTCCTTAAAAATATATAATTAGATTAGGATAAAAAAAAACTTTACCTCGTCTATGACTCTAGAAAGTATAAATGTCTAATATTTTGGAATGGGCTAATTTGTTACATTTCTTATGACTATCATGTAGTCACTACATCTAAAGAACATGAGTAGGTATCTACATCTAAATAAGAATAAGGCTTGATTTATTTCTAGCTTTCCACAAAAATTTTACCGTATTTTCATGATTAGAAAAATGTTTGCAAAACTGTTTCGAATCGGTCAATCGATAAGATTAAAATCTAACTTGTCGATTATTTTAAAAATAATAAATAAACTACAGAATAAATGAAAATTAAATAAAAGCTCTTGAAATACTAAAACATTGTTTAATTTGGCGATGGTTTAAGCCACAACCTAAAATACAACGAATTCTGATAAAACAAAAAAAATGAAAATTAGAAGAATGACTAGGATCAACTACTTTTAGAATTTGTCTACTCGTAGGAAAATAAAGGCTTTCGGAAACAACACACAGAAAGGGAAATAAGAGAGCTGTGTCTGTATGAAATCCATACTTACCATGTGGATGGTACTGATGCGGCCCTCTGTGCGGTCTCCCATGCCTCTGGTGTTCATGCTTGACTATCTCTACGACATTACTGACGGTGTCAGAGAACCCGATGTCGTGGTGATAGCCCGGGGGGTAGTGGTGGTGACCTCTCCGTCGAGGACTGGGCGTTCGTCTGAAACCGATCACATGCAAATGTACCTCTCAAATAAATGAACAGATGTGGATCCCGCATGCCAATTACACAACATGCAACAATAAGGGCAAAAGATAGGTTAGATAGGAGATCCGATGAATACACATTTTGGTTAGTGGTTCAGAGTATCACGTGCATGGTAGACATACCAGTTTCGATAACAACTTTGAGATCAATGTCTTCATCGATGGCGCTATAAAATAAAGAGGAAATAACAAAAACTAATAAATAAAACAAAAAAATAATAATAGTATACCTTGTGATACGATCGGTACCTACCTTAAACTTGAAGATCTGCCTTGGTGGCCATTTTGATAAGCTACATGTGGCGGTTGCAAATGTCCTCGCTCATCTAATGACTCCATAGAGGCATGATGTGACCCTTGAAGTTCCAAAACCTACAATAGATTATGATTTTAATATCTCATTTTCATGTAAAACATGGTAACGAAAAATTTTTGTAAAAGTAGCCTATTTGCTGTCCCATATTCACAAAATGTTAATAAAATCATGCAGACTGCTGTTGACGTGCGTGTGATTGCAGTTCATGCAACAAACTGTGCTTGGTGTGCTCATAAAGTTGTTACTCACCAAATGTTCCGTTATTACTATCTAAATCTAGGAAATCATGCTAGTTTTGATCGCATGCTAATATAACTAAAACGGGAAACTTATGTTAGAGTATAATGTTGGTTGGGTAATGTTTTGGTGTCATGTAATGTCATTTCATCATGTTTATGTATTAGTTGAGTGAGAGTGCTGAATGGATTAGGAGAGTAGATCAGTATACCTAACTGTTTACAAATAAAGACATTCCCTATTTTATCTCGAGATAAAAATACAGACATAAAAAACTACGGTTACCTATAAAACAACTATTACTCAAAATGTTTACCTAAACATCAACAACCATCTGTAAACTTAAAACTGTTACGATTAATACTCGTAGAACAACACATTCAGATCGATAAAAACTAGATTATGAGCCTAAGGCCCTATATTTGTTACCAACAACGTCACCTAAAACAGATATCAATCTAAGTTTAAACAACAGAATGGCAATTATCACATTTCTTCGACAGTAACACTCAAACAAAGCTTACAATATCAACTATCTATGGACGAGTACATTGATGTGATCGGTTACTAAAGGGAACACCCAATAGCCTACACACATAGAACATAGCTTTGTACCAACATCACATATTATATATTTAAAAAATGCCAATTAATTTACTAATCTTGGTAAACTGTCTCAAATATTTTTGGTTGCGGAATGATATTGGTGGGTACATCGAATGCACTTGACAATAGCTATATGGTTTGGTTGATTGGGTTTTCGACAGTGATTTTATCAACATTTTGAACCTTCGGGCGGTATTCACCTTTTTATTGTTCCTGTAACAATAGAAAAAAATACTTAAAATATTGTTACCACTAAACAAAATGTTCACAGAATAACTAAATAAAATAAATAAAAATAACTCTTCATCGGCAGTGAAAAGTACATTAGCAAATTGCCAGTATAATTATGGAGAGAAATATCGTCCATATTGAAAAAAAGGCTTTGCTTGCTTCTTTGTGTACCTACTGTGTAAAAAAATCCTGATAAAAGTTGATATTTTTTACTTTTCGAAACCATTCTGAATTTAGGTGTAGTCGTTGCAGCGCGATTACGTAAAAGTAACAGTAAAACTTTTGAAAATTATAAATAACTAGCGGAGCGTCCCGGCTTCGCACGAGTTTTTAAGGTAATTTTTTACACCTCCAATAACATACATTATTGGAGTTTTAGTAAGGATCCCTAATTTTTTTGAAAATATATTATAGCTGTCACCCGGGGATAGTGTAGCTTCACTAGCTTCCCACTGGTGAAAAAATTGGGTGGCTTCCATTTGTTCTATAGAACTGTTACGTCTAGAACTGTTGAAACTTTTTTTATCCCTAATATCTGGTAACTTCCATTTGGGTAGGACTATTGAAACGAAAACTAGTCCTAATGGGCTAGTTTCAATAGCATGGAGCTACAGGGATAAAAAAGGTTTTAAAAACAGTCCTATAGAACAAATGGGAGTTACCCAAAAAATTATTCAAATCGGTCCAGTAATTTTGGAGCCTATTCAATGCAAACGAACAATGAAATCTTTCCTGTTTATAATATTAGTATAGATAAAGGCTTATGATACTCACTTGAGCGATTTTCTGGTGCCACGTCTCGCAAGATTGGCTAAAAGATGGGGGTCGTCTGGATGTGCTTCGCCGGCGTTGGCGGCGGCTGGCTCGTGGCTGAGCGAGCCGGCGCGCGACCCCGTCGGCCCCAGCCCCGCGGCCACGTCCATCAAGCAGTTAAAGATGGACGCCTTCTGCACCATGCACCCCCATCACGCACCCACCCCACACACGCACCCTTGCGCATGCTCATGTCACACAACGTCCGAAGGACCTCCCAACTAACGGCTAAAGCCTACATGAGTTTGCGCAAACCCCATACGTCCATGCTGGAATTCTTTGTGAATTTTATTATAATGTGTTTTTGTGTATCGAGAAATCCAACGAATGGACAATATTTTACAGAAATGTATTTGTGTTATTAGTGAACATGAATGCGGCTACAAAAATCTGAGAATCTATAAGTCGTAAGATGTATTATAGTGGTATCAGGTTTAGTTTATGCCGAACAAAATGTTTGCAGATCAGGATCACATGATAAAAGGCAAAACAGCTGTAAATAACAAAGCTTTATTTATCAGAAAATGTGCTAAATATAAAATATTGTGCTACAATAAGATTGAAGCCAGAGGCATAATGGTTGGTGAAAGATTTAGATTTGCTGACTCGTTATTAATAAATAATTTGCTTGTCAGCATGCGCAGACTTGAGAAACGTGTTTTCCCTTGTCAATTTTTTATATTACACGAAATAGTCAGTAGGCAAATAAGATGTCATTAGTCAAGCTTTATTATTCTTGTCATAGGCTTCTAAAATGGTAGTTATTTATTGAGCCAGAATGTAATTATAAACAAACAACATTCAAAAGCCAAAGACAAAATTAAGACCATTGTCATGCAAAATGGAAAAAGAAGAAAACTATTAACAAATCGAGCCTATAAAAGTATCAAAGTGGATAGAAGATAAAAAAATTACGGATAGCGGACGGTTCAGAAATATAGAAGTGATATAATTTGAGACGACACAGGTAAACTAAGAGGACTCCACTAACTCTACAAGAATCAACTTTAAACAAAACACACTCGACTACTGTTTATTTTGCAACTATAGGACAGGTCACTATTTGTGGTTTACGAAGCCCTGACGGACACTCGATAAGCAAAAACTGTGTTTGACTCACACAAGTTTGCCTAAACTAGTTTGTACATCATCAAGTGCGTCACTATCATCTAAAACTATTTCATCAATTTCGAATAACTAAACTACTTTTTATTTAGCGATCAATTTAAGAACTTCTTTAATTGATCAAAACTTAGTTTAATTATCAATTTAACGCGTTTCATTTTATTATTTAAAACACGATGCAAAATTTATGATAAACTAAAAAAATACTCTAGAGTAGTGCAATAAAAAGTATTTAAAGTATCGTTCCGTAAAATATATGAATACTACCGGCTGAATGGCCGTAGGGCTATTCTCGTTGAATGCCTGAAAAGTAAACCACCGTTGTAGTCGACTCGTTCGAGTCGATTTCTACTTGAGTGACTCTGTATTGTTGTAAATGAATCGTTCTCATTGTAAAATCCAGCCAATCAATATAAAAATCAATTTTGACTAGAACGTTTACAGGAATACATTTCACATGGGTAACACAACAATACATCCACAGGTAGACAACACAATCAAATCTATTTTCTAGCTAGAACATTTTAAGTACTCTAATGTGGGGATCATAAGGGGCCATCAACAATACTACTATAAACTTGTATTACTTGTACGTAACTGTTACATTTGGCTCAAAAGATACAGACAAGTATATACAATGCAGGCTAAAGTGCCGCAAGCTTACTCTGGCTTCATTTGAATCTGATATAAGGTCATTGAGTGACACATTACACGTATTATTGTATTATGAGAAGTGCATAACATTGATAAAATTGACTCACCGGAACGCCGGTCGGTGCATTCGTGCCGAATTTCGTCGATCTCCAACTTTCTAAAAGCAATAACCCGGCATATATCTTCCCCACAGTCAGTTTTCCTGCGTTTAATACATCGTTTCGAGGCACCAGCAAGTCCAGCATTTTCTTCGCCTGTAGTGGCCATATGTGTGTTATTGTTTCTCTTAGTTCTGAATCTGCTTGGTCCATTTCTTCCGCTACGTAAACAAAAAATATATGAACTACTCGTATCGAAAACATTTAGGCACAAGTCATAGATTTATATAGTGGAAAAAAAATTACCAGATCTCATCTTGATGTTTAAATTTTCCCGAATTAAGGCAAACAGTGTAGTAGTAAAATTAACTTTCCCATCATCATCTAGCGGCATATTCATCCTAATTAATTTCTTATACGCTAGCCTATTTGGACATTTGTTTCCAAACCCCAACGGTGGATCCATATTCTTCAACATATCATACATTTCTAAGTAATGGATCTTTCCCCTAAAACAAAACACAATGGTAAGTCTAAAATATACTTCTTTAGTTTTAAACTGTTCAGTTAAACTACTCACGTGGCGTTCGGGTCATACTCTGCCCATATCCTAACAAATTCATCGAGATGATGTGCGCCTAAAATGGACGAGTCTCTCGTAAGGTAATCAAAATTATCCATAATGACTGCTACGAATAAATTCAACATCTGAAACATATTAAACGTATTTGTCATCGCAGCACAAAGCATTAAATGACCGAAATTTGAAAATACGTAAGTTTAAATCTTAACCTTGAAATATAGGCAATGAACATATACTTACAAGAAAGGAACAAAAAAATATGAAGGACACGAAATAGGCATATGCGAGTGTGCTTCCGCACTCTTCTCCGGGCGGCTTGCCGGCATTCTTGTCGCATTTGGCTGGCTTGATACAAGCCAACATGATGTTTGGCCACGACTCGCCGGTTGCACATCTGAAATTTGTAAGATTATAAATACCTAGTATAAACATACCCAATTATGAATACTATCGACGGCAGAGTTCAACCGTATTAAACATAATAATATAATATACTCGTAATAGGATACATGATGTGCATCCACTTGTTGCAACTTGCAACATCGTATCTAGATGTAAACTTTGAAATAATTTAGGTGAAAGCTTGTTAGGTCATAAAGTTCCACATTTCAGTAAGCGAATAAGTACCTGCTTAAAATGTATTCTATGCTTACCGAAATAACAACATAAGCGCTTGAATAAAGCTTTGAAAGTTGTTATGCCTGTTCATGTCTTGTGATGCTAATAAATCTATATTTCCAAACACCTGCAAAAAAGATGCATAATTCAGTCATAACAGCCTTTTAAAAAAAATAACTAACTGATACTTTGGTAGTGAGTAAAATAATAAATGAAACTAACCTGCATCCCGATGATGGCGTAGATGAAAAATAGCATCGCGATGAGAAGGCACACGTAGGGTAAGGCTTTGAAACTCTGTACAAACGTCCACAATAATATTCGAATGGTGTACCCCTGTCTGAGTAGCTTGATCAGTCGCGCGGCTCGAAACAGGCGAAGGAAACCGACATTGAATGTGTTTTCCTACAATATTACAATCATTTTATTCGATACTTTGGGCATAAGTTCATAATTCAATCAAATGTACTAATAAAAACACAACACACCAAAATTACAATAGTTATTTATAGACGCTAATCCTAAACACACACTTTACTAATATAAAAAGACAGTCTAGCAATAGTGAAAGTACTCTTAAACCATAATTAAAAATACAAAAACTAGATTGAAAAAGATTGTAAAACTATTAAACATAAAAAGTTTCAAAAAGATACGGGACGATTTGTTTCTCGAGTCTGCTACAATGAGTCAATTAGTATATTTCTCAACAAATGTTTTAGCGTTTAACACATTTCAATCACTATTAGATACTTTATAAAAATGACATCTAGGATCGATATATTTTAAATACTCATCTAGTTTTTTTAGTTTCAAGTTTACGATAAAAACATTTATACGATTACACATACATTTCTTCTTGAAATCGATCTACTATCTTCTATCTATCCTAATTTAATCTAATACGTTCTAGCAATTCTACAAGGTTTACCTTTATATACCAAAAAACGATGAACAACCTACGAACCCAAGTTTAGTTACAAAAATCTATTATTCCTAGCAATAAAATTTGTTTGTATGTTACCTGCTGACAGGATATGTCAGCACAGTTTTCACCGATGTCGGTCTGTAATCAGGATATACCCTTTATCGTTTCTGAATATAATCATCAGCCAAAACAAAAAGAGAGTGAGTAAATGGGACGGAAAGACGATGAGACAAGATTATTGTCAGAAACTAATCAAATAAAGGCGATATTTAGAGCTATACTTACACCAAACTCCATGATTAAGGCGTCAATAATACTTCCAATGACCGTTATGAAATCAAATGTATTCCAAGGATCTTTGAAAAAATTCTGGAAGCAGGTAAAGTTGTTTTGATGTTTGTTTCAGCATATTAACATTTGATATTCATATTTTATAAAGATTAACGATTCTAACAATTGATTACGTGAGACAGTATAGTATAGCTATAGATCCAACACACAAAAAAACTTGATATGAAAAAAATACTGCAAACGTAAGCAACTGTTAAAAATTGTAACAATTCCATTCGCAGTATGCAAATGTACACTTTCTATTTAATAGACTGTTTACGCAAAGGACCAGTTTTAGTAGTAGGAGGAGGATGGGGGGGGCTCTCTCAAAAAATTTCAAATCTCTATAAAATGCTTATCAAAACTTTATCTCATGTCAAAAAGCATAAAATCTTTAAAGACTATCGAAATGATTTCTAATTTTAAACATATTCAAGTCAGTATTGAATATTAAATGCAAATCTAATTTATTTCCAGTAATTATGAAAGTTTGTCATGTTTCAAACGCAAATACTTTACCGTTGTTAGAAATACTTTGTGTAACTTTGGTACAAGATAAAAACGGAAATTCAATATTTACGCATGTAACACGACTATCTATGGAAATATTTTAAACTTCAAAAATTATCAAGAGAAAATCAAAAATTTGTTAGCTTTTAATGTTAGGTAATCTAGTAAAATATTGTGATTTCTTACCGTACACCCGAAGGCGATCATCTTCAATACAGTCTCGAGTAAGAAGAAGATCGTAAAGACGATGTTCATGAATGTTAACGTGTCCATGAGTGGTAGTGGAGCCTCGTGAAACTACCACAAAATATATACCAATTTTCCATTAATTGAAAATGTAGTAAATAATTGTAAAGCCAAATGCGAGATCGTTATTCATAGAGATCAAGTTTAAATGATTAAGTCTCATCGAAATTTCATTCTGCATTCAACTTTGAATTTTATTGTAAAAAATATTGTCTAGTCGTTACTTTCTAATGATACATATTTTACAAGTTATCATAATATTACAGGTGAGTGTTAGTGTGTGTGTCGGTACTGTTCACTTCGAGCTGCTTTTCAATAATATGGCCATGTTTTAGTAGATGTGTAGCAAGGTGCTCGTGCATGCATGCAGATCACAATGTACAACCATGCGTTTTTTCCATCACACGGTCTCACAACAATTTAACATATACTACAATGGTGCTGTTATAAAAACACGAAAGTTCACTTACCGTTTCTCTGCAGGGTGCTGCAACCACATTATAATTTCATGTACTTACGTTCAGGCTCGGAAGGTGGAAGGGCTTGACAGTGAGAACGAACGACATAGACACACAAGTGAGTTCAAGATTAAAATTAACCTCATGCCGCAGGTAATGAAAGCCATGCTCAACTGCTAGTTGCAAATAAATATCAAATATCAGAGAGAAGATACTATTGGGTACTTGGGCAGGGTAGATATTAATTCGGCTGCAAAAAATCCCATTCAGTCATGTAAAACAAACAACCAAGTCGTCAGCAATAGAAAGAGTACATTTGTTCGCATTTAACTTGATCAATATCATACCGAAGTGTCAGTGTTTGTGTACTTACTTTGACACCATAAGCGACGATTTTCAAGACGGTTTCCACGGAAAACATTCCAGTAAACCCCATATTCGAATACTTGAGGATATCCGCGTAGAGGTCATTTTGATTATAGTACTGCCATATTGTGTTGGAAGTGCCGGGGAGTTACGGATAAACCCATAGCAATGAAAATATATATTTTGTTATTTTACAGAAAACAATTACAATTATGAACAAAATAAAGAAACGAGACAAAAATGTTCTTATTTCGGAACTCGTCAAACTAAGACCGATTTTTGATCTGCTATTTTTAGTTTGTGAATACACTTTCACGATATTTATAATGATGAGTATTTTAGCTTTTCCAAATCGTGTGAAGAGAATTTAACTTAAATAAACAATAAAAAGAAAGCTGTCCTATACTTGAATCAGTAACTTTTTTTTTATAAAATATACTAAAGTTAAAAAATATAAAGAATATTTATTGTTTAAAATGATATTTATTCCTTTGCCAGTTCAGTCTGCAACATGTAAGTTTTAAGTTTAGTAATGTTTAGTACTGCACGTTTTGTCAAATACTAAATTTTTATAATTTTTATTTAGCAAAAACCTTAGTAATTAAAAGAGCAAATATGACGGGTCCCTTGAAATTAACGTTGTGGTCCTACAATAGTCAAACAATAAGTAACTGATGTGATGTAAGGTATGATTTAAACTAGGTTTTATTAATGAATTTCATGAATTCGAATTCTGGTTTAGTTATCAATTAATCGTTAAAGAGGAATAAGGAGGTGATCTAAGACATGTAAGGATTTGTGCTGTATAGCATATATAAAACGAATAAATAACGGGTCACAATAAAATAAACAAAAAATAAAATATAAAATAACGTAAAACATAAAACTTTTTAAAATATATTCGTATAGTTTTGTGTTACTTTTCTATGCATTTGATTTTGAATTTTGATTTTTCAATATAAATACAAGCAGCCAATAGCCACATGGTTACGCCTGGCAGTAGGCCATTCCACCAAGCATGCAGAATTTCCACATAGAAACAATTTAAGAGGACTTAATTAGAACATGCAACACGAACAACATATATGGCTCATGCCACGTCCTAACCGATTCCAGAGATATTGTGCATTCACAAGCACGAACGGCCGGATAAATGTTAGTGTAACTTGTGCCATAAATGTGCTGGAACGACAGGTATACCGTGCAGTAGACACTGATACATATACATATAAAATAATGAACAGCAAGCGAGGAGTCACGGAAGGAGGAACAGAAAATAGGAGAAATTAATATAACACGGCGGTACACTTGACAGGAAGGCTCAGTTGTATAAAATACGGCGCATTCCAATGCAGTGTATACCGACGCCGAATATAGTGGTCAACATTATGTTTGTGTGTTTTGTGTGCGTGTTATGTAATCTTATATTCTAGGCAGTACTAATACACATTTAGTTTAAATATACCATTAAATATATAAGCAGAAATTATGATGCTATATGAAATTTTCCCTGTACTTACTAAAATGACTGATAGGATGGCAAAAAATATTAGACACAATATTTTATTGATATGTGCATTACTGTCATAGAGAGCAGTCATATAAATAATTATATATTCGGATATTTCGTTGGCTCTCTAATGTGGATTAGTGCAGGCTTTAGTGAAGTTCAAGGACATGTCTAATCTAATTTGTCATTTGTTAGTGCCTCGTGAATTTGGCTAATTTTCTCAACAGCTACCTCAAATCTGTGATCTTTATCTACTTTCACATTTATAGTGCTTCGTTTGTTTTGTATGTAGTGATCGTCTTATATTATTAGTGTCTGTTTTCGACTATGATGAATGATATTTTTGGATATTGTTTTAAAATGAGTTATATTTAACATTTATAGCAGCATGTGGTACGTACCTTCATCATGAGCAACAATGTGTTTAGGACAATAAGGGTCATGATGAAGTACTCAAATGGCGTGGAGACAACTATTCTCCACACTTTGTACTTAAAACTTGTCCTTTTACTTGGCATATACCTCTCCAGAGGTCGCGCTTCTATCGTGAAGTCTATACATGATTTCTGAAAAATAAGATGTTTATCTGAACAAACTATTCCTACCATCCAATTAACAAAACTATGCGTATATTTTGAGTACCTGATTCTTATCAATTTCACCATCTTGTAACTCGGCTTCTCCTTGCTCTTGAAAAGTGATAATAATCAGAGCTACGAATATGTTAACGAAGAAGAAAGGAAACACCACGAAGTAAACTATGTAAAATATGGACATTTCTATTCGAAAATTTTGTATGGGTCCTCTATCTTCGTAAGTGGCGGCCATCGAATTTTGTAATACTCTGTAAAGTAAGGTTATAATCAACATACTTCAACGATTTACATACATTTTTTACATTGTTACTTCGCATGGCTTTTTGAAAGTTTTTTTTTTATCTCAAACACGTAAATGCTAATAAATAGTTTATTCCAAATATAATTTAAAAATACTTACTGTGGCCACCCTTCTCCCGTCTGCACGGCAAATAGCGTGAGCATAGCAGAGGCGACATTGTCGTAGTGGAAACTTTGCGTGTTCCACAGTCGCTTCTGCACCTTCGGCATCAGGCTGTTGGCCTCGTAGACAAAATACGACCCTCTGCAATTAGAAATAAGGTATTGTTCACTCTAGTGGCTCTAAGTATTGGAGATTGTACAATCCAAAACCATGTTCAAAATATCTAGCGACAAAACACACGTTCTTTGATAATAAATACTTCGCCTTATGCATCCTTTGGTTTATACGCAAAAGAGACACATGATGTAAAAATATTCTTTACGCTAGGAAAACACCAGGTATACATTGGTAACTAATTAAATATATGTATATAAAGTATACTTACTGGCAGTCTTGAAAAGTATTCTTACTGCTATCGGTGCAGTGAAAAAATTTTCCATTAAAAAGTTGAACAGCAATTACAGCAAATATGAATTGAAATAATATGTACACTATGAGAATGTTTATGACATTTTTCAAAGAGTTCACTACACAGTCAAACACTGCTTTTAACTTTGGAACTCGTTTTATAGTTTTTAAAGGTCTGAGCACTCTTAACACTCTTAACGATTTAATTGTGGACAAGTTGCTCGCCCCTGCACTCTTTTTGTGACCTCTGAAACAAAAAAAACATTTAAGTTTGAGTATTGAAAAGTTTGCAGCTTTCATCGACAAAATAGTTGAGATATTAAGGTACGTTTACGCTTATTCAACATTCTGTTGAAGCAACGGATTGTCGTACAAGCAACATGTTGAAAGCAACAGTAAACAAGGCAACATCGACCGTTCTACAAAATAAGACTTGTTGAAAGATGTTGCTTGTGAACCCACAGCTCAAGGTGCATTTACGCTTATCAGAAATTTGTTGAAGCAACGGATTGTCGTACGCAACAGCTTTCAACATGTTGCTTTCCACAAAATTTCCTGTTGTTGAACAGATGTAACGTTACCTTTATAGACAACACGACAGCTTTCGTAGATTCCAAGATTCCAAATTTGGTTTACCTAGCGATGAACACTTACCCGATCTCAAAACCGAAGCTGACGAGTGCACATATCACGACGGCGGCATCCATGATGTTCCACAGGTCGCGCAGGTACGCGCCCGGGTGCAGCAAGATGCCAAGGTCGACTATCTTCAACAACATCTCAATGGTGAACACACCGGTGAACGCGTAGTCGAAGTAGTTTAGGATATTGTTCCTGTGAATAAGATTATTGTGAACTAGCTGTCGCCCGCGGCTTTGCTCGCGTGGGAGTTACCCAAATAACGCGTATGCTGCTAGCATACGCGTTATTTGGGTAACTCCCATTTGTTCTATAGAACTGTTACGTCTAGAGCTGTTAAAACTTTTTTTATCCCTAATATCTGGTAACTTCCATTTGGGTAGGACTATTGAAACGAAAACTCAATAGTATTTGTGAAATCATGGAACTACAGGGATAAAAAAGTTTTAAAAACAGTCCTATAGAACAAATGGGAGTTACCCCATTATTTGATTAAAATCTTTGACCCTAATTTTAGACTCTTTAGGGTGTGACTTTTCAAAATTTCTTTCTTAGTGCACCAGTACACTATAATAAGGATACTACACTCCAAATTTCATACTTCTAGGACTTAAGTTTAGGCAGTGCGTTGATTGTCAGTCAGCTTCAAAAGAGTTTTATATATTTATAAAAGATAAAAAGTTGCTAAACACAAAGATAGACTAGCTCATAAGAGCAAGCTCTTATGAGCTAGTGGCAATCTCTGATGACGGAGTTTTAAGGCCGCCTCAAGGCCTCTGTCATGGCTTAACGACTGCTAGAATGATACCTCTGCTTATAATAATCATCATCATCTTATTAGACCCACAGCTGGGTATAGACCTCCTTCATGTTATGTCAGCCGCCTTTGTCTTGTGCCTCTCGGAACCGTGTTTCTTGCAACCTTTACGATGTCCTCGACCCATCTCGGTTTCGCTTATGACAATAACATCAACAAATAAAATACATACATCTAGAAAGAATACGCCTTGTGCGAAATTACATTGCATCCATCACATGTGTTTCTTTTCCCTTCAAATTGAACACGACGAACAAAAAATTTGTGGTACAACAAAAAGTATGTATTTGTAAAATTAACTCACCAATTACTTTCTTCGACTACAGGGTCTTCAGCTGCTAAAGCTGCAGAACTCAAACAGATAACTACCATGATAAAAAAATCAAAATATTTTAAGTTTACAACCCAATGTGCACCACGCCTAATTCTGAAACAAAAGCAAAATATATTTAGCTCTAGATAATGATAAACAGTTTTCACGCAACTAGGTAGTAGCACTATTAGTATTTTTGAGGTAAGTACATATGCCATTTATGGAATTCCAGTATAAAAATACCAACTATAATATATTAGTCACTTGCAACCTGTATTGTATGGCAATATTAAGAAATTCTGTCAAAAATCTTTAGAACCATTATAAAAAGATGGTTTTCGTACCTGGCAATTACAACCTATTCTTTATTTTCCATTCGTTAATTGTCTTTCGCTCAATGGAATTCTATTTTTGTCCTTGAATGCTTGGCTCTTTGATACTGAACTCCCAAAAGCTTAAGACTTGCGTTAGCTAGAATTTTTGTTACTTACGCATTCGTTGGGGATAAAATAAACATGCATGAATATGGCAGCATTGCTTTTGGTCCATCTGGTTGATCCTCTTCTTCTTTTTTGGCCTCTTCTTTCTTTTTGTTCTGAAATCCATAAATATTTTGTTGACCATCCATTCAAATAATATATGATATACCAATTTTAAACTAATACGAAATACCAAGACTATAAAAAAGAATAAATTCAATAATGATCATACAGTAGACAGTAGACAGGCTAATAGGTTTAGGATTATTTCTAAATAAAATGAAGTTAGATGTAGACAATTTAATGCAAAACAAAGTAATGAAATGGATTTAGCGGTTAGATAGATATAAGTAATAGAGTGCTAGCGTGCATTGTACTCGTATGAATGTAGGTGTTTCAATCGAGTATTCTAGTACTATGAAAATGTAAGCTGAAAAAAATTACATGAGAAACAAGTGTAGTTGTTATTGTTATCATTCATTAATATCTGCAATCGAATGTTTTAATTTCACTATTATTTTTTTGAACATAACAGGTAATATGAGTTAGCCAACTATGGATAAAACGCTGATAATTTTGGTATAGAACACCTACTGTAACCCACAGAAGCAACATTGATTAGTATAACTATCGATTAAAATATTGTTGATATCATTGAAATAGAAAACGACGGAAGACATATAGAGACAGCGTGCAAAGTTCATGCAGTGAGTACAAGCTTCAGAAGGGATCATAGGGAGGAAATTCTCGTATCAACAATATTTTGTATCGATATGAATGCACACGACGAAGCGTAGCATAAGACCACACCGCCGAGCATGTAGTTTTACCTTCCTACGAGTTGGCGACGAGGGACTTAGATCTACCCGCGTTGGGGTCCCGTCCACAGCGTGTAACGCACCCATCTCTTTCTCCAATTCCTAATTTGTCGGAAAATTTCATGAAATACAGGACTCCAATTGAGAAATGCTCGTGGGAAAGTGGAGCATGCTGTGACACAAAATGTGATTCTAAACAGAAAGCATCAGATGATTTGGACGGAGCGCCCAAAGACTTACTTGCAACTGCTTCTCTTTGTCCTCCTCGACTTGTTCCTCTTCCGCCGCTGTCAGTTCCTGGAATATTAAATGCATATTTACGCGATAAGCGTGGTCGAATTTACAAGTCAGCATTAACGGAGACACATACAACATCATCCAGTGGCATTCGATATCTTTGTACATGTGAGAGACAGTAACTAATCCTCTATCATGCTTGTTAATTTTTATTTGTCCTTCAAACGTTTGATAGACGACATAAAAGACCACATGGATATGCTACCGTCGAATTATCATAGCAGAACGAACCTGGGCGTTAGCCAAGTTGTCGACAGCGATGGCGAGAAACACGTTTAGCAGCGTATAGTTGCCAAACAACACGAGGATGACAAAGTAGA
Source organism: Eulithis testata (assembly GCA_947507515.1). Lineage (NCBI taxonomy): Eukaryota > Metazoa > Arthropoda > Insecta > Lepidoptera > Geometridae > Eulithis > Eulithis testata. The sequence continues at coordinate 9,620,084 of OX382196.1, read as the reverse complement.
GGGAGTACAGCATGCCTCTTTGAATGCCACCTTGAGATTGAATTCCGTCGTACATGACTTCGTTCCAATCTTCGCCTGTGAGAATCTGCGAAAGTCAAGAGAGTTATCACTATTGGTGTAAAAACAGAAGAACCTTTAGAGGATTAAAAAATAATACTAAATAATCATAATTTACCTGGAAGACAGTAAGCAGCGCAATGGGAAATGTATTGAAGTTGGTAGGTGGAGTGCCATCTTCGAAGTTAAACTGGCCACCGAAGAGCTGCATGCCGAGAAGTGCAAAGATAAGAATGAACAGAAACAGGAGGAACAGCAGCGAGATGATGGATCTCATTGAACTGAGGAGAGATATCACCAAGTTGCGGAGTGATGACCAATATTTTGTGACCTGGAAAAAGATATGGGTGGTTATTGTTTTACAAAACTGATCTGGTTATCTTTGCTAGTTTATTTGAATAAAAGGTTGAATCAAATGTATCACAATTATGGACAACTCAAATAGTATTTGTATCAATAACAGAAATCTAGTTATACGTTTCACTGATGATATTTCCGTAGGTATATTATGTATCAAAACTAACATAATCAGTTAGGTAATTTGGTATACTCAGGTATAGGTGCTGACCTTGAATATTCTAAGTAGCCTCAAAGCTCTTAAAACTGACAGCCCGAAAGATCCTCCTTTGACTTCCGACCAAACCACTTCGAATATCGAGCCCGATATGACCACGCAGTCGAACCGGTTGAACGAAGACTCGAAGTATATCCGCGGACCTAGCGCGTACATTTTTACCCACATCTCCATCATAAACAGACCGAGGAACACAAATTCGGCATAGTCTGTAAAGAAAAGACATTGATTTACAATGACGATGACATGAACTGTATGAAAATACACAGATATTCAATGAATATAACTTACATAAAAATGAGGTAAGCCAAGGAGGCTGGTTATAGTGCTCTACAGCGACGCATATCGTATTGAAGAGCACTAACACAATGACGAACCAGTAGAACCACTGGGTCTTCACTGTTTTCCGAATCCAGAAGCGAAAACTTCTTTCCGCTCGCCAAAAATTCGCGTGCTTCCCCGCTGTTCTCGATTTGCTCTTCAGAAAACCTAAAATCAACCAATCTTTTTAATTTATGCTAGCGTAGAAACTAATAAGAATTCTTCAATCGATCAACCACAATACAAATCTAAAGTAGTAAGGTGTTTTTAAGCTGTGCTTTGTTTGTTCAGTGTCATTACTGCTTGAGCTCTGTATTGTGGTGCAATGCAACGCAGAACTCTCGTTGCAAGATCGTCTGTTACTAAACATAAAAGGACCGTAGCGTACAGCGACTAGAATGGTATTCATTTCATGAGACAGCAAAGAGCTGTCAAACTGAAATTGATTTCCATTATTTGTTTCTTTTAGCGATAAGGGGTGGGTTCACATTCAACTATCACAACTAGCATATACAGCATTCTAACTCAGAAGTAGAGGATCATCTTAAACTGCTCTGTTTCGGTACAGTCCAAACTCCTCACCACCACCTGACTTGTTTGTGCATTATAATTCTTTGCAAGTCACGTAATAAGGTAACTTTAATACTAAACTTATAGGGATCCAAGCGTCAGGGAGGATATTGAGGGCCTAAGAACAGCTATGGACAAGAACTTGGTTACAAATTACATCTGTACACTTTTTACGAATCAGACTAAACAATATTTAAAAGTTTTTGTGGTGAAGTACATGATGTTTGAAATCATTAGCGTACAGGCGTCTGAATTGGGTAGGATCGGAGAAGGTATCTATTCCTAATTCTATAACTAGACTATTTTTGTCTACTTAGATGAAAAGGAATTCTCTACCAGAATCACGCTTGATCCCATACCTTGCTTTTTCTTTGGAACTGTAAACAACCAACACACAAATAGAGTACGAATACGAAATGGATAAGAATGAATCGACAGTATCATGCAGCAATCGAAAAACACATTTTCGTTTGCATCTACGACATTAGAAATTGAAAAATATTAACATCAGAAAATACTGATACAGAAATTATATAGCACAAAAAGAGCATGCGTACATAAAAATTGAATTGAATTGAAAGGACTAAGCACAAATAATACACGTATGAATAAATTGAATGGTTCTTCATTATACTGACCGTCGTCTCCACAGTCTTCATCCTGCTCTTCTTCTTCTGTATCTGTGCTTTTACTTTTCCCTAAGTTTTTTAACTTCTTTTTTGCTGCTGCTCTTCTTCTAGCTAAAAAATAAACATTTCTTCAGTGTTCAGTCCGTTCAGGAACTTATTTGACAAAAAATCTAGCGTCCTCTAGGCTCGCCTACTAATGATATCAAATATTTACAAAAATCGAGTTGGAGAGCCTAGTGGTACCAAAGATAACATTGGGAACACGCACTTTTCTTACCTTCTATTATGTGCATTTTTTCTTCTTCTGTTGTTCTTTCTTCTGCTAATATTACTTCTTCTGTAAAATTATGTTCTTTGTTAATAATCATGCGCTTTTGACCTTTATTTATTTATTGAGAATTTGTTACTTAGTTACAATGCAAACAGATCTGATTCTTTCAAAGTATTTTGATCTAATATGTTTGTTTTAAATAGGCATTTGCATCTATTATCCGAGATAGAAACCTGTATTTAGAATGTATTCTTTTTGGATTTTTACCGGCTTTTTGTGGATACCGGTCAAATCTGTTTAAACATGTGTAAATTAGTTTTTTTTACACTTACCAGCTTTACAAATCCACTCAACATAACCATTGAGTTCTTTCTCTAACTGCTGCTGTCTTCTTAATTTTAGAAATTCTTGTCTATTTTCTACTTTCTCTCTTTCTTTAGCGAATTCACTGCGAACACATTATAGCGGTACAAATACTGTTCATAGCTTTACTCTAAATAAACAAGGTATATTACTAGCTCTAATTTTGTGACTACATCATTTGGAATAGTCAATACTTATCACCGAGTCACTCAACAGTCATATTGTTTTGGTTTGGTAATAAACACATCCAATAGTAAAGAACTCGGCTTGAGTCTTTATTCAAATAACACTTCTAAAATACGAGCATACGAGTGTAAAATAAGTTTATGATGCAAAAAGGTTTAGGTACAATACATCTAGCATTGGACACATTTTGGCAGAACACTATCTTGTTGGATCAATAATATCGCATCAATGTTGTATTAAACAGTGTAGCGCAAATCACACAGAGCACCTGCTTCCGTAATCCAGCTTAGGTAGCCTGCGAAATCTTGATTGAATAGTCGTTCTGTCCTCTCTTTTAGGAACTGGGCTCTTTTCTCTACACGTCCTCTCTCGTTAGAAAACTCTCTAAATTACAAAATAAATCATCAGAGATGGGCGTTCAAAGTTTTAGAAAATACCAGTTCTTATACACCCAAAAAGTTCACAGTAAAAGCTTAAAATAGGACTGACTTACCCGCTAAGAACACCAAGAACTAAGTTGAGCATGAAGAATGAACCCAATACTATGAGAGGCACAAAATAGATCCAGTTGAACGCACTACCTAGCGCGTCATTCGTCTGGAAGAAAAAAAAGAGTTGATAAAATCTACAAGATGATTGAAGATTTCAACGGCAAATTGCTTAGTTGATCCATCATCTTTAAAATTTTAGATGGTTGGGGCGGTATAGTCTTGAAAAAGAAACGTATAAAACACATGGAAAATCTTTTTTTTTCCTGGACTATGTTTTTGCTACATGGTAACTTAGCTACAACATTCAGATAGGTGATGTTACAAAAGTGATACTCAATCTATCTCTTTGCGTTTCCGTGCAAAGCGAACTCGGGTAGGTTATCTATCATCATTTCACCCAGTGCTGGTAAGCTTCTCTGTGTCTGTGCTATTTCTTTTGGTCCAGTCCTAATCTCATAGAAATCTTGCTCTTAATATCAGTCACATCTTTTGTCGAGATGATACTTGAAACTTTAATTACATTTTAGTTGCTGTTCGTTCTGTAATAAAAACCTTGGGGTTATGAAAAAATATTAGAAACATACCCAATAGAGGATGGCGGTCCAACCCTCCATAGTGATGCACTGGAAGACGGTGAGCATGGCAAAGCCGATGTTATCGAAGGATGTGATCCCCCGATTCGGCCCTTCCCACTTCTCCAAGCACGTGCTGGTCGTGCTGTTACAAACGTTGGCCCCGAACGGCGCCACTGACTTGTCGTCTGCGTTGCACGGCGTTGGATTGTCATCTTCATTTAATATTTCACCTGGAGACAAAACATAGTATACCGTGAGGCCGGGTTCCCGCTACGCCGGACCTGCAAATCTGCCGGGTCGGTAAAACTGCCGGAAGGGCTAGTGGCTGTACAATTTATATAGAGCTATTTACATTATCCCGGATCCGGCATTATTGCCGGCAAAAATTCTACTAAAATTTAACTATTCCGGTATTCCGGCGTGTAGATATTTATCATTTTGCTAATATTTTAAATGTCAAAATTTAGATGTTTGCAACTACTGGTCTGATTCGGATAAAACTTGGAATATATATTCATAACTTTGATTAACACAGTAGCACACAGGCTATTTTTGACCCAGAAAATCAACAGGATCAAACGGGACGCGGAAGAAGTCGCGGGCGAAAGATAGTCATCCATATTCCGACTTCATCCACTGCTGGATGAAGGCCTTCTTTAGATTGCCCCATATATCACGATTCTATGATATTCTGATGTATGTGTGATATTTGCAACGTTGAAAATATAAATTAAATTAATATCCTATATCATTCCACTGCTGGTCAAAGTTCTATCCTAAAAACTTTCTCTTTCTTGAGCTTCTCCCCACCATCTCCCGTCAAAGCCAGATAGTACTACGCTCTGTTTATACTATGGCAAAACACCTCGTTCTTATCTCAATTACGACTATTTTAACATTTCTATACTATGCTGAAAATATAGAATATTTAAAAGAATAGACTAGATAGTAATTGTCTGCAAGATCACGTTTTAAAAGTGAATTGGATTGTCCGCAAGACCACGCGTATAACGCTTCCAATTTATACTGTGTTCGTATTCAAATTAATCAATCTAACCAGGTGTGCCCTAGCAACAAAATGTATTATACAAATCGTATATACACAAAACATTAGCTGTTAAATTCCATAGCCTAAGCACATTCCTAAGCACGCTACGGGGCAGTTTCGATATAAACCTGCAACTTCAGTAAACTTTCGTATTCGTAAATAGGTCACTTACATTTCTACTTGTAGTACCAACTTCGGAATTGTCCTGATAGCGAACATTATATCAAATCGAAATTGCTAGACTTTGCAAGATAATTTTAATGATTCGTGACCTTTATTTTCACTACTTGTATCAAAATATACAACTTTGGTAGTATATTACTGAGTTTTCTACAATTTAAAGATCCACTTTTATCATTGATATCTCTTATCAAATTGATTGTGTGATATACGAATGTATACAAATGTCTCATGCAGGAATGTTTTTAAACTTTTGTCTTTGTCTCAAAGTTACGATGAGTTCTTTGTCGCGATCGTCTGTTTTCATAAAAATACAAAATAATGATAGAAAATACTCACTTATATCTTCTAAATTATAACAAGTCTTATGTAACGCCCCCGAATAGAACTCGAGGCCGATAATGGCGAAGATGACTATAGCGAAAAGCACCAAAAGACCGATCTGTAGCAACGGGGCCATCGCCTTGATTATCGACTTCAACACAACTTGTAGACCTACACGGAAAAATCACACTTATTACACAAATCAACAGTTCAAATTACAGCAGCATCAGAATCAAACAAATAAAAGTTCAAAGTAAGTTTTGGAAAGTTAAAAATAAAAGGACAAGTTGCCAATGATATGAGCTTAAGAGATTTTAGGTTTTACGATGAATCAAAAGTTGATTTAAAAACTCTTAAGTTTAAATAATTTCAAAAATATTAATCTGACTGATTTATTTGTTCTGTTAAATTTAAGAGAATTACAGAAGAAACAAATTGTTATTTTTTATTATCATAATGAATTAATATAATTTAAAACACGATACTTTAGTACAAACTAAATGCAATAGTACCTATCTAAATAAGAAGGAAGTAAATTACCTATTACTTTAGGTTTATCAATGAAACATGAAAGAAATAAGTACAGAAAATAAACGTGCAGATAAAATGATGATACCGTTGCATATTTTTCCACATCACAAGAAAGCAAATGACTAGAGTCCTTTTCATGACAGAAGTCCCGCGGAAATTTCCGGAACTAAACTTTAAAACTAAATTTTAAATTAGTTGTCAGGTGCTGTTAATGTGTTCGGATGCTAGTGCGTTTTTATTTGGTTTCTGTGATCAAAGTCTTGTTTTCAATGCCTAAAGTTGTTAAAAGTGCTGCCCGAGAAATAATACTTAAGATCGACTACAGCGCCGCGTCTGCGGGACTTCTTTCATGGAAAGGACTCTAAATTGCTGAGAGGGATTTTTTTTTCTTTTTTGCTCCTCTCGGAGCAGGCTATAGTTTTAAAACCATACCGCCTAGTGTAACGTTATGTTTTTTTAGTTTGTATGCGTAAATTTGGCGTAAGTGTTAAGTCAAGTCAAGTCTTCGTCAAGTCGGCTGTCGTTTGTTTTTAAGAGAAAATGGTGGATTTTCCCTCCAAAATCAGAATCGAATTTTCACATTCAGAAAAACCACTTTACACACATTTATTCCAATGGCTCATACTTTGTGTTACGACCAAAGCATTATTGGTTAAAATTTCACCAAAATTAAACAACAATACTCACAATAACACAAGAAAAACCACTAAAATAAGAATGCTGTGTTGTTTCAAAAAATGTCAAAATTCGAATCCTTGCTGAGAGGGAAAGATGAAAAAAAAACGATTTCGCGGGTTTTTTGTTGACGGCCAGTGTTACAGTGTAAATAAAAAGGTTTTAGTTACCAGAAAAGTTTGTGCAAGAAGTTTGATCTACACTTTGTTTATTTTGATTGTGGTCTTTTTAGAGCCTAAATAATCTGGTTAAAGCCAAGAAACGATATACATTCTTTTGTCTAAGGATTGTGTGGCCATAAAAATGATTTTATTGGTAAATATGCAACGGTATTGTCTAGTGACACTATAATTTACTAACTAAAAATTTTCTAGAACTCACTAGGAACGCCCGAAACTAATTTAAGGGGCCTCAGCACCCTAATGGCACGCAAGGTCCTGAAGTCGACGTCGGGCGCGACCGGCAGCTGCGTGATGATACTGCCAAACACATATCACTCGATACTATAGCTTGAACTAGCAACTAGCTTAGAAACAACTACGTAGGACTGTGCTATTCGATCATCAAATATTTTACATTCTAACCGGCCAGTGTTTATGATTCGAAGTTTAAAAAATTCTAAACAGTTTTTGTGTAAGAAGGTTGGTTTTGTGATTCGATAGAGCATAGTCCTGAGAATGTTATTCAAATATCAATAAGCTACAATCTAAATCACATCATTATTTTAACTAATCATATTAATTAATACACATTTTAATCTAATATACCAGTTATTCACACCTATAGTCTTCATTAGCTAAGTTCTTACTTATTAGCTTTCGTATTTGAAGTACCTACATGTAACATAAAAATAAATGTTAACTATTATGCAAAAACGTAGCCGTCAAAAATACATTAAACATTTTCCATAATCACATTAAGTCACACACATTTTTAGTTTTACAAAAAAATCTATTCAAAAAATCGAGATACGATGCTACATTGTTGTTACTAAATGAAAGATTTAAAAATTCTATTGTTCGATTCTAGCGTTATTTTAGCTACTGTTTAAAAAAGTTTAAAATTGGAAAACATCTAGCGAGAACGTTCTATTACAAATAAGGTTAGGTATTATGTGAACTTTTCGCCTATTAATGTGAATTACTTGGTATCCGCGAGACGAGCTTGAGCGGTCGGAGCACTCTGAATGAGCGCAGCATCCGCAGGTCAAAGTCCACGTTGGATTCGGCGAATATCGTCATCGACCTAGTTTTTGTTAGCGCATAATCAATATGGCACTTTCATCACCACAATTTTTATTACAGTACCTCCACCATGTGTTTTTAGTTATAATATTTTAAACTTTGGGTCAAACTTTTAGCAAGTCGCCGCTTAAAATTATCGCGTGTTTCTCTATTTTAAGTAACGGAGATCTTTAATTTTATTATTAAAGATCTCCGTTACTATGATTTCAGTAAACTCCTGGTAGAGGCACAGATATCCTAAAAACGATCTACTAGCATTATTACTAGCCTAATTAAATTTGTTTGTGTCGAAACCTCGCAGGCTGTCTCTTAAATAAGTCCAATTGTTATCAAAACTACATAAAATAAAATAAACATAGAAACAGCCATTTCAAATACAGTTGTGTCAAAAATAAAAACGGTTAATAAACTAGTACGAAATCAATTTATTTTCTAAATAAACGGATAGAATTACAAAGAAATACAACTCTTAGTTTAGTTGAAATACCACTTCGGCACTTGAGGCCCGTATGCTGATTCACGGTCAAGCACTGATCCGGACTCGAGCATAGATTTTTCTATGAAAATCTCTACTCAAATCTATGCGTAAGCACAGATCATATAATAGGTACTGAGTAATGATTTTCGGCCATACAGGCCTAAGACTCACAAATACAAAATATAAAAGTTCTTACTATCTCGCTAGTCGAGGAGAATTGGGTGATGATGATGGCTATGAATGATAATGAATTCTAAAACATTATAATTTACATCCTATCCGTTTATTTTGAATGTTACGTTGTATCACTAAACTATACTACAATAATAAATGTACTAAAATAAAACTTACCCAGTTACTACTACGAAAAAATCCATGATGTTCCAAACGTTTCTAAGATACGATCCCTTGTGTAAAACCAAACCTAATGCTAAAATTTTTAACGACGCTTCTACACAAAATATTCCTAAAAAGTATGTCTCGGTCTTTTCCTGAAACAACAGAAAAACATGAATTAGCAATCAGTCATACATTTTAACAAACTGATAGAGCTGTCAAATTAGGTTACTTTACAAAAATGCAACAAGAGTATCGATACCTCTACAGATATACGCGCTGGTCTATTCTAACTTTTGTCTACATCATGTTAATGTCATCATCATTTCCTTGCCCTTATCCCACGCTTGGTGGGTTCCGCACAACATGTTTTCTTCTTCCACTCACTCCTATCATTTGTCAACTCTGTATCTACTCACATTCTTATCCTCTTTCACACAATCTAACCACTTCTTATTCCGTCTTCCTACTTGCATACCCAGCCTCTCTCATAACTCTCTTCGTTACCTTTCATGCCTCCTCATTACGTGTCCATACCCATGCTAATCTACCACTCCTCATCTTTTCAATAACAGGCGCCACTTTCACACTTCTCCTGATCATATTAACGTCATGCTAGTAAATAATTATTTTTTTTACCAAATTCTGTGCTAAGATGGTCTTATCGCCGTTGGGCAAATGCTCCTCCAGCGCCAGCACCACGCAGTTGGCGATGATGGTAAGCAGCACCGCGTACTCGAAGGGCGGCCACTCAATAATGAACTTTGTATACCTGGAATTAGATAACAATTTCGATTGAGTAAGGTAATCTCATGACCTGCTTTTCATTGGTTTATTAGTTTTCTTTACTCCTTCTCTCATAACATCCTTCTCTCTGATAACATGACTGTTTCGTTTGCCCACCAGTACCTCTATCACGAACAAATCTGTCAGTCGCCGCGTTAACTTATTCGAGTTATATTACGCGTATAACCACTGAATAAAGTTATACAACGGTTATAGATAAGCAAGTTAAGTGTTATAACTCAAACAAATCCGTTGTTTCGTCTCATGTTTTGTGTATACTGAAAAACGAATATTAATAGATTAATTTGACAGGCGTCATGGCTCAGTCGGTAGTTGCTCTGCCTTCCGTGCTGTGGGTCGTGGGTTCGATCCCCACCAAGAACAAACATTTGTGTGTGGCAATCATAGATGTTTGTTCTACGTCTGGGTGTTACTATGTATTATAAGTATGTATTTACAAAAAAAAATGTATATATAACTATTATATCAGCAATCTAGTTCCCATAGTACAAGCTCTGCTTAGTTTGGGACTAGAGGGCGTTGTTTGTAATGTCCAAGGATATTTATTATTTATTTATAGTACTTATAGAAAGGTTCAATTTCGGGGGTGAAAGTACCCAACAATTTTTTATACTTCCCGACATTTTTGGGGTAGTCTTATGACACTCGGTATGCTGTCATTCAAAATGAGTTAAGTACTTCATATAGTAGTTATTTTATCAAGTGAATTTGTAAATACTGACTGATAAATAAAGCACCTACTTACGTAATCGGCCACTTCAAGCGATGTACGTCAGCTGGGGTCTATACGTAGATAGATATAGTATGAGTGTTGATATAGGCTGCTAAACAAACCGGGCGGATGGCGCAGCCTAGCGAAAGCTCACTCGGTCGTGTATGTAAAATATTTACGTGCTGAATGACTGACATCCAATGACCTTAAATTACGAGCGTAATCATTGCACGGAAGAATAGGTATATGTAGACATTACATACAACGGATTCTAGTCCCAAACTAAGCAAAGCTTCTACGAGAACTAGATTGCTGATAGAATACTTATATACATCTTTGGTAAACACACACCGTAGTAACATCCAGATATATACACACACGAATATTTGTTCTTTCAATAAACTAGTGATTACCTACTAAAACTCAACATCTAACAGCGACCACACACGTACAAATAACTGATCAATCCTGATCAAATATGTCTGTCAATATATGGCTCATTCCAGTTTTCCCCTGCGTGGGGAATTTCTGGAACTTTTGTCCAATAATCCCCTTAGCGATCCCTGCAACTGCCGGCAGGGGAAAATTGAAAAAAAAAATCCAAAAATCCCCTCAGGGGTTAATGCAGCCTAAAAAATGCGAAAAGAACTAAACCATGGGATGACCGCAAGGGTCAACTTAGTAAACTATCTCTAAAGTCTATCGTGCCTATACTAATTGTAGGTACTAATATATTGTGGCTATTTCGATCTTGTACATACAACGAGCGTCTACGAGTTGCTGCGAGAGTTGACATGATGGCTACACGAGTCTGCGACGAGCGTCAAGTAACCTGAAGTTGAGTTTTGTTTTCTCGAACAAAATGCATATCGAGAAGCGACTTGCGATATATTTTGTATGAAAACCCGATATGCGCCTCTAGCGGGAGATTTGCTAAATATTTTTCTCCCTACAAAAACTGCGATTTTCTCGATTCTCGCTTGTCGCAAATGAACATAACAAAACTCAGACTACGGGTTCAAATAGCTACCAAGAGTCGAGATCGCAACGACCTTCGTAGCTCGTAGCTCTCATACAACTCGAAGCTTACGCGGTACCTACAAACTGTAGACTTTAGTTAGCTTTGTACTTTATTGGGTACATAGGTAAAAAATGATTGAATTAAAACAACTAAGAATAGAAAAATTCTAATTTACTGTCGGCGTATATTTTTACATAAATATTTGTATTTAAAATCGCGACAAACTCGTTTAAACTGTTATTTGTATGTAGTGAAGTATCTGCCTTACATAAACTGTGCGTGTATCAGCGAAGCCAGTAAATTACCATCTACTTTGTAACCACGCGTAACACAATGACGTATTAATTATTCTTCTCTCCAGTGGCATTCTGCACTGGATTATATCATTATAGGGGTTTATCTCACTCTCCACTTGTTTAATAAATATAGTGCACCATTGTTTGCATTGTTTTCTTGCATTAATATGTATTGTTCGTGGAAGCTTTATTATTTGTCAAACATTGGTGGCGATTCCTTTTCTACAATAAACTAACTAAAATTACGTAAAAATACATATTGGTACCAATTCTCTTGTTGCATTTTTCTTAGCTAACCTAATTTGACAACTCTAAAATTATAGCTGTCTTTGTCGTTTCAGTTCATGAGATAGGGATAGCCACAATTTTAGTGCTGTCAAATTACGTTATTTTAAGAAAATTAAACAGCAGAATCGAGAACATTGTCTTACGTCAAATTAATCGACTTCAGTTTTGGTGCCGACTTATTTAACGTTGTTTGATTATTTTAGGAAAGTCATTTATGAGTGTTTATATGCAAATTTTAACTTTAGTATAAGCATTTTAAGAACTCTTTTTAGTTAGTGCAAAGAACAGAATCGACAGCAGCTTACTCTAATTCGTTACAAAGAATTTATTTTTATGATAAAAAAAAATACCCTAGAATTATTTTTCTTTGACTTGTGTATTATAATGCACGATACGGTACTGTACCTACATTTAGAAACCCTTTCATATTTTTTTATTCGTGTTAACACGAGCTTAAACGGTGAAGGAAAACATCGTGAGGAAACCCGCGGCTTAGTCAGCTTCGCACGTATTGACCTTGTCTATCCTGTGGATATGGCTGACTAGGCTGAGAGGATGGTATATGTGCTGGACAAGACTACTCCATCTAAACATTGTCCCAGGCACTACAGTGTCCCGTTAAGTGTAGGCATAGGTTGTCTCCTGACGCTGTATAAATCATCTTCAATAAATGTAACGGCCTATTTTTTCATTCCTTCATTTGTCTAGTGATCTATTATGATTCTACTATTAAATATGTGATCTATTCGTACTATCATGTTGCATTAACTTCCTTACGTTACTCATCTTAGTAACATTCTGCAATCGATCATCGTTCGATTATAACACCTATTACGCTAGTATCGATATTAATTGGTGATCGATCTAAGATAATGCATCTATCAAAGGCTTCATTACTATGTTAAGTGTATTACGTACAAACAGGATTAGTAAAACACTGCATCAAAACTATGGTAGGTACTTGGTAATTTTATTCGAATTATGTGACATGATATTAGGAAGTCAAGTGGTTGAAAAGAAGCTTTTTCTGGAGGTTGGTTAAAATACATAATGCTATGAGATTGATTGAAAATCATTTAGAAGGTATACATATTTTATTCGAAGGTAGAAAAGTACATCAAGTATTTTTGAAACTACGAAAGACATGGGGCAAAATTGTATTGAGTCCAAATTTGGCTATTATTTACATTTTAGATGATTAACCTTTACTTATTTGTACAATGCAGTTTAAAAACAGAAAACACTAGTAATTAGACATTCCACTTCGACAAATACTGTGTTTCTAAGGTTGACTATCGTGTTTACAGTGATAACGTCAAAAATAATCATTTTATTTTGTGATTGGCATTGCAAAATATATTGTGATAAAACTAACGAATACTTTATAACAAAAAACCTGTGCGTGCAGTCCCTACGCGCGGGAGAAGTTATACTTCGAGTGCCACGCATTCACTCTCGCTCTGTGTTTAATGTGAAATTAATTTAGTATTTATTTTTATGTACTTAACCAATATGCAGTACTAAATTTTCAATTCAAAATAAAAAGTAAAAAGTTGCATGAACACTGCCATCTATTATATTTTGATTGTAGCGTATTAGTCTCTTTCTATTCCCCCCGCTGTCAGTTGGAAGTCGTTTATCTTCAAAAACACGGGCGGTCAAATGCTGAATTGCTGAACACTGCCATCTATATTTGATTGTTGCATTTGTAGCGTATTTGCCTCTGTCTCTTTCTATTCGGGGGGAAAAGAAAGAGACAGCGACTAGGTCATCCCGTAACGCAACGTTGTTGGAAGTCACATTAGAAGTATAACTTCAAAAATAAAATTAATCTCAATATTAAATGTACGTTAGTACCTCAAATGCCAACTTCTTTTTGTGTAAATTATTTACACGGTAACAAACTCAATTGCATTAACAAAATCAGGTGCAAAATAGCAACACGCTCGTCCCCTGCCAAAACTCGACTTCGATTCTCCGGTACCTAAACTCAAGCATGGGGTTCCATCCAGAACAAAGAAAATATAGTATTACATATAAAAATATACATACTATATGTATATTAAAATATATATACTAGTATAGTATTATATAATCTGTGACTCAAGTAAAAGCTATTTGCCGTTTGTTGCAGGAGCAGTGACATATTTCACTTGTTTTTCGACCCAAGCGCCCGACGAAGTTTCCACTACCCGTAACGCTGAGTTTCTCGCGCAATAAAGTCGCTATAGCGAGTCCAAATAATGATATAGTTACATCATAGCAATATGTATTTGTATTATGTGAAATGATACATATAGTTATATTTGTTTATGGTAGCAACACCATAATACTTTAGCAGTTCTTTCAAAGTTAAAATAGACTTCTAAACTTACATCTAAGAATAATTTTACCGTTTCGAATCCAAAAAATACCAGCGTTGAGTCGGGCGCGCAAGAGTAATTTTATTATTAATAATAACAATAATTTATGTAAGTACTTGATGTCCACCTGATGGTAAGCGGTCACCGTCGCCTAGAAACACCGACAGCACTGGGAGCACTATCGGTGCTTAGAGTAAGATACTGATAAAATACACTACTGTATTTTATTACCAAAACAAAAATGTCTATTTAACGAAGTTTGTCGTAACCAAAATGCACATCATTGATGGTCACACTAATGCCGTACGCACTCCATTCATAAGGTCAGGACGCCCCGCCTTATAGCACACGTCATATCTTGTGGTCTCTTTCACACACGAGCGGCGCATAGGCAAGATGAACTGGAGGTTCGCGGTGTGATGAGCTTTAACCAAATTAATGTCATTACTTTGGGATAATCCACTTTTTTAGTTTTAACTACGTATAATATAATCCATTTTTTATTAGCATATGCAAAATTGGCACAAACTATTGGTGGCGTTTTCGTTGTTACAGTTTAGTGAGAGGTAAACAACAGAATCGATACCGTCATGTATGGCTTCTAAAACCATAAAATCCGAGCTTTTCGGTACAAACCTCCCTATTTCAACTAAATATCGGTAAATACTGCTGCATTTGGCTAATAATATTCTCCTGACCCGTCCTACATACATAATTTAAACCTTCCATTACGAAGTACTTCGTGACGACACGAAAATATTTCAATTGCGGATTTGCCAAACCCTCGCAGGTGTATTCAAAGCTTTATCTCGTAAATTCGCTGGTATAACGATTACTTTAGATCTTTTTGGGCTTGAACATGTAAATATATACAAGGATGTGTTTCGGTTTTCTCCTATTTTAATTATAAATTGGAAAACTAACCTAGAATCCTAGATTAACTCCTGGACTGTCTCGATACAGTTTGGATCGTCCCAGAGTGACCGCGATCACCACTTAACCCATAGCAAACCAGAGGCAACCTTTTGGTTCACCATTCTCTTACCAAAATTTATATCTTTACTAACTTTTATGCCCGGCTGGTAAAAGCATTGTTTTTAATAAGCTACGACTGAGTTGTAAGTAAAATTAGTCTTTAAAATTTATCCACGTATCTGCACTGAGTCGAGTAAGATGTAGGTTAGTTAGGCACAGCACAGATAGATAAAGACCCATGCGCAGAAGTTTCACTGCGACACAGCTAGACCGATGTTCGCATAAATTCGAGACGCACAAGCAACATAGGACCTTAACCTCAGCGTGTAACAACTCAATTTAGTCTGGCAAATAGCGAGTTACAGCGGATATTCAGGCATTTGATTTCTAAATCGCTCGTGTCTGAGTTATATTGAATCCAAACTCATCGTGATAAAGTTCATTTTGTATTGAGAGCTGATGCTGAAGGGACATAGATCTGGCTGGGGTGTTTGTTTACAAAATGCATAAGGAGGCAAATAAGGTGCGCGTTTAATATTTATAAGAAGGCAATAGTCGGGCTTCCGTGCAAATGACTCAGTCCGCAAACTGAGGAGGTTTCTGTCTTTGGACACGAAATTTTTTATTGAGGTAGTAGACTGCAATCACAGCCTCATTTTGCTTCAATATGCCATACTCACCTGCCTGTATAGTAGGTATTTACAAAAAAATGTTTATAAATATTCTATCAGCAATCTAGTTCAACATAGTACAAGCTTTGCTTAGTTTGGGACTAGGGGGCATTGTGTAAAATGACCATAAATATTTATTTATTTATTTAGTTCTGCTATTAGGATACATAGTAGGCGTACGTACTTGAAACTTATTAAAAAATGCACATTTAAAATAAGTAACCAAGCTTCTAACTGAAACGTGTGTTCGTGTCCAGAGCTAAAACTGTCTGGCTTGTTTCCATGTTGATTTGCGCATTTTGAGGCAATGTCGGTTTTCTAGCTTGGCTAGGTTAGTGGTCTGAGGTTCTTTGTTTTTCTGTTTGTATTACTGGGGGGCAATTCTCGCCTGATAGACATAAAGTCTAATTCGACATTATCTCTAAAAATGACATTTTTGTCGTGAGAAAACTGAAACCGGTATTCTCGCATTTCTAAACTAGACATTTGTCTATACTTTTGTACACGACATTGTCGTTTGCAAGTCGACCGGTAAACATCAATCGACATTACGTTCTTTGACAGACATTTTGTTTATTTTTATTGCAGTTCGTGGTTTTGTGTTTTGTTAGAACAGAAAATGGATGAATTCATTCAAGCGTATGTTAGCGACGTGTTGGAAGAAGCTATCATCGCCGCTAGCTCATCACGACGACAAGCTTCGTGGCGAGTGGATCCTTTCCTAGAAACGGATCAAATATTTCAAAAAAACTTCCGTCTCATCAAATCTTTGGTCCAAATGATGGAAAAATTTGAATTTAATTGAAGTTTTTAGAAAATATAAAGTAAACAAATAAACAAAATCAGCCACATTACTGTCAATCACTTCTCAAACTGTCACACAATATGTCAGTTTTTAATAGTTTTTAATTGCGTTCCACCCACAGAGTAATAAACTTTACCTTTTCAATAGAGATTTTCAAATGTCTATAGTAGAATGTCGAATAGGCGCGAGAATAGATCATTTCCATTTTAGCGACATTTTTGATAGATTTTTTACCAAGTGACATTATGTCGTCATAGAGATAATGTCTATTTTGTGAGAATCGGCCCCCTGGTCCTTTTCTGATCATCACACTAACTTGCAGTTTCAAAAAAGGCATTTCTAGATTATCGGCTAGTCTAGTTTGGCGAAAAAATTACGCTGTACCTAATAATAGGCCTTTACATCTATTCAAGGTGATTTATACAGCGTCAGGAGGCAACCTGTGCCTACACTTAACGGGACACTGTAGTGCCTGGGACAATGTTTAGATGGAGTAGGCTTGCTCAGCACCTGTACCATCCTCTCAGCCTAGTCAGCCATATCCACAGGAAAGACAAGGTCAATACGTGCGGAACTGACTAGGCCGCGGGTTTCCTCGCGATGTTTTCCTTCACCGTTAGGCTCGTGTTAATGCGCATATAAATTTTCCTAACGAAAAATCCGTTGATGCACGGATTCGAACCCACGACCTTCGGATAGACGCTGTACCTACGTATAGGTAATTGTTAGATTTTTTTATTTTTTACTTTGTTTATTTTATTCTGATTGTAATCCAAAACACCCGTACCGTACCTAGCTTAGTCACCTTACCTATGTAAAACTCGTAATATTTTTACATAATCTATGAATATTTTGATCTTTCAAGAAAAAGTATGAATCTGTTAGGCCAATAATTACATTAAGATTTTTTTCTTTTGAAATCTAGAATTTTTCGTAAAGTCGAGGCTCGCCTCCGCAGAGAACTATAATTCAACTAAGCTTCAGCAACTAACTAGCAGTTTCAACAAAATACAATCTACCTACGTTTTTTCTTTGAACTCATTTTCCTCGCTACAATAAAGGTAGGTATTACATTTTAATTTCTAAGCAGATGTTAGACGGTGGGAGTGGACTTGTAATGTGACCATGTGCTTATACAATAACCTCAATTGCGTTTCAAGGGTTAGAATAATTTACTCGGGAGTTCAACTATAAAGCTAGTTTGGAGTTAGTATTTTTTATTTTCATACAATTAACCATTCAAAAATACATAGTAGACGTTTGTGGCTGAAGTCAACGAAAAATGTTTATTGTGTCAAAGCCCCAGCTAAAAACTTATCAAATTATAATATATTTTCTAAATTTTGTTATACCCGAGTTATAGTATTATATGATCTGTACCCGAGTGTAACTCTGTTATAAATACCCCGAAGTCGTCATCCAAAATATTTCTACAATATTGGATAAAATCCTAATTTCGAACGAACGTTCAACCCTGTTTGTCAGCTCGTATAGACTTTGCAGACATCTTGGTATCTAAAAGCTTGAATTCTGAAGAAAGCTTTAGTGCATTCAACTCGTGAAAATCAAATAAACACATTTGTAAATTCACATCCGAATATAGTTCTCATCGGAAAATATAAACAGTCAGCTGAGCCCTGAACCCATAGTCTCAGTTTTATTTTGTTGAATCGCGAAGTGATTCGCCATTTTTGTTTAGTGAAAATATCCGGGCAGATTCTGTTCAAATAGGAAGATGTCGAGTCAGTCGAGCAGGCGAAACAAAAACTATTTTTAGCCATACAATTGCAAATCAACAAAATAAAACTTAAGACTTACGGATTCTGGAGTATCCGTATTGCGCGTCGCTCATGTTGTCGCCCCGGGGCGTTCAAGGTCGGTCCAAAAACCGGTTTGCGTTCTTTGACGGGTTAAGAGCATTTGAACCATGCAAAGTCGAGTTAGATCATAATCCATTGGTCAGACTCACCTCCGAATATAGTTCTCGTCGGAAAATATAAAAAGTGAGCTGGGCCCAGGAGTAGCGGGCTGTTGCGCGCCGCCCATGGTATCAGCTGGCGCCGCGCGAGCCTGCGCGCCCGCCGCCTCCTGCGCTGCCGCCAACCTGGAATACGAGACAAAATACATTTTAACAAACAAACGATTTGAAGAGAGTGCTGTGCCCTTGAGATAAATTTTATGCAGCAAGTGTTGTGGGAACCATGTATACAGATATCACCTATATATCTACATAGCTGATGGGCAAACCAACTTCATGTGTAACGTACAAAATGCTCACAATTTTTCGTTTTGGGGCTTTCCTAGTTCCTACTTATTATATACAGCGTCTAGCCCAGTATGTAAAAAGTTACTTCTTAAAACTAAGTAATTTAAAAGACCAAATTGTAACACTTATCTAGGCAAATATAGAGACTATCTTGTATTTTGGTTTCGGATAAATATTCATCACTGTTGAAAATTTACGCATTTTACGCATTGGTAGGTATAGGTAATTACTTATTATAGAAAATACAATTTGAAACGAACAAACGTAGGATGTTGAATTGAAAGGATGGATGTGTAGCGTGTCATAAACACATTAAACTTGCTGCTTGCGAGAAGGCTTAGCAGTTAATATCATTAGCTCTTATGTCTATGCTAAATATGCTAAATTGTTCCACAATTTCATAAAAATTTAGATTAAAAATATACCACACAAAGACAATATTTATGTGTTGAACAATTTAATCGTGGTTCGTCTTTCTTTTGGCAAATCGGAACCATCTAGGGTCTATGGAATGATCGCTGATCTTTTTAGAAACCAGCCAGCCAAAGACAAATGCGTGTGGGACTGCCGTGCCATCAACTGAAATTCAAGGACATGGTTTTTCTTAGAAGTCATCGCTAAACATCAGATCAGCCATCTACTTGCTCCATTTACTGAGTAGGTATGAGATATTCTGTGGTATGACTTGGTGGTCAACTCTGCCAGGCTGTCTTAAGACCTCCGACGCCACGAGCTCTTCAAACGCTGATTGTTTCTTGCCTGTTCTAAAAGCCTGTCTTATGGCCTCCGTCGTGGCTTAGTGACTGCTAGAGCCGGGATGAACAGTTTAACGTGCCCTCCGAATCCAATGTCAGTAAGACAACTTTTAAAATTTAACTAGATTACTTTGATGACGTCCTTGAGACACCCCGATTTCTCTTTCTCCGTCGTTTAACTTCACCCCAGATCATATAGCTATGTGTTGCGGTCATGATTTAAATGCTCATATCATTTAGTATCATCTAAAAAAGTCTGCATGGATTCACGATACCCAAATGGGGGAACGATTAAGGCGGAGGCAGAAGGTATCTCAACGTTTACATTAGTTACCTACACACTTGCACAATAGTACCACTAGCTGGTACGAGGACGCATAGAGGCATGCAGAATGTAGGTCAATGCCTCTCACCACGTGACTAGTTTTAAAGCAAAGGCCACAAAGCAGTGCATTCGATTAGTAAATTCTTTGACGCGAGGTTCATACGTTTTTTTTTTACGATATTTGGACAGAGATTCGAGACATTAATATACCCTCTAATGCTTTCGTTTTACGAATTACATCAAAATTTTAAAGAAAGAATTATAACATTTTTGGTGAGAACCAATCTAGGTTTAAATAATACAGAAACTTTAATACTATTTTCTTCCAGATAAATGCAATCTCGAGATGCAAAGATCGTTGCCCTATTTTTCTATGCTATCAATTCTACAATGAGAATACACTCGTGTGTTTATTGTGCACTGGTGCTTCGCATACAAATGATAGTGTGATGAAGTACATACAGTTGCTAGAAAAAGTGGCTTTACGAATGAAAACTCCAATCAAGTTTAACATGAGTGGATTCACAGACTCCGACTTTGCACTTGCATTTTTGTATGACAAACTGAATAATTAGGCAATATTCGTAAAGCATTGGTACATAGCGAAATGTAATTTAGTCGCATTCTCCCATCGACTGAACATTTCTTAAGTTTTTTTGTTTAAATTTGAACCGTAAAGACCAGGGTGCAAACTGGATATCAATGTATAGGATTTCAAAATTTATTTTTATGATTTGCATAACAATAGTAGGCACAAATAGTAGGCAAAAATAAAACCTTCAAATAACCATAATAATTTCAATAGCTGGCAGGTACGGATAATTTTATGAGCACACATTTTTTGGCATCTTGTAATCTTTTAACACAAGGCAAGATACGTTATTTTAAGGCGTATGTAGACGGCAGACAACCCTCTCGCTCGCACATTTCAACATTTTTGAAGATATAATATAACTAAATGGAATTATGTGAAATTGTAGAGCTTCAGGGTTGAGAGAATAACAATGCAAAGGTTCAGTAAAAAATATCACATTGATCCAAAAAAGATTTCCGACCAAAAAACTTATACCAATGTGATAAATTAAAGTGCACATTTTTTGGTTAGAAAACTTGTTTGGAGATTCAAAGATTCTTTCGACCTTGAAGCTCTGCAATTTCACATAATTACATTTAGTTATATTATATCTACAAAAATGTTGAAATGTGCGAGCGAAAGGGTTGTCTGCCTTTTACATACGCCTTAACTAGGTACATTTTATTAGAAAAATTAGGTTTGTGCGATCAATTATGTCAGTATTGATAATTCAGCGATGCGGGAGTGTCTCAATCGGTGACACAATGTAACTGACCCCTAAACCTTTGGATCTAGGTCAGCGGACCACATACCGGGAATAACATAGACGAACTCATTTCGAGATATCTTAGGTATTATAATTAAGCTGAGGAAAGCAGGGGGTGGCTCAGGAGCTTGCAAGGCAAGCTCACCCTACTTAACTCTTCAAGGGAAGTAGGGTCCGTAGGTCTTAGGAGAGAGTAGCGCAACAGTCGCCGATCCCTAAGGCAAGCCCATCGGTTACCTTCACGTGGTGCTCCTGTTATTGGTCTAGTTCCCTCAGAAATAGACGTAACCAAAACCGACTGGACGCATATTTCCGAAATACCGAGGTCAGTTTCGGGAAGTTCATCATCGTGCGTGCTGAATAGCATGACTGGTGGATAGTGTGACCTCCCGCGTGTTTGTGCCGTGCGTGGAGACCCGTACGGGGGGATGAAGGAGTCCTGGTGGTTGAGGATGTAGCAGGCCGGCGGTAGTTGCAGGCTACATTCAACACGCCTCTTTGGTCCGGATTTCTCCTCAAACGGGAGGTTGTAGATTAGCCGTCTACAATCAATCGGCTGTGGTGTCCCGTCTGAGGGCCGCTAGGCGAGGGCCCCTAACTGGAGGAGGGCAGGCGGCGAGGCGCGGGACCCGGGGGTTAGTGACCTCCGGGCACCCTCGCAACGTGCAGTCTCGTCTATCTAACAGGGTGTGGGTCCTATATCTTTGAGGTAACTCTGGCGTTTGCGCACTGAGTGCGTGACGTCCCCGACTGAGGACTCCATGGCGGGTGGAGAGTCTCATTGATGAAATTTTACAAACCACAGTAATGGCTTCACAAAGAAATCACTACCAAACCAAGGCTGCACTAGCGCCAACCTGTGACCATACAGCGTCCTCGGACGCAATGGCCCCCACCACTGCAAAGGCTGCGCCTTCGGGCGCGCCAACTACGGCTGCGCTCTCGAGCGCGCCAACCACGGCTGCACCCTTGGGCGCGCCAACTGTGGCTGCGCCCTCGGGTGCGCCGGTCACTAAGAACCCGACTTTGCCAGCGAATGCACCAATTCGTCGCAAAGCTGCGTCTCTGACAACGCCAAGTGTGAAGACGGCTGCGTCCACGGGCCCCGTGCCCACGAACGCGCCACTTCGGCACAAAGCCGCGTCTCTGACAAAGCCTAGCGCGAACATGGCTGCGGCCGCGGGTGGGTCTAGTTCCATAGTGCAACACCACTCATTGCCCACAGGTACACCCCCTGGCGCCTCATCTGAAGACACCATGGAAATGTCAGCCCTCAAGGATGTCATTTCGGAGGGTCCGCCTGAAGCCACCTGGTCTTTGGTTTCTTCTCGCAAGAAACCGAAGAACAAAAAGAACAAAAAGCCCCAGCGAGCCGCAGCGGATGCTCAGGCAAGGACGCAGGTAGGGCAAAAGGTTGCTGACGGAGGATCGCGGCCCCGACCAGGAGCCAAATCCTTGGCCCAAGTAGGCGAGACCTCTGGTCATGCCGAACGGGCCCAGGCGCAGGCAGCGCCAATGGCAATGCCAGCGACGAGCGAAAGCGACCGCCGCCCCCGTTCCAAGCCAAGAGGGAAACGCGCAGGCAAGCTAGCGGCTAAGGCCAATCCCCCTCCAAACCCAACCCAACCAACTGGTTCTGGCAAAAGGTCACGGCCCGACGACTCCACTACGCCCACCGGCGACGAGAAACGCGTTAGGGCCGGATCCAGTCAAACCAGGCTAAGCTACGCAGCAGCTTTCAAAGCTAATGAGCTATGCGTCGCTGTCATGACTGAGCCCTTTTACGACCTCACTGCGGAACAAGCCAACGGGATTAAGACGTGCATTGAGAACAAGCTGGTTGAGGACCTCCTCAACCCAGCGATCTCCGCCCAGGTTGCAGACGTCGAATTCCACGGCAAGGCCCACTTCAGCGAAAACGTTCTCAAGCTGTGGTGCGAGGACAACGCTACGCTGGAGTGGCTCCGCAGTGTAGTTAACAACATAGCCTCACCAATCGCAGGATCGACCCTAGTAGTCCGTCCACAAGCAGAGATCCAAAAACGAATCCTGTGTGGGCTACTAGTACCCCAGCTCAACATGGACATCAACACCATCCGCCAAGTCCTAGCCGTGCACAACGGCAAGTTCGTCAACGTCAGATCGTGGTCCCTCGTGAAGGCGGAGAAGCAAACAGAGACGGAAACACCAGGCATCTACCTGCTTCTTCGCATACCAGAGTCTGACGTTGAAAAACTCAAAAAACGAGACAGGCGGCTTAAGTGGATGCTCGGCAACATCTACGTCCGGATCCTCGGCGAGAAGACCAGTGCGTCCACAAAGGACCATCCGCACACCCCGGCTGTACCGACACCGACCACTCACACCACCGTGAAGGATGATGCCACCTCACCGCAACCCCAACCGGATGAAATGGACCTAACAGTCGACCCTCCACCAGCGTCCTCACTTGACGAGGACTGCTTTCAGGACGTCGAGGGGAGCGAGGCCAGCGACAGCTGCCTTAACTCCTCTCCACTGCGTCCCTCGTAAGGCCGTCTCCGTCTTACAAACCAACCTCCAGCACAGCCTCACTGCGACGGCTTCCTTACGCAAAGCGCTGGAGGACAACACCCAGACCACCATAGCCCTAATCCAGGAGCCGTGGATCCGAAAGGGCCGAGTTTGTGGTCTGCTCAACACTGGTGGAAATCTTCTCCTGGACACCACTGTAAGCGACCCTAGAACTTGCATTATCACTCCCAAACTCCTACAAACCACACTAATCACCCAATTCTGTTCTAGAGACCTAACAGCAATTAGGATCGCGACAGATGCCACCAACCAACTCTGCGACACAGTCTTAGCGTCAGTCTACATGCCCAGTGACGAAGACATCCCATCGCCAGAGCTGGCATCACTCGTTGAGTACTGCGAGAGGGAAAGACTGGAGCTCATCATTGGTACCGATTCCAACGCGCACCATAATCTTTGGAGCAGCGAGAGGAACAACACCCGCGGTGAAGATCTGGTAAACTTCTTAATATCCACTAACCTTAGTATAATGAACCACGGCTCGGAACCAACTTTCGTCAACAGCCGGGCGCAAACTATAATAGACCTAACTCTAGCGTCAGCAGGGGTAGCGCGCTCTCTCTCGAACTGGCGCGTATCCGACGAGGCGTCGTGCTCGGACCATAGATGGATTCGGTTCAATCTTTTCATGACCGTGCCGTCGCCGAGTCCGAGGCGCGTTCCACGCAAGACTGACATGACAAAGTTCGCCAAACTTGTCCAATCAGCACTAGCAGCCGGTAGCGCGCCACCGGATCTCCTAAAGCTAAACGAGATTGACCAATACATCAACGAACTCACCCAAACCCTAACCAACAGCTACGAACAATCATGTCCCCTCGTGACACCGAGAGGGGACAACAAACGACACTGGTGGAGCCCGGAACTGCAAAGACTACGTTGCAAAGTACGGAAACTCTTCAACAGAGCAATGAACACCCGACAAACCAGAGACTGGGAGAAATACCACTCCACGAAATCCACCTTCAAAAAGCGTATACGACTCAGGCAACTAGAGTGTTGGAAACGTTTTTGTACAAGCATCGACAACACCAGTCAGGCAGCCAAAATTAAAGGCATCCTATCCAGCGAACCAGGGCGCACCATTGGATATCTGAAAAAACCTGACAATTCATACACTAAGACAGACGTTGAAACCAGCGAACTACTGCTTGAAACTCACTTCCCAGGGTGTCGCATACTAGACTCTCACGAATGGGAAGCTCACAGAGAACGAGCAGCCAGTAGCCAAGACTGGACCACGGCCCAGAACCTCATCAACAAAGAAAAAGTAAGTTGGGCCATCAACAGCTTCCTTCCCTTTAAATCTCCGGGCCTAGATGGAATCTTCCCAGCCCTTTTGAAATGGAGCGGCGAAAAACTTGCCGAACACCTGGTAAACATTTTCAGGGGTTGTGTCGCTCACCGCTACATACCCCAGAAGTGGAGGGAAGTGAAGGTAATCTTCTTACCAAAACCAGGCAGGAGCGACTATACAATGGCGAAATCATTCCGTCCCATTAGCCTCACATCGTTCCTCCTCAAAACCTTAGAAAGGATATGCGACCAGGAAATTAGGGGTAACACTCTTCTTCGCCAGCCGCTACATCCGCAACAACACGCCTACAGCCCCGGAAAATCAACAGACTCCGCACTCCACAGCGTAGTCGCTCGAATAGGAGGCGGTCTAGTCACAAAGCAACCGACTTTAGGAGCCTTCATAGATATAGAAGGTGCCTTCGACAAAACAACCTTCACTAGCATAGATCTCGCTTTGACAAGATACGGTGTCCCCCCCACGCTAGCTGAATGGATTAACAACATGCTTAAATTCAGAGCAATACAACTCACAGTGAACACCACGACAAGAGGTATAGTAGCAAGAGGCTGCCCGCAAGGAGGAGTTCTCTCACCCCTATTATGGAACATAGTAGTGGACGAACTAATCCGTAAACTGAACGGCCGCGGGCTTGTCACAGTGGGATACGCAGATGACCTCGCTATCCTCGCAACCGGATGCTTCGAAAACGTCCTTTGCAGCCTCATGCAATCGGCCTTTAAAACCATCGAAGACTGGTGCACTGACCACGGGCTATCAGTTAACCCCACTAAAACAGAACTCATCATGTTCACACACAAAAGAAGTTTGGGCAACCTGAAACTACCCAAGCTGTTCAACACAGACCTCAAACTAACCAGCGAAGTCAAGTATCTAGGGGTCATACTAGATAGTAAACTTCTCTGGAATAAGCACCTTGATTACAAACTGCAACGCGCGAGTGCCACATTCTTCCAATGCAGCAGAATGCTTGGGAAAACATGGGGACTTTCGCCAAAAATAACCTTATGGCTCTATACAACCGCAATAAGACCTGCACTCACATACGGTGCAATTGTATGGTGGACCAGAACCGAACTCAACACCGTCATCACTAAACTGCAACGCTTTCAGAGACTAGCATGCTCTGCAGTAACAGGTTGCATGAGAACGACACCGACGGCTGCCCTGGAGATAATACTGGGACTAACGCCACTTGATCTTTACATACAACAGGAAGCGACGATGGCCGCTATCAGACTCAAACACTTAAACCTATGGGGAGCAACCAGGAGCCCCCACGCATCCATTCTGGAAAGGGCACTAAAGCACGAGCCGTTAACAGGCGCACCATGCGATAAGATCCCCAAACAACAAATATTCCAGAAGCACTACCGAATACAAACCCATGAGGACAAAAGAGACCAATCGGGCAACAGCGAAGTACGAATCTACACCGATGGCTCAAAAACAAAACAGGGAACAGGAGCCGGAGTACACTCGCTGGACCTGAACATCAACATCTCAATGACCCTCGGGCCACACAGCTCCATTTTTCAATGCGAATGTGCAGCCATCACCGAAGCTGCTACAGCAATCAACAGGAGAGGAATACAAGACTACAACATACGAATCCTCTCGGACAGCACAGCTACACTCAGAGCTCTGGCGAGCCACAACTGCACATCCAAGCTCATACACGAATGCCACCTCGCCCTAGAAAGCATTGCCACTAAAAATAGGATAACCCTACAGTGGATAAAGGGGCATAGCGGATCACTGGGAAACGACGCTGCTGATGAGTTGGCAAGAAGGGGATCAGAGACTATATCGGAAGGGCCAGCACCCTTCCTTCCCCTACCCTTCTCCCAGCTACGCACATGGGTGCGTCTAAACACCCTAAACGCACACAACCTACGCTGGACACGTACTACCGACTGCAGACAGTCAAGAGCTGCAATTCCAGCCCTCACACCAAGACTAACACGCCGTCTACTGAGCCTGGATAGACGTAACCTTAGAATCATCGTAGGGACCTTGACAGGCCACTGTCCCTTAAACAAACATCTATACAACATCGGAGCCACAGACAGTCCACTCTGCAGAGGCTGTCTTACCGAAGAAGAATCAGCTGCCCACGTAGTCCTGGAATGCGAGAGCGTAGCTACACAACGACAAGAAATCCTAAGCACCCCTAGGTCACTCCTCCAAGCCTGCGAAGCCCCCAGGAAGCTTCTGTGCTTTTGGGAGGAGTTAGGCTGGCTACACGCATAGCCAGTTCACCCCCCCACGTATAATGGACCAACTTTGAGTCTAAATGCGGAAACGGGAGTCCATAATAATAATAATAATAATAAAGCTGAGGAAAGCGCGGGTTAAATATAACACATAAATATATATATAATATAACTATAATAAATAAATAAATAAAATAAATATTCACGGACACTTAACACAACGCCTTCTAGTCCCAAACTAAGCAAAGCTTGTAAGATGGGAACTAGATGGCTGATAGAATACAATACATACATTTTTTTTTTGTAAATACATACTTATAATACATAGAACATCCAGACACAGAACATACATCTATGTTTGCCACACAAATGTTTGTTCTCGGTGGGGATCGAACCCACGACCCACATATATATATATATATATATATAAATATAACAGTGGTAGTGGAGTTAGATGAACGTTTGTTTTAGTAAAACTCTGAATGTCCTTTGAATTTTCAGAACAAAAATAGCTTTATTTTCCGAGGTAAATGGTCAAAAGCGCTGTAAAACGTTGAGACATACAAAGATACAAAGATGCAACATACAATTCACCTGATTTAATTATTATTATTATTATTGGAGTCCCGTTTCCGCATTTAGGCTCAAGGTTGGTCCATTATACGTGGAGGGGTAAACTGGCTATGCGTGCAGCCAGCCTAACTCTTCCCAGAAGCACAGAAGCTTCCTGGGGGCTTCGCAGGCTTGGAGGAGTGACCTAGGGGTACTTAGGATTTCTTGTCGTTGCGTTGCTACGCCCTCGCATTCTACGTAGGCAGCTGATTTTTCTTCGGTGAGACAGCCGACCTGATTTAATGCACGGTATATAATCTATAAGTCTATGTATATAATACAGTATGTATTTACAAAAAAAAGTATATATGTATTCTATCAGCCTTCTAGTTCCCATAGTACAAGCTTTGCTTAGTTTGGGACTAGAAGGCGTTGTGTTAAATGTCCGTGAATATTTATTACATCTATTTATTATTAAGTACAACTATTTTGAACCCTTACAATCCCACAGCAGACAAATAATTTTGTTGTAAAACAACCAACCGAATGTTGAGGTCACACCGTGCACATAAGTTAAAGTGGAGTCCACACTGCTAGCTAACATAGTTGACATATTAAAGTGCGGCGTCTTTTCAAACTTCCACTGCCACTGCTCACAGTCAAAATACGCTAAGCTAGCAATGTGGCAAGTTAGCTCAGCTAACGTTGTGGTTTACACCTTAGGCTGCTTTTCCACCAGAGATGTGCTACGTTGCTAAGTATAGTATTATATGATTTGTTTCGAAGTCAATGCTAAGCTACGAAACTATGTGACCGTTGCCACTAAAGTTATTAAAACTATTCAGGTAAGATGTGATATTAAGCTGCGCGAGTTAGCTGTAGTTAGCTGGAGGATAGCATACACAGCACACATCCGCAGCGCTGCTATGCTTATAGTAGGTGCCAAATAACACCGCAATACAGGTCATTCACCCACCTTCACCACGATGTCGCAAAATTCAATTTATGAATGGCTAGTTCTGTCGCTTTCCATACAAACCTGTCGCTAAGACGGTAATCACTCGAATCTCGTAGTACTGTTTGTTTACCATACATAAATTGAATTTTGTGACATCGAGGTGAGGGTGGGTGACTTGTATTGCGGTGTTATTTGGCACCTACTATAGCACGCATCATTCTCTCTATATATAAAAAACATAGCTTCGTTGAACCCATTTTCACCAGTTCTAAGAAAAACTAAGCTATGAAAGTAAATGATCCTCAGTTGTGGATAACAAACACATCTCTAGGTACATAGTTTAGCTTTGCTCTGTTGGAATGTAACCCTTATTCAGGTATCGTAGGTTCACAGACGTTCAGTCGGTTCACGTCTCACTGATGATTTTTAAAGTGACTCAGATTTAAATCTGTGAATAGGTTGTTCATAAAGTAGGTGTATTACACGCTCATTTGAAAGCTGAAATATTACTTTTCAATGAAAAAGTCTAAAAAGAATGGACAAAGAAAACGCACTGCCCCCGTATCGCAAGCTCTGTACTGCTTTCAATGCCCAGCATAATGTCAAGCGATGTGGCCACAGATATACGAATATACATTTTACGGCGCGCTAATATCACTATTTAGGCACAGAATACTTATGATTTAGTATGAAAACAGTTCAGAAAACCATGAGACAACGAGACCCCGACTGTAGTCCCAAGCTAAGAAAAGCTAGTACCTACTCGAACCTAACCTACTACCGAGAACCATTCGTGGTTTCCTTCCGAGATAGATGATATTTAATTTTATTAACCACCACAAAAATAGTACAATGCACAGAAGCAGGTAGGTACATGCGAACTCAAAATTAAAACTAGAAAAAGAATAGAATCTTACGTATTCCTAAATTAAGTTCATCTCTGTGTAGTGGAGACACAGCCAGAGCTCAGCTTGATGTTACGATATGTTGCTATACTGCAGCGCTTGTAATACATACCTAGTACAATTTAGGTGGGTACAATAGATATAGCATAATTATACAAAACGGATTTCCCCAAAACCAAGCATTCAATGACAAGCAGATTATAACTGAGTAAAATAATTTCGATAAAAGAATGGGCTCCTGAAAATCAGCACACAAAGGGCCGTGGGGTAAGGGTGTGGTTGGGGTGAAGGGGTTACTACCTACCCCCTGAGGAGGGGAGGTAGGTCGAGTGATCGGCCGAGGCTAAGGACATAGGCGCATCTTGCCCTTGCCAGCCTCATTAGCTAAACCACTCGAGTTTGTGTCATTTAGATACAAGAGGCTGTGGTGTCGATTCGTTGTTGCATTTTTTTTAAGTAACTTAATTTGGCAGCACTAAGACAAAGAGGACGGCAACATTTTTAATGCTTTTAGAGCCGCGTGCTGATTTACTGTTCGACCACTGATCCGGACTCAAGCATAGATTTTTGTATGAAAATCTCTACTCGGATCTATGTTTGAGCAACGTTTTCTGTATCGTCATATTAAGTTAGTTTAGAAAACCGAAAAAACAGAATCTACACCATTCGACTATCTTTACTGTCTAATAATATTAATTACGATTTATACGAAAAATAACTCACATGATATCCATCCCTCGCTCATTTGTACACTAAACTGAATACCACAATGTTTGAACAATGGTACCTATCTAATTGTTTACATTTCTGGATAGCGTTACCTGTTGGTATTTCTAATGTCTTTTAACAGAACGCACTAATATAATTTCAAATTAATTTGATTAATAAATTAAACTACCTACACATAGGTACTGACTTGCTAGAATTTTATTATGGTTTAGTAATATCCGACGCCAATGAGGACGACAACACAGAACACGAAAACTATGACCATTATGCCAATGATTATTAACAGGTCTAATATACCTATCTACCCTCAAACTTATATATTTTAAGTGCACCCTTATAACTTCTCTCGCATCAACACAACACAACATTACATTCACTCACCATAAATACCTGCATTATTCTAATTTCATTTTTTCTTTCTTTTGTATTCTAGTGACTGTCGTCGATTTTTGCTTATGTTATTCTATTTAGAATGTAAATCCGTCTTTGGCTATCTGCTTTAAAATTAAGATTCACCATTATTCTTAAGAGCTGTTGATTTTGTTACTCAATAAAATAAAATAAAAGTGTCACTATTGTCTAGGTACCTTTACTAATATTCTGTGCTTATACTCATCAGCAACTTATTTAAGTTAACAAAATACTCTAAGTACAAACCTTAAGAGAGGAAAACCGTAAGATTTTTCTAGATAGTTTTGTGGAATGTATAAAAGCCAATAAGAACGCGCAGCAGCCTTCGTGCCAAGTTCTTAGAAGTACCTAATGAAACAACATTGTGTGTGATGTACGATATACACATGGATTCGCCAAGTATGTAGGTACACCCACTCAATAATTTAGAACGGGCTGCTGTTTGGCCACTTTCCATTACCGTTCACACTCATGTATAATATAGGTACCTACAACGTATACAGAAAAGGGAGCATGAGGCCAAAAAGCCTGCCTCCATGGAGCAAAAACGATATCCAGTAAAGGTTTGACCGAAAGTGACTTATACAGCCGAGGGATGTGAAATGGTGGTATGATATAGGTTCAATTCGTTTAACATGCATGTAAACCGAATTATTGTACCAGGGTACCTACTAGGTACTAGATCGCCGCATTCAAGAGAAAACAATCAATCTTTTAAACGAATTTAACGCCAAGTTCATTGAACTGAAACACCGCGACACCTCACCGAACTGACTGGAACAATGTGCCACAATTTGTTTCACAATGTACGAAGGCACGGATGTCTCCTTCATTCGCTCGCCCATACAAAAACACAACCTTTTCTTCTGACATTCTGACATCTAAAGAAGAGTTATTCACCTTTTTAGAACTCAGAAGAAGAAACTAAAAGAGGAACTAACGTTTTCAGAAATACCAATTCAAAATTCAAAAACACTCGATTCAAGAATATTCAGAAGTTCCGGTTAAGCTTTCCAATCCCAATTTTCCCTTGAAAAAAATTATAGAAAAAGAAACAATCAGTTTTTCTAGCATAATAAGACAGTATAGTATACGGCATTCTTGAGGTGCCTGTTAAAGAAAAAGATGTAAAAAAAAACAGGAAAACAACCTGTTGATAGAAAATACTTTATTGACGTTTTTATTATTTATTATTATTATTATTATCAGCCAGTTTCATCCCACTGCAGGGCAAAGGCCTCCCTATCCCCCTTCCACTTATTGACGTGGTCTCACAAAAAATAAAACTCATAAATAATAACAGTGACCTACTTTTGAAACCCTTTTTTACTAAAGCATAAACACTAATCACCTATTTTTAGTTTTCATAATTGTTTTATTTCTAAGATGCACGTCATGACAAAGTAAATATCAAGTCACCCAACAACATTCTCCGTGAATTAAGATGAGCTAAAAAATTACCCAAAGCGCTATGACATTGACAAATTACGAGAGTACCTACAGAGGGCTTCCCCAGTTATGTCCCATTAACATAACAGCCTGTTTGACCTCGCTGTATCAATAGGCAAAAAATAATCTGGGAGAGATCCAAGAGGCTTTTTTGAGGAAGCTGGGTAGACTAGACGGCGCCGCTCTCGGCTGCCAGGCGCCAGCGAGACCGCCCTACTTGTTCTACCGTACTGTAGGATTGGGGGATGACAATTAGTTTGAGATTATCGGGATTTCTAGATTAGGTTAGCTCGAATTGATAATTAAACAGAACCTTGCAGGTGGGCTCGGCGGATTATGCGGATTGTATGATGTAACTGTAGGAATGAATTATAACGATATAGACATGAGTTTTACTGTTCAACCAAACTCAGTTTCAACCAAAATTGGCAAAAATGCGACAATTAAAATAAATAATTTGATTTCTGTATTATTGCAGTATTTATTATCATATCACTGACGCCTGAAACTTTTTTTTTGAGTTATGAAAGCGCAAAGTTATACCTACTTAGGTATTACTGAGTCGGTCTTTCTTGGTCGGTATAGCAAAACTTAGTTTGTCTAATACCCGCTCCTTCGATATTTTGTGGCTAAACGATATGTCAGGTAGGGTAATAAATCCCTATTATTCCGTGTAAATAATAAAATTAATTGCCGGCACAATAAACTAATGTAGCGGTTACGTCAGTGGTAGACTTTATGCCGGCACGCCCGTTTGAAGGGGAATCTTAGCGAATGACCTAAGCTCATTTTCTGGCTACCAAGCTCGTCTCAGTTTATCACAGGTTGTATTTAGTTGGTTTGCGAAAAGTGATTAGCATTTTGTATATGGAGAAAAGCAGTTTCCGTTTCACTAAGCGATATTAGTCCAAACAAAATATGCGACTTGCTTCGAACTACGGACTCCGGAGGTGACGCATTTTTCTAGTATAAGTATTTCAAGAGTTTTAACCTCCACTACATTATAAGTTCGCAACTTGAAGTTAATAACTAGTGTAAAAACTGTTTAGTGAAGGACTATTAATTAACTGCGATTTTAGAAAAATCCTCGGGCTTTTTTCCGAAAACCTGTTTGGTAAATTCAAACTGGTACCTACCTACAGTCAACATCATAAGATACAAGTAGGTATGACTGAAAATTAGCTCTTAAAATTAGAAACTTTTATTTTCTTTTCCTAACCACGCAGTGGTAGAACAGTATTTATTTAAAATCGTGTTTTCACCAAGAATATGTTACACAAAAAAAAAATATTTCCAATATATACAAAAATACGCCAGTCGAGACGCCAGTTAATCGTGTATGCTCTCTGAAGCTATCCTTTTAGTAAACCTATGCATATATATTCTTAGCTAGCGTGGGTCTTTCTAAGAAAACTATGAATCACTGCAGTTTACAGAACCATGATGAACACATTCATCGAAGCGCTAAGTATATCTTTAAAAAGTATTCGTGTTTCAATTCTTATCAGTATGTATTTCTGTTTTATCAAAGTCAGTTTATTTACTTTTTACAAATATTTTAATTTCATTAAGGTTACACTAGTCGCCCACCTTTTCATACAAACGTGGAAGGGTAACTACTCCACTGTTTGACGCTGACCAACCAAAACTAAGGATTATATCAATTTATCTCGTCATAATCTATGTCTGTATACACCCCAAACCGTAAAAAAAGTATTCATTTAAAAAATACAACCTAAAAATACTTTCCATACGAAAGTTTAGAAGCTTGTATTTTTTAAATGAATACTTTTTTTACGGTTTGGGGTGTATACAGACATAGATTATGACGAGATAAATTGATATAATCCTTAGTTTTGGTTGGTCAGCGTCAAACATTGGAGTAGTTACCCTTCCACGTTTGTATGGAAAGGTGTGCGACTAGTGTAACCTTAAGTGTCAGTTCCTCGTAAACAGAGCCTATAAGAACAAGCAAGAAACTTACGAATTGGTTTCTATCGTTGAATTATCCCCGGATGACAATTAAGTATACTGAAGTGAAAATGAAACCCTTGCTTTGTTGCCCGTTTAACTACGTGCCTGTTTTATTTACGGCATTATCATAAGTTGTGAGCTGGTAACTTCTAATAGAAGAAATAACCATAGCAAGGTCACAATTAATGGATGTATGTATATTATTGATATATGCTAAAATATGAATATATTGACATAATAGAGCTGCAGCCTACTGGATTGTCGCCAGAGTTGTGTCCTTCAGATCCTGTAGTCGCCATCGTGGCGCCAAAGCGTCTACCAAGAAAACCGATGGGCAAAGATTCGTTAGTCACGTTTGATTTACACTGCGTGGCTGCCTTGTTTATCATACGCTGCCTTTTCAGGATAGACTGTATCACCACGCAAAGTAATTCGAAACGGGAATGCGAACCTTCGTTGGTCGTTTTGTGTTCTAGACACTCAAGGATATAAAAAAACACCTACGGAGTTATGGGTCTTTGGAGGTTACCCGGGACAGTGTTTGCCTTGGCTACCGAATACACTGCTAATGTAGTTATATTAATAGAAGATAAATAAGAGATTTATTATAACAGAAAAGATACTGGTTTAGTAGATGTTGTAAACAGTTCCAACGAGCGATGAATTGAGTGGTCAAACTAAGCGTATTTATAAAACACGTCGAAGTAAAAGTAATTCTGTGGATGCTATTCTTACGTTTTTGGTAATACCATTTTCCACAGTCCGTAGCCTGTTGAATTTAACAAAAAATACAACTATTTCCTGTTAGCATACCTTAAAACCATTACCTAGGGATATTTCTATTTTATTTGTTTTTTTGTTTTCTGCGACACTACATATTTGCTATACTTTTGTACCTACTTTAATAATAAAATAAATAAATAAAATTCGTTTATTGCAGGTACGGTAGGTAACAAAACATTGTACACAGACCCTTTCCTACTCTGTTTAGCTCCTTCCTGTCTGACTTACTTTTTTTTTCTCTCTGTTGTATCTGTGTGTACAATAATTAATTCATTAATAATTAATTATTTATTTATTAATTATTTAATAATTAATTAATGATTTATTGGTTAATTAATTATTAATTAATTAACCAATTACCCAATGGGTTTAATAAATGGAAATCATTTCATTTTTTTTTTCAATTCATTTCAAAGATTAAAAAATAACTAAACACTTCTTAGTTTTATAACTGAGAAATAGTAACTTCACATTTGCATTTTATCTAACTATAAAAGTAAAAGATCTATACTATTTAAAACTAGTAAGTATTACTGTGGTATTATAATGGAAAACGACAGAGGCGCGATCGGTGTGCTGCCTTGCATAAGCCTGACAGGTTTTAACTGTTTTCATACTAAATCATAGGTATTCTGTGACTAAATAGTGACATTAGAGCATTTCAGGGGCCTTATTCACTATGACCAATACAAGCGCGTTACGCAGCACGACAAGACAGCGGCGTGAAATCGCCCTATGCCTATGCCGTATTTCCTATGCCATAAATGTCATTCCTTACGGTGACGTCATACGGTTACGGCAAGGAATCTCCTGTCATACAGAATAATGCCCCTGGGGTATTATTCAGCGCGGTTTTTGCCGTCAAAAAAGCTTCTTGTTTTTAACCGACTTCAAAAAAGGAGGAGGTTCTCAATTCGGTTCTATTTTTCTTTTATGTTTGTTACCTCAGAACTCCGTCATTTATGAACCGATTTGAAAAATTCTTTTTTTATCTGAAAGGGTATGCTTCCAGGTTAGTCCCGAACTGCCATCATCATCATCATTTGATGATGAAGGCGTACCAAATTGAAGTCGGTTTTTCCAGTTTTTTAAACTTATAAATTATCGTTTATCTGTATCTATCTATATATCCATGTTACTTGACATTATGCTGGGCAGCGAAAACAGATCAGAGCTTGCGATATGGGGGCAGGGGCAATAATTTACAATTTTGAAATTCTGAAAAAGTAATCAACTTATGATGCTATTATTATTAGTATTTGAACTATAGATTCGTTCATTTAATCTTTTCTCAAACGATCCTTCTAAATAACATATAATAAGCTTTTTAACGTTTTCAAAGGATTTCTAACTACAATCTATTCGTTTGAGATCACTTGGTTGTGCATATTTATCGATACCATTATTACAGATCGATGATACATCGATCATCCCTAGACTACTGACGTGACGTGTAGTCCAGTAGGGCGTGTTAGCGAGTTATGGGGTCGATCGCCGATCCCCTTATAGATGAGGCCAAGTCTTTTTATACACCTGATTGTATTAGCGGTGAAAATTACTCACTTGACCGAGATAATAATAATCAGAAAGACCAGAGCCGTATGGAAACATGAAATAGAATGTTCCGTAGGCTGCTTTTGGTTTAGAGAGTTCAAGCTGTATCTAAGAATCCACGTCTTTGATTTCAATAAAATATGTATAGCCTATGTTTCAATCCGGAAAAAGAGCTTCCGAATGGTATAAGTTACGTTGAAATTGGCCCAGTAGTTAAGGCGTGATCTGCGAAACAAGATACCTACAAACAGATAAACGGACAAACTCGATTTTTGGAATCAGAATCGTTTATTTAGTTAATCTGCATATTTAGTTTATCCAAATCTTTAATTTTTCTTTTTGGCTTTTTTAGTTTTATAGATAGATAGATCTAGTTATTGGGAGTCACTGGCAGAAAATCGGCCTGAATGGAGAAGTCTCGTGAAGCGTAATGTCTACACCTTTGAAGATGAATGGAGGCGCGATCTAAATCTTAAACGCGACCATATAAAAGCTAAACCGCCTTCAAACATCAACTATAACTACGTTAACGGCGCTCTTACATGCACATTGTGTGCAAGAACCTTTAAAGCCAAAATTGGCTATTGAAGTCACCTTAGAGCCCATCATAGGCATCAAGCAGCAATGTCGCCGTAGCCGAAACCGGCCAGGAAGACATCATCATCATCATCATCAGATTAGTTTTTAGTTCACATTTTTATTTTATTGTTATGGCTTAAAAAAACAATTTTCACCTAAGTATCTTATC
This sequence comes from Eulithis testata, assembly GCA_947507515.1. Taxonomy (NCBI): domain Eukaryota; kingdom Metazoa; phylum Arthropoda; class Insecta; order Lepidoptera; family Geometridae; genus Eulithis; species Eulithis testata. Next base: position 9,582,436 of record OX382196.1, on the reverse strand, counting down.
TATCTATCAATACGTATTTATTCCGCGTTCCGACATACCAAAAGTTAACTGCTTATCACAATTTTTTTTACATAATACTCATAAAATGGTAGTATAGTGCTAAGATGCAATTTTATGGTTTTGCACAACGTTTTTACTTAAAGTCATCTCGTACATTGGGGAAGAATAATTTTGTGGTTGTTTCCGTGGTTGCCTCAACGTAGCGCTTGTTAATTATAAAATATCAATTAAATAGCGATAATTTACATTAGCTCAAACAAGTAAGTATGTACCTACAATTCAAAAAAACCTGTGCGTGCAGTCCCTACGCGCGGGAGAAGTTATACTTCGAGTGCCACGCATTCACTCTCGCTCTGTGTTTAATGTGAAATTAATTTAGTATTTATTTTTATGTACTTAACCAATAAGCAGTACTAAATTTTCACTTCAAAATAAAATGTAAAAAGTTGCATGAACACTATTTCCCCCGCTGTCAGTTGGAACTCGTTTATCTTCAAAAACACGGGCGGTCAAATGCTGAATTGCTAAACACTGCCATCTATATTTGATTTTAGTATTTGTAGCGTATTAGACTATGTCAACCGCGTAACGCAACGTTGTTGGAAGTCGCATTAGAAGTATAACTTCAAAAATCGAGGCCTAATTCGTTTGCATTGACAGTGTTTACAAGCTGCGTGCTACACAGCCGTAAGCGTGTGCGTCCATTCACTAATGGTGTATGACAACTTAACGTCAAGCTTTCTGCTAGAAACACGTACCTTTTATTGGGTTTTTCTCAATACAATACAATACTTTATTCATAAAATAAATTTACAGGTCATACCGCACTAATGCAATCGACTCGCTGATTATAATTTCTCATATTTGAATATTGATAATTACCAGCCAGCATAGGGGAGAAATCTTTACTTAGATCTCCACGTGGGAATGATTTGTTCTAATAAAAAAATATCCATCATATTCTTCCTTACCTAACGTTCATTTATTTTTCACTGTTGGATTTATTCTACTAGACAGCTCATCCCTGTAACTAAATGAAGTTTTTTTTGTAGGATTTAAACATTTTCGAGGCTCCAGCGTCTGCTAAAGACTGTGTTACCTACAAGTTAGCGAATAAAAAAATATCCTTGGGCATATCACTTAACGCTCTCTTACACAATACACACTTTTTCTGTAAATACATACTTATAATACATAGTAACACCCAGACACAGAACAAACATCTATGTAGTTACGTATATTTAGTTCTAGACTGTAAAACTAAAAAATATTGTGGGTACAAAATGCGCGGTCACAACAAAAACAGCTCAAAAACTACAATTTAAAACCCACTGCATTGCAAAAACAGTATTGATGGACACAGTACAAGTAGGACTGAAGCATCGGATATAGGCCAATTTCCTGGCAAAAATGACCGGCGTAGAGCCGTCACCGATACCAGCCGTCGATGCTCAAATCAGCATTGAATATTTACCATCAAGTTGTACTTTGAATGTTATTATCAAGCAAATTTACCCGCTATTTTATTTTAACCTCGTTAGGCATAATGGTTAGCTGGTTTTCTCTTCTCAGTTATCACAAGCAATCAATAAATCTATACAGGTCTAAAATCATCATCATTTCCCTGCCCTCATCCCACAGTAGGTGGGGTCGGCACAACATGTTTTCACACTCCTATCATTCGTCAACTCTGAATCTACTCCTCTCACATTCATATCTTCTTTCACACAATCCAACCACTTCTTCTTCGGTCTTCCTCTACTTGCATACCCAGCCGTACTCATATTCATAACTCTCTTATATACAGGTCTAAAATAATATTGGTATATTTGATCAGATCAAAAGTGTCTAAAGCATGTATGAATCTTATGAAAGGTCATGGAAAAAAAAATCATAGCAAAACTACATTGCAATTTCTAAAATGTAGGTCCTTATGATCAATGTTTACGTTTTTCAGATGTGACCTTTGCTACACCGCGTACCTATCGTATATCCCTGTGATATCAATATAGGTAATGGTAGTGTAACTACGCGAAAAATGAGATTTTAAATGTCAGGGCGGGTGACATTTTGAAATAATCTAATATTATCAAATAGAAAATTTACTGATATTTTGATGTCATGCTTTTAAATTTGAGATGAGTATAATCTGTTTATAAATATTGTAGAAAAAAAAACTGTTTTGAAAAATTTGGTTTGTTAAGTTGGCGGCAGCGCGGCTCTGGCACCACGTGCTCGGGCCCGGGCGGCTGCGTTAAAATAAATATTAGTAGCGTATTTCGGAACGCAGCTTTCCACGGAGGTGGCGGTCCCATGCGTGCGAGCGGGACGGAGCACCCCGATGTCCCACGCGAGAGCGGGATGTGACTACCTTATCCGATCGATAGCCGCAGCCGCAGAGTGCCGCTCGTGTGACGTCACCCACCCGTCTCGTCATCTTTGACTCTGTTCAAGGAATTGTCACTACATTTTTTTTAGAAGCGGCATTATCTGTCACTAGCCAACTACCTGCCGAGCGCTCGCCCTTCGCGATGCCGCAACGCAACAATAATTACGTACAAAACGCGTGGGTATACGGAACTGTAAATAAATCACGTGGTTACGTTGTAAACAGTGCATCGCTTGAATAAAGACAAGGTCGTAACTCGAGCATGAAATGAAGACATGGTACTTGTCTGCATGTTACTATCAAAAAGCTTTTTACATCGATTTAGTATCTGCACTCAACTATCAGCTTTACGTAAAAGGGAAAAAGTTCAAAATGGGTTCGCGTCTGTACAATGCACTCAGACGTCATTCCGTGTCGATGAACACCAATAATATACCCAGTAGAAAATGGTTGATCTTTACGCTACGAACATTTGTAGCGGCTCTACGAGCTACGGGCTACGGTGCTACGAAGCTCTACGCGGTTTTGTTCTTGTGTACCAGAGAGTGGAATAATTTATATCACAGCCACTTCCAGCTGTATTAATTGTTGATATCGTTGGTTTTTAACCGCCAACCGAATAACAGAAGGTATGTTATAAGTTCTACGGCGTTGTGTGTATATCGGTTGGTCTGTGCCCTCGTAGCTCTCAAAGTAGCGTTCCGATTTGAATGGTAAGAAAGGTGTAAGAAAGGTGATTAATCTAGGATGGTTCTTAACCATGTTTGGTGAAAGTGAAACTGTTTTTAAGTTATGAGTGTAATCATCACCTCTGGAAACCAGTTTTGATAAACCTCAGCCGTAACAACGTTTGAAAAATTTAGTTCATCTCAAAGCATTGAGATTTGAATTGAAGTCCTTACTCCAAGGTGACCACATCAATGATGTAGAAGATTTAAGGTTTTCATGGTTGAGTTTGTAAACTTTAGTAAAATGGCTTGTTAAGTATATGCATAAAAGGGCCTTAATCGTTTGATACGTATTGTTTTGAGCATTGCCTAAACTGTATGACAAAGAGTAGTTAAATACTTACACATTTCCAGAGCCCGTTGTCTGTGCATTTGTTTGACTTTCGACTCGAGTGTAGCACACGCAAAGGCATTCGCAAAGCGAGAAATTTTGTATGAAAACCGGATAAGCGCCTCTAGCGGAATATTTGGGAATTGTGCAATTCTCAACTAAATGTCTCGCTTTGCGAATGCGTTTGCGTGTGCAGTCAGCGTCAAATTGATATGAGCGTATATATATCTCACTTATCACTGGCATTACATAAAATTGAATACTGAGCCCGTAGTCTGTGCATTTGTTTTGACTTTCGACTCGAGCATAGCACAGTCAGCGTCAAATTGATATGAGCGTCTAGAGTAGTCAAAATGATCTGAAAAACATAAAAGCAATTTGATATACGCAGTTCGAATCATCATATTGTTGCAAGCACCTAAGGTGTTCAAATTATCTTACTACTCATTGTTTCATATTTATATGAGCAGTCAGAGTGTTCAAAATTATCTTAGCAAACAAAGCTCTCAAAGGTAGTATGCAAACTCTTCAAAAATGGTTATACCTATGATATTTCAAGATTTTCAAGTATCTATGACATTTCAAGTATTCACTCAAAAGAGTTTGCATACTACCTTTGAGATCTTTGTTTGCTAAGATAATTTTGAACACTCTGACTGCTCATATAAATATGAAACAATGAGTAGTAAGATAATTTGAACACCTTAGGTGCTTGCAACAATATGATGATTCGAACTGCGTATATCAAATTGCTTTTATGTTTTTCAGATCATTTTGACTACTCTAGACGCTCATATCAATTTGACGCTGACTGTGCTATGCTCGAGTCGAAAGTCAAAACAAATGCACAGACTACGGGCTCAGTATTCAATTTTATGTAATGCCAGTGATAAGTGAGATATATATATATATATATATGTATATATAATAGCTGTGTAAAATACTTTAGAATCGCTTTAGTAGTAACCAGTATTGTTGAAGGCTTTATTGCTAGATTTTACGTCGATGTTTTATGAAGAACTAGCTTCCACCCGCGACTTCCTCCGTGTCTCGTTTGATTCTGTTCATTTTCCGTAATAAAAAGCCTGTGTGTTAATCTAAGTTACAAACTATTATTGATCGAGTGAGCGAAGCGAACGAAGATCTTAGTGACAACTTGGACAAAAATGCTTTGTATGTTTGTTCGTCGAGATCTTTTTTTAACCGCTTATCCGATCTTCACAGAATTTGGTAGGTATACGGATAGTACTCTTAAGTTTTACTGGTTTGTTAAATGAAGTAAATCGGTCAAGGGGTCGTGAAGTTATGAGGGTCCAAAGGGAATAAAAAAAAGTCGTAAAAAAATATCAAGTGGGGTGTCATATGATAGAGTTTTGTTTAGACATTCCAAAACCGTTTTTATTTTGATTCTAGGTCTAATAGTTTTTGAGTTGTTGTAAAAATTATAAAATTGGAAAACCCAGTATAACGTGAGCTAACCTTTCTTGGAGTTTCAATGATTTTGTAGTTCAAGTAAGACTGGTACTTAGCTAGACGGCGATTTCGATGCGATTTGCAAAGTTTATTGCAACCATAGGTCAATCAAAATTGTTTGGGTTTTATTAACCTCCGACCATCACGAGATCTCAGTTCGGGCCGAACTACTAGTATTCCAAGTTTCGTCTAGATCAGCACATTAGTTGTAGCGTGAATAAAACACAAACATCTAAATTGGCATTTTAATGTTAGTGGGATGGGATATAAACATACTATTCTTACTGTGAGACTTTACTTCGATGTTCAATGTTTTATGAAGAAAAAAATGTTCTGTGATTGTTCGGATAATGCTGCCTAGGTTGACAGAATAGGCGATAAACTATTTTATCGAAAGGTTTAAAGCATGTCTTACGCAATTAGTTATAAAAACTTTTTTATTTTAATTAAATAATTCTAATAAAACTCTTTTGAAGCTGACTAACAATCAACGCACAGCTTATACTACAAGTCCTAGAGGTATGAAGTTTGGAGAATAGTATCCTTTTATAGTGAAGGGGTGCACTAAGAAAGGAATTTTGAAAAGTTGCACCCGAAGACCCTTGAAAATTGGTACATAGATTCCTCAAATAAATTGACTTGACGCGTGATTCAGGATAAAAAAAATCAAAACTGTTTGTATCCTGCTACCATGCGAGCAAAGCCGCGGGCGACGCCTATTTAGTAATAAACCTTATTTACGTGACGCTGTAATGCAATTACTTAAGATGAAATACATAAACCGCTTTCTTTATCAAATTGAATATAACTGTATATCCGGATTACACGCCAGTGAAGGCATGGACATATCCTGCCGGCCTAAGATGCGCACCGCGAGATATTTGTCATGTCGTTCTGTCAAATTGTAAGCATTTTGTACCAGTTTAGGAACTATTGCATTATCTGTGGTGTCGACAAAACGCGCCATAATGTACACTTTTGACACCTCTTAGTCGTCGTACCTCTCTGAGGACGAGATAATAGTCATGCAGAAATGTCAAAAGTTGAAAATTCAAAGGCGCGGTTTCTCGACAACATTAGGTGCCACAGATAATGCAATAGTTCCTAAACTGGTACAAAATGTTTACATTTTGACAGAACGACATGACAAATATCTCGCGGTGCGCATCTTAGGCCCGCTGGTATTCTGTAAGAGGTTACATCGCGGGATGAATTAATAACCACGTCCGGTCCTCTCAGTTACACATTTACACATAGCCGGGGTTATACAGTGTGTAGCAAAAACTCTGGAGGGCAGTAAACTACCTATGTGTGATATACCTATTTGACAGGCGTCATAGCTCAGTCGGTAGTAGCTCTGCCTTCCGTGCTGTGGGTCGTGGGTTCGATCCCCACCGAGAACAAACATTTGTGTGTGGCAAACATTGATGTTTGTTCTGTGTCTGGGTGTCACTATGTAATATAAGTATGTATTTACAAAAAAAATGTATATAAATGTATTCTATCAGCTATCTAGTTCCCATAGTACAAGCTTTGCTTAGTTTGGGACTAGAAGGCGTTGTGTTAAAATGTCCGTGAATATTTATTTATTTATTTATTTTATAGCAAATACGTAATCACAATTCTGTTTTTTTTTTGCCGTATAACTTATAGATATAGATGCGTTCGATGACTGGTTTCCCTGGTGGTCACTACGGCGCGTGGCGGTGGGTGACCGGTCTTACGTCATCAGTTTAACAGCAGAGGGCCTAGTACGAGTTTTGGTGTGTAAATCTGGTGTAAAACGTCTGACGCCCAGCACACCAGTAGGCGCTGATTTGTATGAAGACACTGAGCGGATTTTTTGAGAAGCTTGGTCTACACCAAGCCCGTACTCGCATGTCGAGCTTCTCAAAGAATCCGATCTGTGTCTCCATACAAATCAGCGCCCACTGGTGTGCTGGGCGTCAGACGTTTCACACCCACACTATACACTGAAAACTCGTACTAGGCCCTCAGGTCAATAAACCATCCTATTTAATAAAAAATCCATTTTGTGAAGAAAAATCATTATTATTGACAATAATAAATTATAAGTAAACTAGAAAAACTTCAACTTGATTCGCCTTTATCATCAAATGATGATGATGATGGTGTGCGTTCATTGGTACTGTTCTATTGATAGTAAACACAACAGAAAAGTCACAGGAAAACAAAATACACAATGTTGTGTACGTGGATAAAAAAATACAACCGAATTGGAGGGCAAAGCAAAGTGAAACAGCTATATTTAACCGACTGAAAAAAAGGAGGTTTCTCACTCCTTTTTTTCAGTCGGTTAAATATAGCTGTTTCACTTTTCTTTAGTCAAGAGGTAATAAATAAATTATAAATAACTGAAAATCTATTTTCTTGAACCTAAAACAATTTTTGGTAATTTCCCAAAACTCCCACAAAGTTTCAACGGTACAAAGTGTGTAGCCGTTTTTTACGGGAATAAGGCCATAGAGGGCGCCACCGCATTTAATTGGAGCGCGTAAATATTAGACATGCGGTAATTTTGCTTTTGTGTGAGTTGTTAATGTGGCGATTGTTCGTTTAAACAGCTTTTTGTAATTTTTGACGAATTGTGAATATATAAAATATTAGGCAATACAAACTATGACTTATTGCTCAATTACAGCAATTTAGATGAGCAGTGTGCTTATAGTTGATCAATAATAATTGATTCATAATTACCCACTGCCCCCGTATCGTAAGCTCTGAACTGCTTTCGCTGCCCAGCATAATGTTAAGCGCCTTGGCTACAGATATACGAAAACAAGAAGCTTTTGACGGCAAAATACGCGCTGAAACGCGCTAATGTCATTATTTAGTCACAGAATACCTATGATTTAGTATGAAAACAGAAAACCTGCCAGGTTTTTATGAGGCAGCGATACCCCCCACAGCTCAACTTGGTGCAGTTGAGCAATCTAGTTGAGCAGTGGGGAAGAAGCGATTTAGAAATGTAACAGAGTTGTGACTTGTGAGAGAAAATGTATTAGAGAGAGTCTGCGGCTTAGTCTCTACATGTCTACCGCGTTTTGTCTACGTCGATGCGGCAAGTTTTTAAATGAACCTCGTGATGTTAGTAATAAATAACATTTTGCTTTGAACTACTGAAGTAGTGGGCAAGTCTATGTTTAAAAGTATACTTGACTGGTAATGATGTTGTTGTGAAAAAAAAACAATAATAAAAATAGTTATAGGTCCGGTCTTGTCTTTATTTATTTGCCCTTTGGTTCAAACGCTTTTGTTATAGCAACATTTAAATAACCTATTATTTTAATTTATTATAATAAATAATACGGTATCACTACAATTCCTTAAATTTAAAGTAAAATACTGTTCTGTTTAATATTTATTTACTCTAGCTAGATGAAACCACCCACTCAAAGTGGAAATTGGGTCAATTATATTAACATGTCAAAACTCGACAGAATCGAGGCTAAACTATACCAGCCCTTCAGTAAATCAAAGAGGTTTTACTACAAATTCAGTTTTTTTTTATAAAAAGCAAATTATAACTTGGAATTGGATGCCTCTATATCGTATTTTTTTCAAGTTGCTACAATACAGCTAAATGCTCAAAGTGATCTTTGAAAATACTGGATAGGCTTATATGAACGAAGTTAAATAAAACGCGGTATAAATGATCACTAGTCATTTAAGTAATATTTCACTTTAAACGGCAAAACTAAGGTATCTTTGTATAATTTTTTACAATAACAAAAATATATGTTTTGAATAAGCTCATTGTAAGTTCCGTTCCCAAACGGGTATTCCAAATACCCGTATTTACATTACTTCTATTATACTATTTCCTAGTTTTGTGCGATTTACGTCACTTCAAACAACGCGCAATGTATTTTGAGCTTTGTAGCTTTGATTTTCAGTTCTATATACATAGTTGCGGTAAAATGAGAATCGGTTGGTCCAAAGTTAGGAAACTTATCTTTAAATCTAGTTCCATGTAGAAATGCATGTACATCTTTAAATGATCAAAATAACAAGTTATGTTACATAACTAAAATTTAGGTACAATAAGCGGTTTCTATCTAAAACCACTAAAAAAAAGATCAAGAAAGTTATAACAACTTCAAAATGTTTTAATTATTACGAATTGAATTTCATAACTAGAACATCAGTCAGGATAAATAATTAGCAATACAATTTAAATTCATTTGGGCATAGTAACAGCCTATTATAACAATATTCGAGAGGTGTGAACGCCTTGAAGTCAGAAATGCAATAGAGGGGGCGAGTCAACGCGCACTCGCTTTATATAGGTTTTTAGTCATGCGACCAATTTCCGATTATTCGGCCATTCTGACAGCTGGTCGACCTCGACCACATTCATCTAGTACAGCTCCAGGAGATTCCCTTCGATGATGGTGCAGTCATGATGATGCTCCGCAGGCAGGCTCAGGTCAGCGAGGCTGGAGGCACGAACTGCAGTAATAGCGCCACGGATTCAGGCGCCTGTCATCAGAGTTGCCTAGAACAAGCTGGGATGAACCAACCAGGGTGTGTTTTCTTGAACTGAAAATAGAAAACACACAGTTAAGATCATTCTGTTATCCTAACCAGGATATACAGAGCACCTGTATATCTTTCAACAACAGACAGAGGCACCGTGTTAGCATGTCTTAGGTTTGTATGCTTCAAAGTTGCTAAAGTTTGAATCGAAACTCGAGCATAGACTTCTCTTCAAATTTTCATCAAGAAAAGTGTCGAAAAATCCATGCCAGAGAATAACTCAAATCTCTTATCACCATCCAGCATACAAGTAATTTCAATAGAACTTGTAATGTCAAAATAAAAATGAATCTATTTAGGAAAATCTAACGGATCACATTGAATCGTCACAGTGATAAGTGATCATAGTACCAAGAGCTCAATTCCACCAATTCACAACAAGTTTAGTTCTATTCAGTTCCAACCACGGCTTGATCAATTTTCAGCTCAGCTGAAACGTTACCGTGAAGTTGAATCGAAATAGCCCAAAACAAATGAAAAGCCACGGCTCAGCCGCGTTTAGCTGACAAGTTTGTTAGTGGAATTGAACTACAGTGTTTCGCGTTCAACGTGCGACATCTACATCCATCCACAAGACAGAGGCGCCCAGTTTGCGTGTCTACCGCGTTCGAACGACAGAGGCGCCGAGTTAGCTTGTCTACAGAATCCACAAGACAGAGGCACCCAGTTAGCATGTCAAGGCGTTCAAATGACAGAGGCGCCAAGTTTGCTTGTCACGGAAATTAACTGGAAATTCAATTACAAAGTTACACATCAGCATGAAAGGATTCGAGTCAAAACAAAGTAGGTTACAAAATTAAAACACAAAAACACAAAACCAGACTTATAAACAAGAATCGCGACACCGCGACTCAGGGATTCACTCCCTTTATCAAGCAACTATTTCTCAGCTGCAACACCAGTTGAACTAATCGCAAATCAACTGTACCAGTATCTGCCTTTATCGAGCAATCATTGCTCAGCTACAACACCAGTTGAACCAATCGCTAATCAACTGTACCAGTATCTGCCATCATGAACCTGATGTTTCATCACAAGAGACAAGCCCTTGTACCGGGGGCCTTAGTGCGTACGTTTGACGTTCACCGCAACGCAAACTATAACTTCGCATGGAGAACCATCAGTTTAAAACTTCCAACTGCACAACTTCCACTCAAAAGCACAGCTTACGCGAACCCTGCAGCATAGCATAGCTACATAAAACCAACACTGAATCATAACTGTCCACAACACAGTTTAAAACTATCCAGCTATATCTACGTACATCAATCACACCTGTGACTGCAATAACTAGCCAACTATACATCAACTTATGTTTACTACTCCGTTAGTAACAGTCGGTCAAAGATAACAAGCACTGGCTCGTAAGTATTTGACACCCATCAAACTTTACGTTACTGCAAGTAAGAACTACTATCAAGGTAACTCAATCATGTACCTAAACATTCTGAGGTACTATCAACGAAAGTATCCAACAAGACCAACTATTGCATCTGTTTCATGTTTACCAGGGTAGTCTGTAAAAACTTTGAACTTATTCTCGCTCGGTCTAACCTGACATTCAAAACTTTTAGAACCAAATACTGCTTCTGTCTAAGCACACACTAGCGTCACTAATCCATCCATTGCATTATTAAACTGCTCCAACTGTGGCCGTGCAATGCACTCACGCATTGACTTATAAAGCTGCTCACTACAGAAAATGTTTACCTCGACTAAATACAGGCACTATTTACATTATTTGCAGGAGACATAGGCTACATAGACAACAAAGATACTTTTCTCTGATAGAAAACCATTGATAGAAAAACTAGGACATTCTTAACTTCTCCACTAAACGAAACCGAATGTCGACTTTTCATTTAAATTACAAAACAGAACAGCAAAACTTTGCTCAGTACCTTTTCAGCTATACACTACCGCTAGAACTGCTCAATCGTCGAACACTTCGAAAAGCTAGTGTCAAAGGCAATGCAAGATATCTCACTCAACTTACTACAGGTAACCACGAATAAACACCACGGTATTAACTCATCAAAAGAACCAATCTTTTGCATTGTTTACACTGAAATTAATCTTTCGTGATAGTTCAATGGTCAAAACAAATACACAACCAAAATCATTACATCTGCGCTAACTATACTCGTACACTATTCGGTAGGACAATATCCACGGTCTATTTTGACATAACCAAAACTTGCCAAAAACAAACAGAGTTGTTTTCTATCTACCTACTACCAGTAGATAAATGACAAACAATATTATGAGCGACAACTCCACCAACAAAACTGACGTGAAAAACCTGCTAAAAACAAACAGAGTTTTGTTTTCTATCTACCTACCACCAGTAGATAAATGACAAACCAAACAATATTCTGAGCAACAGCTCCACTAACAAAACTGATGTGGTAGAAAATAGAACTACCGATTGCATCTCACTCGCTCATAGAGAACACATTGTCATCTTTCGACCATCTTCCGCTTGCTAAACGGACAAAACCAGAATAAGGACACACTCGATCAAAGCAACACAACAAAGCCCTTAAACTTACATCACAAACAGCTTTGTCACTGTTTACCGGCAGGAACATAAACACCAAAAAGAACACTAAACCAAAACCGTTCAGCTTGAACAAAAACAGTTGACAAGATTTCCTCGATCATGAACCACCAGTTCAGCATCAACCATCAGTAAACCTGAATAAGAGTTCACACACGTTCTTAGCTAAAAACAAAGCTAACATCAACACATTACCAGTGACCATGGCTTCTTCAAACTCTGAAATTTCACACATTGTTACAATACGACAATCTGTCGATCTGTCGTTCTGGAAAGTAGTCTGCTACTCGCCAATCTCAGGGAATTCATCCACACACTCTAGAGCCAAGGTGGTCACGCACCGTCCAGTCTCAGAGAATTTCCCTCCCACAAACACTCACTCAGTTTGTGGAACAATAAACATGCCGAGGTATTCCCTATAGTGACTACAACAAGGTACCTCCAAACCAGGTGGTTCCAAATTCTTCAAGGGTCGGCAGCGCACGTGTGTCACCTTCGGTGATGCAGGCATCCAAATGCCAAGGTAACCGCTTACCATCAGGCAGTCCGTAAGCTAGTTTCAATTTAGCTGTAAAATACACTGTTAAAAACATAAGAACTCTCACTTTTACCAAAGGAGAAGAAATGCTCGTGGCGTAGCTTGCCAAGCCAACCTTCACCGATTACCAAAATTAAGCAACTTTCTTCCCAGTCACTATTTGAATGGGTGACTGCTAGTGACATTTGCATCTGAACCATCGGTCTTACTTAGCGAAAACAAAAGTCAATCCTGCGGGTGGGTACAAATAATAAAATTGACACAACACATTTCCACATTATTCTTATTTTTTATTTTATTACCAGAACTTGCTCAAGTTCAACCAAAAATAAAATAAGTATGACGACTGCAATTTGCATATGACACCTTTGTCTGGCAAATCTCGAACGATTCAGCGCACCTTTGACTTATATGAAAGTCTGTACAGGCTGTAACAAACAAGTGTTCTACTTGTCAGCTCAGAGTGCATTTACAATCTTTTACCATTGTAGCAACGGTACCAACAATGAACTATAGTCAAAAACCTTGCACAGTCCTCACCATCAAGAGGAGTCATTTCTAAAGTGATTCGCATGAGTTGACAAGCACTACACGTAATTTTTATTGATCATACCTTGAACTAGAGGTTCACACATACATTGCTTACTGTTCACACAAACAAATGCACTCCTTCACGATGAGAGATCATCTGGCTGTACCTGTAATCATCTACACACTCATGTTACTTTTTTGAGGGACGATGAGCATGCCAACCTCCGGGAAAATATCGCTAACTCAATGTCAAGGGGTCAAGGGTAACCCAGCCATACACACAATGTTTTGGTTACCAATTGCCTCGCAAAATATGATGTGTGGGTACTTCAAAATGTCTAAATGCTTAGCACTGATTCAGAATTAAAAGCTAGACACGTCCACTGTTCATCAACATATCTGTAGGTATGTAAGTAGACCCTAAAAGGGCACTGAATAACCATAGTCCCGATGCCACTATCTGTTGAGGCATCCTACAATTCTTGATAAGAAATAAAACTTGTTTTGTAGATCGTTATTTCGCAGAAAAGACAGTAAAGTCATGACCTGGATTTAACAGAACAAACATAGCCACTTTTCGAGGATTTTCGATCTACCTTCACACATAGGGACTAGATTTAGGTCACAGTACACATATATCTTTAGGTACTAGCACTAGAAAGAACCTTATCTGTGTATTGCACAAGCGCCGGAGATGGCAAACGCCACCACATAAATGTATAGGCACGTAACTATGCACCAGTTATTCCACGTATAAAAGTAACATCCATCGTTCTTTGCTATGATCTTTTGACAATCAAATGATACTGCGCAAAATAAGAGCTTGGCATCATCTATCTTACGTGGCATAACTGTCGGCACACATAGCCTCATAAAAAGTTTGCAATATCGATTCTGCGTGAACACAACAGTGGTTTAAACTCAAGTTCAAAATGAACCAACTACAAGCCCTTTAGGCAATTAGCTATCCGGAATAAGCACTCGCTGTCCTACCAGCGCGTTCAATTCGTTTAACCTTTTTGCACAAAGAATCGATATCACGCAACTTTATCAAAGATCGAAACACAATAATGGTTGGATCTAACCTTGCTTAACGCTCTCAACGTTCCAATGAGGCGTTCAGTGATGTCCAACGACGACACAGCACTCTCAAGAGGCTCACACGTTGTGCTAGCATCCCAAGCCGGCACTGATACTGAGGTCGCGGACTCTGCAACCGGCACTGGCACTGCTGGGAGCAGTGGTTGACTCGCGGGTGCGGCGTGTAGACATGATGATCAGGCTGCAGGCAGTCACAATGGCACATAGGTGCATCCGTTGCCATCGGCACCGATGACGCAGCACTCGTTGAGGGTACACACTTTTCTAAACACTTAGAAAGATCATTAGTACTCCTACCTATTCCTATCAGGCTTAGTTTAACCACTAACCATGATTCTACAAGAAAACTTTTGACGGTAGACTTCAAAAGTTAATTCATGCTTTAGGCCAGAGCTAGGATAGGACTATTGAATTGAGTCCCATCCCACTTCTGAAATAAGCGGTTTCTATCTAAAACCACTAAAAAAAAGATCAAGAAAGTTATAACAACTTCAAAATGTTTTAATTATTACGAATTGAATTTCATAACTAGAACATCAGTCAGGATAAATAATTAGCAATACAATTTAAATTCATTTGGGCATAGTAACAGCCTATTATAACAATATTCGAGAGGTGTGAACGCCTTGAAGTCAGAAATGCAATAGAGGGGGCGAGTCAACGCGCACTCGCTTTATATAGGTTTTTAGTCATGCGACCAATTTCCGATTATTGTACTTATAATTTTATGCCTACTAAAAAATGGATTAAGAATATACTAACACATTGATCCTTAGTCGATTTTATGAGTTTGGAATATAAGCTAATTATACCATTTTTGCATGTTTGCAAATACACTGGGCCATGACTCTACGAGTAAGAGTACCTGTTTGGCATGTTTTTTTTCTCAAGTACCTATACGAATTATATTACTCACTGTTTGAGTGTTGAAGTGACACATTCACTACAGTGTAATATTATTTCTTTCTATGGTGTAGGCAAGCAAAGATGGAGTAACCACGCAATCGCATGCCGATAGGTACTTGGAAAATATCCGAGATAAGAGATTACGAGATAATTTAATTTTAAATGTTTTGTCAAGTGCAAACGAAACATGTTTTTGGTTACCAATTGTTAGATGCATACCAGCGGTCTTACTTAGAATCGCCTCTTAACTTAAACACTGCTTAATATTCTCCTTCTTTAAACAAAACGAGATTGCACTATCTTAAACGGTGATTCATTTTTGACAGAAATTGGGACGTGATTCAAAGTAAGCCTCTTGGTACGAAGACAACGTGCCCTTAGAATATAAAACTTTCTGAGTACATTACTCGTACATGCATTAAAGCTACGCGTCCACTGGGTTAGATTTGGAGCTTACGCAGTATACGAGACGTTGATATTTACAATATTATATTCGCAGATATGCCGATCTAATGTACGCTGTAAAATAGAAATCAGTATAACGCAACAAATCCTTTCACTCCGTACACTCCGTCCCGACCGAGTGGACGCGTAGCTTTAACAGAAAAAGGGTAAGTATGACATATTGTCGATGCATGGGATGTGCGAGGTAGTGCAATTGTAATGATATGTAAGAGTTCAGCTGGTGGGCCTTAGTAGTTTCATCACTTTCTCATAAAAATAACAATGCGACATATGCTATAGGTACGTAGACGATATGTCACTTGATGCCCGCGGCAGCCTGTCCTACTTTTCCTAATTGAGTCCACGGGGATACGTCAGGGATTCGTCGGTACCCACATAGCAAATTAAAATGTATGTACGTAAATAAATTAAACGTAACGTAACGTAAAATACTTAAATCGCACTCACTCCCTAGAAGAATAAATTCAGGGAGGAAGATAAATACAAATGCAAAGGATAATTACATGATATTTGACATGACTTTTTCTATTTCTTATTATGAGATTTATATTATCATAATACCAGGAAGACTAGTAGACAATGCTCTTAGCATTAAGCCCTCCTAGCACTAATTGTTTGTGTGAATTTTTTAAAATAAATACATAATATATATAAGTTATACTTGCTAGAGCTCCAACACTTTATAGTAAACACAAATCACAGTCACAGAAAAATTAACTGGAAAAGCCAGTGGCAAGTCAAATAACTTTTTTAATCAGCTGTGGGAGCTAGATATTATTAGATATTATCTACTATTAGACTATATATATTATCTATATATATTAATCTATTTATATTATCAACTATTATAGACTAGTCTATACATATTATATCTAAAAGCTGCAGGTTGTTTCCAAGTGAAATTTGAATTGAACGAAATACTTCGACTACCATTTTTACAATATCAGTGAAATTTACAATGATATCGACTATAAGTTAAACCCGTCGCTTGTTTATCCCTTATTTTTTTTTGTCTTAAATTATATGGGTAATGCAATATTTTTTAACCTGCACTACCATTTTACTTGGCGATAGGGGTCTTGTATTGGCGTCGAGGTCAGGGTTACTCACGCGTTGTTCTATGTTTTACTTTTTAACTGCTTTGTATCTGAGAGAATGCTATCGCAGACAAGTTGACATTAGAAACATTGATATTTTACTCAGTGGTAGCTGGTGAGTACAGGTAATCCATTATGGATTGGAAAAATAAAAGAACAAGTGCATAGTAGGCGACATCCAAAATAGAACAAAAGAAAACCGAAAAAAAACTAATCAATTACACCTATAGATAATCATGAACATTTTACAAAACACCCTATAGTCCTAAACTAAGCAAAGTTTGTACTATGGGAACTAGATTGCTGATAGAGTACGTATATTTTATTTTTTTGTAAATGCACGAACAAGCATCCTTATTTGCCAACATTACACAAATGTTTGTTCTTAGATAGTGGGTATAGAAAATAGAAAATTAAACAAAGAAAATAAACCATGCTTTTTAACAATAGTTCCAAGTATTCTAAAAACACCATGCTGCCTATTTATCACCAAACACGAGGGGAGAAAGCATGCATTTATTTTACATCAGAAAAATGTTTATGAGACGTTTTGGGTCGTTGCCAAATCGAGCCGAACTGGATCAAGATGGCAGATACAAAGAGATCTATGCTAGCCTAGAATCAAGTAAGCAGTTATGTTAGACAATTTTATGGACAAAAATCATAGTGAAGAAACTTAATATAATGTATAGGTTGGCTTGCTTATAACAAGCAAAAAAACTAGAAAGTTTAAAAAAATTATTGATTTTTACTTTAGCTTTTAGGCATGGTAGCTAGCAATATCCCATAATCCTCTTACATATTAGTGATCTTCTTTCAAGAAGTCTAGTAGGCAATGATTAAATATTTATAAAAAAAAACACAGCGCCGTATAATCCTAGTTTAAGCAAAACTTATAGTATGGGAACCAGCGGGCCTAAGATGCGCAACGCGAGATATTCGTCATGTCGTTCTGTCAAAATGTAAGCATTTTGTACCAGTTTAGGAACTATTGCATTACCTGTGGTAATGTCGAGAAACCGTGCCTTTGAATTTTCATTTTTTGACAATTCTGCACGACTATTATCTCGTCCTCAGAGAGGTACGACGACTAAGAAGTGTCAAAAGTGTACATTATGGCGCGTTTTGTCGACACCATTAGGTACCACAGATAATGCAATAGTTCCTAAACTGGTACAAAATGCTTACTTTTTGACAGAACGACATGACAAATATCTCGCGGTGCGCATCTTAGGCCGGCTGATCGCTGATATAATATGCACTTGAAGATTTTTTTGTAATAGCTAGTACCTATGATGGTTCTCTCGAGAGCGATCGAACGAAATCAAACGAAAGCTAGCGAGGGACTTCGCCGATGGGAAGAATGGGATGGGACTTCACCAGTCTGTCTGTACCCACCATAGAAAAGAAACACTCAGACATAAAACAAACATCTATTGTTTGCCATCACACATAATTATGAATTATATTAATTAACTAGCTGTCACCCGCGGCTTTGCTCGCGTGGTAGCAGCACCGCATTATATGGTTAAAATCGTTGATCCTAATTTTGGACCCTTTTAGGGTACGACTTTTCCAAAATTCCTTTCTTAGTGCATCCCTACACTATATAAGGACTTATAGTTCAGGCTGTGCGTTGATTGTCAGTCAGCTTCAAAAAAGTTTTATATATTAATTAATTAAATTATATTGAAATGATGACAAGCTTGAAGTGGCAACAAGTGGCCTTGATATCATGCGATAACGTTGTCTCCATGATATTAATTGATATACAATGACGTCGGAACATGACGTTTATATCCACCATGTGTGCCACCAACGTCAATGGTCGACCAATAAAAATTAACTACGTTTATTGCCTTTTAAATCAATTTGGTGTAATCCAAACTAAACAAAGCTGTTAGTATTCTATGGATTCAAATTCAACCCATTTTGTAAAAGTAAATAAATTTTCATTTCATTTCAGTATGAGAACGAGAATGCTAATAAATACTTGCATAATTTTTTTTGTACATACTTAGCACGTTGCAACACTCAGACACAGAACAAACAGTGACCTAGTAGAGCAATTTTGCTCTAGTTTTTTTTTAATTGTTTTTTATTTATTGATTTAAAAATACATAATAACTTATTTTGTACTATAGCACTAAGGAAACCACAAAATTTATAGGAATAATGCTACATGAGTCTTAGCGTCGATAGCCTTACATTAGGTAGGTAGCTACTAGGTTAGATAGGTTTTGAACGTTTATGTCAGAAATCCTGCCAAAATTCATTGGACTACTCATTTGTCTATGCGTAGTTGAGGAAGACATTGAGGAAAGATTTTTAAAGAACGCACAGTATCATAATGCCCCATTTTCATTAGAAAGAAAGAAAGACCATAAACATATACCTATTAGTTAGCTACTTAAATAGGGTATAGGTACATAATGTGCATGCGGAACATAAATGTAGCTAGAATTAATAAAATTTCAATTTAGGTAGACTCGTAGGAGACATTTGTTCTGCGACATTGTAGCGGGACACAAAATGTTTGGCAAATCAGTTACTCAAACTAAAATATCAGCATCGACATGGTATGACTTTAGCTATCTGACGATATCGTGTGTCGTGTCGGCAGTGTGAATAGACCCATAAATTGGTCCCCGAAGGTTTTGTAATCAAATACTATTGCCAAGCGATAGACTACTGTTACTTTAGATAGAATGTTCAATTCTGTAGACAAAATAAAGCGCTGAACATTGTTCGATGTTACTTTGAATTTCTGAAGATCTAGGTTGCTGAGTTTGGGCGGAGTACCTAAACTATAGTAAAACATCTAAATGTATGAAAAGTGTACGTTTTATTTATGAGCCTATATTATTTACCTTGACCAAGTGGATATTGTCTTGATTTAAGAAGTATTTTTTCCGTGTACGTTCTAAATCCTAAATATTCCAGACATATAATCATTTGAAAATCAACAACAATGCCTTTTTACAAACTGTAAGTATAAAAATCACTATGTAAACCAAGCAAAGCTTTTTGTCACTGTTATAGTCACTAAATCGGCACTTATTTAGAAACATATGACATTGTTATGTCTGGAATAGAAAGAGTTTTTAATAAAGATATTTATAATTGAAAAAATACACAAGCAAATTCACAAACACCCTTTTGATCGAGAGCCAATTATACCTAAACATACTATAACTACATACCTAATATAACTTTATGTTTAGATGTTTAGATGATTGATTACAAGTCAAATGCTTCTACTATTTCACGTGGCGATGCAATCAGCTATCTCATGCTTGTTATTTTTCTCGTCGGGGTAAACAGAATTTCCTCTCTATGCGCTGGTTATTTGTGGATCCTCTGTTTTCCACTAAAATCGATAGTTGGAACCAGAGTGTGCAGAGTTGTTTTTCGTAGTTGGTTATGTAGCGGTTACACCGTCTGAAACTTGGTTACAAGGTTTGTGCAGATGTAAAGAATTTTAAATCAATAATTTTGTAACGTTATATTGTATTTTACTGTCTTGTTTTCAAGTTACAATGCAATTTTAGTAATTTTTTTACTTTGCAATTTCGTAACTTTCATGACATCCCATCAAAAAACCTTACGATCTTTTTTCTAGATCTTTAACGTTTGTAAATCACCGTAGGCACTAGTTTTAAATCGTGTTGTAATATGACTACTTTCAATGTACACCCGAAATCAATTTTTTTTCTGTTCAAACACTGTCCTTTCCACGATACATATTCATGTTTTTATAGACAACCCGGAATTTTAGCTCTTGACTGTACAGTAACACATAGAGATCCAACAACCTAACTGGCGTAGATAAGGTGTAGTAGATGTATGACCGTGTGTAAATACCAAAATGAATGTATTGGTACAATGACACAATAAAATGTCTGGTTGAATGTCGATTCAAATCGAGTTTAGCTATATATACGAGCCTAAGTTTCAAATGGACTGAACCGCTGAACAATGTACCCGTAGCCGCGAGGCAAATCGATTTACCGGCAGTCGGTATGACGACGGTCTGAGCGAAATCGACGCTTCATACGATAATTAACTGAGCAATCAGAACACGGTCAGGCGCATCTGTGTACATGAAGTGTTGTGATATAACGATGGATGAATCGAACAGGTAACTCGAGACAACCACTCGATCATGTACGTGTGTGGGTTTCAATACGAACTGTCACGAATTATGTACTCATTTCATCTAAAACTACCTTGTGGTGTACAATAAATAATTTTCTATCCATCTATCTATCTATATATATCTGAGTCGCGTTCATTCAGTTCACATAAAATTCTGCTGTTTTCAAAGTTCTTGTGAGCTGTGAGCACCGGTGGTCTAGTGGTAGCGACTCAGCCGGTAGTGGGTTAAAATTCTGATTTATGTGTCAAAGCCAAACCAAGTGCAGTAACTTCGTTTATTTGTAAGTAGTTGCTGTTTAATGTTGCTGTTAGCTGATTGATAAGTTTCTAATGGAATTTTAATCTAGCATGCAACTTTTTCGCTATACAATTTTTTCTTAGATACAATCAGGAACATAAATAGATATTTGAAAATAAAGTAAATAGAGTCTCAATAAGTCCTATGATTGAAATTAGTATAAAAATTAAAAGATCTAACAGAGTTCCCAAAACGTAGACAATCTCAAATTGTTCATCAACTTATGTTTCTGATTGTACAATCAAACCGCTGTCAAACCACAAGGGGTTAGGTTTTCCAGTCTTAAATGAAATTTAGAAAAAAGAATACAAAAAAATATTTTTCCAAGTAATAGAAAGAGATTACATATGGAAAACTAAACAATCTGGACATAAACGAGTAAGGAGTGCTCCCGTGCCCCATTACTAATAGATAACTGACGTAAGAAGTAGGTACGCGAAGCTGACGGGCTTCCACATAACCCATCAATAAAGAGTATGTTTACTTAGCCACGCAAACAACTGACGAAGTGGGTCGCTTGCACTGGATGAACTCAGGATTCAGTGGGGGTAACAATACAATTAACACAATTGTTATAGCAACAATATGGAGGCAGCTAATTGTTTGCAACAATGGTGACTCTGTTAGGTAAAAACAAATTACATTAGCTCTTCAAGGAGGTCATTAATTAAAACGATGAGGAGCCATACAACATTTTTGAAACTTTTCAAAAATTTTATTCAATCAATGTTACGAAACAAAGTTTCTGTCACTATATTATTATGTGTTCTTCGCCCAGTACTATACCAACTACACCCACTGAATTGGACTATACGGTATACAAATGTACATAGATACAGTGAAACTATAGTTAACGTCGCCACAATATGATTATGAACAAATATTTTGCTCTAAGTAATTGAAAATTGTATCGAAGCGCTTTTCACTGGAATCTCATTGCATAAATAATAACAATGCAGTGTAACAAAGCTTGAAGTCTACTCGATTAGCTAATTTTTAAACACATATAGGTAGGTATTTGAAACCAGTGTTACTATCACTTTTCTAAGCTCCTTATAACCACAACCACTTCTATAAGAATCTAACTGAGAAGAGGTCGAAATAAAACCTTATATTTTATTTTGGTTATAACACAAAATCCATAGCTCTGCGAATCGATTGTAAGCTCTGAACTGCTTTCGCTGCCCATCATAATGTCAAGCGATGTCACTACAGATAGTAAACAAGAAACTATTGACGCCAAAAAACGCACTGACACGCGCTAATGTCACTATTTAGTCACAGGGGCCTTATTCACTATGACCAATACAAGCGCGTTACGCAGCACGACAAGACAGCGGCGTGAAATCGCCCTATGCCTATGCCGTATTTTCTATGCCATAAATGTCATTCCTTACGGTGATGTCATACGGTTACGGCAAGGAATCTCCTAAGTCATACAGAATAATGCCCCAGGATACCTATGATTTAGTGTGAAAACAGTTCAGAAAACCTGCCAGGCTTGAACCTGAAACGTTTTTATGAGACAACGATTGCACCGCTGGAATCTATTGGAATCGCTTGTTTATTATTTTATATCATTTATTATTTGTTTACTTTTTTCGTCATAGCTCTCTATGATGAAGCCGAAAAATGAGATAAAAGATCATCACGAGCCCTGCTCCTCAGTCTACAATCGCTATATCACTCTCAAACTACCTATAAATTTTTTTTTAAGTACTTACTTCTTCGGATAGTTACCAGGAGTAGAAGAAATGTGTGAGGATACTTGGTGCAGCAAACATAATAAAGGATATAAAGAGATATAGATATTCCCCTCCACGTTCGCCAAGAGCTATTAAACCGTGTCGGGACCAATACCAGGTTTTTTTATACAATATAGGTAACCGTTTCACCACAATCTCACCTGATGTTAAGCCATGGTATCATACATAGCTTTCGAACAATGGCAAGGAGGGCGCTCAACCAGCACATTCTGATAAGAGTTCTATCTCTGGTAACCATAGAAATTTGAATTCGTTTAGAAGAGAGATACGGGCCCTAGTTGTATCAATTGCAGCATTAGGGACGACCTCAGGTTGCTGGACCATTAGCCAATCAACATCGAACTATAAACGGTTTGACCGGCGTGAATGATCAACACCAGTATCTTTAGCAAGCACTACTCGCTGACGCTGTCAAATGGGAAGTTATTTTAAAATTTTCCGATTTGTCCCACCTGTGAGACGGCCCAGTAGGATTAAGGGGAATAAACGAATGGCTAAGTTCATTGCAATCGCGTATTAAAACTATATCCTGTCACATTTTTCTTCGTTCTTCAAACATTTGTGGCTCTACCCCTATATCGCAAGCTGAACTGCTTCCACTACCCAGCATAACGTCAACATAGATTTAATAATTTTAATAAATATTCACGGACATTTTAACACAACGCCTTCTAGTCCCAAACTAAGCAAAGCTTGTACGATGGAAACTAGATGGCTGATAGAATACATACATTTTTTTTTGTAAATACATACTTATAATACATAGAAACACCCAGACACAGAACAAACATCAATGTTTACAACACACCAATGTTTGTTCTCGGATCGAACCCACGACCCACAGCACGGAAGGCAGAGCTACTACCGACTGAGCCATGACGCCTGTCAAATATCAAGATAGCAGGGGTATATTTTCAAACCCGGGAAAGCCCACCGAACCATTTGGTAGATAATTGTAGGTGTAAGTAAATGTACTGACGAATACGCTGGTATTACCATATAAATTTTGTTTTTGAATTTTTGTTGACTTTCCCGATTTTGATAATATACCCCTGATAGATAGAAAGATAGATAGATAAATAGATATAATTCTTCAAGCTACTGATATACGAAAACAAGAAGCTTTCGACGGCAAAAAATGCGCTGAAACGCGCTAATGTCACTGTTTGATCACAGAATATCTATGATTTAGTATGAAAACAGTTCAGAAAATCTATCAGGCTTAAACCTGGCGTTTTTATGAGACAACGATTGCCCCTCTGGTACCTAATACTGATAAACAAATTGACGTTCTCAATTTATCGTGAGACTCTAACCTACGGTTAGTCCAAACCGGTGCTAACCACTTGTTCCTACAATTCACATCCCTCTTTATAATACTGTTAGCCAATTGCTTAATGTTGTTCGGCGTTGCGTGTGAACTGCGCAGGAGTGGATGATCCAATTTAATGACCTTTGCGGGAAGTCGAGTGAACAGTGTGATATGAGTTCAAGGACCATGGGTCACTTGAGTACGACCTAAGTTTTTATACATTTTTATCAACAAAAAAGTTTAGATCACTGTAAGGATCGAACTCATTTAGATAAATGTTTCAAAAAATATTTTTAAATGCATCCCTTTGTTGAAATAGGACTTTGCTATTTTCTAAGAGAGTTCATAGGAATAAGTAAAACAAGGATCCAAAGTACTTCTTGGGTTTGGTGAACCTGGTGCCTATTTACCCTCTTTATAATGGCATTCTAAAATGATCCTTATTTTATTAAATAAATGGGTTTTGACTATTGACTTGACCAAGCTTTACCTGAAATGATTTACTGTTTGCGTACTTTGTACCCTTGTACTACCCGAAAGAAGCCACAAGCAGTACCTCGTAATACATTAATTTGAAGCACGTCAAAAATCTCTTTACCAAGAAATATAATGAAAATATTTAAACCGGCTCGACGGTAAGGAAACACCTAAATAACTAAGCGTTTCGTGACAATACCCAAGCAATACAGCACTTGACTGACCTAATTTCAAAAGGTTGCATCTTGTCCTAATTTCAAAGTGGTCTAAAATATTCTTAGCCGTTTCTAGTCACGAATGAATTGATTTTAGCTTTAATCAGTTAAACCTTGGTTTCCTTATGAACGCCTTCATAATAGTTAAGACGCGATAACTGCAAGATTCAATACTGATATTATTAAAAAAAAATGAAACAACAAAAAATTACATCAATACAGGCGTCACAGCTCAGTAATAGCAGTAATAGCCAATAATAAATCTGCTTTTCGTGATGTGGGGAGTGGGTTCGATCCTGACCGAGAACAAACATTTGTAAAAATGTCCACGAATATTTATTTATCTATACTATTATAAAACTGTAAAATAAAACAAAAATTAAAGATATGGATAAACTAAACATGCAGATCTACTAAATAAACGATTCTGGTTCAGAAAATCGAGTTTGTCCTCTCGTCTGTTTGTCTGTTTATCTGTTGGTCTGTTTGTTTATTTGCGGATCACGCCTTAACTACTGGTCCAATTTCAATAAAATTTATACCGTTCTGAAGCCATTTTTCCGGACTGAAACATAGGCTATATTTTATTCAAATCAAAGACGTGGATTTTTAGATACAGCTTGAGCTCTCTAAACCAAAAGCAGCCTTTAGCACAAGGTTCACTGTATTTTGGTTGACAGGTATTTTGGTGGAAAGTTTTGCACGCGTTCTAAGTCGCGGTATCAGCTAGTTTATACATATTTTTATTCTCACGCCATGTCACGTTTCAAAAAATTTCAGATACCTATTTTGAATGACAAAAATTTAGATTAAAATAGTGCATTTTAATTTTCATACTGCTATCTTTTATCACAATTTCCTTACTACAATAATCATTATGGATACGATGAACAATAAATGAACGGTAGACGATATACGATATATTTGTTAGATCCAAAATGCTATCTGACCGTCGCGTTGTTGCATCGTGGGTTTTACATTGTATTTACATTAGTAGAGTCTGACATAACCTACTGCTTTCCCATGCACCGACAAGATATCCATGACGCACATTAGGCCACTACTGAAATTTCTTCTGCCAGTCTTACATATTCTACTCCATTCATATAATTACCTTAAGTTAAGCAACGTTCTGTGCGGTCACTATTTGGATGGGTGACCGTTAGTGGCGTTTACATCTGAGCGCTTCCGTGCTTCGGAGGGCACGTTAAACTGTCGGTCCCGGCTCTAGCAGTCGTTAAGCCACGACGGAGGCCTTAAGGCGGCCTAAAAACTCCGTCACCAGAGTTGGCCACTAGCTCATACGAACTTGCTTTGCTTTTATTACCTAAAATTCGAATTTTTTGATGTTTGTGACTCGAATTCATTCTAGCGACTGAGTTCTGATGAAACCTAGGTTCCTATGCTGCAACAATGTTAAAATCTGAATCGGGACTAATACATATTTTTAACAGATTTTCACTCAAAAGTTAAAGTTTATTCAATAAAACTACAAGAATGATAACTAAAAGAAGGCAAGGTCATCTGGTTAATTTCAAAATTAGAGGAAGGCAAGACCATCTGGTTAACTTTACGGAAAATTATAAACCCACCACTATGAAAATCTCCTTAGATCCTCTTCAGCATTACCTTCATCATCAGACCTTGGAGTATGAACTTCAGTTCATCAAATATCAATGCTTTAAGATGAAGTAAATGTTCCAAATTTGATAATGCCTGTATGATGTGCGAATACGCCGCAAGGCATGCTACCCTATTTCTTTCTGGACCATCTTTCGTTGACAGTTATTGTACCTTTTTCATAGGCCAAACTGGTTTTCAGAGCTGATATCCTCATAAATTGGAACTGGCTCCACCAATTTTCATCAAATATGACTAAGAACCATCCCAGATAAATCACTTTTCTTATAAAAATAAATCGCATAAAATCGAAGCTTTATTCCATAGCTACGAGGGCACAGACAGACAGACAACGCTGTCAATCTTATAACACCCCTTCAATTTTTAGTCGGGAGTTAGAAATACATGGGTTTATAGAAATTACTAGACGCGCTGGGGCCTGGGTTAGTCACTGGGCAAGCGAATGGCGTTACTAATATGCCAATGTGGTAGAGCTTTTAAGAAAATAGTTTGGGAAATGTAACAGGAGCTTGATGATAAAAATAGTGACGAATAATCGAGGTAAGCTTGACGTTGAAAAGGTTTTGATAATTAACTGGTTAATCAATAAACTAAGTTAAGCAACGTTCTGTGCGGTCACTATATGGATGGGTTACCGTTAGTTACATCTGAGCGCTTCCGTGCTTCGGAGGGCACGTTAAACTGTCGGTCCCGGCTCTAGCAGTCGTTAAGCCACGATGGAGGCCTTAAGGCGGCCTAAAAACTCCGTCAGAGTTGGCCACTAGCTCATACGAGATTGCTTGTATTAACTGGTTCATAGACCTCAGCTGATAATGGTCTGTTACCTAGGTACACTGACCTAATCTATTTTTCACAACTCATAAAGGCACGATGATGAAACCAAACGTTGTGTTTATCGCAATTGCTGTCAAGTTTCAGTTAGATACCTGCTGATGTTCATTTCAAGCTCAAGTGTATTAGATAAGTAGATATAATAAGTAATTCGCGGTTCAAAATCAATGACGTGTATGGTACGACTTGTGTTCGTAGCAATGATGGCCAACAACATCAACAGGGGTGGTTACACAACATTATTAGTTCGAATCAACAGTAAATATTTGTGTCGTCATTATTTACGTTATATGTATTAGAACTTCAAAGTTATCGGCTTAAAGTAATAGAAAACACCTACGTGGAGTTTCTCGTGAAAATGGCACGTTACGAAGCCTTACAAGCTAGCACTCACCCGACTTAGGGGCATGGGCGCGGCGCGGCTCACGACGCACTCCGACTAAATGAATCCTCGACCATTTACAACATAGGCTCGAACAATTCTTCCGATATTACCACAAAACATTTCAATAACTACTGAAAAATCAAACCGTCTCCCGTCACCGTCGTTGTTGCTAGGTGCAGATCAATCGTCAACCCTTGTAGGTTACATGAATGAAACCTACACATTTTCGGTGCGTCATAGCTGTCACTTTGCTACCGAGCGCTTACGAACACCACTTTGACACTTTGTTTTGTAATAATATGTATAGGGATCATATAATTTGTAAAAATGATTTTCGTTTTGAAAAAGCTTTTAGCACGTAAGAGGGGTGCAGGGTTAGTGTAGAATGTGACGTGTCAGTGTGGTGTGTCGGGAGAGACGCAGACGGTGGCGAAGAAGGTCGGGGAAGCCGGCTCCGGCCGCGAGCCGGGGCTCCGGTGACGTCAGCGACGGCTCGGCGCCGACGGCCCGGCTCATCACCGGCTTGCCGATTATTATTTTATGAACGGCGCGAAACAAAAGGTGGCGACGACGACGGCGACGGCGGCGGCGGGGAGCGGGCGGAGACCTCACCGCAGGAGCGACACCGAGCGCCATCTAGTGTGGCGCGCAGCACCCACTCGCGCCTACACTCTCGGTCTGCAGACGATCGAATCGAGACGAACTTCTGCGCCGACCGACCCTCACCGGCCGAGAGTGGACGCTGGAAACACTGTCACTGAACGGGAGCACCGTTGCGCGGTCCCGAGGTCGCATAAGGCGGTTCGGGGTCCGAGGCAGGAGGAGAAGTTGTATCACGGATGCGTACCGTCGTCAGAGCGTGGCTGCGTGCGATGGTGGCGGTCGGGTGGGCCATGCTGTCAGGCTGCGCGGGAGAGGCGCGGGCCGGGCATGGCGGGCTTGTGCTCGACACTGCGGTGCGGGCGTCCGCGGCGCTCGTTGCACGCCACTGAGCCGCGCACTGCCCGCACCCGCCCCCGCCCCCGCACCCGCCCCCGCCCCCGCCAACCGACAGCCCTGCGCGCGCAACCCCGCAACCAGCGCACCGCACTCTCACCTGGAGCCCGACTCTCCGAGACTCCCACTCCTGCAGCCTGCACCTCATCATCACACCACCTCATATAACTGCTCACACCACATCATTCTATTAGTCGCATAGTTCAATCAACCTACAACCCCGCAAACATCCTCAATATCTTCTGTGAAATAGTGACATAAATCTACTGCAACCGAAGTCTTTGGTCAAGTACTTGCTTTCCATTCACATGGACAGACTTATCAAACTCGTTGACACGACTTTGAGCTTGTTAGGTGAAGTTTTTTAAATTGGCGCGGTAATAAATACCTACGTGTTTATTTGGTGTAAGGTGCAGCCTGCACAGCCCCCGGTGTGTCGCGAATGGAGTCGTCAACATTTTACGACTTTCACTCCGGACAGACGTGCCCTCAACTCGTTCGATCTTCATGAGTGTTCGTATTTGCACGCTACAGTTGCTACCACGTAATCCATATAAAGCTTTATTGAAAACGGTACGACACGGTGTGAAAAAAAAACGGAAAAATTATTTGAAGTAAACCTGACTGTTTTACTTTCTCAAATAAGTTTACGTCAAGCACATTTAATTAGTTCTTGGTGTGAATTTTAAACTACCTTTTTTTGACCGAGCGAGCGAAGCGAGCGAAGCGTCTTAGTTTCCACATTGGCCAAAAATGCGTTTGTCCGGATGTCTGTCTGTCTGTCTGTCTGTCTGTCTGTCTGTACTCCTCTACAGGTCGCATTTTTCAACCGATCTGGACGAAACTTGGTACACAGGTTATATGACTTATTAGAATTTTTTTGTCGTCGGGGATTTTTGATTGGAGGGGTACTTCCCCAAAAAAAGGGCAAAGAGGGGGCTATTTGATATACTGGATATCTCCACCAAATGAGATCCGATTTCGATTATTCTTTTTTTATTTGAAAGGTAGTAACTATAAGTTGGTCTCATAAAAGTTTGGCGAAGATCTGATAAGGATCTTCAGCATGATGAACAGGATAGCTCATCAAACAATCGATGGTTTTCAATCAAATTTGAGAGAAACACAAAGGACCTCATTCTACACAAGATGATGCAAAAAAAATCAAAAAGATCAAAAAAATCACAAAACGGAAAATGCACTTGCACATTACATTCCTCCAAAATTTACAAAATTAAAGAGAAAAAACATCGCATCACACACACAAACACACAATATTTTGCATTATAGATAAAAAAGAACAGAGTTCTTGGAGGGCAAAATGTTCATCCAAACGCATGTTAATTTTAGTACCTAATTAACAACTAGATGTCGCTGGTAAAAGTGTAACAGTCCTGCATCGCGCTATCGTTGCGTTTTGAACTTTTCTATAAGTTAATAGCTCACTTTTAGTATGCTCGCGAGGTCTACAGCTCCCAGAGCCACTAGTAATTATACGTAACACCTAGACAACAGCAGTGACTTCATAAACTATCCTGCAACTTGTTATCTGACATTTTTTTCTAGCTTTCTACTGCCAGAGATAAAAGGCCGAAATCAAATAAACATGGTAGAAATAGTACAAATTATGATGAAAAAGTTTTAGCTTGTGCAACATTTTTTGACCGCTGAGGTTTGACTGCTAAGTAATGAGCATACGAGTTTGATTCCCGCGCGGAAAAATTATTGCATAAGATTGCACATAACATTACTAACTTCATTGGTGACAACCACTATAGGTTTTTAGGGTCCTATTTTGGTGGTATAGAGTAGGTACTAAAGGGTTATACCTATTGCTAATTATTCGTCCAAAAAAAAAGACATCGTTTCTATTATGTAAGCTATAGAACCCGTGCATTATAATATGCAGCACCTAGCACCATCTCATCAGTGCAACCTAAATATTTCTCGAAAAATATTTCAGATTCAATTGTAGAGCATCCGCCGAGTCAAATGCTGGCTATTTACGACTATTATGCTCCCTCGGCAAATAACTACACAGAGGCGACCCGGTTACCAGAACCATTGTAGGTGGCTATACTGAAGCTGCAGCACAGAATTTGCTATTTTACAATCCTTATTATTACGGTTAAAAGCTGAGAAAAGTATTCGAGGTTTGAAGCACAGAATAAAAATAATTTACTGTTTGAGAATTATTTTCGAAAAGAGGTTTAATTAATTTAATTGAACTTTATGTAGCTGTTATTTAATAGGCAAATACTTTTCTTTTTACAAATGGCGTATTCACGGATGCACCATTAGAATGTTTGCTGAACTTTTGGCTCGAAGATCTAATTTAGTATTATATCCACACTCGATTCTCATAATTCGATTCTTTACCATTTTTACATTCTGTTTTTTCTTGTATTTAAAAAAAACATGTATATTTCGCCTAAAGTAGAGAGTATAAACATTATCGTTTCTCTACATTTAAATTACCTACCATCATATTTTTTTTATTCAAAATATTCAGGCCAAAATTGTATTTTCAAAAATGATTCGACTTCATCATAATCTTGCACACGGCTCGTGAAAGAGTCGCACTAACGAAGCTGGTGGGCTTCACAAGAAGGCAAAGTAGAGCGGGTCGCGAGACGGCGAGCGCGATTAAAAAGGCTAGCTCTGTTTACAAGGCATGTCATCACATATGTATATTTATAAGGGAAAGCTTTAAGGTTAATACATCAGAAAAAACTCTAATTATATTGGTCAGAATGGGTAGTGGTAGTTTAATCTCAGTCCAATCTCATTGCTCAAAATAGTTATGACAGCGGTTTCTCCTAATTAGAACTGGATATTGCTCGTCATTTGTTTTAGAACATTAATATTTAAAACCATCGCAATAAAAAGAAGTGAATTTATAAAAATGGAGCCAACAAGATTTCATATAAAGTAAAAAAGGCTCCAGTGCCCGCGCGGTAATGTACTCCTTCCTACTAATATTATAAACGCGAAAGATTGTAAGTATAGATGGATGGATGGATGGATGGATGTTTGTTACTCTTTCATGTAAAAACTACTAATCCGATTTGGATAAAACTTGAAATATATATTGTCCGTGACCTGGATTAACACATAGGCTACTTTTTATTCCGAAAAATTAACGGGAACCAACGGGACGCGAACGTAGTCGCGGGCAGCACCTAGTAAGAAATAAATAAAAAATTAGTAAGTATATTCACAAAACAGGGTTTTTGATAAAACTGCAACAATTATTTTCACCAAATGACACAGTAATATTTTGTCCCGCAGTATTTCGCCTCAAAAACACAGAATAATAAGCTTGCGAAAAAAACAATTGTTCCAAAATAAAACATTCATTTTTCCATGCCCAAAGTTATGCATACATGGGCGAGTTGCGAACTCTTTATCAATGTAGGCCGCTATCGGACGTTCATTTCGCGTTTCTTCTGGAAGTGTGTCGCTACACGTACAACTTGTGTAATATGTTGTATAACGTATAGCTGGAGCGTTTTCTTAAGGCACTTTACAAGATGAAGAAGTAGGCGATTACGAGTTTTAGTTGCATAAAAATGTGCATTGCAAATGATGTCTTATAGAAAGCACTGTAAGATAAATATTTGTGAATACGGTGAATATTTTATAGAATCCGTAGCAAATGCTACGCAAAATCGTAGCATTTGCTACGAAAGTGCTACGCGGTTTACATATCTCTTTCAAAATTATTTTTTATCACAAACATAATCTTGTTGTCAAATACAGGTACATTTACCAGTGTAAACGGTTCGAGCAAAGCTGTGATATCATTTCCAAGCTCGGACAAAACCTAGGTACACAAAGGTGGGATAATCTGCTACTGCAGTGTATAGTGGGCCTAACCCAGTAATGTTGGTTTACTGCAAAATGTGGGTGCAGCGTTTGCGCTCGCTCAAACAACTCGCTGGCACCGACTACCTACTGTGTGCTTTTGTAATTGATCGGTTCTGAGTACATACTGAAGTCATGAATTTTATATTTTATGAGGCTTGCTAGTTGCTAGCCATGTTGACTCCGCCTTTTGGTTTATGATGGCTGACAGGCTTTCCTAATATGATAGAAAACTTATGTTAGGGTTCATATTCATATTCATTTATTCATTTGTAAACACAGGTAGATGGTGAACAACAAAATGCACCTCTGTGCTTCGCCTAGCGGCGCACAAACATTACATACATTACCCGCAGATAAACTGGGTGGAGAAAATAACACAAAATTGATAATTTAATTGAGATAATTTTAGAACACGTACATTCTAACAAGTTATGTTGGTTAACACCATCTAAAACATTTTTCACAATTTTTGTAATTAAAATTAATTATTTTGTTCGTAATTGGCTTATTTAATAGTTATACTTAATTGTTATTTTTAACTTAGCTAAGACGGTACGACTTTCAGTAAATATTGTTAGATGATTATTTCTTTACTATGTCTCATATTCATAGTGAAACTATAAATGTGTTGTTTCACATAGCACATTACAAATGCCCAATTATACAAACTATGTTCATCAATTAAGTCTCAACCCCAGTAATCTACTAAGCTAATAATAATAACTTAGAAGACGTCTATACCAATCCATTAGTACAAGAACACGGATAGCGATATCCCTCCCGATGGAATAGCAGTAGAACTATTGTCACGCAACTGTAGGAGCTCGCCACTATCGGCCCAAAAAATATTGGTGCAGAAACTTTAAAAAAAAATTAAACCTCTTTGGAATTATGACTTGCTGACGTTTCGGAGAAAATATTTTGGGACAAATTCTCCCAATTGTCACTTTTGATTTTAATATTTTTGTCACTGACGTTTCGGACAAAATCAAATGGAAGCTGTTGAGTACAGTCAGGTAAACAATTTTTAAACAAAATATGATATAAGGTAAATTGCGTAAGGAAACCCACTGATTATTCTCGCCTTTCTTAATAAATAAATCGACTAATCTCAGAGAACTTGTAGCCAGTGGGAAATAAAAAAAAAACTGGAAGCCCCAACTGGTAGGTAGTATCATTATTCTGAGCTGGTAGGTAGTTTTGGCGCCAATTTCAGGAATGACTCTCTTCATATTCTCTTCACGTTGATTTTAGGTCCCTCTAATCTACGTATTTGTACCTACCTAGTTGTAAGTGGTCTCATCTCAGTTATTTCTGTAATAAATAATTTGAATTTGAATTTGAATATTTATTCTTTGGATGAGACCGACTATGCTGAGGATAGTTAGGTGCCTACTCCATCTAAGTCATGTCTTCTGCAGCTTCAGATCATGGAGTCATGGGTAAGAAGTGGCTCTTGATGCTGTAATAATCATCTAGATTAGATGCAAAGGCCTGATTATTTAATAAACTAAAAGTTAACAACCATACGGGTTTCTTTATTTGAAAAAATACCTAGCAAACATGGTGAAGAAAAATATCTAGAGATTATCCATGGATATTTCAATGGCGTGCGTTTTTTGATTACGTATCTTCCCAAAAAACGCACGAAGTTGACTAAACTGAAAAGATGATGGAGGTGATCAGTGACTTCATCATGAACCGCTAAAGAATGGAACAAAATACTGGCGTGTCTTTCCCGTCACTATAATCTGAATGTCTTCAAGGCAAGAGTGAATAAGTGCCTTCTAGACCGTCTTGCTCCATCGTCGGCTTCATCGTCACTTACCATCAAGTGAGATTGAAGTCAAAATATGGTCTATTCTATATACACCGTGTATCTACAATGGCGACATTAAATTGACACGGGTAGAGCTACTTATAAGTATTCATAAAAAAATAACTAAAGTACAGTCAGCTGCACTAGAATGTGTACAATTCGTAATTTTCAATGTAGGGCCGCAGCATTGTTATGGAATTTGACGGTCCCAATACTAAATAAATAATTAAAATTATCAACTGTATTCATAACTTTTTAGTTTTTATCCTGTAAATGTCTATTGCAATACGGTGACACTAGTTTGAAAGTTACGAATCGTACACATTTTAGTGCAGCTGACTGTACTTTAATCATTTTTTTATGAATACTAATAAGTATAGCTCTACCCGTGTGTCAATTTAATGTCGCCACTGTAGATATATGATGTATATAAAAAAATTAAAAACTGTGAGATGGTAAGTACTTTGTGTGTTAATGACTCATTATAACAGTTTAATTCTTCGAAGTCCTGTCCTAACTCAACGTACAGAAGAGCAACGTTGGAATGACGCCAAGATATTATTCTATCTAGCACAGGCACATTTTGACTTTCTGAGATCTAAGGGTGGCCGTACACGGACTGCTTCAAGCAGTTGAGACCGACTGCTTGAAGCCGCAACCGCGGGGTGAACTATAGTAAATGTTAACTGCTCGAGCAGTCCGTGTACGGCTGCCCTATAGTTCACCGCGCGGTCGCGGCTTCAAGCAGTCGATCTCAACTGCTTGAAGCAGTCCGTGCACGGCCGCCCTAAGTCTGAGTACAAACGGGTCACCGACCACAGCGGCGACAGGCACTTTTTATAGTTTCACATGGTGTAGCGAGTGGTCGCCACCGGACACACGTGTACGACAAGTCTGCAAAATGCATGAAAAAGTGGCTGCCGCAGGCCACCGGTGGCTGTGGTCGGTAGTCCGTTTGCACTCAGCCTGAAGGTATCTTAAAGGAAACTTTTTTTTTATACTGAAACTTATAAAACGACTGGCTGATACTCGCGACTTTGTATGCGTGCGAAACCAGCATACGATGAAACTCATGAAAAAACATAATTAAGCGCTTTCTGCATTGCTGCGTTTTTCAAAATAAGTTTGTAAATACAGTCGTCACTATTGTAAAAGCTACCTAATGTATGTTACTACAGTCGGAGAGATAATTGTTTCCGCAGAAGTACATTTTCACTGAAGATAAATATAGTTTGTAAATAGCGGTTAGCTCTTGAACTTTATCTGCACATTACGTTTGTGATCTACATAATGCAAATTATGTCAAGTATGTAGATTAAAACATATAGGTATATAGTATGTTTTGGATAGAATACATTTATATTATGTTAATGCTATACAGAAGCGATAATTTATGAATACAATATTAATAACGTTATGAAAATCATAATCTTTACACATTTATTTCACTATAAAGTTTTGATATACTTTAGGTACATAAAACATACCCAAAAGTAGTTTTTACCTATATTTCAATTAGAAATAAACTTTGCTTGCCTTCGTAGCTTACGTATTATTGCTTTTATTACATATTATTATATTTTATTATTGCTTTTTACTATTTTGTTTGTTTGAAAGAATCCAAACTGGAGAGACTGACAAGTAAAATAAATAGATTTTTTTATACTCAAATTTTTTTTTCTTAATAACTTCGGAAGTCTATGAAAAATGTTAATCATAGAACATAAAAGTTGGTATAGAGTGCGTTAAATGCAGAGTTCAAGTGTAGTTAGCGCATCGTGCTGCGACGACCTACTGACCGAGCGGCGAGGTCGTCGCCCCATGCACCCGGGCGCAGCCCTACGACCTTACAACCTTTGGACATGGATAAGTTTGGTCAAATCAATTGGTAAGTTTGACTTTTTGGTATATTGTAGTGCAATTATTGGGGCGACGAGGTCATAACTCCATGCATCCGGGCGCAGCCCTACGAGCTTACAACCTTTGCACATGGCTAAGTTTGGTCAAATCAGTTGGTAAGTTTGACTTTTTGGTATATTGTAATGGAATTATTGGGGCGACGATGTCATAACCTCATGCACCCCGGCACAGCCTAAAAGCGTACAACCTTAGGACATGGCTAAGTTTGGTGAAATCTATTGGTAAGTTTGACTTTTTGGTGTGTTGTAGTGCAATTATTGGGGCAGCGAGGTCATAACTCTATGCACCCGGGTTGCTCTACGAGTTTACAACTTTTAGACATGGCTCAGTTTGGTCAAATCAATTTCAAATCAATCAACTTTTGGATCGCTACTATACCTACGAACACTATGCTTTTAATTCCAATTGAATGACTGAAAAATCAGAAGCCATTTAGATGCATAGCCATCTTTTTGCTTTACTGTAGACGCCGCCGGGTAAAATTTTTGTTAGCAAGGTCGGCTTTTTACCGTAATTTTTTTGCGTTCAGTTGTTAGATTCTCCAAGAGCCTTCGCGGGCATTCGTGGTCTTGTGGACAGTTGGTTTTACACTATCATTAGTCGTTATTTATAGATGCAATATACAGAATTTGGACGATCTGTTACGCTGTCCAGTGTAACCTATCTTAAATGAAATATTACCCGGCTCATGTTGATCACCAAGCCTGTTGTTAATAAACTCAATGTA
Organism: Eulithis testata; assembly: GCA_947507515.1. NCBI lineage: Eukaryota > Metazoa > Arthropoda > Insecta > Lepidoptera > Geometridae > Eulithis > Eulithis testata. The sequence goes on along the minus strand of OX382196.1, from coordinate 9,545,342 downwards.
AGCTTGGTATAGTTACACCAAGTCACCAAGTCTACTCACCATCCATCATTATCAGTGACAGGCGTCATAGCTCAGTTGGTAGTAGCTCTGCCTTCCGTGCCGTGGGTCGTGGGTTCAATCCCCACCAAGAACAAACATTTGTGTGTTGCAAACATAGATGTTTGTTCTGTGTCTGGGTGTTACTATATATTATAAGTATGTATTTACAAAAAAAAAGTGTATCTAAGTATTCTATCAGCAATCTAGTTCCCATAGTACAAGCTTTGCTTAGTTTGGGACTAAAAAGCGGTGTGTTAAATGCCCATGAATATTTATTATTTATTACAGTCTAGAGATATCCAGTAATGAAAAACTACTCGGGAAAGATTATAACTCTATAAGCATTTAATTGGGATTTTATTTGGGACTCAAAACTAGAATCTGTTTATGTTTATTTATGTTTTTGCTTATGAAAACGTGACATGTCAGTCGTTGTTATAAAAAGAATTATTTCGATCATTCATCATGCGGCCCAGCGTAATCTTATTACCACAGAATAGTAAGTACATACTACAGAGTTACTATTCAGATGAATAATATCGAAAATGACAATATAATTTTGCACGATTTTCAAAACTTGAGTTCGGGAGTGCACGCTGTAACCCAGTAACCGAGCAACGAGGTCATTGCTCGATGCTTCGCCGGGATACTTGTTCCCAGTTGTCCCGTGAGGCCAAAAAACACTTCCATTTCCACTCCTATAAATGTGGAGGCTAAGGCTATTGCGTCCAACTAAATAAGAGTGACAGGGTTTTACTTACGCCAGAAGACGAGAGAAGTCAATGCGATGTAAGTACATTTTAGTAACTTCTAAAGCTAAAGACAGAAAAATGAAATCTCCTAACATGTTTAACCTAAATATTTAATTTGGTGTAGGTAACGTAATTTAAATAAATAAAATATGTCTGTTTTTTATGTTAAGCCGGGTTTGACTAACATTGAATCATCAGACTTCGTCAGATAAATAGAAACACAAGGATTGAAATATTTTGATCCTGAAAGCGTTATTCGGCGTTGGTCAACCCTGGTTTAGGGGTTCCAAATTACCTAAATCTTTTTTTTATTTAAATAAATAAATATTCACGGCCATTTAACACAACGCCTTTTAGGCCCAAACTTAGCAAAGCTAGTACTATGGGAATTAGATAGCTGATAGATTACATATACGCATTTTAAATACATACTTATAATACATAGTAGCACACAGACACAGAACAAACATCGATTTGCAGACGATTCGGACCAAATATCTATGTTTGCCACACGCAAATGTTTGTTCTTGTACATAATCTTTATATAATAGTAATCTATTGTTATAGAAAGTAGGGTTTTTTATCCTATAATTATCAGACAATGCACTATCTACTCTGGGCACACATATACGTAAACGTTTCAGTTACACCGTTATTTCTGTGTAATTGGGGTTGCAAAAACTACGTTGCAATTAAGTTTTACACGAGTTTGTTAATTGGCAGTATTTTCTGTTCTAAACAGTTTCCAGAAGTATATTTTTACCTTTAGAAAAGTTAATTGGTCGAAATAGTCATTACATAGAAAGTCATCTTTATAGGAAAATATACAACCCGTAGCTAAGTATAAAATTATTTACAAAACGAAAGTAACTGTATTTGTACAAGCTTTGCATAGTTTGAGAGTGGAGGGCGTTGTTTGAAATGTATTTTATCTATTTATTATAAGAAAACAGCTTTTGGAGTCAAAAGTGTCAAAACTCATAATTTTCTCAACGTGGCTGCCGCGACAGTGTCACTTAAGTTTTCACAAGTCCAGGTGCTGAAAATAAACAGCTGCAGAATCTGCAGACCGTTGCAAACAATTTTCACTTATAAATTCATCGCTACAATGTCTGAGCGACTGACAACACAACTCTGAACTCTTTTTTGTTTTCTAGCTGTCGGGAAAATCCACTTGATCAATTCTCGCAACGTGTTAGAGCTACTCCACATTTCCAGGTCAGGGCTTTCCAAACTCTGGGCTGCATACATTTGACACTCTTGGGACACCGATGGCCCGGATGTAAAACGACAACGTGATATGCGAGCCTTTTTTTCTCGCACTGAAGGCGCACTGACCTAAAAAAGGTTGGACAACTTTTCAAACATGACTCCAATACTATTTTGGTAGTTTTCAATGGTTTAATATCATTATTGTAGTTTAACAATGTGTAGGATTTCTGGCCTCTATTTTATTCAAAGCCTAGCTTTATCCACCTAAGTTACCAACTCTCACGAAAAAAACCTATTTGTTGTATGCACGAAACTTTCAGCTAGTATTGTTGCCTGCAAAAGGCATGTCACAGTTACATTGTAAATGGTGAAGTCAGTAGGTAAACTTCCGATTGAGTTGGTTTTGTATGCGTCCACTTCTCGGGCAGCGTGCGGTAAATTATGCCTTTGTGTAACTTGCTGCCGGCGCATCATGCCGCCGTGGGATAGTGCTGCAGTTGTTTTTCTTTCTACTTGGAGTTCTCCAGCTAAGTTTACATTCTAACACCAGTTGAGAACAGAGGGTCGACCACGAACAAATCTGACAGTCGCCGCGTTACGCAAACCCGTATTGGAACCATATTGCACGATCTAGATCAGCGTCACTGCGCAGTGTATCTCGGATGCGCTAGCGTTTGCAACTGTCACATTAATCTGCAAATTAACTCCCAAACAACTCCGCAGAAAAATCGCGCTAGGTGAGCCATCGTGGCACTTCTGCGAAACGTTTGCTATGCCAGTGCAGTGGCATAGAAACTTTTATTGTCATTACCATGCAATAAAACCGGCGTAGAACGAGTAGCCAACCGTGCTGAAAATTTATTAGAGTATTTACCAACGCATTAACCTGTTCCGAACTCTTCTATGCAGTTTGTAAGAAGCAAAAATGTGTACCAACGTAATATCAGTAGTCCCAGCCTCCTAGACCGAAAAAGACGTATTTTTACTTTGACAGCACGCTGTGTTTGTGTGTTGTTTCATAGCTTCATAAGTAGAACTTCTGGTTTCGTAAAAAAAATTATGTTTTGATATGGTTTGTAGCTATGTTTGGTAAAAATCGTTGCAGCCGTTAAGAACTGGAGTCCATACACCAATTTTCCCCTGCCTGCAGACGCAGGGGTCACTAAGGGGATCATTGGAAAAAAGTTCCAGAAATCCCCCACGCAGGGGAAAACTGGTATAAGCCGAGCAAGAGTAAAAACTTTCTATTTACAAAAACAATCTACTATATAACGCTTCTCCAGCCCACAAGTAACCGTTTGAAGCTTGCATTTACACTTCGCCCTGTGCCAGTGAGCACAAAGCCAAACCTTGAAGGCCTACAATCCGACGAACGGATTATTCTCATTCCCACCACCAGGTTTGTCCCACAAACAAAAATATTATTGTTAAACGGCAAAGCGTATCTACACATAAATATGAAATCATGTAATATTTATTTCAATAATTTTATAAAAAAATGCAAATTTTACTCCGTGAAGAACGCACATAGGTTTTGAATTTTAAGGCACAAACGGCGTCAAGAAATCTGACAGTCGCCGCGTTATGTAAACCAAACGCATTTAAGTCATATTGCGCGCCGGTGCCAGCTCGACTGTCGAACGTTGTAGCGCCACCACGCAGTGTATTTCAATACGTTACATTTACGATTCGTTTACGATTGTCACATTTATTCGGGTAGGAAGAATAGGAATAACCCAAACCAACGCCAAGCCATTGTTTCGCACTTTTAATTATTTTAAGTCCTTTGACTTCGTAAGGACTTTCGAGGGAAATAAGGTGCTTAAGCTAGTGCACCAATAATGAATGGCTTAACTTTGTAGAGATTAAATAGAACGAGTTCTCGTTTTTAATTATTCGGATCTTTTTTAATGATAAGCGGTATTCAACGACTCGTTATACGTTTATTTAAAAAGAATTACTTACCTAACATTGTACGATAATTGATATCAAAGAAGAGTAAATTCCAAAATTCTAAATTTTTGACAAAACCTTGTTCGTTCACAAAAATATTCAATATTTTGTTCGGTCGGAGCTCAAGTTGAGAATTTCCCTACAGGTAATTATCGCAGTGAGCTATGTCCAGTATACTGCAGGCAGATGCTGCACACGCTGGACCTCCGAATCCTTTGATTTATTCTACTATAGGCAAACCACTGATTTCTATGTCAAGTGGTTGTCTTTTTCACAAAGATTACTTTCGAGTTACTAAACACAGTATTTACAATATTTACAAAATACACATGAAACCAAATGAAACAGTTGAGTTATCTACAAACCGTTGCAAATAAGTTGCTTAAATAGTAACTTTATTTTACTCAAAGCAATTTCATCGTGTCTATAGATACCTACATTACTCTGTTGTTCAATCTCAATACATTATTTTGAATTGCATGCTGTGCTGGTCCGAATTACATGAAATGTGAGTAACGGTAAACATTACTGGCGTTGTTGGGAGGGCTAATTGAAATTAATTTAATTAAGTATCACTGTTTGATGGGCTCATTACTGTGATGCTCTTAATGTGAGTAAACTGACAAACTGCATGTTCACAGGCGGTAATATAAACATTTTTTTATCCCACCATCTCGGAAAGAGTATTTTTGCTCTTCAATATCTGAGTGCAAAAGCCGTTTTTATTCTCTAGAGGACAAAGTAAATTGAATTTAAAACATCGTGTGCACTAAGTTTGTGAATTAAAAAAAAACATTACACCTATTTACTGCTACCTCTATGGTGCCGAATATATCATACAACCATTTTTTTAATTTGTTAAAAACTCAGACTCGGAACCATCTTGGTGTTCTTTTTTCAATTTGCTTTGTACGCGGTTCTTTACGCGGCATTTTTTCACGTCATTGTTAAACCTTATATTAAAAACGAGAAACTTGAAAACAAGTGTTGAAGTGTTCGTTGAAGTGAGGTGATTGAGTTGTGGACGGGGACAGGGCCGACTTTGCCCGCTATGTGTGATTATGTACTTTGACAATGCAAGTGTTTAAATCGCATTTAGATACATCTAAAATCTAAACTCACAGTGTAAAATATATCACTACCCGCAAGTAATTTTTAACCGGCCGGTTACCGAGTGTGTTCGTGAGCGAAACGCGTTTGCATCGCTCCACTCGAGGGACTTTATTCGTGTGCAACTGTTTTGTTTGATATTGTGAAGAACCAGTTGAATACACTTTGTTGCTGTGCACTTTTTGCTGTTGCGATTTTTGAACAGAAGTTAATTCTGTTAAACAATGAATTGTTACGGATGCAGGTCAGGAGTGGAAAATAAAGAATTTTTGAAATGCAATAATTGTACTTCTGTTTATTGCTACTTGTGCCTCAACATAAGTGCAGAGTCTATTAAGCATTTGAACGCTGAGCAGTTGGCTTCTCTTAGCTGCCCTTTCTGCCAAAACGTTACTAGACGTAAAATAAACGACAATACTCCGGTAAAAAACAGTAATCAATCGTTGAATGAAACAATGAACGTGTCGTTTAGTCAAGTATCAATTGACTCACATTCACAAGTGGCGTCTACCAGCTTCTCCAGGCAAGAAGAGCCTGTCACCATGGAAAGCATTAGCAAGTTATTTGATTATAAGCTATCCCCAGATTCTGTTTTCATGACCAACTTGCGCTCTGCGTTAAAGAAAGATATGGAAGAAATGGTATCCGTGGAAGTGAACCGTGCTGTTGAGAAGCTTAAGGTTGATTTTACGAGCACTACGGACTTCATCTCTGCAGAACAAAAAAATCTGAAGGCTGATTTTTCGAGCACTACGGACTTCATCTCTGCGGAGCAAAAAGACATGAAGGCGGAAATTGCCAAGAAAGATGGCCGCATAAAAGAGCTTGAGTCTGAAGTCTCGCAGGCTCAAGAAGTACTCAGCAGACTACAAAATCGCATATCTATAGTAGAGAAGCTTTCGCGGGATCTAAACATAGAAATACATGAGGTGCCAGAAAGTCAAAATGAGGACCTTGTTGCACTATTTAGGAAGCTATGTGACTGTTTGCAAGTTGTAGTTTCCGAAGGTGACATCAGGGCATGTCGTCGAGTCGCAAAGATGAACTCTAATTCAAAGAGACCGCGTAATATCCTCGTGACGCTCTCTTCGCAACGTCTGCGTGATATGCTCCTCTCCGCCACCACTCGTTTCAATAAGGCTCACTCAGGCGATAAACTCTGCCTCTCCCACATCGGCATCAGTGGCGCGTCTTCCAGGATCTACGTGTCTGAACATTTGTCGCCTGTAGCAAAAGAGCTTCATAGCTTAGCTAGAAAGTTTTGTAAAGATCATAATTACAAATTTGTTTGGGTGCGTTTCGGTCAAATTTATGTACGTAAGGATGAGAAGAGTCCTGCCATTTTAATTAAAAATCAAGAAAAGATAATAAGTCTAAGCCGCGAGTAAGATACTATTTTTATCGCTACCTATTAAGTGAGTGCACCTAGTAATACGTTTGTTGTTACTCACTTGCCGCTATATAATTTTGTGTACTTCCTTACCTTCTTGTTTTTATTTTATATTATACATAATGCTTTCAATTTTTTATCAAAATGTTAATGGCATCCGAAGTAAGTTGTTAGAATTTTACTTAAATCTCTTAAATTCCAGCTTTGACATTGTATGCCTGACTGAAACAAATCTGAATAAAAGTGTTTTTGACGGAGAGATTATTGATAATCGATACAATGTATTTAGAAGGGATCGTACAGATACCTGTTCTCATAAACGTGAAGGCGGTGGCGTCTTACTGGCCGTGCTTAAAAAGTATGAAGTTGTCCGTCAGGCATCTTGGGACAGCAACATGGAGGATGTCTGGGTTACTATTATTCCTGACTCTCGTGACTCGCCTCGTTTAAACATTTGCGTTTGCTACTTACCTCCTGATTTAAGCTACGTCAAGTTAGAGGAGTTTTATGCCCACTGCCAGAAATTGATATTAAGTGATTTCCCAGACGATAACTTTCTTTTAATAGGAGACTTTAACACCCCTGACTATCTTTCAGTTTCTTTGAACGCTGCTTTGTCTACTCATCTTTCTACAGATGTTCCAACACCTAGTAGAAAATGTGACCTCCTGAATGAGCTAATGTCTCTTTGTAATTTAAAACAATATAATAATGTCACAAATGCTAATGGTCGCATATTGGATTTAGTTCTTTCTGAAGTTGACGGTATTACCGTCAGTGAGACACCTTGTCTGAGTCGCTTAGATAAACATCACCCTGCTATTGTAGTTGAAATACCCGCATTCAAGGTTTCCAAATGTCTTAAACGTCGTAGTACAAAAGTCTTAAATTTTTCTAAATGCAATATTGATAATACGAAATCTGATCTAGTCTCTATTAATTGGCATGACGTTTTATCATTGACGGATGTGGATCTTTGTACACAAACTTTTTATGATATTCTATTTGAAATAATCTACAAACACACACCATTAGTATCTCTGAAATATTCTTCATATCCTATTTGGTATAGCAAGCCTTTAATTAAATGTAACGAGGAAAAAAATAAGTTTCATAAGTTATATAAAACATTTGGAAACCCCCGTGACTATGATACCTTTTCGCTGCTTCGTAGTAGATGTAAGGATCTTGCTGAGGAATGTTATAATAGGTATCTCTCGTCAACTGAAGATGCAATAGAGAAGGATATTAAATCATTTTGGAGATTTGTAAATAACAGGAGGGGTCAAGTATCGATACCTAACACCATGACTTTCGGTAATGCTTCTTCTTCTGATGGTTATGGGGTATGTGAGCTTTTCGCGCGCTATTTCGGCTCGGTGTTCGAGGGTGACTCGGATGATGAAAGCCGCTCGGTCCCCGTCGACAATTACGTATCAAGCTCTCTATCACAGGTCCTATTATCCGAAACGGATGTTTTGTTGAAAATCAAACAGTTAGATAAAAATAAGGGACCAGGGCCGGATCTACTTCCTGCATCATTTGTTAAGTCTTGTGGTAAAGAGCTTGCAGTTCCACTTTGCATTATATTTAATAAGTCACTAAGTAGTGGCGTTTTCCCGAAGAGATGGAAAACAGCTCATATCATTCCAATTTATAAGAGTGGTGACAAGTCCCGTTGCGAAAATTATCGTCCTATTAGTATTTTGTCTTGCTTCGCCAAATTACTGGAATCTCTAGTGTACAACCATTTCTACAGCCACATCAAACCACTTCTTTCTGATAAGCAACACGGTTTCGTGAGGAATAGATCGACAGTAAGTAATTTACTTGAGTATAAAAACTATCTTTGTCAAGCTTTTGCTAAGAGTGGACAAGTCGACTCAATATATACAGATTTTTCCAAAGCTTTTGACAAAGTTAGTCACAAATTGCTTTGTGGCAAACTCGCTTTATACGGCGTCCATGGTAGCTTATATCGCTGGATATGTTCATACCTCGATAACAGAAGTCAGCTGGTGGCATTAAAAGGCTTCGTTTCGTCGCCAGTGGTGGTGACATCAGGGGTCCCACAAGGGTCTCATTTGGGGCCACTTCTCTTCGTGATATTTATAAATGACCTGATTGAACGCTTGACCTGTAATTGTCTCTTATATGCAGATGACTTAAAGATCTTCAACGTTATTTCTGGGGATGATGACTGTGAGACGCTACAGCGTGACCTTGATACAGTCTCCCTATGGTGTAAACAAAACTTCATGTATTTGAACATCGATAAGTGTTTCATTATATCATTTACAAATAAGCGCCACAAAATCGTACATGATTATTGCATAGATGGTCAGGTGCTGCACCGGTCCTACGTTGCCAAAGACTTGGGCATTTTATTTGATGATAAACTCACATTTCGTGCGCACTACCAGCATATTACATCAAAAGCTAACAAACTCCTAGGGTTTGTTTTAAGATCTACGAAAGGTTTTAAAAAGCCTCGTAGTATTACATACCTGTTTAATACCCTTGTAAGAACTGTTTTGGAGTATGGTAGCCCGATATGGTCTCCTAACTATAAGGTTCACTGTGACAGTATAGAGAGAACTCAGAGAAAATGTCTCAAAATGTTAATATATCGCATCCAGCCAGGTCGTTCCAGTCTAAGTTACGAAGAGAGATTATCTTGGTTCCATGTCCAATCATTAGAAGTACGACGTATATATTTTGATTTAATTTATCTCTATAAAATTATACACTTTGTAATCGATTCTCCCTTGTTGCTGTCGGTAATATCATTTAATATCAAATTTAGAGCGCGCAACTCTAACAAGGTTAATATATTTAGTTTGCAAACCTATAAAAATAACATTTCCTACTTCAATCCTTTAACTAGAATGGCTCGCCAGTACAATGAGCTAGCAAAAACTAATACTAAACTTGACATATTTGTCCCTAAATTGAGCCAATTCAGTAAAATCGTTAAGGACATCCTCTATTTGAATTGCTCTCCAAATACAGGTGTCTTGAACACCTGTTAGTTGTTAATTTAGTCGTTATTTAGTTTAGTGTATATTCATGCCTGCCACCCGATCATCCTACTTGTATCGTTAGGCTGACTGGCATGTATACTTAATACTTATAAGTTTTATCAGCGTTTTTCGTTTAGTTGCATTTAATTAATTTTTAGATTCATTTTGTTATTCATAACTTCTGTTGGTTTTATTATTATATTATCTATTATGCAACAGCAGTGAGCAGCAGTCACGTAAACGAATATTAAAGTAATTATTTTGACGTAAACACCTGTAAATACGATAAAATGTCTAATAACTAATGATTTCCGCTGCTTTATAATGAAAAAACTGCATCGTAATAGTATTGTAACAAACAAAGTTCTTGCTTGCCTGCTACTCATTACGCTTTGCTCGTACATACATACCTACATACCTAACTAGTTGTACGCACATGTTGTTACGTTTCAACCAAGCTCAAAACTGTTAGTACTTTTAGTATTTAGTTTTTAATTTTTTCTAATTTTGTTTCTGGTTGTAATGTGTTTTGTGTGATAAATAAATAAATAAATAAAAATAAAATAAAAGTGAAAAAACTAAAATGAGTGATTCTAGCGACGAGGAAGTTTGTTTGACGCCAACAGAATTGACTGAAACTGTTAATAATGCGCAAATGAGCTTTCTCCCTCAACAATCACGCGAGAAATATTTTGTTTTGCATTTAGTCATTACCTCGCTGACGTGGAATGAAAAGTTACGTGTTGCACTCGAGTGCAAAGATTTTTCACCTCGTGCTCTTTTGATTCCCTCGCTAACGCTCAGGATTATAATTTTGATGATTTCAATTTTAGAATCCTTCGCTTGCTCGGTTATCAAAATTGAACACGCGGTTAAAAAGCAACTTTGCACTCTTGTATAACAAATAACTATTATACTGAAATGAATGTGCATGACTCACACGTCACTGAAAGTAGACTAATATTATAGTAGGTGTCAAATAACACCGCAATACAGGTCATTCACCCACCTTCACCACGATGTCGCAAAATTCAATTTATGTATGGTAAACAAACAGTACTACGAGATTCAAGCGATAGCGTCTTAGCGACAGGTTTGTACGGTAAGCGACAGAATTAGCCATTCATAAATATTGCGGTGTTATTTGGCACCTACTATAGTAGAGCTACTGGCAATCTTTACCATAAGACGAAATGTCTATGGGTTATACGTTATACCAACTCTCTTAAGAGGGCCGCGGGGGATACGCAATCGTAGGTAATACGAAGATCACTTTTCATTATGCATATATTTCTACAATATTGTGATATTATTTAGATCCTGGCCATATTTTACCATGAAATTAAATGTAAATTAATTTAATTTCGCCGTTATTAACGATCAATAAAGACGATTTCATATTGTTTGTTTCATATTAAAAACAACGATATCTCTCGTATTTTCATGGGGACATAACTTACACGAATATCATCAAGTTATATTATGTATACAGATTTACCATCACAATATACAAAATACAACAAGTTTCATTCATCATTCATGGTATTACGGAGCACGAATTTTAAGCTGACCCTTATATCAATCAAATTACGGTATGTAATAAATTCTAATATATTATCGTTTCAAACTAAAATGGAGTTATTAATGCAATCATACCACAGGGCTGCGATTACATCGCGCCGTCGGAACTTTTCACCTAATTACTTAGGCTGTATTAATATAGGGAAAGCGACATAAAAATGGGTCATATATTGGCGGATGAGAGAGACGGAAAATAGTGCAACAAATTGAGGTATGGCGTTGTCTCGTTCTACCGCCGGAAATCAATAGAATAGCCACGTGGAGAAAACGGAGCGCTCCATTTACACGGAGCGAATGCCGCGGTTAGACGTTAGGCTCTCCATTATACTGAATTTAGACGATTTGCTTCGACTCTGCATGCGAGTTAATAGGCTGGAGCTTTGGTTACAATTCAGTGTCAAAGACATTGTTAAAATATGCATAAATAAAAGTTGATAGTCTAATGCACAAACTAATTTAAATATTTTTTTTATGTTGGCTAAAATGCAAATCTGAAGTTTTTCAAAGTGATACAGGGTTTACTGAGTATTCTTAAAATTCATAAAAAGTACAAATGTAAGAATGACCAGATTACCACAATATAACAAGGCACTAGCGACATCTAGCACTCATTTACAATTTTTTTATTAATTGAGGCTGATAAGCCCAGATGCTTGCTCAGATTTATTTTTCAGTTATTATAATTTTACAGAAATGTGCTTTTATGAAGGTAAACTTCCTGAAGGAATTAAATCCAGCTCTACAATTTTACGACTTTTACTGGTAGCGCCATCTGCAATATTTAACAGCCAACCATAGAGTTCATCTTCTAAGTTTCCCGCTCTAGAAATGTTGGTTTTTCTACAGAACCTTCAACTGAAAGCTCTAAATAGGTATTTATTTTCAATAGATGGCGTCTGTGAGCTAAGCACAACTTTTGCAATGTTTGCCTGCAAAGCTCATAGATGTCGCCGTCAAGAAAAGTAGGTTCGTTCTTATTTCAAACTTGTAAAGCAGTGCCTGAAAACCAAGCTAGCCGTTACAAAATAATCCAGTAGATGGCGCTCAGAACTAAAACTTACTAATAACGCTCTGCGGTATAGATGGCGTTCGTAGACGTTTGAATAGCGCTTTTCAGAAGAGGTTGAGTTGGAAGCATTTGGGTTCCAACGTAACATGGCGCTACTGTTCGCTTTTAGAGCTTTGGAGAATTATTGCGTGCAAAAAATAGATGGCGCGACATGTTCCTTTGTCGTAAGTTTTCACTTCTTTCAAAGCTAGACCGGAACACTACAAACAATTTCAAAATATAAATAAAATATCAATCCTTACTTCTACTTTTATCATGGCCTGCTAAAATGTTTACTAGAATAGGTACCTACCTAACATAGGCATTCTGTTGAAGTTTTAAGCTAGAGAATCACGACATAGTGTCAACTCTAACTTTTTATAAGATTTGGGGTTTGTGTAAAGGGGCCCAGCGCCTAGCCAGAGTGCGCTGATTTAGTATGGAGAGATGAACAGAGCTCAAGCTTCTCAAAGAATTCGCTACGGGCTCAGTTCAACGCTCACTGGTGCGCTAGGCACTAGGCACTTTACACCAATTTTATGCACAAAACTCTTACTAAGACACATGAGTACTTACATGATGTCCCCCAGCTTGAGCCTGGTGTGAATAAGGGCGCAGGTCTTGTGGTCTGCGGAGGAGACGGCGGCGCGGCGGCGACGTGTCGGCCGCGGGGAGGGCGGCGACTCATCGGCGCCGGCGCCGGCTGCGGCTGCGGCCAGCCGCCGCACGCCGGGCGAGCTGCCGCGCCGGCGCATCGACGCAGCCCGCCCTCCCACGCCGCCCAGCATCCTGAAAAGGAGGTATAAACCTTTTAGTAATGCAATCTCACTGAGCTTATAGTATCACAGAAATTTTCCGAACGAAAAATTAACACGAGCTTAAAAATTAGCACGGTGAAGGAAAACATTGTGAGGAAACCAGCGGCTTAGTTAGCTCCGCACGTATTGAAGTCTTTTCTGTGGATATGGCTGAATAGGCTGAGAGGATGGTATAGGTGCTGGGCAAGCCTACTCCATCTAAACATTGTCCCAGGCACTCCAGTGTTCCGTTAAAAGTGTATGCATAGGTTGCCTATTGAACGTAATTATGTTTTATTACGAGCACTGGATTTCTGATAAACGAAACTCAAAAGAATATATTTGTTCATTGCATATTGCTCAAGTCTTTGAAGTTTATATCATCGATCAATAGCTTCGCTTTTATTGAGCGAAACTTTTCAAAAGAAAACGGTATGGTTCATTGAAGTAAAAGAACGTTCAACGTTGTCGATACGTTTTCTTTTTATTAATTTTCATAAAAGCAGCACATCCAGGGTTGGGGTTAGGAAATTTATATAGGGTATCTGAAGATTTATTCGCATCCCCATGGGTTTCACGATATGTAGGTATTTACGGTATTACGGTACTAGTGAGTTCCTGGATTTTTAGAAACAAAATATGTTTCCTAGAGAATGTTACAAATCCCTAAGGATTATAATATTAGTGTTCAATATAATCGTGTCAAACGGATGATCATGACAATGTGAGTTTGATTGTTTGCCAACTTTTCGACACATTTGATAATAATGAAATCTATGTTCATAAAATGAAGCAGTAAAAAATTACTTGTCTAATTATAAAGGTATTAAACTGCTATCAAACACAATTTATTTCAAGCTAGCATTCATGGTTTCCACGATATTGAAGTTTTCACAGATGACCCCGATTTTCTGCTCTCGATAAACTTTCGACTTTCGTTTTAAAAAACTCGAGACACGTTCGATTTTATTTAAGTAGGTATTATTAAGAGACTGTGCCCCTTATAGCTCTATTCAACCCTGAATAAAACCACAAAATAAAGCAGAAACTAGAGCTCGGACTCCGTCAATATGAGAACCTTATTTAAAACGGAAACTGAAATTACCTTCCAGTTAACTTGTTTGTTATTTTACGCTGGCTTTGAGACAGTCTGTATTTAATACCCAGGGACGTCAGACGTTTATTTGTATGAACGAACTTTAAATAAAGAAAAATACTGCTTCAATTGAGAGAACTAAGAACTGTGCCGAAATTTGTAGATAGATGGTATTTTGAGTTCGTAGAGATGCCACGTTATTGCGATAGTAGATAGTTTCACCAATGCATTTGATTTGCAATATTCGCATACAGTACTTAGTTTAGATCCGTGCATTTAGTAACTCTAATAGCCTACAGTCGCAAAAAAAGAGGTAGGCTTTCTCATCACAAATGTTTTTTTTTTTCATATCTACATAGAAAACATTCTATAATACAAACACGATAAGATGAAATCTTTCACAAAATATGCAAGAAGACACCATGATTCGCTCTATTACTGAAGTTTCCTCTGAGGAGAGGGTTCCATAATATTAGGGTCGTCTGCCGGTGATCCGATCCGAGACTAATCAGCCGTGGCTCGCCGGACACTTCATGAAGTTTATAATTTTAAACTGAGCCTAACTTTGAGGCTCTTGGAATGTAAACTGTGAAGGTATTTTTAAATTAATCTGGAGTAGCTGAACTGCTTTAAAAAATAATGTCATGTTCATCATCTCTTTGCCCTTTTCCCGCTTTATGTGGCACAACATGTGCTTTTCTTCCTATCAGCCGTCATTTTACCATGTTAAAAGGCACAATTGGATTTCTTCTAGTTTACACAATTGTGTTATCTTTCAACTTAACTAACCTGCATCTTTTATTGAGTCACCGAACGTAAGAAATTGGAATCTAACCTCCGAATTTTATGATTTTTTTTATGAGCAACGCTTAATTGGTAAACAATACAAAATGATTCATAGGTTTCCTTACCGACCGACCTTACCGTCATGATTTTAATTAAAATTGTGTCAGTCTTCAATTGAACTTGTCAGAAGCAGGTGGCAAGAGGAAGTTTTATTAATTTTTGATAGTTAATTAATGTTTGGTTCATGTTTAACCTAATAATCTAAAAAAAATACTTATCTGGTTTTTGTTGGAAATATTACCTATAGAGCTTCTTATTTAAGGTTCTGATACAATAGAATCATGCATCAACCAGTTGAAATGCCAATGTAACATAGCTAGGTACCTACTGATGTGTGAACAGAACAATACACACTAAGTCAGTCGGATAATAACGTATAGTGTGGGGTTGTGAAGCAACAAGTTGGAATAGGCTTCGATTCAATATAAGTTTTTTAGATTCTGCTACCTAACCTTCATGATTCGTTTCCTAAGTTTGTTGAAATAGAAAATGAAGTTTCGCAAATAAATTCAATTAAGTACACAAAATAAATTAATTTATTTCGCTGATTTCATAATTTTTTTGTATAAAAAAGTACTAAGGTTAAATACCTAGGAGTAACTGTTAAGTACAGTATTGAAATTATTCTGATACATATTTCACTCCAATGAAGGATGGCGATAAAAAAAAATTATAACGAGTAGGTAACTTATTCGATACATTTTTTGTCTTCTGATGAATGAAATAAGTCGTTGGGTGTACTAAGAAAGACGCTACTTAAATTTCACTCATAAAGAGGCAGTGGAAGGTTGAAAATTGAATGAATGACGTGGTTGGCATTCTACTTGTGTTTTCCACAACTATATATGAAAGCTAACTAGATCTGTATTGTAGAAACGTGCGGTGTCTGCCGTCCAACGATAACCACTGTACTAAAAGTGACAATAACAATGGATTTGCTGTTCTTATGGGATTACTTACTGCTAGCTGTAAAATTGTTTGAAGTAGCGTCCAATTGAAAAGGAAACAGACGATTCAAACGGTAGTTTTCTCGTATAAAATTATTATTCTTTCCTCCCAAGATTAACAGCTGTCTTTCAAATTATTAGTGTACTCGATATTATTATCTTCCGGCGTTTGTACACTGACCGATACTGACACTTACTTTTTGGCGCTGATACGATGTGAGAGCATCTTTGAGTACGTATCTACTAAAGATACGCATCCACTGGGTCGGAGTCGAAGCGCGCAACGTACGAGGTATCGGTATTTGTAATAACAAGCGCAAATTTGCCGATCCAGTGCACCCTGTACCATAAAAATCTATAAAAAGCAACACATCTTCACTTCGTCCGATTCCGACTAAGTGGACGCGTAGCTTTAATGTATTACTATGGCTAGCGTCCACTGGCCCGCATCGCACGCAAAGGATTTTAGTTTGCCTTGTATAAAAACTCATACAACTACGTCCACTGATCCGCACCGTACGGACGATTTTGTATACAAGGCAAACTAATATCCGTTGCGTGCGATGCGGGCCTGTGGACGCTAGCCACTATTCGCCAATATCGTGCAGTAGAAGTATCGTTTCGATGGTTGTCGATGATCCTTTCGTTTAACCTTTATGGTAGGTAAAATATTTTCCATTCCAAATAAATAAAATACAAAATATGTGAATAGGAACTAATCAAGATACAGAAAAAACACATTTTCTCAGAAGCTATATACTGATACCACATTGATATAAAGGGAGTAGACAAAATATGTGGGGTGTTATCCTTTCCAAAATAGATTGAATGACCTTGCCGCAGGGCTCTTTTCAGGACAAAAATAAAAAAAACCTTGAATTAACCTTACTGATTGATCAGAGCGTACATAAATGAACCATAATGATCGTGTTTTCACTCTGTAACCTAGAATGACGATAGCAAAGGAGCTGATCCGAGGACCGGGAATTACATATTTTACGAAATCAAGTAGCGATACCAATGACACAAAACGGAGAAGAAAAACATCATTGAAACCGTGGCCTAGTCGACTCCGCACATAATGGCAGTGTATTTCTTGTGGATTAAGCTGAGAGAACGGTATAGGTGCTGGGTAAACGTACTCCATCTAAATCCTGGCCTAGACACTCAAGTGTTTCGTAAGTAGAGTAAGGCTGTTTTTTCTCCGACACTGTAAGCATCACGTATTTGTCCTGTTTATATAGTGATAGTGATTTTATCAAATTAGTACTTCTTTAAAATCATCAAGATAACTTAATAAATTAAGAATTCTTACTTTAACAGTTGAGCTATCTATAAATCGTTTGCAACGGTTTGTAGATAGCTCAACTGTTTCATGTGTATTTTGTAAATATTGTAAATACTGTATTAGTTGTTATTTTCTTTGTGAATAAATCATCAAAAAAAAACTTTAACCAACTCTAATAAAAAAAAAACACCAGGCTATCTCTCACCCCAGTATCACCCCAGAACTTTTGAAAAAAAAAATAGATTTTTTTATGTATTAGAAAACTTTAATATTAATAATATTGATATTTAATGCAAAAAACTTTAAAAAAACAATATTTTTCAATTAATTATAAACAATTAAAAATTGATTAATTTAAAAAAAGTCACGTGACTAATAAACGCGCCATTATTGGTAACCATAGTTGTGACGTCATAATGTCACAACTGCGTGTTTTCGTCGGCGTCGGTACTGAATTCAAAATTAAATTTTTATTTTACAATAACTTTTGAATTATTGCGAAAAAAAAAATGTTATAAATCTTATATAATGATATATGAACTTATATATGATCTTTCCATTTATCACAAAAAAAAATTATTTTTTTAAAACGTCAATTATGTCTGTAAAAACTTGTCCCATCGCATGAATCGAACCCCTTTTGCACCTGTGCAATTTTGAACTTATTAATTGTGTGTACTTTTTCTGATTCTGTAGGAATAGTCTGCGTCACGGATAAAACGTTCAATCTCCATACTTAACCTATTAAATTGGTCATACTGTAAGTCGAATATTATTGGACCTTCCTTGGTACGTGCTACAAGTTGGAAAACTCGTAAACTTTGGCCAGATTTCCTCAAGTTTTAATAACATGTTATAGGGACCCCCGCTTTAGCGGATCAGCTTATGTTTTGCCATTACCAAACTTTTATTGGATAATTGATGTATAGACAATATTTTCCTTTAACTTTTATTTATGCGAAGTTAATAAATAACATTTTGTATAAACGCTCTGAAGTTTTCTTGTAAAATTTATTTTATGAATAAATTTTTGGTTGTGGTTTGCGTGAAACGATAAAAAAAACGCTTCTGGTCATGTGATTCGACCGCATGGTTTGATCAATCGGACAACGTGAAGCCCTTGTTGAGATATAACTCTCGTTGGGCATTCTCTATCCATTTCTCAAAATCTTCATTGCATCCCAAAGTTTAAATAACTTATTGATACTAACACGTTTTTTTCTCAAAATTACATAATTCGTTTCTAAAAATATATTAAACTATGGGTGTAATATATCTATAATTCCACCTATAAAAAAAGGGTAAATAATATTCCAACTTAGTATGGACGGCACGCAACACAGTGGATCGGCATTCAAAATGCGTCGAGGCATTCTTGGACCGGCGATAAATATAGTGGTTGAAACTTGGGGCGCTCTGCAATGTTTACATCACCAACCAACTAGCTGAGTATTTTATAAACTGTAGTTCTATTTCCAAATAATCAATAGTACATAGGTCTCTGAGTTTGGAAGAAAACTGTAAAAATCTTACGTCTATGCCAATTTGTAGGCATTCAGGTTGAACAAGTCGCACGCCTTTCCATACAAACGTGGAAGGGTAACCACTCCACTTTTTGACGTTGACCAACCAAAACTAAGGATTATATCAATTTATCTCGTCATAATCTATGTCTGTGTACACCCCAAACTGTAAAAAAGTATTAATTTAAAAAATACAAGCTTCTACACTTGGAAAGTATTTTTAGCTTGTATTTTTTAAATTACAGTATGGAAAGGTGTGCGACTTGTTCAACCTTAATCTTACGTGGCACCCACGAAGCGAGAAGATGCAGTCAGCTGCGATACAGAGACGGCTGACACCACATACTTTTATAATTTTAAGAAGTAATTGTATTGCAAATGAAAAATATGAAATAGAGCAAAGTTAAGAGTGAAAATTAACAAGATCTAAAGAGATGCTAACAGTAGGTATTGTGTTTGGAAACTCCAGTCTCAAACCAATTTTCCAAGGGACTTTGATGGCATAACAGATTGGTAAGTTTTGGTAATCTGAGGAGTGACAAAAAATATTTTTACATAGAAGATCATTGGCCGTTCTTCACAATTTTTTTCACTAATATACCTAGCTACTGTATCTCCACTCCTAACGTCCAACGACATATTTAAAACAAGGGGACAAAATTCCAATAAAATTTTAAAAGCCAGCAAAGTATACCAGAACTCTGGTGAACGGAAAAAGGTTTTGCCCCAAAAACAGAAAAACAAACCCTCTCTGTCCATTCATATCAGTGAGTTATTTTCAGCACGAACGAAAACTAAAATTCATTATGCGCTGGTAAAATACATTGAACTATTGGTTTTTGCAGGGGTTAAAATTGAGTTTATTTCGGTTAGTGGTTTAAATACTTTTAGAAATATTCCATGGCAGTGTTTTTATTATTGTGCGTTAACACACCAAGAAAAAACTATGCGATACCTCTAATGACTATTCTTGACCTTTGAATAAAAATCACTTGATTATTACAATTGTACTAACAAGAAACCAAGCTTTTTATCGTATATAAGTCGGAATGGCCATGTTTTTTTTCGAATTGACATAATATTAGTAATCGTCTTATAGCGCTATGTAAAGCCTTGGTCTCGCGATCATAACGAACAACGCAGCGGTATGCAGCATGCAGCGCCGGACACATAATTGTATGGAAAACATCTAGTATGGTCTTTTGTTGCGTCGCAGTCTGCGTCAGCGGCGAGGAGCAAACGCAGTACTCTGCGTTGTGCTGCACACCGTAGCGTTGTGCGTTCCAATCGCGAGACCAAGGCTTAACCCTGTGATTTTCTTTTTGTTTAAAACATTTCAAGCTGATAATATGCTGAATGTTTAATAAAGGTATTAAATTAAATAAACCATTTGTGATAAAGAAATTGAATACGTTGAAGACTTGGTTGTAAGTATGTAATCTCTATTTTTAACAAAAGACTGTCCTGTCCGTACTTCGGTATTGGATTGATTAGGTACGTAGGAATTGTGTCTTTTCAAGTCGCAGTTGAAAGTGGATAATCTTTGGAGACGCTTTCAGGTTCTTTTTTCTTTGCTTTGTCAACAGAAAATGTAAGCTCTTTACCGTAAAAAGGTACATAAGTATCGAATATGTTTCGTGGGTTCTTCTGAAGACTAAGTGAGCTCTTATTAAAATGTGAATAACGAGTTTTATTCACTCTTTACATGTTTTCGTTTAGATTTTAGAGGTTTGCACACATGCACGCACATTAAATAGTAAGTAGGTAAAAAAATATAAGTCATTTCGAATTTGTCTAAAAATCAATGTATAAGACAACTATGATGCAACCTAAAAATCTCGAAAAATATTTATCAAACGGGTGACCAAAAACCCGATACGTTCCATACCAATAAAGATTTAAAGTGGATGGTAAGTTATCATTGTTCTTACCAGTAAAGATTTGAAGTGATGGTAAGTTATTAATGTTCTTACCAGTAAAGATTTGAAGTGGATGGTAAGTTATTATTGTTCTTACCAGTAAAGATTTGAAGTGGATGGTAAGTTATTATTGTTCTTACCAGTAAAGATTTGAAGTTGATGGTAAGTTATCATTGTTCTTACCAGTAAAGATTTGAAGTGATGTTAGGTTATTATTGTTCTTACCAGTAAAGATTTGAAGTGATAGTAAGTTATTAATGTTCTTACCAGTAAAGATTTGAAGTGATAGTAAGTTATTAATGTTCTTACCAGTAAAGATTTGAAGTGATAGTAAGTTATTAATGTTCTTACCAGTAAAGATTTGAAGTGATAGTAAGTTATTAATGTTCTTACCAGTAAAGATTTGAAGTGATAGTAAGTTATTATTGTTCTTACCAGTAAAGATTTGAAGTTGATGGTAAGTTATCATTGTTCTTACCAGTAAAGATTTGAAGTGATGTTAGGTTATTATTGTTCTTACCAGTAAAGATTTGAAGTGATAGTAAGTTATTAATGTTCTTACCAGTAAAGATTTGAAGTGATAGTAAGTTATTAATGTTCTTACCAGTAAAGATTTGAAGTGATAGTAAGTTATTAATGTTCTTACCAGTAAAGATTTGAAGTGATAGTAAGTTATTAATGTTCTTACCAGTAAAGATTTGAAGTGATAGTAAGTTATTATGGTTCTTACCAGTAAGTTTTTTAATTAGAGGTATCATTCAAAGTAACGAGCTGTAATTATAATCTACCAAGATTTTGTACAACTCAACTCAACAGGTATCTATCGGAACTTGTTCGCGGACTCGGATAAAACTTTCTTTGTAGATCCATTACTAATTAAACTTGGCTTTCTATATCGGTAGAGAACATAAAACGAATCAAAATGTCCGAACTAAAAGTCAAGTGCTCCTAATAAGAGGAATGTATACATTCTCGACGTTTTACTGTCTATATTTTTTGTTTGGGACTAGAAAACGTGTTAAATGTCCATGAATATTTATTTATTTATACATTCTTGACGTTTTATTTTTCTAGCGATAGTAGAAAGTCAACTTGGCTTGAAGGCAAATTTTGCATGTCTATGGCCTTTATAAATCTTAGGATGTGGCTCTGTTTACTTCTAGTCCGAGCTTCAAGTCTCGAGCCCAATCCACTTTACATTTTGATATCTTCTAAATATATAAAACGCTTTTGAAGCTGGCTGACAATCAACGCACAGCCTAAACTATAAGTCCTAGAAGTATGAAATTTGGAGGGTAGTATCCTTATATATAGTGTAGGAGTGCACTAAGAAAGGAATTTTGTAAAGTCACACCCTAAATGGTCTAAATTTAGGATCAAAGATTTTAACCAAGTAATGCGTGTGCTGTACCACGTGAGCAAAGCCGCGGGCGAAAGCTAGTAAATATACGTAATTTGATTAAAATGACTCATTTCTTAATGACCTGCAATCTCGTGAAAACCAGTCATAACACAGTTAAGGCTCCGCACTCAAAAATATCCACTTAAAAAGCAGGCTCTGTTGTTATTCCCCGTAAAGCCTCGTCGACAGCAACTGAGGATTAAATAATCCGTCCAACTTGGCGGTTCTCACTATCTGTCAAACTATAGTGCTTACCGAGGAAACTGGCTGTCTACTGCGTGATTTGAGTTACACTGCACGGATGCTTTGTAGTTTGTGCGTGGCCACGTGAAGCTTTGCCAAGTTGCGGCGCAGTGTAATACAAAATGATAATACGAATCGAATAAAAATTTTATCGTTAGTAGTTCCTCTGAGTGTGATAACAAACAATACTAAGATAGGGACGAGATGTCACTGTCGCTACCAATGAGTGATTTGACAAGGGTCATACAGTACCCTCAGAGCGTCTTTCACAAGGTCCGGTCGGCCCTTTGGAATAGTTTATTTATATAGTTTAGATAATAATATACTAGTTGAGATATCTTGAAAAGAAAACTACGTAAGAGTACACATATTTTTCGTGATACAATGTGACAACTTAATTTGTTTCACAAATACTTCAGTGTGGTACGATATGATAGTGTTTTGTTTTTATGAATATTTTTGACTCACTTCATCCCATTCTACAGTAAGGGCTCCTGCACACTAGACGGAAATTCCGTTGTGGACCTTTCCGAACGGAACATATATACATGTTATTGCATATAAATTACAAATAGCGGGCACACTACGCGGTAGATCGGTCGTCGGTCGCGCACGATCGTAGGGTACAAGATTGACTCCCGCGGAAGTTCGGCGACGGAATTTCCGTCAAGTGTGCAGGAGCCCTACATGTAAAATTGAAGAATTAAAAAACTATTCGACGCGCGACACTTGGTAGTCCAAATCAGTGTGCTTTCTCGTTTTTACCCTTTGGCATAAAAATTCGGCTGCGTCGCGTCTCTGCTGCTTCATTTTCAATAGTTATTTTATATCTTCTCTGCCCACCATTTCTACTTCTACTTCTACTCTTAAAATCGTGCCACAAACTAAATAGCATTCTTAGTAACAAACATATCAAGCGGTATAGTAGGTGCCAAATAACACCGCAATACAGGCCACCTTCACCTCGATGTCGCAAAATTCAATTTATGTATGGTAAACAAACAGTACTACGAGATTCGAGCGATTACCGTCTTAGCGACATGTTTGTATGGAAAGCGACAGAATTAGCCATTCATAAATTGAATTTTGCGACATCGTGGTGAAGGTGGGTGAATGACCTGTATTGCGGTGTTATTTGGCACCTACTATACCAATAATGTTAAGTTCACCGAACCGTGATCAAGTACCTAATTTAATTTGATCTCAGGCTAAATAAGTTAGTTCTCTAGTCTAGAATAATCTTGTCTAGGATGTAAACAGATTCAATTAAGTACATCCATAGATCTTACAGATTTTGGTGTATTTAAATAAATAAATATTCACGGACACTTAACACAACGCCTTCTAGTCCCAAACTAAGCAAAGCTTGTACGATGGGAACTAGATGGCTGATAGAATACATACATACATTTTTTTTTGTAAATACATACTTATAATACATAGAAACACCCAGACACAGAACAAACATCTATGTTTGCCACACAAATGTTTGTTCTCGGTGGGGATCGAACCCACGACCCACAGCACGGAAGGCAGAGCTACTACCAACTGAGCCATGACGCCTGTCGGGTTCTAATGATCCATCCGAGTAAAGTATTTCCCAAATTATTATCATGCTGGTTTTGTAACAGTTAAAACTCCTGTGTACAATATACACGCAGTACATATGAAACAGCTAGATCACTATAACAGTTATGCGAGGAGTGCTAAGAAGTTAGTAACTATAGCACGCGCACGTGGTGTTTTCGCGTCTGCTAGCGGCGTCGACGCCACGGGTGCGTGGCGAGCTAGCTTCGAGTAATATCACCGGTGTGATAAGGTCCTCGGCAAAACATGCTATGAAAGAAAGAAAGAAATTTTATGTCTCTAAGTTCCTAAGAGTTATTTGGGAGTCAATGAAAACACGTGAGTAAATTGTCACTTGTAGGTAGGTATATTTCGTGTGGCATCAGTATCGAACCTACGAACCTACGACTCGACTCTACAACGCTACGACTCTACGACTCTTCTCCGCGCCTGCGGGGTGACGACTGGCTGCATACCTATGTTTTGCTGAATCGCAAACTGCGTTCATTCGTAGGTATGTAACCTGTGTCGCTACAGAAAGAAAGAAAGTGCGCGTGCTATGGTTTGTTAGTAGGCTTATATTATTTATTTGCTATTCTTTTATCTATATGTGTTGTACACGTACCCCCTTTCATTTTCCCATCTCTCACATCCTAAGGTTTGCTGGAAAAGAACTCTTTTTAGGGTTCAGCTCGCTTTTATGTACATGTTTTAAGTTTAAGTTTTAAGTTAAGTATCTCTGTGTACAATAAAGAATAAAGAATAAAAGAAAAATTGTTTATTGCCAGAAACATTAATTAGTTAGGTACTTAGGCAGCTAGGTTATAAATGTGAACTAGCTGTTTCTCTCTAAAATTACGATACAACCCTACCTCCATGCATCTCGTCGTAAAAAGTAGGGCACTCCATTCACAATATTTTGCAAAGAACCGGAACCGGCCCGCTTGCAACTTTGATGAGTTCCAACTGCGCCTCTTAGGAGACAGATTGTTGCCAAACAGTAATGGGATTCAGTGTCGAATTAATTCGTAAATGCAAAACACGCTTTTTGTTCCTGTGTTCCGGTTTGAAGGATTCTGTGATATTATTTACATTCGTATCTATGTTTTTGAACAATAATAAAGTTCTATTATCTCTGTAGTAATTTATGCCTAGAGTTCAATATCTGGTGGAAGCATAGGTACTTAGTTAAATATTGCTAACCCGCTCAAAGCTCGGAATAAGTACCACAATTTGTATCTTTCAATCCACTTTGAAACAATGTAAAGTGGCTATTGCGAAAATATTTATTTGAAGGTTCGTTGTATCGTTTTGGGTTACACTGCTCAAACCGCTGTCACTTCGCAAGAGCTTGCGTCATTGTATGAGACGGCCGCGCAGTGTAACACAACACAAATGTCACTACCGAATCATTGTTCGTAGTAAAATTGCTGCGTAGCTTGAATCGCGCCTGGCAAATATTTTAGCAGAAAAGACACCGGTAAACCACTCGTTGACTACATCTCCAATGGTTCGCTTATTATTATTCCGGTGTCTCACAATTTTGGGCCTTTAGCGAGGTATTATAATTAATTTAAGAAGCCCGGACTCCGTGAAATTTATTTCGGGCTACGTTGGATATTATGAACGTTTTGACCGAAAACATCAATGTAAATCATTATTTTATAAGCAAAAATCAGAGTTTGGTATATTATTTACTTACCCGAATGTACCCGACTTCATGTTTACTTTACAATAAGCTAAGCAAAGGTTCGAACGGACATTTTGAGTTGCAGTAACGTGGCCCCAAGTCCGATATACATTTGTCGCTGTCACGCACACCGAGCAGTGTAAATCAAAACTATTACATCACTTTAAGATCACTTTAAGTCAATCGTATTTGAAGTAAACAATGTATATGTACCTACACAAAGTCGGAAATTCCGTGAGACTGACGTCGTTCCGTTTCGAACATTCAAAGGATTATTTGAATGAAAACGTACAATTCATGATTTGTACTTGTATGTAAGCTTACCTCACGTGGTCTGAATATTTAACATTTATGTGTGAAAAGAAAAACACGCAACATTTCAACTTGCTAGGTACTGGATTTTTGTTTTTAATTCTTTTTCTTCTTTAAACTTTTAGATTTATCGTAGTAAAAGATAAGAACACTTAGATGTTCGTCTGCCAGCTATGGCAAAAAAAATAGTATTAGACTGAAGTTGCCCAATAAACTGTAGTTTCTCTTGATATGAATTTTTTCCAATTAATTCTTCGGATCCGCCATTTTGACTCTTCTGCTAACCATAGATTCCAAATTCGAATTCAAACCTTTCATAAACTAGTATCGTGTGATTACTATATTGTCGCTATGATAATTATATTCCAAAAATCCCTACTTTTTTTTTCAATAAATCACTACTAAGTATCTGGTCCGTATTGAAAACCTTTCTTTATCCATTGAAATATTCCTCAGATAAAATACTATCTGTCTCTACTTTAAACATGTTATAAACAAAGATAAAAATAATAATCTAACTTAAGTATAGCGTTATTCAGAGTTGTTCGAACACGGCCTAGAAGAATTATAATATCCTAGAGATATCAAATATTAAAACGTTACTTTGATAGTTTTATATATTAAAAAAAAAAACCAGTATTCACAAAGAAAATTACAACTAATACAGTATTTACAATATTCACAATATTCACAAATTACACATCAAACAGTTGAGCTATCTACAAACCGTTGCAAATGATTTATTGATAGCTCTTTATAGCGATTTATAAACGCAATTGTTTTATTGTATTTTTTGCGAGCATTCATGATTTCCACGGTATATTCCAGAAACTCCCATTAAAAAAACCAGTGGGGCTTTCAGTTGTTTTTCCGTAGCATGCTACGACGTAGCGTACGGAATTTCTGGAAAAAAAATCCAGAATTCCCCACTGGGTACTGCGTATACTACATCATAATACACATACCACTAGATATTTGAGCCATATTAATTCATTTATTTATCCATTTATACAGGCTAGGTTTATTATAATACTTCTCTTTAAGTTAAAAGTACTTCTATTACGATTTACGACAGAGAAGTTTTTATAGATAAACCGGAATTTGGCTCTCGACTGTAATATAGCATTTGCATACATCTTTATCACACTTACCCTTTATTATCCGTGTAGAGAATAGCAGAGGCGTATAGCCCGCAAAACTGCACTCGAGGGATTTGCACTGTATCACACTCGGATTGTCACTGCGAGCCTCGGTTTCGAGCTTACTTTTTTGAAAATATTATTAGTCTTTTCTCTCAGGAAACCTTGTTAAATATTAAGTATATTAAAGTATGAGCTATTGTAAAACTTACTTAAATATTACTAAAAGCTTTTTGCTATTCTGTAAATATTGTGAATATTGCAATTGGTAGGATTACTTATTTGTAATTTCTTTTGTGAATAAAATTTTTGCTATATATAAAAATAAGGTTGTTAGAAGCATAGAAGAAATAATATAAGTAAAAAAAAGACTTAAAAATTCTATATGTAAAATTATGACTGAAGAAAATCCTTTTAAGTTTTGTATAGCGACCAAGAAATTGGTTTACCACTCTAAGGCTGAATATCATTTGCACGTACAAAACATCAAGGGCTATTTTCGCTTGACAGATTAATAACTGCTACGTCAGAATCTGTCATTCTTGTTTATTTAAACTCCTTAGCGAATAATTATGTTACTGGGAAATGTCATCAAAAGTGGTAAACCAATTTCTTGGTCGCCTATACCTCTGACTACCCCTCATAACATCGTTAGCATTTTCGGAAAAAACCAGACGTCAATTTACTTCTATAAGATCGTAATAAATGAAATAACCAACTTTTACAAAAACTAGTTAATTGTTAACGAATAAACTCACAGCTAACATAAAACAAAGTTTAGTTGTGTGGTAATTGCGGTAACTGTTTATTATGAGATACTAGTAAAATGCTTGTGACTTCGACTGCGAGGTTTTATTTTCTAACGACTTTTATTCTTTTACGAGAGTAATGGAAGAAGCGGATGACCCACCTGATGTTAAAGGGTAATCTCTGATTAAAATAATTGATGCCTCACTGAGCATGTCCACTGAGGACGTCCCCTGTGAGGCATAACACTGCGTCCATTGCTCTGAGATATGTGGTAAGTCTCGTGAGCCTCTAATTGAACCAACACCCATACCAGCAATGCAAGCATCTCTGCTTTGTGGAAGAAATTTTCACTTTCCTGTTGAAGTTCGCTTTACGAAAATCTCGCAGATAAGTCACAATTGAAGCCTTATTTATAATTACCAAAAATATATAACCTTTTATTCTTCAAGGTAAGCTTCATTTGAAACAAAAGTTATAAATTACTATTCAGCATGTGCCTTATCTTTTCTCAGCTTATTTAAAAACGAATCTATTGTAAAACAGTTACAAAAGTTTCGGAACTAAAAGGTAAAGGAATCAGTTGGGCCTGAACACGTCCGAAACATACTGTCAAACTAAAATAAAGTAGTACAGGCAGGCATACTAGATCCGGACACTAGGTAGGTAGTATTTTCCATTCTGTGGTTATGAGTAGCACTTTCGTAGATTCGTCGTAGCACGATCGTAGAGTTGTCGTAGCACGTTCGTAGAACGATGTAGCACGTTCGTAGATTGTTTAGTCGACTTACGTGGTTCTTCTCTACTTTTGGGAAGTATTGCTATAGTAGGTGCCAAATAACACCGCAATACAGGTCATTCACCCACCTGCAAAACGATGTCCCAAAATTCAATAAAATTTATGAATGGTAAACAAACAGTACTACGAGATTCGAGCGATTACCGTCTTAGCGACAGGTTTGTACGGAAAGCGTCAGAATTAGCCATTCATAAATTGAATTTTGCGACATCGTTTTGAAGGTGGGTGACTGACCTGTATTGCGGTATTATTTGGCACCTATTATAGTAAGTAAAAAGGTTGGTGTCGAATTTGAGATAAACGACATAGCTTAAAAATGTATATTTTTGCATTTTATTGCTGTGTAGGCCTTACAGTTAGGTTGGTCGATCTGCGAAATGTAACTGGAAAACACTGGACGAGAAGAAGAGCTGAAGATCAGACTCAATGGCGCGTCTTTGGACCTACGTCCAGCAGTGGACCGATATATGATGATGATGATGATGATGACATTGCATAAAGCTTAAAAATTGTTGGCATTACATAAGCAGACATTTTTATAATATCCCAAGAGTTGAAAAAAATACAAGATCAATAGGACGTCCTCAGTGGACGTACTCGGTGAGGAAATGCATCAAGGTGAGGCAAGGCAATCTTGGAGGAATTAACACACATTGTAATAGGCAGAGGCTACCGCTTAATATCAGGTAATCCATTTGCGTGTTCCATTACTTTCATAAAAATACTCTACGAGGTAACTATTAAATACGTGCAACAATAAAAAAAAACAAAAATTATAGATTCTGTCGACCAATACACAGCGGATAATCATAGCCCTCCTTTTTTCTTTGCCGTAGTCGGATAAAAACTCAGCATATAGATTAGATTAGATTAGAAAATTTTATTGCACTTTTAAAAATCGTACAGAGGCGAGTTTAAATCTATTTAGCATTATCTACCAACTAACCTGGGTGTAGTGCGGAGATGATGGTAGTGCTTCTAAGGTAAAACTTTAAAAAGAAACAACAACGCCTTTATAACTACAATAACCTACAAAATATACTAATAAACATATACATACATATAGGTGCATATTGAATGTATGTAGTTCTGAAGCACACTCACAGTATATATTAAATCCTCACTCAAAGTACAAAGGTAGCAAGAACATCGCAACAATGGTTCAAGAGCTATCATACAATCGACATGTACAGTTTGCAGCATAAGTTGATTTACGATATAAAATTACCCAACTGTACTTGGAGAGCTTTTGACTATGTATTCATTAGCATGTAAAATCACCAGCATAAGTTTAACCCCCTATCTTATAAAAAGTTAGAATTGACATTATGTCCTGAATACTGCGTAATTACGTATGGTACGTCTTACGCTAACTACGAGTATGTTTTGGGAGCTTTTGGCTATTTGTTTTGTAACTTCAAGAGTTGAGGTAGATCTTTATATACTAATTTCAATGATAGAACTACCTATAGCCTTCGCGACTGCATTTACATGGTTTTGAAAAACTTAATGCGGTTTAGGTTGCTGACTCTACCCATACAGCCTGGAGCTATAGAAATATAGTGTAATGTAACGCTGTGGTCGGCTGGTTTATTTGATCGATTCTAACACAATTACTACATGAACAATAACAAGTGTACCTACTACTAATATATATATAGGTTCTCACCACAAATAATGTTAATAT
Source organism: Eulithis testata (assembly GCA_947507515.1). Lineage (NCBI taxonomy): Eukaryota > Metazoa > Arthropoda > Insecta > Lepidoptera > Geometridae > Eulithis > Eulithis testata. The sequence goes on along the minus strand of OX382196.1, from coordinate 9,515,233 downwards.
GTTTGTGTTTTAATCACGCTGCAACTAGGTACGTCCGATTTCAATGAAACTTGAAATATACATTTTATAACATAGGTTTTTTTATCCTGAATTTTTTACATTTTTTATGAGCTATTAGCTAAGCATTTGGCTGCCAGCACACCTGGCAAATGAAATGTGGGCGGAAATGAGTATTTTATTGAATTTAAAATTTCAAAACACAATTTATTTCACTAGAGTGGAGAACTAAGCCTATTCACTACACATACTTGTACCTAGGTGCCTTTATCCTCCATATTCACTACGGTTTCCGGAGCACTGCGCCAGATTGTGGAGGAAACTGCAGAGGCTTTCTCTGCCAATTAACGTGTCATAGCATACTGCTCCCTTTTGAGCTTATCCAATTATACATAGCAAAAGGTGTTTTAGCTTTATGTGCCAACTGGAATAGAATTTTGCTCAGTGTGATTGGCCTTTAGGGAAAACTACTTCAAACAATCGAAAACCGGGAACTGTAGTGTAGAACTACAGGGATGTATCAGGCGAATCGCACATTACAAACGTGAGTTGGTATCGAATGAGATACGCTGTTGGATCCTGCGTCTAGGTCTGGACAAAATGATGGCGATTACTGATTGACAATAAATGTGCAACCTGAGATAAAAATAATTCTCGTAATGAAAATGGGTAACAACGTCATTGTACTTTGTTGGAGTGTTATACTAGTCACAGCAGTCATCCAACCTATAAATAGAGATATCACGAGTATTTTTTTCAGTGTAAAAATCTTACGCGTGTCACTGAAGCCATTCAAATAAGATAATCTAAAACGTTGAGATCGGTGGGATTCAAAGTTCGCGGCTCGACTTGTGGGACAAGTCGAGCCGTGAACTTTGAATGAACCACACACAAATTCTCTCGAGACCGCAGACGCGCGTCCAACCGTACGATTACGAGTTCCAGAAGATTCGGTACGCTGAGTTTCAATACCCCATTCATCAGAGCTACGATGTAGTGCCACGAAGTAGGCATACCAAGGTATTAAGAAAACCATCGAAATTTGTACCACTGTGTAAAACAGAGCAACAACTTGTTTAGTCACACGAATTTACATGGTTTGGAAAACGGTGTACTTTTTTGGAAGAAAAAGATTGAATTAGAGAAATTAAATAGGTATATTACAATAACAAGAAACTTGAACAATATTTTCCAGTCGTTTCGTTTTATCTGTACCTCTTTGTTTCGACATCTCTGCAAAGATCAGTCAGCATCACGCAACAAATGAAATAGTTCTAATCCCTTCGCGATCCTAAACTAACAACCGAAACTCACAGCCGAATGGACTGGTTAATGATCATGTACCGCACCATTGTTTATTTACGCCTAGTAAATATCAACTTACAGTTCATATAACTGGACTCTAACAGCATGGTATAGGAGTCATCGATTTTGGCAAATCAGTTTGATCACTTATCGCTATATTTTGAACATCATCATAATTATTATCCTCAAGAATTGTATGTCATCATAAGATTGACCATCTCCATGGCACAGCGGAAGAATAACTGACAGAGTGCACGAAGCGCTAGAGATGCTCCTGACAGCTGTTTTGGCCTATTTCGGCTGGGTGATTTAGTACTTGGTTCGTACAAAGAAACCTAAAGTAAGTAATGTAATGCTCTTTTACCATGTTCCAAAACCATTTTTGGAGATGCAAAAGGCCTTAGTTTTGGAACACATTGAAACTCTTTATTTTATAATAGTAAAGAGCTTTACCTAAGTACTAGATTCTGGAGACGCTGCACATAGCGATTCTAAAGCGTCTCTGACGTGACATAAGTTATCTTGATTGTAATCACACTTTCATGTTGTTATGGACACTTTTCTCATGCCCCCAAAAAAGAAACGCCGTGTGCAACAAAGAAAAAATGACAAAAAATTAACATAATAAAAGCATGTTAAAAAATTAACATGATGAATAATGTTAAAAATACAAACCAAAAAAGTTTTCATACTTGCTGATACTAATTAAAATAATATGATTAGTTTAGTTATGGATTTATGTCACGTCTAAGTGAATGTCCCGAATGAATGCCAAGCTTTAGCAATTAACCTATGATTACCCCTCGTACCTTTGTTGCGAAGGGAACACGTACATTGTACGTTTATTAAGTTTGGTTTATTTACCCCTTTTACTTTACAAGCATGTTATAGGGACGATTTAATCTGAAATTTGTTGCTACCACTTGCTGACACGTATTGACTACAATATAAATTGTTTCCGTTTTTACAGTTTTTACACGAGTGCACGTTACTGTCGTTCCCTGGCAGTCGTTGAGTCGGTCTTAGGGCTTAAGTCTTTATTTACAGGAACTAAATGAGGCCAGAATAAATACGTAATTGATACCTACATTTTAATTACCAAAAAAAATTATGAAGTATATTACTTATATACTATAGCTTAATGGTTAGCTGGAAGAGGATGCTATTTTAGCATTAAGTTTGCCTGTTATACACTATAGTAGGTGCCAAATAACACCGCAATACAGGTCATTCACCCACCTTCACCACGATGTCGCAAAAATCAATTTATGAGTGGCTAATTCTGTCGCTTTCCATACAAACCCGTCGCTAAGACGGTATCGCTCGATTCTCGTAGTACTGTTTGCATACCATACATAAATTGAATTTTGCGACATCGTGGTGAAGGTGGGTAAATGACCTGTATTGCGGTGTTATTTGGCACCTACTACTCTTTTAAATTGTGCAATAAAGAATATTCTATCTATCTATTACTTTCTTGTTAATGCACTTCAAACTGTTGCCAGTTACAGGCGGCCTAAAAGCTCCATCACCAGAGTTGACCACTAACAGAGTTGAGTAAGTTCGTATAATAATAATAATAATAAAAATATTTATTTTCAATAAAAAGGTTTACAAAAGCAATCTAAAAGAAGGCACTTAAATTAAGTAGGTACTTGTTTAGTTATGTAGTAGTTGCTTTATAGCTAAACCTTTGTGGAGTCTATACATTGACTCCTCGCTCTAACTAAGTAAACTTGTATGTAGACGCGAGGGATCTCTGCTTCGGCTGTTTACAGTAGGTATTGCTATGAACGAACTTACTCACCAGAGGGCTGAGTTTACATAGATATGTTCAATCTCGTTTAATACAGTACCTTCCAGTCGAACAGAAACATTTGTATTGGTTACCATCACTATGACGACCCGGCGCTGACCGGAAACCATTTTACGATCACTTATTGTTCAAAGTGTCAAAAGCGCCGACAATCGTGACACTTCGAATACTTTGTATACTTTATGAAGTTAAATAACTAGGTATTGGGACTGGATTACAGTAACTGTCAACGTTAGAAAAACAATAGTTAACGTGATAATAATTAGTATTTTGATAGAATGAATGAATGAATGAATGAAAATACTTTATTGTACGTAGGTACACCTTACAAACTAATATGCGAGACAGATTATGTTATATTATTATATTACATTACGTACAATGGGCGGTCTTATCGCTAGGGAGCGATTTCTTCCAGACAACCTTTGGATGGAGTGGAGCGTATATATAGGAAGGTCGGTTAGGGTGTCCTATAGGACAAGAAAAGATTATAAATAATAATGAGATTAAAAAATACTATGATTATACCTACTTAGATACTAAAATAATATAATAATATATACAGATAAATACGAATATGTACATACTTATATACACTTTAAAAATATATACCATATAAAACTATGACGAATCAGATGATAGAATGGCTTATTGAAACGAATGATAGTTTTTACCCGACTACGGCGAAGCAAAAATGAAGGTACCTGTACGGTTATGATCAAGTAAGTTCATTATGAATTAGTGACCAACTCTGGAGACGGAGTTTTTAGGCCGCCGCATATTACTCTAACAGCAATCTCTACCATTTATTAATTTTTTGCTTTTATTGGTTTATTATCGAAAGGGTTTCTTGAAGATTGCTCTAAATGTGATACAAGTAGGTATGATTTTTATAACATACCTTTAAACTTGGAACTTATATTTCTACTATAATACATTAGGAATTTACTCTCAGTTTTTGTAAAAAACACTCCATATATAAAAGCCTCGAACCGAACGGGATCAATTCAACGGTAATTGAATTCTATTGTTGAGTGGCTCTGCATTTGCTAATCAAAATGTGAGTAATAGCTATTGGCTCGCTGGATTAAAGTGTTTTTTTTTAATTATATTTAGAATCGATCGTACACTTGCCGTATACATATCAAAACCAATGCAGTGATGGCTCCAGACCACTGCATTTTTAATTTAAGTTTAGTTTACTTTAACATAGGTATACTAAATGATAGGATATTTTACCTATATGTCGACACCGCCAAGGAAAATCATGGTATTTCACTTTTTACCATTTTACAGGAGAGCGTCAAAGTTTAAAAAAATTCTCAAAATCTTTGTGTGAAACTTAACTTCAAAATAACTTTTGGTAATTCATCTATAGGGATAGAAGTATGTAATTGTGTATATCTATTAATTGAAAAACCCCTGCACAGTGTATTTTCATGACTTAAGAAGTATTTTTTCTTAATATGTTTTCTTAATGAAAATTACATAGTAATGTAATTTTCATTGAACAACATGGTAACTAAACATACAAACTAAAAATGAGGGTTATTAAAAAACTGTATGTTTAAATAAAATATTTGAAAAAATTGTAACTCGAATTGACATCTTTTTCACGGGAGAACAATGTTTTGGAACTTAAATATATTTTGCGTAACTCAGAATTACCATTTTATTTACTGCGAGGAATGTAAAATGATGCTTAGTTACCATGTTTTAACGAATACTAACTTTTAAACGCAAAGGGTTAGAGATATAGGTGTGAGAGTATAACAGTTTTATTTTGAACACGAATATGAATGTAACTCAAAATTGGCAAAAAGTGAGTTACCATGTTATTCTTTGGGGGTGTCGATGTGCATAGTTTTCTTAGACAAATCACTAGTACCTATGTCATTCCAATGTTTAAACTACCCCTGATTGTAAGTTAGTAGTCAAAACATTAGAGGTGGCTCGATTTTTGATGAGAATGATATGATTTAAGATTATTTCAATTATATTCATAAAAGTTCATCGATTATAAGTAGATATATAATGGCCTCGGATATATACCACAACACTACAAATATTGATGATATTTTGCTGGTGTTTATTCTAAAGCTTTCAAAACAAAGCCCGACGTAATTTGCTAATGGATGGATCACGCTGTGCACCGCACCGGTGCGGTAGTGACCTAAAATTATTTCAAAATTGTGTCGATAATTGCACTTTAGCCCAAACATTCAAAAAGTTACAGCAAACTATGTCACCCAAAGGTTGTGATGAACGCAGTTTTATCAGATTATCGAAATATAGCCTGTCATAGGCGGTGACTCATAGCACGGTGACCGTTGTATTTGAAATAAGTTTTATATAATGGTGGGCATACACGCTACGTGAAATCGTTACGATCAGACTGTACAGTTCGAACGGTACCGATAAATACATACATGTATGTATGCTACATGTATGTTATAAAACTGTACAGTTTTTAGAACAAACATGTAGCGATTTATCGGTACCGTTCGAACTGTACAGTCTGATCGTAACGATTTCTCGTAGCGTGTATGCCCACCATTATATTTGCCACCTTTCAAAGCTAAGCCGTAATAAAAGGCTAAATATTTTTACTTTTTACACAAACTTCAAAATCACAGCACAATTCGCCGTCTCGTTGTAGTCACAATCTATTATATCTCCGAAACCGTTTACTCCATCTTGAGTTTCGAGTCGAGTCGGTTTGAATTACTAGATTACTACACTGATCCGTTTGCAACTGAATATTTTAGGGTACTTTTACGCTGAAGCTATTTATTTATAATTATTTCAGTTATCAAAGTGTTTGTATAGGAAAACTATTTGTAGAGTTAGTGTCTTCTTCTGTTTATGTTGTTTATGTTTAATATTATTCATAGCATTTTGTTATAGGTCAAAAAAGTTTAATTTTAATAAAGCTATTCACCTAAGTAAATTAATAATAATGTATAAATAGTCATTTAAAATTAATTCACATGTAAAAGTAGAACAAGTAAAGTAATCGGATAAAGTAGAGGACAAATAGTATACTTATATTTAAAAAAAACATTATAATTTACTATACCTCATCGTATATCTATTATGTTGCATACACCATTCAAACCATCACATTCAATTCTCTTTCGAACAGTACTCATTGTTTCAATAGGTAGGCTTAGGTATATGGACACACTTCGCCTATTGAATTTACGGAGATATCATACGTTTGATCTGAGTGATGTGGGAGCTATCTCGCATGAGTGGTTTCAGAATCTTGCATACATCTTGATGGACTCTAATCCGCTTCTGATTGCACTTATGAAGCTAGAGTGCTTACTCATACCTATGAGGAATTCAAACAGATAGTTTAAATATAAATTATAATGTGCAAAATCTGTGTTTCAAACTGCTAGTATCTTTTTGTCTTCTTTTCCTTAATTTGTCGACTCTCCTTATTTTCACAGTAACTTAAGTGCATTTTCCATCATCTAAACTTAGCCACAAATCATATAATACTATACTAGTAACTTAGCTAAACAGCGGTTGACAGCTTTCTAAGTTGTGACTGAAGTTGATGACGTCACACTTTCCGCTTGCACATGACACTTCAAAAAAGCAACGCAAAAACCAGATATTTTGATAATATTTTGTACTAATGTGTTTTTTTATTTAAAATTTACCTCATTTTCATTTTTGTGCTTTAATTTTTAGGTTCTGGTATATAGCATCTGTCCGTCATTTTTACAGAGAATTAGTTACGGGAAGAGCAGCTACATCAATTCGCTACTGCTTACCTATATCATAATTTGAGGTTATGTTCATCACCACAGCTGTCATTGACAGTCAAGTAATTGTTACAGTGTAAAACTACTTTACTAAAACAACGGTATCTAGATACCGAGATAATCTAGTAATTAGACGTCGAGATTCAAGAATGAGAACGCCCTTGTTAGGTTTATTTTGATTAAAGGATTGCCTTTCAGGGAATGAAGAGATTCGTTAGATTATTATTAAATGTTCTAAATCAAAATTCAAGTGATAGCAGATTATATTATATGAATGTATGAATTATTTAATTTTTATTCAACCTCAGGACAGATACACAGATATGTATTATCTGTGTATCTGTCCAATATTATGTAAGAGTTTTAATACCGTGCAAGGCTGTTGCTGCTCGAATATAAACTCCTTTTCAGAATTCTTATATGAAAAGTGATAGATTCTGTTCTCCAGCAATTATGTGAAACAAGTCACGTAGCGGGGTAAAGTGAAATGTCACACGGACCTCGGGGTGCCTCAGGGGCGTGGGTTTGACCCGTGCCCGCTGCAAGGGCCATTAGGCTCGCTCGCAATTCATCACGTTACGGTTCTGCCAATCAACCACTCCGCATCACATTCATTCTTGGTTTCTGTCAAACGGAGTCACTCAGTATACGAAGCAGCTTTACCTAACCTAGGTATAGGTGAAGCTGCTTCGTGTAGTGTTTTTAGTGAATCTTACGAATATTTAGGTACGTAAGGTTTTTTTGGCAGTAGTGGTAGTAGATATAATTAGAGGATAAAAAATAGTTAGAACTAAGGTAAAAGAAACCTATATCAATAACTATAAGAGAGAGGAGGCTAGTGCCGTTATGCAAAATGGTACTAATAATTTAAATATGCAAATTAAAAAAAATTCAAAAATGATACTATAGGACTTCAGGCTGGTAAGCAAGCGGAGCTTTTAGGCCGCCTTAAGGCCTTTGTTGTAGCTTAGCGACTGCTTCAGCCGGGACCTACAGTTTAACATGCCCTCCGAAGTACGGAAGCGCTCAGATGTAAACGCCATTAATGGTCACCCATCCAAATAGTGGCCGCACAGAATGTCGCTTAACTGAGATAATCAGTAAAGATTGACTAAGCAAGCCTCGCCGCGAGCGCTTTCCCAGGCTGGTATGATGACGTATGACGAAAAGCAGTTTTGACGATACGTATATAACTCATTTCATCTCATTTTTGACAATCGGTTATTACTCTACAAAGCAGACAGATTTCGAACAAAACCAGACTTTGAACTACAAATTGCCAAGTGCCCATAAAATGACGTTGAGAGGATCGCGTAACCAATCCCTGTTTACGATCTGCCATCTTTATTATCCGAAATGATTACGGTAGAACAATGACTCACGCTGCGAGTGCTATGATAAATGAAGGCATAACTTGACTGTAATCATTATTAAAAAGTTCTTACAGTGTTGTAATAAGAGTTGTGACGGGTTTTTGGCTCATTGGCGTTGTATGTGCGTATCTACATACGTTTTTACGGTTAGACTACACACTATACCACTATGAAGTTTTTGTTCTTCTACCCGACCGTACTAACATTTGTCGTGTGTACCAATATTATTTAAACCATCCTTTTAAGCCACTCCTTCCTAGACTACAGTACTCTGGCGAACGTTTCATCGAACTCATAACCGATTTGCAATAGAGCCACACTCATAAGTACAGTGGAGCATAGAGCAATGTTCCTCGGTACAGTCGTAACTGTACTCATCTTACAACTGTACTTATGCCCTGACTGACTTAGCTAGCCTTTGTACTTAGCTCACAATCAAACTAATATTATAAACGCGAAAGTTTGTAAGTATGGATGGATGGATGTTTGTTACTCATTCACGTAAAAACTGCTGATCCGATTTAGATGAAACTTGGAATATATATTGTCCGTGACCTGGATTAACACATAGGTTACTTTTTATCCCGAAAAAGAAAAATTAACGGGAACCAACGGGGCGCGAACGAAGTCGCGGGCGGCACCTAGTTGTACATAAATGCTGCTTTTTCACCAGTTGCACCTAAAAAATGGAATTTTATCTCGCCACGCTATGTGACGGTCACAGTAGGTACGCAAACTAAAACATCTAAGCGTATTTTCGATATAATTTTAGGCAAAATCCAAACATAATTAATATAGTTTTCGTAATTAATATAAGCCGATTTTAATTAACAAAGCCTTTCAACCAATCAGGATGAAGATTCCGTACATGAGTTTTGTAAATCAACCAATTAATACGATATGCGCAAATATAATTTTGACGGGAAGGTATTTCGCTTTGGATATAATTACATTCTACCAACTGAATGTTCTATTTAAATCGTGTTAAAAGCACTTGACTTTGTTCGCGTCGCAATAATTTATTTACCACTAGCTGATACCCGCGACTTCGTACGCGTGCAAAACTTTCCACTAAAATATCTGTCAACCAGTATACGATGAACCTCGTGCCAAAGGCGGCTTTTAGTTTAGAGAGGTCAAGCTGTATCTATGAATCCACGTCTTTCATTTCATTAAAATATAGCCTATGTTTCAATCCGGAAAAAGAGCTTCTGAATGGTATAAGTTTCATTGAAATTGGTCCAGTAGTTTAGGCGTGATCCGCGAACAAACAAACAGACAAACTCAATTTTAGGAATCAGAATCGTTTATTTAGTAGATCTGTATATTTAGTTTATCCATATTTTTAATTTTGGTTTTTGGCTTTTTTACAGTTTTATAATAGGTAGTAAGTATAGATAATTTGAGAGCATTGCACTACAGTCAAATATTTTTGTCGTAAAAAATCATTGTATCCAAACTTTTACTCAGATCAAAAGTGCACACGGCATAAGTATCATGACCAGGCCAGCACCCTCTGTCCTTTTGGCTCCTCAAATTGCATATACAGCAGTTACTTCACATCGTTTCTATGAATGAAAAATTCACTAGCTTGGATTATAAAGCTGACACCTATGCGTACAACGCACTTACTTCACTTCACACCGTTCAAAAATACTGACTAGATTTATGTAACATGAACAACGATCTTTTATTACGTAGGTTACGGCAGAATAACAGCGCTGACCTGTCTTCGGATGGCGAAGCATAATGCTGAGCCGTGACCTTTTCGCTGCTATAGCATACTTTTTTTTCTTATTATGTACTATAGTTTGTTTAAATTAATATTATATTATGTTATATCAATTTAATTGTAACTGATCTATTGTAATAATTTCAATCTAAAGCGAATAAATGATTGTCTATGTCTATGTCTATGTCTATGTCTATGTCTATGTCTATGTCTATGTCTATGTCTATGTCTATGTCTATGTCTATGTCTATGTCTATGTCTATGTCTATGTCTATGTCTATGTCTATGTCTATGTCTATGTCTATGTCTATGTCTATGTCTATGTCTATGTCTATGTCTATGTCTATGTCTATGTCTATGTCTATGTCTATGTCTATGTCTATGTCTATGTCTATGTCTATGTCTATGTCTATGTCTATGTCTATGTCTATGTCTATGTCTATGTCTATGTCTATGTCTATGTCTATGTCTATGTCTATGTCTATGTCTATGTCTATGTCTATGTCTATGTCTATGTCTATGTCTATGTCTATGTCTATGTCTATGTCTATGTCTATGTCTATGTCTATGTCTATGTCTATGTCTATGTCTATGTCTATGTCTATGTCTATGTCTATGTCTATGTCTATGTCTATGTCTATGTCTATGTCTATGTCTATGTCTATGTCTATGTCTATGTCTATGTCTATGTCTATGTCTATGTCTATGTCTATGTCTATGTCTATGTCTATGTCTATGTCTATGTCTATGTCTATGTCTATGTCTATGTCTATGTCTATGTCTATGTCTATGTCTATGTCTATGTCTATGTCTATGTCTATGTCTATGTCTATGTCTATGTCTATGTCTATGTCTATGTCTATGTCTATGTCTATGTCTATGTCTATGTCTTTTATATTAGAAGATCATTGGAAATGAAGCTGAAAAATTTCATACCCATAGGCGATGTTTGGTCAACAACCTTCATTGAACTCGCTGAGAAGGTAATAGGTTTTTTTTGCATATATTTCAAGGTGTTTCTTTAAGAATGTCCTCGATTGTAGGATTTTCTTTTATTAGACGTGTAGGTGTCGTATAATAATTCCTTCGTTTCTGACAACGCCTACGTCAAAACTGATGTTACAATATTGGATTAAATATAACAAATGAAATCGGTTGACACCTGCCTATAGTCAAGTTAATATTTTAGAGTCGCTAGAGAATAGAATACTAATGAAAAGTATGAAAATGACTCAGCTGAATGGTAAATCTTGATAAATCCCATACATTTTATATTTTGTACAGAGAGATCTACAGTAATATATAATGAATTAGAATGTCAGCAAGACAGAGAGGCTAGCAGCTTTCACGGTGTGATTTGTATGTAGAACAGCAACAATGTGTGTGCCTACTCTGAGCTTTTGTTTATAGTTTGCCACCCACACAGCTGCCTATGATACAACCGCGGAAATTACATTACGGACGCTCGCTCTGCACTCGGTAGTGGTCACTTATTTACGGAAAATATACAATACACTGGAAATGTTGACCAGAAAATGTCCAGTAAAATACAGAGCGACATAACAATGAAGTGTGTCTTTAAAAGTTTAAGCTTCTAATTAATGTATCGCAGTGATAGCGCGCTAAAGGGAAGCAAGCTAATAGTGGAATCGGAGGTCTAGCAATGCGACGGATTTGAAATTGCTAGAGATAAAATTTGTGAATTTGATTACTACAATCGTTCTTATTGTAAGCTTGCTAACAAACTCTTGACTTATCTATTCACTCAAGCTGAAAGTCAATAATTAAATGTTTTAATTGAATTGCCTTCGTGACAAAACCAAGTGCTGATTATTTACATTTACAAAATCTCCATCTTTGAAAGCTTTTGAAACCTCAAAAAATAAAAGCCAATTTAAAAATAAATCTGTAGATTTTATTGAAGCGAATATTTTAAATTCGTTTCTTCTCGTTTATTTTTACCCTTTTCTGATTTTCTCCTTTTCTGATCTTCTTAGTCAAACAGAACGATGGAAAGTGTATGTATATATAAAGCACCTATATAGGTGCTTTCAAACATTTATTTTCCTCCTAGAATTGAATGTTTAAAATACCTTTATTTATTCTACAGTGATCTTTCAAAGACTTGCAAACATCCAAAAGGAGAAATTTGAACTCACAAAATGTCGTTTTGATAAAAGAACGCGTTGTCACAGTTGCTGTAGTGTATTTTTTTATCATACCCATTCATTAATCAATAATAATAATAATCAATAATCGTTTATTTGGTAAGGGTTATTACATGTCAGAATAGGGTATATGTAGGTACTTATTTATATTATAAGTAGCATAATACCAATTAATTAAATAATAACACTATACAAAATAAATAAATAAATACGTTAAACACGTTTGCAAAGAATTGTCGTATGCTAGATAATAGGTAAACCGCCTGGATGAAAAATATTTTAGGTACCTAAAGATAGAAATTTACCGAAATTTATAGCTATCAAGCAATTGTATCACAAGACCATATTTCCAGGAAATTCAAAGTAAGCAAAACCGAGATGGGAAAATTGCACGACAATGTATTGAAATTCCTGGTAATTCAATATCCTATTGTAACTATCTCGGTTTGGTTTACTTTGAGTTTCCTACTCCAGTCACCGCTGACACGAACATTAAAGTTCATAATGGACACTGAGTGGGGAGTTTTGATGAGCTGCTATCAAACTTTATAGAGCTTGCCTATTCTAACTACGAATATTTTATCTGACGTTTATTAGTAGGGAGTTTAGTTATGTTTCAGAAGAAATTCCATATTCATATCTTTTACTAGCAGTACCCGCAACTTCGTACGCGTGCGAAACTTTCCACCAAAATAGCTGACAACCAGCATACGATGAACCTCGTGCCAAAGGCGGCTTTTAGTTTACAGAGGTCAAGCTGTATCTTCGAATCCACGTCTTTCATTTCAATAAAATATAGCCTATGTTCCAATCCGGAAAAAGAGCTTCTGAATGATATAAGTTTCATTGAAATTGGTCCAGTAGTTTAGGCGTGATCCGCGAACAAACAAACAGATAAACAGACAAACAGACAAACTCAATTTTCGGAATAAGAATCGTTAATTTAGTAGATCTGCATATTTAGTTTATCAATATCCTTAATATTCGTTTTTGGCTTTTTTACAGGTTTATAATAGTACTAGCTGATACCCGCAACTTCGTACGCGTGCGTAACTTTCCACCAAAAAATATCTGTCAACCAGCATACGACGAACCTCGTGTCAAAGGCTGCTTTTAGTTAAGAGAGGTCAAGCTGTGTCTAAGAATCCACGTCTTTAATTTCAATAAAATATAGCCTAAGTTTCAATCCGGAAAAAGAGCTTCTGAATGGTATAAGTTTCATTGAAATTGGTCCAGTAGCTTAGGCGTGATGCGCGAACAAACAAACAAACAGACAAACTCGATTTTCGGAATCAGAATCGTTTATTTAGTAGATCTGTATATTTAGTTTATCCATATCTTTAATTTTAGTTTTTGGCTTTTTTTCAGTTTTATAATAGTACCTATAGATAGATAGATGTAAATGTATGGACAAAGAAAATGAATTGACATTATTAAAGGGTTATTCCCATCGAGCCCACCGGCTGGCCCACTGGTGGGACACATGCACTAAAAGATCAACAGGTTTTCACGTAGCAAAGTGAACCTCTCAAGATTTTTCTATAAGCAATATCTTGCAATTGACTTTACTTCTCATTTCATTTGTCAAGCTTTAGGACAATAACAAAGAGATACCGTTGTTTGAAATCTTCCATTTATTTTCCCAGTGTTTGTTTGTGCCGATGGGTATTTTTTGCCATAATTGCTTGGATCAGTAACTTGCTTCTCGAGTCAAGTGCCATTATAAAAAGAAAAAAAAAGTAAAAAATAAGGTTACCGACTACACTCGAGAATAAAAAATCCGGGCTATCTATAAGAATTTGAATATCTAGGAAACCATGAATGATACCGAGATTTGTTTACGCTTTAACTAAAGAAGTCTTATTAAAAAAAAATAGTATACGATTCAAAGAAATACATTTTCTACGGAAGAGCCAAAATAAAGTTTCACGTTTCCAACAAGTATGATAAACTTATTGTCCCGACAGTACCTACGCTTCGGAACCGTCGAAGTTCCTCGTAATCCACAACTCCATACATACTGTATTGAGAACTAAAAACTGCGGCAAATGTGGTGACAAGTTCGAGTCACGTTCTAATGCATTTGCCGACGTGAAGGGGCGACACGAAGCGGAAAGACAAACAGTGAAGTTGGTAGGAACTCGTAAAAGTAAGCGTAAAGAACCGAGCTAAAAGCCGTGCTATGGGAAAGTCAAGTTTATTCATAGTTTTAAAAAGGAATGTTCCATCGATACTTTCTGTTTTTTTCGGCCCACTTTGCCTATAGCGATGCATTCACTGAGCACGTTTACTGAGAACGTGCCTTATTATTATTATTATCATTTATTGGTTCGATTGTGCTGCAGTTCGATGTTGTCTTCACTACTTTTCCTGTATAGCTCTTGGTAAGAAGGTGCTGCATGTCCAATCTCAATCAAATCTATCTATCTCTCTCTCACACATCAATAAATGAAGTTGTAAATTTTTTTTAATTGCTTGTTTTTGTAGTTCCGGATTTCATAAGGTTTTCGTTTGTTTATCTGGTTATCACATTTTATTTGACTCTCTTATACCTACTGGAATACTCAAAAGTCATTCAAATTTGAGCACCACTTAAAGTTGCTCTGCCTCTGTTTGACATTACTCATTTGTAAGAGATGGCAATAATTTAAGCGGAACTTAAATTGAGTGGGGTTTGAGTTGCGTTTGTGTATTCGGATGTTATTTTGTTTTATTCTCATTAGCTCCGTTTTTATTTTTATTGGTTTTCAGTACTTTCACTTATTATTTTTATTTTACTTTTATGATATTTAGCACACTAGTAAAGTAACAAACTGAAAAGCAAAAAAAAAACCTAAATAGAGAGAAATTTAATAGAAGTGCCTGCTAATCTAACCAGCACATGTTGCGTCCGTCTCTGTAGTTTACCAACAGGCTTCTCTTTGATTCAGTGACCGGTGCCACGCTGCACTAACAAGGTCTGAGATCTAGTGAAAAATGGCAGGACTTCATAAATAATGCAACTTTCTTAGATATTTTCTTGTTAGGTTTCCCCGTTATCACCTTGGACGGTGGACTTGGTTAAAACTTTTTTCATGTGAGTAATATGGAAAGTTGACTTGCAATAAGTAAATTATTAGTAATAGTTAGTTTCCAACATGCTGACCGCCAAAATTACTTTTGAACGAGCATAATTTTGTAAACGTGTCTAATATTGCTTTCACAATTAATTTGCTTTGAACCTAGCATATTTTAAAAGGACGAAATAAGATAAGTTTGAATAAAAACCATGTTAGCCTTTATGTAGCAAGTAAGTATGTTACTGCAAAGTAATCTAGCAACCAAGTAACACGTCATTGTCTATGCAATTTTTCTTTATGACGGCAGCGTTAGTAAACATAAACAATTCATGTTACAAAATATGATTTAAAAATACGCAAATTAAAATGTGCATCGACGTCCGCTAACAATGTTGACAGCACTTTCATTACCTACGTATTTTCTACAGCAATTTCATGATTCTGCTCTCCAGTATTTCTTCTACATTGTATGCAGACAAAGACTGACAAGGTTTATGAGGTAACTTGTCACATGATGCAAATAAATTCAGCATTTTTGCACCAAGTTTTTGCCTGAAAGCACAAAACAGGATCTTTCTACAAAATGTTTGTAATTATTATAATTAATTATTATAATGTTCTTATAACTAGTGCGCCTGCTTCGCCTGGATGCGCTTGTCTCGTTCTTCTGCGATGGTGAGACGCACGCCCTTGTTGCGCGGCAACGAGATGTAGCCCTTCGTGCCCTTGCCGATAATGAACACGTTGTTCAACCTGGTAGCGAAGGTGTGTCCGTTAGACCAATCAATGCATGTTCTTTTTTTGTTTTTTTTTTAAGTCGATCTTCTCTGACATTTTGTTTTTGCTTCTAAATCAACTTGAATTTTGGAAGATTGGTTTTAATCTGCATGGTACTCGTAGGATCATACATTTGTTTTTCCAAATTAAACTTCTCTGAAAAACTGATCTCAAAATGGTTAGAATAATAAAAGGCGGCTAGAGTTTGTTCTCTAATCCGTTCAATAATTTGTTTCTTTTTGTAGAATGATGATTAATGGCCCAATGCCGTGACTGATGATTGAAAGACTCTTAGAGATTTTCAAGATTATCATTGTTTCATAAAAAACGTTGTTTTATAAAAACCTAATACTTAAGTAATTAAAAGTCAGCGACAGTATCTTTATATAACACTAGCTTTTACCCGCGATTTCGTTCGCCTCCCGTTGAATCCTGTTGATTTTCCGGGATAAAAAGTATCCCATGTTACTTCTAATATCTCCAAGAATATGTGTACAAAGTTTTATGATGATTGGTTAAGTAGTTTTCGCGTGAAAGCGTAACAAAGTAACTTACATTCACATTTATAATATTAGTATGATTCAATACTATGCAATTTAAGGTTTCATCGATAAAATACTTTTGGTATAGAAGGTACCAAATAACGCCGCAATACAGGTCATTCACCCACCTTCCCCACGATGTCGCAAAATTCAATTTATGAATGAGTAATTCTGTCGCTTTCGATACAAAACCTGTCGCTAAGACGGTAATCGCTCGAATCTCGTAGTACTGTTTGTTTATCATACATAAATTGAATTTTGCAACATCGATGTGAAAGTGGGTGAATGACCTGTATTGCGGTGTTATTTGGCACCTACTATAGTAAACTATATAGTACTCATAATTGTAAATACATAATTTTTAACATACTTTTTTATATTTTTTACAAGGTAATAGATAAAATAAGTATTTTATCTAAAATACGTAGTATGTAGTAGTAGTGGTAGTAGCAAAAAATATAAAATTGTAAAAATTATAAAAAAATATGTTTAAGTAGTTTATATCTTCAGCATTTTCGATACGAGCAAATGTGCAAGTACATAAATATTGACAAAATATTTCTAGACTTGCACATTTTTTACATAAAACTTATCTTGTAAGAACATAGTATTTAGTCAGACCTAACCACAGACATTTTTCAGTTACTCTGAATTCACCATGGCTAGTATAGTATTATATAATCTGTGACCATGGGCTGTTTTTAGTAGCATAAAATGTAATTTGGGTAAGTACTTATATTATTATGTATATCCGATGAGATCTTCGTGAATTCTATTACCATAATGTAAGGTTGAAGAGTAATGTTATTTTGACTTCGGTACCCGTAGCACAAGGTTTTGATGCTTCGATAGCCTCAATATCGTGTGATACGTATGATATAAGCTAGCTAAGTAACTAACAAGTTTGCCACTAATTGACAATGGGTCCGATTCTGTTGTAAACTAATATGACAGCACTAAAATGACAGCTGTCTTTATCGTTTCAGTTCATGAGAAAAGGATGGCAACAATTTTAGCGCTGTTTTTGAATTATTTATTAGCACCCATGGGATTATTCTTGTACCAAGCAAGCAAGCTCGTATGAGTTAGTAGCCAACCCTGGTGACGGAGTTTTTAGGTCTTCGTCAAAGCTTAAATAATGCTCTGGGTACTGAATGGTTTTTTTTCTACGAATATTATATTCATTTTGAAAGGCTAAATAAATAAAGTGGCTAACAGCATTTCTGGCATTACCTATATTTTGCTATAAGAGTAAATTGAATAAATTAAATGTTTTTAGCTGACAGCTAAAAAAGCTAATACTTTTATATATTTTTTAATAGTAACAGTTAGATAAAACAAGATCTAAGTAGATATAAATGTCCAATCCTAAAAATAATCCACCAAATATTTTTTTTACCACTTTTGTAACTTCTATTCAATTAGGTATACCCATACAGATTATATAATACTATACTAGTACCCATACCATGACGTGAGGTAATATTTATTTATCGTCTCTACGAGTTTATTGATTGACAAAAGCGGTTCAATTACAGCTAATACGATCCATCCACTCGCAGACAGAAATTAGAAACGCAAAGAGAACCCTTGAAAATGTTATGAGAAATACTACCTACCGCCGTTTTTAATACGTGTATGAGATGTTTGTTCCAATTTTTAGGGATTCAGGTTTCCAAAACTTGATTTTCATTTGTTTTGGTACAAATAATCAGCAGATTAGATGATAGACAACGATATCTATACATACTGTATTTCTTTAGTAGATAAAATCTTTTTCATTTTACCGTAAAAAGAAACTGAAAAATAACTTGTCTTCTCTTCGATTGCTTGGTATGTTGAAAGAAAGTAGTTAGAAATACAATCAAGTAATTTCAGGATCTTCTATATGATACGTTGCAATCATTACCGCTTCTAGAATACTCATCCTTTACCGTTTCGAGGGTTCTGTCATACTTACTTCTTACCAAAAACAATAGGTACAAAATAGTGCCCAGCACAAACGGTTTCAAAATACAATTTTGTTAGAATTTATGAAGAGACTTCAGTAATTCCTCCACGGTCCAAGGAAAACCGCACAAGATAAAAGAAAATACTTACTTCGATAGGTATTTCTCGTTTTATTTTGTTATTCGATGTAGAAATGTCACGTCTTATGTATTTTTTTAACGGCGAGCTAGGAACGAAACTATGGATCGTAAACACATAGTATTATATTATCTGTGACATGGTATTTTTTTACCAATGCGTCAGTGATTCTTTTATTTGGGACGAAATGAGGAGTCGTTTTTTTTACAAAGTTATGAATTTTCAGATCATTGATCTAGAAAATGTTTATGTAGAGATGCTTCACGACGTATTTTAGTGTAAGTTTAACCCAATTGGTATTGTAGTTTGAGGCTTGGACCAAAGTTTATTTTATTTTCAGTCTACTGACCAGAGTTTATGTCTATAGGCGAAAAATGTATATACCCTTTGATTTTTTTTTAATGATAAAGGGAACAAACGCGCTGGTCACTGTAAAAAAGGTTCCAAAGTAATCGAGCGTCATTCCCTAAGCATTGTGTCCGTAACGAGGACATAAAGCTGAAGTGGCTACTACCACTACTACGAAAATTTATATTCGAAGGTTCTTCGTATCGTTTTAGGTCACATTGCGCAGTGACGCTGTCACTTCCCAAGAGCCTGCGTCAACACACAAAGCAGCCGCGTAGTGTAACACAAATGTACCGATTCATCGTTATAATTTTTTCAGAGTAGAGGCACTGGTCCTTTGAGCCCCTCACGTCTCTTGTTTCCGGGACATCACTAATGTGATTTTGGCTTGAATACTTGAGCGACGTGATTTGTAACTAGAATTTTATTTAGAGAAGGTAACAAAATATTACATCTGTATGTACCTATCTTTCTTGTATGAAATCTTTACTACTAAAAAGCTAGGTAATTACCTATTAACCTAAATTGTTTTCCTGTCGAGCTTTTATTTCAAACCGTGGTTCTTTCACTTTGGATTTAACTAGACTTTAGATTTCGTAGGTAACGTAAGTACCTACTAATTCTGACTGATTTTAGTGAACAAAAGAATGTCGTCTGAAAATGCATTTTTCATCATAGTGTAACTTCAATCCCTAGTGAAATTACCTAGCTTCATCCAGTAGAGTCAAAAGTTTTAGTATCAACTCGCTCAATCAGAGTCTCGGACAAGTTAAATGGAATAAGCTGCAGTCAACGGCTTACCGGCAACTT
Organism: Eulithis testata; assembly: GCA_947507515.1. Classification (NCBI taxonomy): domain Eukaryota; kingdom Metazoa; phylum Arthropoda; class Insecta; order Lepidoptera; family Geometridae; genus Eulithis; species Eulithis testata. The sequence continues at coordinate 9,495,439 of OX382196.1, read as the reverse complement.
GCTGCTTTAAAGAAACTGAGTCACTAGGCCGGATTTACAGTCGTACGTTAAAAGAAGTTCAACTTGGTCTATGACATCACTTACAAAACAGAGTTTCAAGTAATATGTACATACATAACGTATGCGTGTAATCAGTACCATAAGTACTCTGTGGTAATAGTGACTGACGTCTCTAAGTGCAGCAGTACATGAAATCTGGTGATGAATGATCTTTATCTAAGTAGAGATAGATAAAGATATTTTAGTTAGATAAAGATATTCATCAACTTTTCCTATTCCTACATTTTTCGATCGCGTGTTACATCTACCTTGTAAAAAAAAGTAATCATTTTTCCAAGACACAAACACCTACACAGGGTAATCTCAGTAAGTACCTACCTCAATATATTCAAAGTGAAATGACAAAATTATAGTCGCTATGGGGGGTTATTGGACAAAAGTTCCAGAAATCCGGAACGCAAGGGAAAACTGGAAAACTGGAGCCAAATCGCGCGTTCGGTATTCAAACTCAGAAGACAATATATTAAATAAAGAATACTTAGTGATATGACTATGAAATTAATAGGAGGTCGATTTTAGTTACACCTACCCCTAGAAGATCCCCGACAAGTGAATTCCAGCATTAAACATTCGAGAACTTAAGCTTAAGCCCCGTATTAGTCTCCGCTTTCAGACTATCTAACATCCCAAAGGGGGAAGAGGGGCTTTCTCTTAGAATTGGAACGGGGAAGCTCCAGGCAACAGGTGCCCGTTGCCAGGCATTCTCCCACTTAATAAACCACAAAGTTTCTACCCCCTCCATGATACATCGATCGCTGAGTTCAACAACTCTCGGACCTTTCCGCGTCACAGAGCGCAATGGATACAGAACAATACAATATCGTGGCACGTGAATTATTATGAACCACATTATGGTAATGAAAATTATTGTTAATGAGCTGGTTTATCCGAGCGTCCGGTTGTTTATTTCATAGTTAGGTAAGTAGTAAAAGCTAATGAAATTATTTATTGTTATTCTTATCGAGTTGAGCGGCGTTTGACTTTAAACAATTATTATTGTTAATTAGATTCATATGCCTATTTATATTGGGCGGTTTGCACACTGGTGATCAGAAGATACTGGCTTGTCAGTAGCTTGAACAAAAATATCGGTGTCGACGCCGCCGACACGATGTAAAAGCGCCTAATAGGATAAACTAAGCAAAGCTACTGAATAGCTGAATACTTATACATTTTTTTTACCTAGGCACAGAACAAACATCTATGTTTGCCACACACAAACAACGTTTGTTCTTTAAGGGGGATCGAACCCACAGCAGCGAAGGCAGAGCTTTTACCGACTCAGCTGTGACGCCTGCCACACAATTTGTATGAGACTCCATCTTCGGCTTCATCGTCGCTTACCATCAGGTGTGATTGAAGTCAAAAGACGGTCTACTCTATATAAAAAAAAACTTTCTCTATCGCCGATATCGTGCAGTTATCGTGTTGATGGCAGTGTTAAAATAGCCATTGACATGGGACGAGAGAGATTTAATTGCTTAGTAACAATTACTTATTTACGGGGCTGTTTTTACAGGAACTATATTGACTTCAAAGAGAATCATTTGTTTAAAGGACCCTCGAGAACCGGAACTGTTTGCACGGTTAAATTAGTTCGCGGAATCTGTTTCAGTTCGACAGCAATTTGCAAGTTTACTAAAATCTATAGCGTTAACCAATTACAATTATATTTAGTAGGTAGTAATTTTACAGCTAAAACCGATAGGTTTATTTTTTAAACAAATCAGAAGGTAAGAGTGAATAAGTGTCTTCTAGACCGTCTTGCTCCATCGTCAGCTTCATCATCGCTTACCATCACACGTGAGAGTGAAGTCAAAAGATCTATTTTATATTAAAAAAAAAGGTAAATGTAAATAAAATAAAATCATTGGGATGTCGTAAAAATCACAAAATGGCCCCCAAATGTGATTTTTATAACAGAAAAATCTCAATAATATTTTTTGTAGATTTAATAACAATGACCTTTACAAGACTACAAGAATATGATAAATGGAAAATTGCTTTTTTAAAAATAGCTGAAGATATGGGAAAATAAAACAAAATGTTTTGGTAAGAATAAAGTATGAAACACATAACTTTTCTATTCAATCTTGATGAAAAAATATGATTCATGTTTTTAAGAGTAAATTCTATTAAGCGTAAGGTAATGTTCGGGCTCAGTCACCTTTATATCCCGTTGTTAGCGTAAATCCTATAGCTGTATGATTAGGTGAATCTATTGTTCTTGTGCATTGTTTCCCACCCAGCAACATAGACCCAAATTGACTTAATTGTTCGATGAAGTGAATATTATGATAACGAGGTAATTTATTAAAATAAGCCGGAAAAGTTTTTTTTTTTAATTTATATGCGAGGCGATGATAAAAGTATAGAATTCATAGATAAAATATCTACTCCTAGTACTACGATTATTATAGTACTATCGTGATATTCGCGCCTAGAGTGTAGAGTAAAAAAATATAAATTTCTGTAAAAAATATCTAAGTACTCACTTGTAGTAACTATGGTGTCCTACGGTCACTATATAAGTAGTATCACAATTACTGTAGATAACGCTAACCCAGAGATGAATAAAGCTCTATAAGAAGCGTTAATTTTTATTGTTAATATCTATATATGTATAGTCTCTATTTATATAATATGAGCATGTGCCATAATATCATATGCCAAATAATATAAAGTTGGAAGGAATACCACCCCATAATAGTTAAGTTAGCTAGAAGCCAGTTTCAAAACACCAGACTTCTTCAGGCTTCTTTAAATCGGATGGGAAAGTTGGAGTGCAAATTAAACTTCATTCCAAAGCTCATGCTAGTCTGAGTGCAATTAACTAGTTCGAAGCCTGTTTTGAAGTGAACATCGCATTCGTCGGTATTATAAGTTTGTTGAAAATGGGTGGTTTGTATGGGAAAGCCCTCGTGCCTGGTAAAAATAAGTGTATTTTGTCCAAAAGAAATCATTCTATGATTGGTAGATAAAAGTGAAATATTACGTAATGGAGGTACTGCAAAAAGAGGACGAATATGGCATTTTTTTTCGAAAAGCACATCCAATGTAAGACCAATGCATCGATCGGTCTGAAACGCAAAGATGTTTGAATATTATGATCTGCGTTAAAATTGTGATTTTAAGTCCATATTATAAGCATCACTATCCTGAATCAATAAACGTGATGATAAAAGTTTGATAAAACACGCGTAATGTTTTTCAACAATTCCATGGGGAGTTTATCCGTGCTAACAACACGTACATTTTACAATAAATCATATCCGATAGTTTGACAAAGTGGGTTTCACGCGGTCTCTCCGGCCACGGACCGCCCGCGGCCCCAACGGCCCTTAGCCCTCCGCTGATTTCCCCATTCGTGTTTCATAGAGTTGCTGTGAAACTCCGAGGGTTATGCAAAAAACTTCGAAGAAAAGTAAGGTAAGATTGAATTATGTTTCTGGGAAATGTGTTGAATGTGTTGATGTACAAGTATTTTTACAATCTGCAAGGAAATACTTTATATAAACTTCTAAATATGTAATTAAGTTACTCTTTGTATTTAATAGATCTTTTATATATTTCATAAAAGTTTGCAATTTATAACGCGTTTTCGCATTCACCAATGAATAAAATAGGTGATCTCATTTATTTAACACGCGCCACGTTCAGTCTAATTTAAATTTGCCATGGGCGGAACCGTCCCAACCGTCACAGATTTCCATTAAACTCGGGTTGAACCAGACTTACATTTTCATCATTATCATTTCAGCCGCAAGACGTCTACTGCTGGACATATAACTACGCTGCGGTTCTAGTCTTCACGTATTTTACTCCATAAGTCTAAAAATGTTTGTACTTTTTTATTGACATAATAATTATGTTCTGAGTATGTTTTGAGTATTATTAGACTGAAATTACATGCTAACTGATAATAAAATTCATCTCGATATCCTGTTATTGTTAAACCATATCGTATCGTACATTTCTTTCGTGTCCGCCATTTTGTGTGTTTTCTCAGACATATAGGAAAAGTAAACACTACACAATTTTCTAGTGTTTTAAACTTACTAGTGAAATGAAAAGTACCTATATTAGTACCATAATATCAAGTGATGCGAGTGCGAGTACCTCCGCTTACTTCACTAATGAGTGCAAGCTTGTGTTGGTAATACGAGCGCAAAAAGTTCCATCAAAAAAGTTTTACTTTTTTTGAAATTGCACAAAACTCATGTTTTCCGGCAGCGATAAAAGATCCGTGTACAAAAATTGGCAATACGAGTATTTTGAGCAGCTTTATGTTGATGAGGTCCAATCAACCTATTTTGAACAGATAGTTATTAAATTTGAGTAAGTATAGCAAACGCCAGTAATGAGAAATTTCGGAAAACACAATCCTATTCACAAGAAAAGATAGAGAAAAAACTCTATTATTCCTTTTTCAAACTAAACAAATAAACTTTCAACTTCCTTTTTACTGAAACAAAAAACAAACCAGTTGTAGATCTTTATATTTGTTGGCATTGCTTTACATTTGAAAATCAATATTTCATTATTTAACGTTCATTTCTCTATTTCCTGGAGGAAACTCTGCATTTCAGTGTCAGATTCCTCATTCGAAATCACACTAATTTAAAATTAACTTTGAAACTTCGCAGAAACTTGACGGGCTTTCGTATACTTGTTCAAAAATATGATCAGTTCGCACGTTTATAGTTAGGAAATTGTAAAAAAAATACACCCTTTAAAACCCTCTAAAGAAATGCACCGCACAACTAGCATAATGAATAAATTGTGTAATAGACAGTTACACTCCAATTTTTGAATTGCATAAATTCACTAAGCTACCATTCACGGTTTTAAATATATTCATGTTTTTATAAATGACACGGAATTTTGGTCTCGAGTGTAGACAGTAAACTAATTTGCTCGCATAATAGGTTGTCATGCATATACAAGCGTAGTTTTAATAGAATCGAGGCCTTCGTGTACCTACGTATATTTAACAATAGAGCTAGAAGTTCTGGCTTGCAGTTCATTGAGCGGCCGATGCTCTGAAGCTATTAACCCTTGTCACGTCATCACGCCGGCCGCGAGCTAGTTTTTGAAAATTAAATTTATGTATGGTAAACAAACAGTACTACGAGATTCGAGCGATTACCGTCTTAGCGACAGGTTTGTATGGAAAGCGACAGAATTAGCCATTCATAAATTGAATTATGCGACATCGTGGTGAAGGTGGGTGAATGACCTGTATTGCGGTGTTATTTGGCACCTACTATAGCACAAGCTATTATCGCTATAATCAAAATATCGGATTGCGAATCCTTAAGCAGGAAGAAATTGAAAATCCTACGAAAAGATTATTTCTTTCGGGAGTTATAATTTTACACTCCCCAGAAAGGAGTTACAAAATATTACTCCAAAGAGATTATTTCGGGAGTTAGTTGTCCCAAGTTCTGTTATTGACTACTTTAGTGGTGTGGCGGAAGATTGCCTGGCTGAAATGTGGCTGATGTGGGTTCCAATGTTGCAGTGTTTTAAATGTAATATTAGTCCGCATACTATCTTTTAGAAGTTTTGGTGGGTACTCTCTCAAAAATTATTTGTAATACTAGATTAGTTTTTAAATAAAAAACAAAGTGCTACGAGACTGTTACGATATCTCGATAACGTTACGAAATCTCGTGTAGAGACACGCATCTCGAAAAATTGGTTCTAGAACGCGAAACAGATAAAGTAATAACTATTCATTCAGGTTTAGTTAGTACAAGTTACATTTTTACAGAAGAATAGCAAACTTTTCCATTCACTCTTCTATGAAAGCAATCATTGATATTACCAACGACCACTAAACCTCTGATTCATCATCGCCACTTCCCACGACGTATAAAACAATAAGACAAGAGCTTTCACCGTTTTACGATAGGCAGTAAACTATAGTCCTAATTTACTGTTTCTTGGGTAATAGTTTTTATGACTCTCTTAATAGAATGATGGAACAGGTTTCATTAAAACTAAAAAAGGTTTTTTATGAAATCTTAATAGGCCCTCCGCTCATGGAGCTACTCAAAAATAACGGAACTAATCAGTAATTACAATTACAAACCAATTAGAACCTGTACCTCTCACACGACGATACTCTCACCTCCTTCACAAATTGAATATTTAATGTTTGCTCGTTCATTTTTATCACAAAAAACAAAGAAACTCGGGAAACCAGTAGCGTGGAGACCGGTACGACGCGTCGCGCGTGATCGGTTGCTAACGCGTTACTGACCAGTTAGTAACTAGTCGCGTCGTGTGCGAACCTCCATAGAACATGTATGGGATGTGACGCTCAGGCAACTCGTTAGTAATTTAAGTTTGTGACTAGTTCTTTTTGAGTAGCTCCATGTGCGAAATTGGATGTCAATCAACTGACTTACTCGTAATGTTCTCCGCAGGATTGCGCGTAAGGTTGCATACGCGCACTTGCGTCCCCCAGTTCAATGCCCGACCATGAGGTTTTAGTTAGTAGAGTCAGGTAGAGTCCTGACATAGTCAACTGCTCTATCAAGCAATAGTCATCCAAGATTGAGTTCTCAATGATGAAATGCCTTATAAAGGTTGTAACATAATATCTCTGAAAGCCGACAGGGTATTTCCACACGTCATTGCAACATTTGTGCAACGAATTTCGAAGATTTTCATTTATGTCGTCATAAGACAATTGAAAGTTGTATATGCAATGTTTTTAATCACCATTCTTGAAGTGACGTGTATAAAAAACTCCAAAACAAAGCTGTAACCATGATTAAATTGTTAGAAGTTGAGAAATAGTAGATTGTATTATAAGGGAGGGAAATCATATTTTTACGGCGAGGGCGCTTTTTTAAATCCAGAGTGAAGTGAAGGATTCTAGAGTAGAATCCCGAGCTTAGCGAGGGATTCTTTAGTAGAATCCTGAACGTAGCGAGGGATTTAAAGTACGTCGCCCGAACTAAAACTATATTTTGCGCCCGAGTGGTACACTCTACTTTTCATCACCAACTATGAGAAAATAAAAGGCGCCTCATATTTTATTGTAATATTATTATTTAATAAAACATATATAGTAACAACTAAAATGAAAATAAATAGTATCTATACTGAAAACCACTTATTTCTTATGTTTTCTATTCGTTCGATTTCTTTGGCGCTGAACACTAAGATGTTCCAAATTCAAAAAGTGCGCGGCAAAGTAAATGAACTTTGCCGCGCACTCATTGTTTCTTATAGAAAACACCACCTTTGGGTGCTCATAAAGGCGAACCAAGTCGCTCTTTTCGAATAGGTGTGATGAAAAGTTAATTCCGGCGCACTTATTTAATAAGTGCGCCGGAATTAACTTTCCCGCGCACTCATTGTTTCTTATAGAAAACACCACCTTTGGGTGCTCATAAAGGCGAACCAACAGGGCTATTTTAAAATCGTCGGGAACGGGTCGGATCCGAAACGAAATTATGTGTCGGAACCGATAGATATCCGACGGATCGTAAAATGCTATTTTGAAACCAGTTTCGGGAGGTGCGTCGGAATCTCGGTTTCGTTTCGACGCGGAAACAGAGATTGATTGTTTACGGAGACTGCTTTGAAATAGTAGGTTATGGTAGAAAACTTTATTATGTGAAATATGAATTGATTCTGCGTTTTATGAATCAAAACGTCTCGCTTTCAACTATTTCTTATTCAAAATTGTTATATTTAATTATTGTTGTTATTTTCAACCACACACAATATCTACAGTTTTTTATTATAATAAATCTACAAATGATTAAGTTTAAACTTTAAACTAGCTTCATAAATACGATTTTGTGGTTGAAGTTTGAAGTTGAAGTTTGCGCGCGCTGTTTGAAGAGTCCGCAGATTGTTCGTTTCCAAAATAAGTTGAAGAAATATATTGAGAAATAACATCAAAATGGTAAGTAAACCAAAGTATTCATTTGTAAAATTAAACCACTGACTTTTTAGTACACTTGGAAAGCCAATTCATGTTTTTAGGTGCCTAGATACTTTAGTAGGTACGATGTATATAAGTATATATACTTCACCGATTCTTGGCAGATTTAACGAATTTTTTTGGTCAGGATAAGGACCCCTTATCTCGTCAATCAACCTTAGAGCTACTGTTGGTGTAAAACGATACACAGACGCAAAGTTTGGGTTGTTGAAGGGGTCCGACAAATCCCGTAGTGAGTTATGATGTATTAGTGTTGCCTTCCTTTGCAAACTGCTATCATTTCGTCGAGCTCTCCTAACAAGAATGTGCTCCATCTATTTTACAACAAAATATGGTTTGAAACCTAATGTTTACTAAAAAAATGATAACATTGGCAGAAAATCATCCCGATTGATCACTTACTCTCGTTTTTACCAAGGATAAAATAGTAGGTGTATGGTTGCTTGGTCAATGGAAATAAAATATAATATAGGTATTGACACAAAAGATAATGAACGAAACACCGGACAACTCTCTGGCGGAATCGTTTCCGACACCAAATAGCTGTCGGTAACTCGGCTCTCTCGGATCGGAATCTTTAAGTCAAAGTTTTCGAATCCTATAATTTAGAATAGCATTTTCCGTCGGAAGTGTCCGCTACCGAATCCAATCGAATCCGAAGGCTTTCCCGATGAATTAAAATAACCCTGCAGGTCGCTCTTTTCGAATAGGTGTGATGAAAAGTTAATTCCGGCGCACTTATTTAATAAGTGCGCCGGAATTAACTTTCCCGCGCACTTGTTGTTTCTTATAGAAAACACCACCTTTGGGTGCTCATAAAGGCGAACCAAGTCGTTCTTTTCGAATAGATGTGATGAAAAAAATAAGGCACGAACGAATATCAGTAAGAAAACAGAAAAGTACGTTAGATAATTTTTTTTTTACAAAAAAATGGTCTTGACTTGTTCATATAAAAGGATCGCCTATATTACGATTTGTATAAAGGAAAAGCTTTAGATATTTTATTTATATGGATTCATACATTTTAATTAGTTTCTATAGAAGACAGACAAGTAAATACAAAATTAAATGATGTACTGATTTGAATTTTAGAAAGTAATATTCATTCTTCATACTTTTTCATACATTTTGAAGTACAAAAGCACATAATTTGTTTTTTGAAGTGAAACTTCTAATGCGACTTCCAACATGGTTGCGTTAAACGTTTAACGCTCCTGGGGAGGGGGAATAGAAAGACACAGAGCGAGAGTGAATGCGTGGCACTCGAAGTTTCACTTCTTCCGCACGGAGGGGCTCCACGCACTATTTTTTTTATTACTTAATAGCCAAAGAAGCTTTCTTTCTAAAATCCTAATTTAATTATTTTAATTTGAGTACTGCTTTTAATTCATACTACCTGTATCGGCTCTTGATAACAATGACATTTTAGCAGTGTGATTCCCAGAACATATTTCACTGCCTCGAATACCAAGAATCATATTCGCAAATATGGAGTATTCGACACAACAGTATCTCTCGCGTGTGCGGCACAAACTTGAACATAATCACACTCCACATCAAGTAATCCGGCAGTACCTCACCAGCCTATTGTGGGTGGTACGATGGAGAAATCGAACAGGCTATTGTTAAGCTCTACTTACCAAGAAACAGGCGCTGTTATATGACAGCCGATATCTGAGATTTGACAGATGTATTTTTATTAAAACCTATCAAACCGTCATTTGTTTTTTTTCAAACGACCATCGAGAAACCTTGGAAGTAAGAAACTTATAAAGCTGCGCGTCCATTACATCGGTTTTGGAGCATACGGAACGTCAGAAGTTTTTGCTTTTGTCAATACAAGGTAAAAAAATATTCTACGCATGACCAACAGAAATAACGTATTTATTACCTTAGGTATGTATATTCTCCATCAAATTATGACGTAATAATATAGCGGTGAATACGGTGATCTAATATAGCGTAAGCTAAACTACCACGGCTCAAAGAATCGCAACGATGCGATGTGTTCGCGACTCGGTGTGAATGTGGTATGTAAAGCCGACTTCAATACCTTCCCAACTACTTAGAATAAACTTTTCTTCGTTTGCTGATAGTTTGACTTAAGTGCTTTTGCATAATCACCTCCTCAATATTTATTGATTAAATACAGATGCTGGTTTCCTGCAATGCAAACGCGCATTTGCGAAATGTTAAAAGTTATACTTTGACTCTGAGCCCCGAGCCTGTGCATTTGTTTTGACTTTCGACTCGAGTATAGCACACGCAAACGCATTTGCAAAGCGAGAAACTTTGTATAAAAACCGGATAAGTGCCTCTAGCGAAAGATTTGGGAATTGTGCAATTCCCAACAAAATTTCTCGCTTTGCGAATGCGTTTGCGTGTGCTACACTCGAGTCGAAAGTCAAAACAAATGCACAGACTCGGGGCTCTGGTAATGCTGACTGAAAACCTAACACGTGCATGAGTAAAATTGCAAAACAAACGCGTTTACATCGCTCCAAAAAGTTGAAGCGTGGTAACAAACTAAGCATTGGCTCGTATGTTTTCTTATTGTACATTTATTTAAATAAAACGGGGGTACAATATTACCTGTGTGATCAGTCGTGCGGCGTGCGAAGCGGCCGGCCGCCGCTGTCAACTCAGCACCAGAGGCATGGCCTCGTCGCCGCCGTCAATCCAAAGCGGCGCTGCTGATCCCGTCACTGCACATCACTCACATTCACTGAACACTTCCATTTACTTCACACTTTTTATAACTGAAACAAAAGAAAATAGCTTTTATTTGTTTATGTAGAAAGTTCAAGTTCAATACGCTTTTATTTGCGTAATCTTTCCCAGTAGCATCAAATACAATTTGAAGTTTGAATCTCAAAAAAATTGTTCAAGACTTTAGTAAAAAAATAGTATTGGATTTAATTTGTCTGCGAATGTACGATCTAGCTAGAAAGTCTATACAGAAGTCTATATTCTAGAAAGACTTCGTAATCAGAGTTTGAACAAAATAAATGAAATGATAAAAAATCACCTTATTGGCCCTTAATTTTTTTGTCTGCTATCTTTCTTTATGTTGTATCGTCGGACACATCATCGCTTAACAACAGGTGAGATTGTGGTCAAACGGTTGCTTATATTGTATACAAAAAAATCGATATGATATGTAATTTAACCAACAATTCTAGAAAGTAATTTCTTCGTGTTTCTAAGCCAATGTTGTTTGCACAAGAATCCATCGTAAAAACAATTATTAAAGGTGCGGGCGTCTTGTTTTAACAATTTCTTCGCTGTCTCGTATTTTCTTAGAAAAACGAGAAACTAGAATAAGTAAGCTAAGCCTTTGTAAATTACATTTTCTGCGGCTTAGCACTTGCTCAGGGACTGTGAAGTTTATTTCAGTTTATAAAAACTGATAAGAGAAATCAGTTGGAGAACTCTAAATTGTGCACTCCTAGGTAAATTCATTAGTAGTAATATAAAATTCAGTATCTACCAAATAACGGCCCATCTCGTGGGCTTACGCAACGACAACTCTTAATAATCAAGGACTTTTAACAAAAATGTAGTAGTTTCCTCTATTATACATTTCTATCTAATTTCTATCTAACAGGCCCTTTATCAGTAAGTAGGTACTCGTAAGTACAAAATTAAATTTAGTTAGTACGACACGTATGATGGTTTGGTTCGCTAGCTACACAAAATGAATACATAGGTAACACATATTCTAAGTACACGTGCGAGCAAAATATCCGGGTCACTGTCATAATCATAACCTACACACTTTGGAGGGGAAGACTGATAAAATATAGCGTTTGGTAGTCATTTTAATAAATAAAAATATATTTTATATCAGTGGTAGTAATCACTTTTCATTTCAATTATGTTGATGGTCCTGGCTTGGCTGGCGTTGCTTGGGTTGATGACCCAGATTTTTAGATCTTGAGTGTATACCTACTAAGTAGTTGCTTGAACCTTGGAACTTTTTATTATATTCCACGAAAGGCACGTGGCTACTATACGAATAATAAAATCGAATTACAGCTAAATAAAAACCGCATAGTCCCTCACGTGTCTCGTAAAAATACATTTGGCGAAAAACGTGTGACACATGACGTCATAAATGGTTGGCAATAATAAAATGCGTGGCTGAAGATATAAGTTCGATATAAGTACATAATCATAGAGAGAATAATCAGCTGAGATTGTGATCAAACGTTTGCCTACAATATGTCAAAAATAATATTCAGTTTATTGTAACTTCTTCTTTCTAAATATATAAAACTCTTTTGAAGCTGACTGACAATCAACGCACAGCATAATCTATAAGTCCTAAAGGTATGAAATTTGGAGGGTAGTATCCTTATATAGACAGGCGTCATGGCTCAGTCGGTAGTAGCTCTGCCTTCCGTGCTGTGGGTCGTGGGTTCGATCCCCACCGAGAACAAAAGTTTATGTGTGGCAAACATAGATGTTTGTTCTGTGTCTGGGTGTTTCTATGTATTATAAGTATGTATTTACAAAAAAAAATGTATGTATGTATTCTATCAGCCATCTAGTTTCCATCGTACAAGTTTTGCTTAGTTTGGGACTAAAAGGCGTTGTGTTAAGTGTCCGTGAATATTTATTTATTTATATTTAATATTTTATAGTTTAGGGGTGCCCTAAGATATGAATTTTGAAACATCGCACCCTAAAGGGTCTAAAATTAGGATTAAAGATTTTAACCAAATAATGCGTATGCTTCTACCACGCGAGCAAAGCCGCGGGCGACGGCTAGTTATCCATAATACTCTTGAGAGTATGTTGGTCAAGTAAATTATCTCAATCTCTGGTATTTCGAGTACAGTTGCAAGGAAAAGTTTTCCTCTGTGTTCTCTATTTCTTTTTTTTTCTAGTGACTGTTGCGACCTTTGCTACAAACACCTGAGACTTTTTATGATTTACAGAACAGAACTTCAACGAAATGAGTTTTTTATTTTATTCTAAGTCCATAGTTTTTATTAGACTATTTATTTTACATATATTTTTTGTCATATTTTATGTACTGCAGCTCTATATAAGAGCAAAAAAATATTTTAATTAGAAATGTACAAATAAAAGACGAGTTAAAGCTATCTTACTAAGTTATCTAAAAGTTCCAACGCAAGCGACAGATAAAATCCAGTCAAAGATACGGTGGAACTTGTATTACTTTCTCGGGAAACTTTTATCTAAAGTTTTCTAGTAGAGCATGTAGCTACGTATTGGTAGAGACGACAGTGGCGTCATACTAATATTATTTCTTTGATCATGCATACATACATACATCTTCAAACATAGTAGTGTGACATATAAAAAAAAACATGTGTGTAATTTGTGAATTACACACATGTTTTTTTTTAGCATTTTCAGCAGTCTTTTCGAAGGTTTCACTTCTACCATGTGTGCATGGTAGAAGTGAAATCTTCAAAAAGACTTTCAAATCACAACGATGCTAAAGAAGTTTACACTTCAAAAAAGTTGCAACAAGTGAACGCGTTTGCTCGAGACTTGAACCCACGCAATCAATTCGATCCAATCCGTTAGACCGCTTGGCCAGCAGTCTCCTTAGAATGCGTATGAAAATAAGGGATCTCTCTTCTCGTTTCCTCGCTTTTTCGTTTCATCTTCGTTATATCTGTTTCATCGACTTTCAAATCACAACGGTGCTAAAGAAGTTTTCACTTCAAAAATGTTTATTTTCAATAAAAGATTGACAAATTCTACAATAACGCATTATAAACTGTTTACGTCTCGTCTAGCACTCTTAGTTATTTTTAAGGAATCTCTTCAGTACCTACTTCGAAGCGCTCGTAGCGTAGCTTGCTTAGTTAATTTAGATGGGTGACCCTTAGTAGCATTTACATCTTTGCGCTACCAAGCTTCGGAGAGCACTTTATACTATCGGTCGCTCGTAACGGCGAAGCCTTTAAAGTGGCCTAGAAAACCTCACCAGAGTTGGATACTAAATTATACGAACCTAGTACCTAGTACGTAGTACCTAATTACTATGAAATCTGATGAGGGAATGTCTTATCTGTCTGTCTTATCCTGAAGACTACAGTCTGTATTCTATCAGCCATCTAGTTTCCATCGTACAAGCTTTGCTTAGTTTGGGACTAGAAGGCGTTGTGTTAAGTGTCCGTGAATATTTATTCATTTATTTATTGCATTAATTGCTTTGAAATATCTACTGTTTTTTTCTGCCAACTTCTCTACGTGTAAGCAAAATATATTTTCATTTATCTCCGAGCTTTCCAAACAAAGAGCGAACACGATTCGCTACCCATGAATAGACACGGCTAATATGGAACCGAGTTTAACTGGAGAAATCGCCCATGCAAGTGCTATGGGGCATGATGTGTAATAGCATTACTGTACCCGTACTCAACATGACGACGTGTGTACTATGTGGCAGGATAATGGAACTCTCGGGGAAAACACTTTTCTTTTTAGGATTACTGATTGAATCACCAACCCACAGACTAAACTAGGGGATGTTCATATTGGCCTTCTAAAGCTGAGCTAAATAAAATGATTGCTAAATCTGTTGTCATCTTTTTTCGTTGTCATGCAACTCATGCAAGTGACAATGGTAGAGCATTTTTTAAAGCCGCGCTATATAGTACAGGATCCCGCTATACAAAGATTTGGACCGAGCTGGTTAATGGATGAAAACTATTTTATTATCAACTAAATATGTCAATAAATATATTGCAAATGGGTTGCATAAAAAATTTCAGGCCAGAATATGATTAATTAAAAATGTCACTTTTTAAACCTCGACAACCGGAATTCAGGACTGATTTTTCGCAGACAACTCTATACCACCGTGTTCGTAATGAAATAATATTTATTTTAATTTAACTTTAATTCATTAAGCAGACCGATGCAAGTTACAGTATCGACTGACCTGTTTATGTTTATACCTGCCTACCTAAGAGTTGTGACGGGAAAAAACTAGTCAACCTAACGTTTGCATATTCTATGGGCTTCATACTTTCGATTCGTATAAAATTTGTCTATTAACCAAAGCAGTAAATTTATTTATTTTTAATTTATATTCTGTACTGAAATTTTTTAGGCAACCCATTTGCAATATATTCATTGACATATTTAATTGATAATAAAATAGTTTTATCCATTAACCATCTCGGTCCAAATCGTTGTATGGCGGATCTTAGGCTAATAACAGTTGAATATTAATTCAACTGTCATTTTAGCATTTTAGAAGATTTCTAGGTCCTTGGGAGGGTCAAATTGCGTCGATATTATAAATGATTTTTCTTCTTTTACATTTTATTAATTATATTTTAAAGTTCAGTGGACGCCTTAGTCCATCTGTTATGACGACGCCTTGCAAAACGTAACTCCAGAAATGTGGGACGTCCGCCAGCGAGACAGGCAGACGACCTCGTCAAAGTCGCAGTCCGTAAATGGGAGAGACTAGCTCAGGAGCGCAGTGGATGGCACTGGGGGAAGCCTTTGCCCAGCAGTGGGTAAAGTTGGGTTGTGAATGGTGATAGTGATGATTGATAAACTCGACGTAGTGTAACGGGCTACATGACATTAAAAAATCCAACAACTTTATCTCGTTTTCGCTCCCTCTCATTGAATCTGCATATTATAAAAAATAATCATCCACCAGGGCCGCAGACTTCTACTACACAAAAAAATACTAGTACGGGAGCCGACAGTAAAATATCAACGCTTTGAAGCCGTCTGCCGAGCACATCCGGCCAAATGAGTACTGGCGGACTTCGTTTTTTTGACACGTATAATGAAGGGCTATTTGAAGCCACCAATGTCATCCTTGTATCAAATGGTGTAAAGGCAAGCGTCCACAGGCCCGCATCGGACGCATCGGACGCATCGCACGCTACGGATTTTAGTTTGCCTTGTATAAAAACTCATACAACTGCGTCCACTAATCCGCACCGTACGGACGAGTTTTTATACAAGGCAAACTAAAATCCGTTGCGTGCGATGCGTCCGATGTGGGCCTGTGGACGCTAGCCATAAATTGATCACTTTTTTGACCCTATACCTTCGCCATTTTCTGGTGCTTTCGGCCAACTCTGATTGTTCTTTCTGATTTTATGGAGGTTATCATATTATATTTAAGTATCTGTTGTCATGGGTCCTATCCTTGTATCAGATAGCGTTGATATTTTACTGTCGGCTCCCGTACTACACGTCCATCAAAGGCCGAGCTTTCTCCCTCAATTATGAAATGTAGGATTCAAATGATTACATAGCCACTGTACTGTAACATTGTGTTTGTTTACGCAGCCAAATAAATACTGTGGTCAAGGTACATATCACTATAAAAAAAATTAAATACCTTGTGCCCCATCAAAGCTTTCGGGTTTATTTATTTACCTTTAATTGGTAACAGTAGCTAGCGGTCGTTTGTCCATTCACCATCCACAAATGAACGGTTATATTACGTTCTAGTGGGTGAGGTGATGGATGTTAGTAATCATCAGTATTGATCGCAGTGCGATATTTTTTTTTTTTTATTAAAAACAAATGTTTTGCTCCGTGTGGCATTGCATTGCTATAACCAGGAGGTTACTGAACTACCTGGATTTTCATGTTCATATTATTGCCAGCTCTTAAATGAGTAAGGTTAAAAGAGTCGGGACAACTTTAAGTAAGTAATGTTTATGAGTGACGTTTCAGTATTCGAGCGTAAGTCAAACCTGGAAACCCAGTTGTAGAGAATACTACGGCTTAATTCCGTCCTTCGCACGTGCTTGCTACAAAAATGTGATAAGGTTCTAGCAGTTAAGAAAAGCACAAAATAAAATAAATTCAACCCTGTTAAGTCACTATCTGTAATCATGACATCGCACGCACTTCAGATAACACCTTATCGCAGTAACATTAACTCAGATTGCAAACGCACTGTTTTACAGACTTTTGCGTCAGCGGAACCGATTTGTGGACATGATAGATTGCACTCTAGATTAGAAGTCAATTAAGCTTTTTATCAGAACGTAAAGCTTCGGCCAAGCTGCCCCATCTAATGTCAACTTGTCATGAAAACGCGTCGGTGTATTCTAACGACCATGACATGTGTTGTGATGTGGCTGAGCTTTAAGGTCCAACTAGTCGCCCACCTTTTCAAAAGCTTCAAAACTTTCGACATGTCATGTCATTATAACATTACATGTGTGTCAGCGCCCTTATAATATAGGGCAGGGGTAGTTCACCAACGAGTCGTGAAACCAAACCGATAAAAATTAAAGCCATGTTTGCACATCTCCTTTCTATTTGAAAAAGTTATAAAATGACATAAAACTAGGTAGCGTGCAATGGAGGCGAACATTGTTAGCCTGATTACACCTACCGAGTAGTGTTAGTCGCTAGTACTAGTATAGTGTTATATAATCTGTGTCGCTAGTATGTTAAGCGGATTCAGGTTTTCTAAAATATGGTGGCTGATATCAGCGAAGATAGCATGCGCTGGCAGTCAAAATCTTAGATAAAGTTCATTAAAAAAAATTACACCAAACAAAAAAGCGTCGCGTCAGACATAATTTTTCTGATCATAAAAATAGTTGCGTCAAAAATAAAGAAATAGTCAAGTGATTTTCGTTTAAAAATATAATTTCGGAATTAAATATGAATATCATACTTCAAGGGCATTATTCTGTATGACTTAAGAGATTCCTTGCCGTAACCGTATGCCGTCACCGTAAGGAATGACATTTATGGCATAGGAAATACGGCATAGGCATAGAGCGATTTCACGCCGCTGTCTTGTCGTGCTGCGTAACGCGCTTGTATTGGTCATAGTGAATAAGGCCCCAAAGCTCCGTGGATTCCAATCTTGTCAGATGTAAGGTTGATAATTGATGCCACCGCATGACGGTCACTGATTCTAAAAAAACCCGAGCAGTCCGCAGCAGTAACTGAAATTCAGCATTTCTCTGCTGAACGTAGGTAACGCGAATTCCGATGATTTAGACTTTTTTACTCAAATGGTGGTTTGTGACAGTTGATATAAATAGTTTCAACCCTGAATGAATAAATGCTTTCTTCTTTTGTTTATTTCATTAGACTAAATGCCTCTTTCTTTATTCAATTTTTTTGATGTAAAGCGGATGAAGCTTAGAGGATGGCAGGTGAGATGCGTTGGCGTCACTGACGTCAAATTCTGAATATGAATGACCGATGCAACCTACGCCAATCCTACGCTATTCAAATGTCGAACACCGATTCTGATAACACAGGACTACATGATAAGCATAATAAAATATTCTGAATCTAGAAAAGTCTTTAGTAAAACAGTGTTCAAAAGGTTTTCTTCTTTCTAAACTAAACTAATTTGACAGCACTAAAATTATAGCTGTCTACAAAGACATTTCAGTTCATGAGAAAGAGGTGGGAATAATTTAATTGCTGTCAAACGGAAATAAAATAACTAAATCGAGAGCAATATTTTAATATTTTTTTTTAAATGTGGTAACGAGGTAACTGCGTTCATAATGTAATATTTGAAATGTCCCATCCCATCTTTACCGTAATTTAATTGCAGCCTAGTCCACAGCGATAACGATATTATTTTACCGGAGTGGGGTTCACTAACCAACTGCCTTACCGCGAAGCTTAATGGTATGCTGTGTTTACTGTACTAGAAATTACACCGAACATGATTATGTTAGAAAATATGTTTTGAGCTAACGTAGTGTATATTTCAAGTTGTACACCAAATAATTATAGGATAAAAAAAAGAAAAGAAAAAAAATGGTAATAGAAAAAAAATTCGGTTGTCATTTTTACAATATTATAATATAAATATAATCACGCTCCAAACCAATCCGTCGTTGCCAAAAGTATCTAGATTACTTACTTATTAATAATTATTTTTTTTATAGGTAATAGATATTCTAGGTAGCCGAATAAAAGTACACCGCAAGGTCGAAATTCATAGACATTCGTTTATTTACTACTTTGCACACAACATACAAAACATATAAACAGGTGCAAATTAAACAATAATAATAAAAATAAAGAACTATAACAGTAAATTAAAAAAATATATATAATTATATAAATTGGTTAAACGGTTCCTAAATGTATACAATATGATTTTTGCCATAGCAGCAAATGGGTCCTAACTCAGCAAATTCCTTCAAGTGTTAATGTTATCAGTCTTATTTCAGTAATTTCTGTTTTGTTCGTTACGAACAAACTGTTGTTTGGTAAGACTTTATTCCAAGAAGTTGTGTCTAATTAAATTATTTTAGAATTGAAAATGTATTTTGGTCCTTTCATGAAATGTTCACCGTAAATTATAAATGTTGGATTACTTTGCTTCAATTACGAACATTGAATTTCTACTGAGTTATTATTATTAAGCTGTCTTTTTTTCTCTCTCTCTATGTAATGTTTTTATCTGGAGGAAGAAGTAAAAAACTTACGACTTAAGAATCTAACATTGAATTTTCTAATAAGTAATGGCTCTCTCCATTCTCTCTCTCTCTTTCTATGGAATTTTTTAATGTGGATGAGAAAGCTGAAGGGAAAACTAAAAAACTGATAACGTTGTCACCTCGAATAGTCCGTGTCTCGTCTAGACTTCAAAATAGTGCTTTGGTAGTAATTTTGATAACAAAACCTTACCCAAACCACAATTCGAGGTCGAGTCGAGGCGAGGATTATTCGAAGTAACGACTAACCACCATATTCTAGGCGTTACCTCGAAGAATCCTCGCCTTAACTTAATTATTTGCCAATGTTTATCAAATACCTCTGTTTAAGTATGAAACATAAGTAAGATAAAACTTGAAGGTACATACCTACCCATCACTTTGATGACAGATTTGTGTACGTAGGTGCCTATAAAAAATATGATTCGCTTTAGTATGGTGACGCTGAATAGGCCATTGTTTCGACACGAAAGTGCTTCATAAACTCGTTACGTCTCAATTTTATTCGAAATCGATACAAACATTTTCTGATTTGCAAATCGAAACTTTGCTATACATATTAATGAAATAATTATCCATTATTAATCACTGCATTAGTATGTTATTAAAAAACAAAAAAACCTACTATAAAGATGCTAACAAATTTAAACTTACCAATTTAAACTCACACTTCACCAAAAACAACACTGGCCGCTAAGAATGTCCAAACTAAAGACACAGAGCTTTCCTTATTTGAATGTCCCGCTGAGAGGTTGAACAAGAAGGTTGGTACGCGGTTGCCAACCTCACGTCAACAGGTCGCATCCCACACTGGCAGGCTGTATGGGTGGCTGTACCCCGGCCGATCGCGCTCGCGCCAAAAATAATACTATAGAAGGACATTGTAGGTTTTCAATGACCCTGTTGCTATTGGAAAATGGCTTTCTTCTACCCTATTGTTGGCTGGCAACTCAGTGGGTGGGCATTGATTTATTACCTACCATAAACTTTTAAGTACCTACCTAATAAAAGCGATACATGACGGTACGCATCAAACTCCCATAAACATTATCTAAATTATTCTGACTTGACAGATCACTGATTCAAGTAAATTTTTTTGCTTACAAAAATGAGTATAAAGGGAAATGAAATTGGATAATGGCTACAAATTGCGAGTCAATGCCTTGATCGAAGTCGATAATGAAAAATCCATAGTAATCTAGTGTTGTGGGGCTAGCGAAATGTCGACGTCCTGCTAATACGTCCAATTAACTGGCTTGCCAGTGTCCACATAGACGGCATAGTTTTCATACATTCTAACTCTATCGTAATTCTTTGGCAAATTCCTTTATAAAATTATCAATGAAAATAGGTTGGAATATTTTACTAACGCTAAATTGCGTTTTCAAAATATTCATCTACAAAATAACACTTTCAATAAATTCATCATATTTTTTTATACACCTTAAGAAAATCTAATTTAAATCTAGCTGACTCATCGGATTCGGATTTTCAGAAACTCACTTTCGTGAGCTACAGTTTTTCAAATGTAAACTGTTAGAAGTATTATCATAAACAAAAAACTACTACTTACATTTAGTTACAAATAAAATTACAACAGTGCTGTGCTTTCTGCAGCTAATTAAAATTTGTACCAATCCGTGCTTATAATACTTCTCACGTCATTTGTTTCGTTGTTAGTAAATCTGTAGTAATCTATATAGTTCCTGAAACTAGTTTTTAGATCGTGTTTTATTTAAAACTCGAGTTCTTGTGTTTGTTGGTAGTAACACATTAATTATTTCTACAAGGCTTACAAAAAAGCCTTTGCTTTGTGCTTTACTCTTTTTGTTCTTACACGTGTGCTACTTAAAAGTAATAAAAATTAGAAAAACAGTTGCATGTCATTCGTATATACAAAATCCATATCCATATCCATAATATTATAAATGCGAAAGTAACTCTGTCTGTCTGGGTAATTCCCATTTGTTCTCTAGGACTGTTTTTAAAACTTTTTTATCCCTGTAGTTCCTTGGTAGGACTATTGAATCTAGCCCATTAGGGCTAATTTTCGTTTCAATAGTCCTATTCAAATGGAAGTTACCAGATATTAGGGATAAAAAAAGTTTTAACAGTTCTAGACGTAACAGTTCTATAGAACAAATGGGAGTTACCCGTCTGTCTGTCTCGCTTTCACGCCAAAACTACAGAACCGATTTGAATAAAATTTGGTACACAGATAGTCTAGAGCCTGAGAAAGGACATAGGTTACTAGTTAATGCGAAAAAAGGGTTGTAAGGGGTTGTAAGGGGGGGGGGGGGGCTACGTACTACTTTTATATTAAAAAAAATAGTTTAGCTCTCGTAAGTGTTTTGTGAATAATTAAAAAAGGAATTATTCCTGCTTTTTCATTTGCATGGAACAAACCACCCAAAACATTTTTTTACAATTACGTGATTGGCCAAAAGATTACAAGGTCTTCGTTAAATCTCAGTGTCTCCATTTCAGACTTAATTATTTTCTTCGTTTAGAAGTGTTTTTAATTACAAAAACAAGAAAACCAAGCGATTACAAACTCTTATATCTCCTGAATAGGGAAACGATACCAAACTTTTTGGAAGCTAGTAGATAAATCAAGGACGTGCGTAATTAGAGAACTTCACTAACGAAACTTATAAAAAGATTTTTACTTTTGATATTTCTATAACATTTGTATCCTATAAGAAGCCTATAAGCAATTGAGCATATTCTACGGACAATTTGAATATACTAAAACAGAAAAATCGACTAAAAGTAGCATAATAATTTTGGTATATTGTAAATACCAATGTATCAAAACTCACGATATTGTCATGAAACAATAATACACGTCTAAGAAAAAAACAAATCCACAACAATGACAAAAAATCTAATTAAAAAAAAATCTACCCGATCCTTTTTTAATTAAATGAATACCCGTATCAAACGCTTAAAAGAACCGCTCATCAATAACGAGCGTTTTTATTCGAAACAGGAAAGTGTTGGGGTCACCAATCACACTGCCGTGACGCAGAGTGAAGAGGTAACACTTTTAGTCACAGGTCGCAACCGAGCCATGGAGAAAAATGAAAAGCTGGTGTCATTGACTTTATCTTTTACATTGGTATCGATTCGCTTGTTGCATTTTTCTAAACTAACCTAATTTGACAGCACTAAAAATGTTGCCGTCTCTTTCTCATAAACTGAAACGACAAGGACGGCTATAATTTTAGAGCTGTCAAATTAGGTTAGTTTAGAAAAAGGCAACAACCGAATCGATACCATTGTATAATATTATATGACTACCTGTCTGTTGGTATTGTTTTTTTGCAAAACTGGAAAGTGGAGCGGTGGGCTCCACTTTTAGTAATATTTAATGAAAAATTAAAGAATTTTACTTGGTGTCGCTGACTCTATCTTTTACAAATATGACTTATTGCCTGTTGAGTTTTTTATTCAAAGATAGTAAAACTGGAACGCGTCTCCACTTTTAGTAATAAATTTTTATTAATTTTATCATTGGCCTTCTTTGTCCTACTGTTGGGCAAAGGCCCATCAGTAATAAATACGAAAAATAAATAATTTTACTGTTTTCTTATTTTAATAACATATCTGCTTAAGATGGCTTTGAAAAACAGGTTCCAAAATCTTGCATAAGTTTTTTTTTTACTTGAGTGAACAAGCCACGGCCTATAACGACATATTATAATGTCTCACCAAAGTTTTTATTCAAACGAGCATGAAAGACGCTGCAGAGGACTAACTGTTTAATTTACACTGTGCCCCAGTACTTGATTGATTGCCTCTTCGCACGTTAATGTACCTATGACCTTTATTGAATAATGTAACTTTTGCGTACAAAAAGTTGCTAGATAAAAAACTGCAACAATGCCCTCGCTCCGTAGAGTGTAAGGGTTTTATTTTCCAATTTTATATGTTTTTAGAAAAAATAATATTAGTGTCATAGATATTTTATTTTTGGACAGTGATTATAGGTATAATATTTTTCAAATCTCTTCTTTTTTCGTTATTTTGATAGAAATTGTTGTAAAAGCAGCCACTAACTCTAATCCTTGAAATAGTACATATGCAGATAGCGTGTACTATTTAAATCGGAAGGATATACGTTCCACCAAATCTCCTCGCAGTTCTTAGTCTGAGCTTTGATTTGTTTGTATCGCAATTTTTGTATGGAGAAATTTTGGGATGAGCAGGTGAAATAAAAACTTTAGTCAAAAAAATATCAATCTATTCAACAAAAAAAGTGATAATCATAATGTTAACACTAGAAATAAAGACAAACTCGCTGTTCCCACCACTAGGCTCACAAAAATTAGTAAATCTTTCAAAGAGCAATGTGTACGCTTCTTTAACAAAATCCCAAGTGATGTGTCTCAGTTGTCGATTGGCAAGTTCAAAAACGTAATAAAACAGAGACTTCTTTTAAAAGCATACTATAAAATATCTGATTATTTAGAAGACAAACAAGCTTGGGACGACTAGCTCCAACTCATCCAATAAAAAAAAAATGTAATCATACCTAATCATACAAAACTTAATGACGATTCAAAGTGATCAGTGAAATTTTATTGAATAAAAGATTTTTGACTTTGACTTTGACTTCGAGTTTTCTCCATACAAAAATGTCGTCACTTTTCGAAAATCAACAAAATTACAAGTTTGTTGCGCAAAAGTGGAATACTCCGGATTTATTCGTAGTTGAGTGATCGAATTAGGCGCGGTTCGTGCGTTGGCACTTTTGAGTAAACAACGAAGAAATGCGTGGTTCGCGCGTTCCATCAAGGGACTAGATAAATAAAAACACGGTTGGCATTGGCTCGAGCATTTTTTATTGTATTTTCTAGCCCAAAGCGAGTTTTATCATACAAGACATGTCTGTTGCAGCCTCTGATAGCTTTTTAGACTACACTGGCCTGCAAAAATAAGTATCACACATTTACGGTATGACGGTTGTATTTACTAAGAAAAAAACCCAGTAAATTAGAGAAAAAGCTCCATTTTCGCGGGCTTGGAGTTTGACTACGGGTACCTTGAATTGGGTACCAACTTCTATTTTTCTCAGGCTGTAATGGATTTTCTATTGGCACCTAGAGCTAAATGGGCCGTTAGAACGAACATTGGTAATTAAATTGATAGCTCTTTCTTGCTTCGAAGCCGCACGGTTTCTAAAAATACGACGTCCGTTTGAAGTCAGAACGATGGTAGTTCTAACTTCAGATATAAATTGAACGCTGTGTTTGATCAAAAATCAACTAAACTTTCTGCTAATTAGATACTTACACCACAGCCTACACTCTCAAAATATTGAACCTCTGGTAATCTAATCGCTTTTAGATTATAAGGCTGCCCATAATAATACTTACTTATAGCTTAAATTGTTTCTTCTAGTATCCTGTTTCTTCTTTGTGTACTTTTAACTATTTATCTTTCTGAGCCAACACTATGAAGTCGACTAAAAAACGGACGGTTATTTTACGATTGCAATTTTTTTAAAAACACTTACTTAAGACACAGAATATAATATATATAATAAGCGGTTTCTATCTAAAACCACTAAAAAAAAGATCAAGAAAGTTATAACAACTTCAAAATGTTTTAATTATTACGAATTGAATTTCATAACTAGAACATCAGTCAGGATAAATAATTAGCAATACAATTTAAATTCATTTGGGCATAGTGACAGCCTATTTTAACAATATTAGGAGGTGTGAACTCCTTGAAGTCAGAAATGCAATAGAGAGGGCGAGTCAACGCGCACTCGCTTTATATAGGTTTTTAGTCATGCGACCAATTTCCGATTATTCGGCCATTCTGACAGCTGGTCGACCTCGACCACATTCATCTAGTACAGCTCCAGGAGATTCCCTTCGATGATGGTGCAGTCATGATGATGCTCCGCAGGCAGGCTCAGGTCAGCGAGGCTGGAGGCACGAACTGCAGTAATGGCGCCATGGATTCAGGCGCCTGTCATCAGAGTTGCCTAGAACAAGCTGGGATGAACCAAGCAGGGTGTGTTTTCTTGAACTGAAAATAGAAAACACACAGTTAAGATCATTCTGTTATCCTAACCAGGATATACAGAGAACCTGTATATCTTTCAACAACAGACAGAGGCACCGTGTTAGCATGTCTTAGGTTTGTATGCTTCAAAGTTGCTAAAGTTTGAATCGAAACTCGAGCATAGACTTCTCTTCAAATTTTCATCAAGAAAAGTGTCGAAAAATCCATGCCAGAGTATAACTCAAATAAGCAATTTTCAATTGAACTTGTAATGTCAAAATCAAAATGAGTCTATTTAGGAAAATCTAACGGATCACATTGAATCGTCACAGAGATAAGTGACCATAGTACCAAGAGCTCAGTTCCACCAATTCACAACAAGTTAAGTTCTATTCAGTTCCAACCACGGCTTGATCGATTTTCAACTCAGCTGAAACGTTACCGTGAAGTAGAATCGAAATAGCCCAAAACAAATGAAAAGCCACGGCTCAGCCGCGTTTAGCTGACAAGTTTGTTAGTGGAATTGAACTACAGTGTTTCGCGTTCAACATCTACATCCATCCACAAGACAGAGGCGCCCAGTTTGCGTGTCTACCGCGTTCGAACGACAGAGGCGCCAAGTTAGCTTGTCTACAGAATCCACAAGACAGAGGCACCCAGTTAGCATGTCAAGGCGTTCAAATGACAGAGGCGCCAAGTTTGCTTGTCACAGCAATTAACTGGAAATTCAATTACAAAGTTACACATCAGCATGAAAGGATTCGAGTCAAAACAAAGTAGGTTACAAAATTGCAACACAAAAACACAAAACCAGACTTATAAACAAGAATCGCGACACCGCGACTCAGGGATTCACTCCCTTTATCAAGCAACTATTTCTCAGCTGCAACACCAGTTGAACTAATCGCAAATCAACTGTACCAGTATCTGCCTTTATCGAGCAATCATTGCTCAGCTACAACACCAGTTGAACCAATCGCTAATCAACTGTTCCAGTATCTGCCATCATGAAACTGATGTTTCATCACAAGAGACAAGCCCTTGTACCGGGGGCCTTAGTGCGTACGTTTGACGTTCACCGCAACGCAAACTATAACTTCGCATGGAGAACCATCAGTTTAAAACTTCCAACTGCACAACTTCCACTCAAAAGCACAGCTCACACGAACCCTGCAGCATAGCATAGCTACATAAAACCAACACTGAATCATAACTGTCCACAACATAGTTTAAAACTATCCAGCTATATCTACGTACATCAATCACACCTGTGACTGCAATAACTAGCCAACTATACATCAACTTATGTTTACTACTCCGTTAGTAACAGTCGGTCAAAGATAACAACCACTGGCTCGTAAGTATTTGACACCCATCAAACTTTACGTTACTGCAAGTAAGAACTACTATCAAGGTAACTCAATCATGTACCTAAACATTCTGAGGTACTATCAACGAAAGTATCCAACAAGACCAACTATTGCATCTGTTTCATGTTTACCAGGGTAGTCTGTAAAAACTTTGAACTTATTCTCGCTCGGTCTAACCTGACATTCAAAACTTTTACAACCCAATACTGCTTCTGTCTAAGCACACACTAGCGTCACTAATCCATCCATTGCATTATTAAACTGCGCCAACTGTGGCCGTGCAATGCATTCACGCATTGACTTATAAAGCTGCTCACTACAGAAAATGTTTACCTCGACTAAATACAGGCACTATTTACATTATTTGCAGGAGACATAGGCTACATAGACAACAAAAATACTTTTCTCTGATAGAAAACCATTGATAGAAAAACTAGGACATTCATAACTTCTCCACTAAACGAAACCGAATGTCGACTTTTCATTTAAATTACAAAACAGAACAGCAAAACTTTGCTCAGTACCTTTTCAGCTATACACTACCGCTAGAACTGCTCGATCGTCGAACACTTCGAAAAGCTAGTGTCAAAGGCAATGCAAGATATCTCACTCAACTTGCTACAGGTAACCACGAATAAACACCACGGTATTAACTCATCAAAAGAACCAATCTTTTGCATTGTTTACACTGAAATTAATCTTTCGTGATAGTTCAATGGTCAAAACAAATACACAACCAAAATCATTACATCTGCGCTAACTATACTCGTACACTATTCGGTGGGACAATTTCCACTGTCTATTTTAACACAACTAAAACTTGCTAACAACAAACAGAGTTGTTTTCTATCTACCTACTACCAGTAGATAAATGACAAATAATATTCTGAGCAACAGCTCCACCAACAAAACTGACGTGGTAGAAAATAGAACTACCGATTTCATCTCACTCTATCTCATAGAGAACACATCTTTCGACCATCTTCCGCTTGCTAAACGGACAAAACCAGAATAAGGACACACTCGAACAAGTCAACACAACAAAGCCCTAAGACTTACATCACAAATAGCTTGGTCACTGTTTACCGGCAGGAACATAAACACCAAAAAGAACACTAAACTAAAACCGTTCAGCTTGAACAAAAACAGTTGACAAGATTCCTCGATCATGAACCACCAGTTCAGCATCAACAATCAGTAAACCTGAATAAGACTTCACACACGTTCTTAGCTAAAAACAAAGCTAACATCAACACATTACCAGTGACCATGGCTTCTTCAAACTCTGAAATTTCACACATTGTTACAATACGACAATCTGTCGAATTGTCGTTCTGGCAAGTAGTCTGCTACTCGCCAATCTCAGGGAATTCATCCACACACTCTAGAGCCAAGGTGGTCACGCACCGTCCAGTCTCAGAGAATTTCCCTCCCACAAACACTCACTCAGGTTGTGGAACAATAAACATGCCGAGGTATTCCCTATAGTGACTACAACAAGGTACCTCCAAACCAGGTGGTTCCAAATTCTTCAAGGGTCGGCAGCGCACGTGTGTCACCTTAGGTGATGCAGGCATCCAAATGCCAAGGTAATATCGGTTACCATCAGGCGGTCCGTAAGCTAGTTTCAATTTAGCTGTAAAATACACTGTTAAGAACATAAGAACTCTCACTTTTACCAAGGGAGAAGAAATGCTCGTGGCGTAGCTTGCCAAGCCAACCTTCACCGATTACCAAAGTTAAGCAACTTTCTTCCCAGTCACTATTTGTATGGGTGACTGCTAGTGACATTTGCATCTGAACCATCGGTCTTGAACTTACTTAGCGGAAACAAAAGTCAATCCTGCGGGTGGGTACAAATAATAAAATTGACACAACACATTTCCACATTATTCTTATTTTTTATTTTATTACCAGAACTCGCTCGAGTTCAACAAAAAATAAAATAAGTATGACGACTGCAATTTGCATATGACACCTTTGTCTGGCAAATCTCGAACGATTCATCACACCTTTGACTTATATGAAAGTCTGTACAGGCTGTAACAAACAAGTGTTCTACTCATCAACTCAAAGTGCATTTATCAAATTGTTACCGTTGTAGCGACGGTACAAATAATGAACTACAGTCAAAAACTTTGCACAGTCCTCACCATCAAGAGGAGTCATTTCTAAAGTGATTCGCATGAGTTGACAAGCACTACACGTAATTTTTATTGATCATACCTTGAACTAGAGGTTCACACATACATTGCTCACTGTTCACACAAACAAATGCACTCCTTCACGATGAGAGATCATCTGGCTGTACCTGTAATCATCTACACACTCATGTTACTTTTCTGAGGGACGATGAGCATGTCGACCTCCGGGAAAATATCGCTAACTCAATGTCAATGGGTCAAGGGTAATCCAGCCATACACACAATGTTTTGGTTACCAATTGCCTCGCAAAATATGATGTGTGGGTACTTCAAAATGTCTAAATGCTTAGCACTGATTCAGAATTAAAAGCTAGACACGTCCACTGTTCATCAACATGTCTGTAGGTATGTAAGTAGACCCTAAAAGGGCACTGAATAACCATAGTTCCGATGCCACTATCTGTAGAGGCATCCTAAAATTCTTGATAAGAAAGAAAACTTGTTTTGTAGATCGTTATTTCGCAGAAAAGGCAGTAAAGTCATGACCTGGATTTAACAGAACAAACATAGCCACTTTTCGTTGTTTTTCGATCTACCTTCACACATAGGGACTAGATTTAGGTCACAGTACACATATATCTTTAAGTACTAGCACTAGAAAGAACCTTATCTGTGTATTGCACAAGCGCTGGAGATGGCCAACGCCACCACATAAATGTATAGGCACGTAACTATGCACCAGTTATTCCACGTATAAAAGTAACAACCATCGTTCTTTGCTATGATCTTTTGACTATGATACTGCGCATAATAAGAGCTTCGCATCATCTACCTTACGTGGCATAACAGTAACTATCGGCACACATAGCCTCATAAAAAGTTTGCAATATCGACTCTGCGTGAACATAGCAGTGGTTTAAACTCAAGTTCAAAATAAACCAACTACAAGCCCTTCAGGCAATTAGCTATCCGGGATAAGCACTCGCTGTCCTTCCAGCGCGTTCAATTCGTTTAACCTTTTTGCACAAAGAATCGATATCACGCAACTTTATCAAAGATCGAAACACAATAATGGTTGGATCTAACCTTGCTTAACGCTCTCAACGTTCCAATGAGGCGTTCAGTGATGTCCAACGTCGACACAGCACTCTCAAGAGGCTCACACGTTGTGCTAGCATCCCAAGCCGGCACTGATACTGAGGTCGCGGACTCTGCAACCGGCACTGGCACTGCTGGGAGCAGTGGTTGACTCGCGGTTGTGACTGCGGCGTGTAGACATGATGATCAGGCTGCAGGCAGTCACAATGGCACATAGGTGCATCCGTTGCCATCGGCACCGATGACGCAGCACTCGTTGAGGGTACACACTCTTCTAAACACTTAGAAAGATCATTAGTACTCCTACCTATTCCTATCAGGCTTAGTTTCACCACTAACCATGATTCTACAAGAAAACTTTTGACGGTAGACTTCAAAAGTTAATTCACGCTTTAGGCCAGAGCTAGGATAGGACTATTGAATTGAGTCCCATCCCACTTCTGAAATAAGCGGTTTCTATCTAAAACCACTAAAAAAAAGATCAAGAAAGTTATAACAACTTCAAAATGTTTTAATTATTACGAATTGAATTTCATAACTAGAACATCAGTCAGGATAAATAATTAGCAATACAATTTAAATTCATTTGGGCATAGTGACAGCCTATTTTAACAATATTAGGAGGTGTGAACTCCTTGAAGTCAGAAATGCAATAGAGAGGGCGAGTCAACGCGCACTCGCTTTATATAGGTTTTTAGTCATGCGACCAATTTCCGATTATTATATAGTAATCCTAACAAATGATGACTGCTTCGATCGCTATATATCGTTCATGTGAAGTGAATCAATATTTATGTGTCTAGTCTTTTCAAACACATGGTATCAGTTTTATAGCTGAAGAACCGTTCTTAGTCATGAAATTGATACTATCACACGATATTAAATTGCTATAGGTATACAATATGGTATAGTTACAATCACTAGCTCACTAGCAAACTCTGGGAGTAAATTCTCTTATAATATGATAGAGATTTTCCATTCAATTTATTTATTTCTTAGATAACCAAGATTTTTTTAAGTATAAATTCAAGGTATATCCAACTTCCTACCCTTTAATTTCTAATAATATAATTTTCTAAGTGGAGATGTTTGGATGTTTTTGTTTAAATCACGCTGCAACTGCTGGTCCGATTTGGATAAAACTTGTAATTTATATAGTTCCTAACTTGGATTAAGACATAGACTACTTTTAATCTCGGAAAATCAATAGGATCGAACGGGTCCGAAGTTGCAGGCGGAAGCTAGTGTCAAATAAAGCTTTATACATTACTTTTTGTTGACAAAGGTTATACCGATTCAAAAATACTGAATCGTGGTAGGCCACCATATGTTCCCTCAGCTACACACCTCCATTCATCGCTTTCCCAATGCGGATTTAAAATGCCCTCGTCGAATAATAAATGAGGGTTGCTCATTTTCTGAGAGGCGTATGAAAAAAAAACCTGCCAAGAGTGAGTTTAGCCTGTGCACTAAGTTTCGGTACCACCCCACAATAAAACAGATCATTTACTTATCAACGAGACGCTAGTTTCAATTCACTTTTGTTTGACTGGGTGACTTTTAACGTGCTTTTGCTATAGAGCTAAACTACGTTGCACCAATAATATAAATTGTTTAATATTACAAACGATCCCTCTTGGTGGATTTCAAACACATCCTTAGCAACGTATCTTAGCTTAGCTCTGGTGGAAAAGCACCCTTATTATTATTCTTATACAACCTTAAAAACTAAGAGGGAGATAGATAAATATCTTTGGACATTACACACAACACCCTCGAGTCCCAAACTAAGCAGAGCTTGTACTATGGGAACTAGATTGCTGATATAACACACATTTTTTTTTTTTTGTAAATACATACTTATAATACATAGACACATAACAAACATTTATGTTAATACAACAATATTAACAATATAAATTTTTATTAACTTATGTTATGACTAATATTATTTCTAACACTATTTCTATTTCTAAGGTATGTTATTTTTCTTAATTTTTCTATGCATGTGACTTATTAGAATTATCTCTTTAACTAATGTAATTGGTCTAACCGTGTTAGTTAAAGTAAAAACAAATAAATAAATAAATATATGTTTGCCACAGAAATGTTTGTTCTCGGTGGGGATCGAACCCACAACCCACAGCACGGAAGGCAGAGCTACTACCGACTGAGCCATGACGCCTGCCAGATAAATAGATAATTCTTTATTGAAAACAAGGAAAAGTAGGTACTTACGTATAAATCTTAAATCTTAGAAATTATGTGATTAGATAACAAAAGCTACCACAGGAAAAATACAGAAAACTTTTTTTTTTTTTGTATTGGCGTCGCACTGTTTTTGTGCATTTGCCATTTTGCGTAAAAAATTTGGGGAAATATATACATTATACAAAGCGCGAATTTTTATTTTGTGATGGCGTAGTAATAGGGTTCCACGGACGCCCATTGAGTGAAGAACCCTACAAAGCAATTTGTCGAGATTCGGCATAATGTAACACATTTTTACATGTAGGTATGTACTTGGACATACTCTTAAATGAAGAATAGCTTCAACTGAAAGTGCTTATTAGAAAAGCTTCTATAGTATGTTTTTTTTTAATATATCACCATTTTATATTTTCGGAGTATTCCGTAAGTCCATCGCTTTCGCAAATAGTCGTAGGTATTACGTAAGTATAGTTTTTTACTGGGTTTTCGATACACGTACACTACATTCATAGCTTATGATCAAAATCATCTGACCCATCTGTCAGAATCAGAACTAAAACACTTTTAAAAAAATTCAAAAATGTTTATATGTTGCTCTAACCATAATATTTTATCAGAATATTATGTTTACGATTGAGTTTTAATAGCTGAAAAAAAGAAATACATTATTGAAATGAAACTTTGGGTAACCTTTTCCACGTTAAAGAACTCGCCCTTTTACACCCTGAGAATGCGGAACGAGATATAAAATCACATGTAATTTAGTACCTAGATGTATAACGGCCGAGTAATTCAATTTTCAATATTGCGTGGCAACATAGAGACGAAAAACTGCCTTACTCTGAATTTCGTAGAAAATATATTTTTTGGTAACAAAACCTCGTTTAATCGATAATCAAAAAGCGTAGATAACTAAACTTAATAATTAAAAAAAATACTTAAATTGTCACCATTTTTTTTACCAAAAGGCAAACCTTTACCACAGCCTTTACTTATTTATTTTAACGGAGTTAATGCTAAGAGCATTGTCTACCAGTTTTCTGTGCGTGCAAAAAGATACACACTTACATAGTATGTCCCGCAATGGTTTTGGACTCATAACTTTGTTATTACTTAAACCTCATATTATTTGCTTCATGTCACTTTCAATAAGCAAGTAGAAATATCCAAAGTTCAGGGAAAAATATCGTGTGGAGTCCTAAACAAACATAAAAACTGGTTGACGAATAATGTGGGACACAAACTTTTCTTCACTAAGCATCAAAGTCGGTCATATCCATTAATATGTGTCAGATTATAACCTACGTGGCCGTGGCTGACCCTTGTTTTGCTTTGTTACCAGCAAAAAATGAAGCGCTCGTGGCGCAGCTTGCTTAGTCAATCTTCACCGATTTCTGAACAGTCACTAAGTAAGTAGATTTTATTTTAATTTTTTATAAGTAACACTAAATGATGGAACAAACCGATAACCTACTGTGACAGATGATAATACGTCTCTAAATGAAACCCAATGGTTGCAGGCTCCATAAGACACGGGCATGTGTAAGCATTTGCGGACTAAATAAAAACTTGATAAAATGATTCAAAACTCCAGAATAGTCATCCAACAAGCCGTCTATCGGAACTACCCGCGGAAATTGCACCTCCCCAGAAAAAGGGCGCAAGGGCCGATATAATCTAACCGTTGCGTGCACTGCGCGGTCATTAGCGCCAACCGCTGATAGTTCTACTTTCTACGTTCTACGTTCTCATGACTATCGTGAACTCGTCCGTTTGCTATAAATCATGGTTTTACAGACGAATTTGAGGTGGAACTAAAGGCTGGGATACACGACGACACCGACACTCGACACAAATATCGACACTAGCGTCGGTTGCGCCCACACGGTAAGCAATTTTTCTTGCGGCCGTCCACGGCTGCGACACGGACATCGAGCACATCGCCACTACATCTGCAACTAAGTGACAGTCGATGTATACACTGAGTCTCTAATGTCTGGTGTCATCGTGTATCCTTACCTTAAAGTTAGATTGAATTGAATATTTGTCCACTCCAAATATTAAATCTATCTTTGGTTGCGCCGGTTGTAAGTTAGTGCTGGAGTATCTATTGTCCAATTGGTTATTTCTATACTCGTGCACTGGAATATACCTGAGTTCACTTCTTAGACTCATATCCTCGTGGAATTTCTCGAAGAGCAAGCACGCTCCGTTTTATTTCATAATGGACGAAAGATTCGATTGAATGCAGTACTGAATGAATGATTGAATGTATACCTACCTAGTTTGTTCACAGATAAACTGTGTGTTATATCGTAGTAATTACCGTTACCATCATTAGTAGAAGGTGAGTCGAAGTTTCACAAGTGTTCTATGACTAATAACTAATAAATGGAAAGTGCAAAACTTTGATAAGTTTCTATGTCAATACATTACAAGGGCGCTGGTTTTGATTTTTTAACTGAACGGTATGATTGTGATCACTTATACACCAAGGGATGTTTAAAAATACACCTAGATAGTAGATATTATCTATCTCAAGAAGCTTTCATAGTTTTTTAGGCATTAGATATAATGTTTTAGGCTAAGCCAGCAAGCTCGTATGAGTTAGTGACCAACTCCAATGACGGAGTTTTTAGACCGCTTTAAGGCCTCCATCAACTATATTTTTAGATTAAAAATAAAGCGAAAGCTAAGTTAGGTACTTAAATACCTAATCTAATAACTGCTCACGCCATACACATGTTTTAACACCAAGCAACCGTAGTAAAACATAAAACCGAATAGTAATTCATGTTCCCACGATCGCACAAATTGGTGGCAAGCCCGACTTCATTAGGATATTCACGCGATCGTTCTATGCGGTTTTTTTTAGCATAAGTTTTTTTGAAAAATGTGGTGTTATTCATGCGGGGGTTTTTTTTGAAACCGAATAATTGCACTATTGATTTCTACTTGGGTTTCAACTATCGTGTTTTTGAAAATTAAAAGGATTTTTTTTATAAACGCATTGTTTCAGCCTTGATTAAATTGTTACGTGGAGTGAAAACTTTCTAGTTTCTACGTATTTCTATGTAGGTATTATAGTACTGAGGATATTATTTATTGGGTGAGCAAACTAAGGAACTTTGAATAGGGCTGGTAGAGTTTTACAAGTTTCGCTTGTAACATTCAATGAGCGTGAAAACCAAGAACCGATTTATTTGTTTTAATATTGGTTTCAATAAACGAATATTTCGCGTGGTCTTCTTCTTCTTTATTTCACGTGGTCATCATTTGATGGATGATCTATTGACATTTAGTCTAAGCGCTTATATTCCAACTTGTCAAATCTCCGTTAAAACTATGAAGGCAAGCGTCCACAGGGCCGCATCGCACGTATCGGACGCATCGCACGTAACGGATTTTAGTTTGCCTTGTATTAAAACTCATACAACCGCGTCCACTGATCCGCACCGTACGGACCACTCATCGGCAATGCCTACATGCGATGCGTACCGATGACGTCATACGGAATGCCGATCAGTGGACGCTCCCCGCGCGCTCGCTCCGCATCGTCGTCGGCCATTTGCGAATGTTTTTGTCAAATGCATTTTAGACCACATATACCTACCATGGACCACTATATACTGGACGATCACTACAAAAATCCGAATGGTGGCATCGGCAATCCGATTGCTCATACTCGCGTCGGCAATCAGATCGCTGCCGATACAGTGGACGCAGTCTATTTATAATTCGTTTGATGCGATGCGTCCGATGGTTGCGATGCGGGCCTGTGGACGCTTGCCTTATTCCACCATTTTGCCTTCGAAACAAATGACAGCTGACTTGAAGAATGACTTGTTTTGACCAAAGTAAAAGAATAAAAAAAATATTTCACAGCCAATATTTTCCTTGATTTTCTGTCCTAATGACCGACAAAGGCCATAAATAAAAGAAGAAGAAGGCAACTAGCTCATACAAACGAACTCCGTTTAAAGTCAAAAATTTGCTTCCTACAAAGAGAAGAACCGGCAAATAGATATTAGAAATTCGTGTAAAGCCGAGATTAATGTTACCATTAGCACGTAACTAATAGAATAATATTACCTTTGATACCTACTATCAAAACCAAGCTCTCTCCATGTAGAGATGATAGAGTTAACATCAAAAGGAACTGATAGGTAAACGGTAAAGTAGTTGGTAGGTGTAGTGTTTGCATCTATATAATAGATGTGCTACCCTGTCTCGCGTGCACGAGTGGTTAGGTAACAGTCAGCGTCAAGCTCCCGACCTGTCAATGTCACCCGTACGTAAGGGCGGGGGACGAGGGGGTCGGGGAGAAAGCTGAAGGAGGCGGTCACGGACGGAAGGACTGCGGAAACCAGCTCGGTGTAACAGTGAGCCAGGGATATAAAAATACAGTATTTTACAGTAGGTAAAGGCGTTGGGGCATTACAGGTCTCGATTTGCATACATTTAGTTAATTTTTAGATTAGTTTTTTTATTTATAATTTACGCTGGTTTTATTAGTATGTAGTTTTATGCAGTAGTAGTCACGATAACGCACAATAATTGTTTTGACGTAAACACCTGTAAATACGATGAAGAACATCGAAATAGACACATTTTTCGAAGTGAAATGTGTAATAACTAATGATTCCTGCTGTTTTATAAGGACATTGTAATTTTTTTTTAAACTTCATTGGATGTGTATTGTAACAAACAAAGTTCCATCATTGCAAGTTTAAAAAAATGTGGCAGCTGGGCTCCATCCAATTCACCGCAGACCCTTTCAGGTTCTTTTCCCAAAGTGAAAACTCTATCTTAAATAGCGGTAGGTACTATGTTGAAAAAAATCATGATGACGTGCAGGTCCAACAATGAACGGTTTCAAAATTATTATAAAAAAGTGCTCAACTTTTTATGCTGACTGTACATAAGTAGGGAAGGGATATTCAATTTACTCATGTGTCATTCTGTAACTGCTAATAGGTACGTACATCTCGGTCATTGCACTTATCAGTGTAATCTCGTTAAGTTCTACCAACTAGATACCTACAGTCCCACTTGCAATTCTCTTTCGACATTTTAATATCCTATCTTATACAGGTTGAATTTTTGAGACGGGACTGTAAGGTCAGGTACCTTATTTGTTATAGTTACATGAAAACGCTTTTAGGAGACTATCCATAAATTTTTAAGATATTCTGAACTGCCTTTACAGATTTTGGAAAAAATGTACAGTCAGCAAGAAAATGGTCATTTTACACAAAAACTTTTTTTGATGCCAATCGAGCTTGTCTTTTATAAGGATCAAAAGTCTCTACCGGACCGACTGAGGTTTAAGTACTAAAAATGACGGAAATCGCGAAAAACTTTTCCCATACATTTGGGTAGGTAAAAAAATCAAACCTCTAAATTAGCCAAACTTTTTGCTATGGGTAGAGCCGCTATAATCCGCTATAAAGAAGACTGCCTGAAAAAGTAGGTAAATAAAAAAATGTTTTAAATTTCAAACTTCGAATTCGATTCGAATTCTTGGGTTATTTCAGGTCATTCTTATGTTTGTGCTGAGAAAATTCTAGATTGTTAGTTGTAATTTATGTAATTCTTGTTAAAAAATGTCTTTAAATCGCAAACGTTGGACTTAATTAAGCGTATTTTGTAAATAATAGGAACACGGAATCTGCATTGGTGTGTATTTCCGTACAAATGTATGGGAAAAGTTTTTTCGGATTTCTGACATTTCTAGTACTCAAACCTCAGTCGGTCTAGTAGAGACTTTCTTTTCTTCGAGATCTTTTGAACCGCTTATCCGATCTTCACATAATTTGGTAGGTATACGGAGTTTTACTGGTTTGTTAAATGAAGTAAATCAGTCAAGGGGTCGTGAAGTTATGAGGGTCCAAAAAGAGTTTAAAAAAAAAGTCGTACATAAATATCAACTGGGGTGTCATATGATAGGGTTTTGTTTAGACATTTAAAACCCGTTTTTATTTTGATTTTAGGTCTAATAGGTTTTGAGTTGTTGTAAAAATTATAAAATTGGAAAACCCAGTATAACGTGAGCTAACATTTCTTGGAGTTTCAATAATTTTGTAGTTCAAGTAAGACTGGTACTTAGCTAGGCGGCGATTTCAATGCGATTTGCAAAGTTTATTGCAACCGGTCAATAAAATATGTTTGGGTTTTATTAACCTCCGACCATCACGAGATCTCAGTTCGGGGCGAACTACTAGTAATAATGATACCTATTCATTCATATTGCACATCCATGTATTTTTCTATTCCCGTTGCTTCTACAGTATTTCTTTTAGCATATATCTTTGAATCTAGGGCAAGACGTAGCATTTCAGAGGCTAAGCTCCAGTCGTGACCGGCAATATTGAAACTGAATTTATAACCCAAGACTAAACTCAATTTGAAGCTCTCTCAAATGAGTTTTTTTTTCCAAACCATTTGATGGCCTCTTAGAAAGTGATTACCGTCATGGCGGCCGCTACGTAGTTTTGTAACCGGCTTATAGTATTATATAATCTGTGCATACTATGAGAAAAAGTGACTGAAAAAGATAGTATAGTGGTTACGGATTCGAATTTTGTCATTTTTTGAAACAACATGTAGCTTTTTTATTTTAGTTGTTTTACTTGTGTTATTGTGAGTATTGTTGTTTAATTTTGGTGGAATTTTAACCAATAATACTTAGGTCGTAACATAAAGTGTGAGCCATTGGAATAAATGTGTGTAAAGTGGTTTTTCTGAATGTGAAAATTCGATTCAGGTTTTGGAGGGAAAATCCACCATTTTCTCTTCAATAATATATAATCTGTGGTAGACAGACATCTATGGTTATTTATTTTGTTTCTTCCATGGCGCCTTACTTTAAATTCCTACTGTCATCATTCAAAAACTGAATGAAATGGTAATATTTGTAAACAAAAAAAGAAAGTAACCTGAGCATAGTGAGCATTGCCTGAGTACCAGGTTAAGGCTCTTCCTCTTCTTCTTTTATTTATGTCCTCTGTCCGTCATTTCGACAAACAATTTTGTTAGTGTCAAGTGATATTTTTAAATAATACAAGTCAAGTCAAGTCATCGTTTGATTTGAAAGTAATGCGTATCCACCAGATGGTAGTGTGCGAGGAAAAAACCATCGATATCATAGTAAATATTTTATCTGCGATAAATTCTGCGGCTTGACTTCAAATTTGCAGCAGATTTTTTTGTTTTTTTCGCCAAAATCAA
The DNA here is from genome assembly GCA_947507515.1 of Eulithis testata. Taxonomy (NCBI): domain Eukaryota; kingdom Metazoa; phylum Arthropoda; class Insecta; order Lepidoptera; family Geometridae; genus Eulithis; species Eulithis testata. The sequence continues at coordinate 9,455,880 of OX382196.1, read as the reverse complement.
GTTTTTGTATGCATTCATGTAAAACGCCTATATTGGGCGAATTAAGAACCATTTTTCGTTACACAACAACGCTTCGAACTTTTCATTTTAAGAAAAAAAATCCAAACTCTCTTTGCAAGTCTGTGGTAAGGGCACAGCTAACAAAAGTGAGCATATCCCCACCCTATTGTATCGTAATGCTCAAGCCACACCTTGAGCGAGCCATTCACCATTTATTACCGTCCACACTAATCGGAAACTTGCCTTGAATGACACCCTTGCTCCGTCAATCACCATTAGATGTTAGCGCAGCCACAGATCAAAAGCTCGCATTACCCTACTTACCCAGTTACGATATTACAACCATATAGGGTCTAACACACGCATAATAATAAAATATATTTGTCCATTTTTGTAACATTGTCCACACTATTTAGCAATTTTTGTAGAAAAAAACTGTAAAAATCCGTGAAAAAGTAAGATATTTGAACAGTATTTACTCATATTTTAATAAAAATTTATTTACTTAGCAAAATATTTTTTATTTTGCTTTTATTAATTACGCCTTTTGCATCAAATCTAAATGATTTATACAGCTTCAGGGGCCACTGTTCACCAATGCCCCGATGAACAGGACTGTGTGTATAATTCACCAAAATAGTATGCTTATACACACTTTTTAGACCCTAGTTAGTTATGCAACCGGCCAGTGCATTCGCCAAATAACACCCAATGCCTAAGTGCAAGCTTGCAGTATTGCACCTGCATCCTGTCGCCGAGCTGCCTATCTCAACCTCCCACGCGATCTGTGCCTTGTGGCTCTTAGTTGGTAAGAGTGTTTCAGTCATTCGTTCCGAGACTAAACTTCGTCTCGGACGTCTCACTTTAGTGTAAGGCCCGGCGCCCATTATCGGCATCGGCACGACTGTAGATTTTAGGGTGGCAAATAGCAATATACATTAACATAATTGCAATAAAGTAGAAATTGCCGTGTATATGGTCGTAATAACAAAAAATACCGTTTCGGTATTGCGCTTGCATGTAGGATGCCGAAGGATCCTTTTCCTTGCCGATGCCGATAATGGGCGCCGGGCCTAAGCAATTTTATTGAATTAAATTTTTCATGAAATAAAGTTTAGTTTTTAAAAAAGGTTTGAGCGTTCCCCAAACCTTTACTCCCTGTATAGTGTCAAACATAAATTGATATGTTTTATGTTAGAAGACGCGTCGAGTCTGAGAGGGGATAAAGTTTCATTTAGTAAAGTTGATGCCACATATACTTATGTAACCACAGACAGCATCGAGATCAAGAGTTTGATACCTACGTCTCATGTTTCCTCGTAGAAGTTTTTAGGTGGCTTGTGCTACGACGTAGCAGTGTGCTACGAGATAGTCTACGAGAGTGATAAAACTTTGTTTTCTAACAACAAATAATTATTTGGAATTGAACATTGTTGTATTTATTATGTATCATAAATGCTAATAGTATTGAATACATAGTTATGTTCGTCAGTTAATTCTAGTATATTCGTTTCCTACTCTTTGACTATGCAAATATCAACCCAAATAAGTAGTGTCGCCAATTATTTTGAATTATCAATTGGAATTATTCTGCGTTCATAATTAGAATAATTGGATGATATATGATAATTTTATAGATTTACGTTCGGGTAGGATGAATATTGACATTTATAATATGAATGCATTTGTTTGTAAAATTATAAAGCACTAGCCGTCTCCCGCGGCGTTGCTCGCATTTTTGACCCTTTAGAGTGTGACTTTTCAAAATTCCCCTACACTATAAGGATCTCCTCCAAATTTCAAATTTCATACCTCTAGGACTTATAGTTTAGGCTGTGCGTTGATTCTAAGTCAGCTTCAAAAGAGTTTTATATATATATAATAATAATATATTGATGATGATGATAATAACTTACATGGTATTTTTACAGTTTACAGACCCTTTCATTAAATATAATCGTAAATGGTTTGTCATAACAACGACAATGGATGGACTGACTGTCTGTCACATATTTTATTTGAAAATATCTATATTGAAGTGATCAGTTTTATTTTATAAGTGTCATGAAAACAGCTAATTTATCCTTGACACTACCATCAGTAGTATCAAGGGAAAGTTTGCTATAGCACTACTGGTAGTACCAAGCAGTAATGTCAAAGGTATAAATATATAAAAGTTATAGTTCAAATTTTAAAGAAGACATTTTCAAGCATTGGTTTGCGATACTCAAGTACACAGTAACAATACACTGTCAGAAGAGTCTATGGCTGCCGGGAATATCATTCATCTTTCCACAAACCCTCGTGTTCATTCTCAATGCGTAAGGCGTGCGTGCGAAGTCTAAAGCCATCATTAGAAAGTGTGAAGCGAGTGTGATATATGAAGCTAAGAATAGATTACGTCTCCCCAGTCAGCTTTTCATCATGTTTTTAACCTACTTCAAAAAAGAAGAAGGTTCTCAATTCGGTTTTATTTTCTTGTGTATATTTTAAAAGGATATGGTAAGCTGATAAACGTGGTTCAACGACATTACGTCAGTTTGTTACTAAAGTCTGACCACGCTGAGTCTGCAATTTCATAAATGGGCAGCCCCTTGTTAAGTAGATTTTGCCTAAATAACATTCATTGGTGTTTCCGACTATAGATTATTTTAGTTCTGCCATTATTATTTCAATATGGTAAAAATACCTGTATATATTTCAAGATACTTAGGTACTTCATTTTGAAGTACTAGCTACCGCTTTTGGCTCTAAAAGTATCGATTAAGTTTAGTTTTTGGTTAGGCAGATATCCATTTTCTATTTAATACTAGCTGACCCGGCAGACTTCGTACTGCCTCAATCGATAAATAAAAGACCTAAACTTTTGTTTAAAATAAATCTGTTATTCACTTTTTTAACCTTCTCTGGACTTCCACAAATAATTCAAGACCAAAATCAGCCAAATCGGTCCAGCCGTTCTCGAGTTTTAGCGAGACATAGTATTATATAATCTGTGGCGAGACTAACGAACAGCAATTCATTTTTATATAAGAAGAACAAGAAGAAGATTAAAACTCACTTTTATTTAAATTAATATGTATACACCCGTCCGCACTCTTGATTTCAATTTCTTTACGAGATTCAAAAATGAGGTCAGTTTACAATTTTCACTTATTGAAGATTAAAATCAATTTATTTTTCATAGAACCAAAATAAAAAATATTACGGTAATTTCATTATCCTGCGGGCGGAAGCATTTATGATCATGATTGTCACGTCAGCCTGTCGGTCGTATTTATTCTATCTTTACTAAGGAAAATGAAAAATGTTTTCATCATTTCTAAAGCTCTTACGAGCATGGCACAAAATTAGCGTTTGGTCTTGTGTTATTTTCATTACTAGGTTCTTCAGTTTGCTTTTGAAAAGAGACCACCAATTAGTCAACTGCTGGACTTTTTTTGCAATTTTTTTTGCAATTTTTTTGAGCGAAAATTTTTGAGGGTTCATTCTTTGATTGCAATATTTAGTCAAAAACGCTCTGGTATGAATACTTGAACCCCTTGTGATATGCTATAAGTACATTATTTTATTATTTTAGGACCTTTGTGAGGATTCAATTAGGTCAGTGACCTTTATGAAAATCTCGATCAAATTTACATAGGACAAGTCAAGATTCAATATTTTTCTTTATTTCCGTAGTTATACAATTCTTCCGCGTTCTATTTAACAAAAAATCAAAGTAGATGTTAGAGAAAATAAAAAAGGTACATTGGTAGTTTGGTAGGTATATATAAACCACCCAAGATGGGGTCCTTATTGAAACAAGCATTAACTTACACATTCAAATCAAATCTAATACCACTAAATTTATTTTTTTACTTATTTTTCCTTTTTTTTACACAATGTTTTTTACAAATAAGGAAATATACTTTTTTATTTTATTTATTTATACCTAAACCAATCTAAAAATAATATTTTGATATTATTGGAAGATATCTAAAAGAAGTCTAGTTTTACCTAGGTACCTAGGGAATCGCAGTGCCATGACAAAAAAATAAGTTAGCTTCTGCAGTAGTAGGTACCCACATCAGTTGATTCAAAAAAAGATGTACGCTATACTTACCTACTTATAATCGTTGCATATCTTGAATCAGCTGTTCAAATCTGTGCTAATTCAACATGTAGCGGTTAAGAAGTATACCACAATTTCATTATCTTCAACCCTTTCTTTTAAGAGGTAGACGGGTACTCAACACACAAAGCGATAAACATAATACTTTACAAGCAACAGGTACAACTTCGGACAGTAGGTACACACGCTTTGTAATTACTAAGGCTTTCAAGTCTTATCCAGTTTACACTAGGCTTCAGGAGAATCCATTATAGCCTTTTCACACACACGGTATACCGTTCACCAGGTGTAATAAAATCACTCGTAAACTTCAAAAGGTTAAAGTATCATCTATATGAACAACAGAAAAAAACAATAAAAATCTATTTCATACATTTTTGATGAGCAGGTATTATTTTGTATGAGACAACTGATTTTCCTCGCGTTGACACTATTGGTTTCATAGTAAATGTTCTTATGGGTACTTTAATCCTTCGAAGTTTTTCGAAGTGGTCTTACTCGTATCTGTATTACGTTTTAAAATCCAACGATTCCTAAATCTTCATACTCATCCTGTCGCTGGCTCAAAACTCATTATGCGGTGACATCTTGATTCGATAGGGCAAAAGTAGGGACCTACCTACGAATTGAAAAAAACTACTGCAGACCTAGCTTGGTCAAACTTTACCCGTAAAATAGTGAAATGTGTCACGATTGTGCAGTATTTCTCAGAAAACAGAAAAGGGGATTACTGCACCGTATATACGGCACCCATATGCATTTAAAAAGGCACTTACTGATGCATTATCAACCTCTTTCTTTTTGTATTCTTTCTTTTCTTAGCGGGTTTACTGGTACATAGTTGAGAAAAAGAGGTTGTGATACTTTTTGTCGAATTTTATTAAGTAAGAAAATAAAATTGAGTTTCATCGTTTTTCAAAGACACTTAGGTACGATTTAATAAGTAGGAGAAGCCAAGAACTAAGTCTCTTAAAAATAAACAATCAAGCGACTGAATGAATGTCTTATCGACATCTCTCATAAGACACAAGAAAAATATCTTATAATGTGCAAAAGGCCCAACATTTTATGACCTTCACAGCATTATTGGCGTTTCGGGGATTATTACTCGGCCATAATTAACTCGTAGCAAATAGCCATATTGATCAAAATTAATATTTGTTCACTCGCTCGAACTTTCACACAGTATAAAAACATGGCTGCCCTTTGAGTTTTATTGAGTGTAAAGTTTGAATAGCGAACACCGAAAACAAACAAGAGCGCCTATTGAGAGATCCTCTATTGAGTCATGGCTTCATATTGCTTTTCCCGACAATCCTGAAACACGATGGTTTTTGAATAAGCTTGACGCTTCCATGAATTATGGCTTTTTTTTATTAGTTCACTTCGTGCCAATTTTGTTCAAATGAGATGGTATAATATTGTAAGAGCAAGTAAATAAACCAATAGCAGTCACCCATCCAAAAACTAAGAGCTTATTGGTTACTTACTATATTTAATGAACAATGATAAAGAAATAGTTAATATCAGTTATCATGGGATTAAAATTTATCTCTATACACACCATGGTAGCAAACCCATCACCATACATATAATTGCATAATTTCACACCTGGATACTTACCCACACACCTGCACATCAAACAGCACCGGTCAATTCCAAAATCGGAAAACAAAACACTAGCACTTCTAAAACCACCAAATCGTAATATTAATTTTCAATCAAAAGCCAATTTAAATTTCGATTCCAGTTAAAAAGTAATTACAAAAAAAGGTATAACACCTTTTTTATTTTCTCGGTTGTTTTCGGCCAGCGCGTCAGTCGTGAGGCGTCTAAACGATGATGGATCCCGGCGCCCACTGACGCCTGTACAACGGGAGGTTCTAGGAACCAAGCCGCATCTGTTGCTTTGTTTCAGCGCCGGGATTACTGTACCTATGTATCAAAGGAACTGAATGAATGGAGTATTTATACAGGATTCTGGAAAAGTACTTTCGGGTTCAGTATGTAGTCTTTCTAAAGCGATTCAAATCTATGTCTGATGCATTGGGCTATCCTACTAATATTATAAACGCGAAAGTTTGTAAGTATGGATGGATGGATGGATGGATGGATGTTTGTTACTCGTTCACGTAAAAACTACCGATCCGATTTGGATGGATCTTGAAATATATATTGTCCGTGAACATAGGCTACTTTTTATCCGAAAAAATCAACGGGATCCAACGGGACGTGAACGAAGTCGCGGGCGGCACCTTTAGTGTTTTTATATTAGTAACCTCATAGTTCATTTTATTCATATAATAAAGGTTTTATCTACTATTTTGAGTTGAATAAACCAGAATAAACTTCACTAATAACCCAACCCGATAAAACTATTGGCTGATCAGAAAACGGTGGAACTGAAACCCTTCTCACGATGTTTTCCTTCACAGTTTGAGAGCAACCCCGCCTTTGGGTTCTAAGGTCGTGGATTCAAACCCGACCAATGCACCATGCACCAATGGATTTATCTATTCGATATTAGGTATGTGTTATGGTTTTCAAGTAAAGATAGGAGTATCATTAGGGGTCATCCATAAATTACGTCACACGTTGAGAGGGAGGAACGGGGTCGACGATGTGTGACATTGTGTGACAAGGGGTGGTAGGGGTCCTAAGATTTGTGACGTCACATTTCAAAATCTTATACTATCTAATACTAATCTTTAAATAAAATTCTTATACTAACTCATACTATTATTCTTATCTAAGTGGAGGGAACACTACTTTAGTCACACTACGGAGGGGGGGGTCTCACAAATGTGACCAACTGTTACAAGGACGGGGGAGGGGTCAAAAAATCACGAAATTAGTGTGACGTAATTTATGGATGACCCCTCATGGTTAAAGAATTGATCCATAACATTGTATCATCAATACATATAAAACTCTTTTGAAGCTGACTTAGAATCAACGTACAGCCTAAACTATAAGTCCTAGAGTCCTAGAGATGAAATTTGAAGGGTAGTATCCTTTTATAGTGTAGGGGTGCACTAGGAAAGGAATTTTGAAAAGTCACACTCTAAAGGATTTAGAACGCGAGCAACGCCGCGGGCGTCGGCTAGTCGTAAATAAAGCGCAGGTGCCGCAGTATCGAGTGCGACGCAGTTCACTCAGGTTATGATTAATGATCGCCTAAAAGAATTACCGTTCACGGGCCAATGAATCACCTGTGATTTACATAAACCTTGTTTTGTATTTCGGTCGATACGCAGGAAAGATAAAGCGGTGAGAATGAGGACGACCTCTTTTCGCACTTCCCGTACGTATTAGAACCGTTTGTAAAGTAGAATTTGAAACAGGTGACCGAATATTAATGAAAACTCAAAATCGGACAAGCAACACGGGAGTAATCAGTGTACCTACCAAGAACACTGAAAAAATCTTCTCCTTTTTTAAGCCAGTTGTAAATTTTTCTATAGGCAATTTGTTCTACTCACGTTCTACCCAACACTTTATTATATTTTTTTTATCAAAAATAACTCATTGACAAATCGAATTTTTTCTAAGCTCGGTCGCTAAATTAACCAATATTGACCTATTGAGAGCCTGTCAGAAACTTTGCAAGTAGAAGCTCAAGGGACCGAAGTTATTGCATTAAATATCTTTGAATAGGGATTTATGGACGGAAATAACTTGCAGGCAACTCATCGGTTTGTTTAAAGTAAAACCAAAAAACTTATGAAATTGTGTTTTCAGTCAGAGAATGATTCATACTTCGGACGTGCTACGATCACGCTATAAGCATGCTACGCTCCATTGCTCATGCTACGGGAGTACTACGTCCATGCTACGAATATGCTTAACGCTACGGACGTGCTACGCAGCTAAAACGCGCTATGCTTGTGCTACAGACGTGCTACGATCCAACTACGGACATGCTACGCAGCTAAAACGCGCTATGCTTGTGCTACAGACGTGCTACGATCCAACTACGGACATGCTACGCAGCTACGACGCGCTTTGCTTGAGATACGGACGTGCTACGTAGCTAGGACGCGACGCGCTATGCAGAGCCCCGAGTCTGTGCAATTGCCTTGACTTTTGCCTTGAGTATAGCACGCGCAAACGCATTCGCAAAGCGAGATTTTTTGTTAGGAATTGCACAATTCTTAAATCTCCCGCTAGAGGCGCTTACCTGGTTTTCATACAAAATTTCTCGCTTTGCGAATGCGTTTGCGTGTGCTATACTCGAGTCAAAAGTCAAAACAAATGCACAGACTCGGGGCTCTGGAGCTACGGAAGCTCTACGCTCGAGCTACGAACGTGCTACGATCATGCTATAGATCTCGTGTTCGGAATGCCGGGTTTGAGTTTCCAATCGTTCTTCATAAACTCGAATACCGTTTTTATTTTACTCTATACAAAAAATATTTTTTTAAGAATACTATGCGAAGTCATAGGCGATTGCTAGCACACAATGAACTGCATACGTACCAGCATCAATGAATACTAATAACCCGAGCAATCAGAAGTGCACTTCTCCGTTCGTGAACCCTGGGAGGTATTCAACCGCTGCTTTTATAAGTATAAAATCCAGACACAGAATAATAACGCTACAGACCGAAGGGTAATTCTCTTTAAAACGGTAGGTAGGTACTACAAGATTTTAATAGGTATACTCATGTTCGAACACACCTTATTACAAGTATAGAAAGTAGGTGGGGAGGTAACTAGGTACTAGGTACTCTATTCACACGATCTTCTTTGCAAAAATGGAATAACAAGTTACGCGATTGAACTGTGAACTCGATTGACATAATATATTTTCAATATCCGCTGGGATGGGACGCACCATGAATATCCTATGTCCTACTTTACCGGTTTTAAACGTCAATGCACTGAGTGGTACAGTCAACATCAAGAGTAGTTAAGTAAATGATGATAAGACAGTAGTTTCAGTTTCAGCTTTTGGTGAAGGTGTACTTCGGGGGAAGTACTACCACCATACCTATATCTACCGCCAAGAAGTGATGCTCATATTGCTGTTTCAGTTGGAACACAGCAATGTGAGCTGAATTGTCTGGAAATCATATTATGCGATAAGACCGCCGTTTGCATGCCTATATGTCAACTGAAACTTGTGCATCTTTTTCTTTAACGTTTTTTTTAAACATCGCCATCATAGAAGCTACTGAAGCGTGTCAGCGGCCATACGACTATAAGACAAAGCAAAATAATTCTATGGACCATGTCTGAAATAAAGAATTACTATTATTATTAAAAATCCTCTCAACTAAAGCTAGGTACCTACCTGCTCGTACTTTATTTGACGCTTGACCCTACCCAAATAGGCATTAGTGGCAATATTTTCCGGAATACCCTATCTAGTTAGTTTATAAAGTAAAATCCCTATAGGGGGCTGATAACTAGTAGATAACCTATTTCGTTATCTGGTGCAACGAACTGGGTCATGCGTCTCCTGGGATAGGCATCGGATGATAAGGTTTGTACCAGCAAATTAATCCTACTAGCTATGGAAATGTAATTTAGAAATAATGTTTCATCAATCGCATCTACATTAGGTGATTGTTCATATTGTTCTCACTGAAGTAGTAAGAACCATTTGAACAATCATTTTTGGAGAAACCACTGACTTTTTTGTCACTAGCAAGCAAGCTCGTATGAGTTAGTGGCCAACTCTGGTGACGGAGTTTTTAAGCCGCCTTAAGGCCTCCGTCGTGACTTAACGACTGCTAGAGGGACATACAGTTTAACGTGCCCACTGCCCTCCGAAGCACGGAAGCTTTCACATGTAAATGCCACTAACGGTCACCCATCCAAATAGTGACCGCGCAGAGCGTCGCTTAACTTAGATAATCGATGAAGATTGACTGAGCAAGCTGCGCCACGAGCGCTTCCGCTTTTTGTCACTGTAGTTTCTTCGAATGTTTAGAAACGCAACGCCCCATCTCTCACATCCTAAGGTTTGCTGGAAGAGAACTTAATTTAGGGTTAAGCTCGCCTTTATGTACATGTTTTAAGTTTAAGTTTTAAGTTAAGTATCTCTGTGTACAATAAAGAATTGATTATCAGCCAAATACTAATGTAGGTATCTGTTACGCGATCTCAAAAGTCGCGACTCAAAACAAGTATTCATTTGAATGATACTAGTCTGTTTTCTTATACTACACGCATTTAGAAATTAGGTTATTACAATTACGATATCAAAAGTGTACTTATTCCCGGAAAGAATTATAACTACACCTATTATGATTATTATATGCATTTATGATTTTGGAACAGGGATAACATAGAATCAAACAACAGTTATACAACTACATTACTTTAATCGCATCCAACAAGTTATTCTTAAGCGGGATTCTTAAACTCAATCTTAACTAAAACGTAATGGCTAAAATTCTTACTTATCTTCCTTATTTTCATGTCATCAATAGAAAAATATGTATAATCTTATAACAACCGAAAATGCACACATACTGTGATTTACAAAATTAAAAAGTAATGCACTCATTATACTCTGCTCAAGTCCAAAATACCAAATACTGGTATCCTTTTAAAAATATTCACAAGCCAGTGGCATTTCGGCTTACAATATGAAGCCGTAATATACAGATCGCTCATCGCTGACTGCTTGAAAATCTGAAAACAAAAAACAGTAGATTGGTACCCAAGGAATAAATTCTAGTCTTTCCGACGAGGGCAAAACACATACAAACATAAGAAAAAACTAAGAAAAGATTTCTTTTTAGACTTCGGTAGTGTCGGTATTGGAGTGTGAGAGTGTGGATGCCAACATTTGATCATCATCATCATCATCATCATCAACCTATATCGGTCCACTGCTGGACGTAGGTCTCCCCCAAGACGCGCCACTAAGCCCGGTCTTCGGCTCTTCTCATCCAGTGTATGCCAGCTACATTTCGTAGATCGTCACCCAACCTGGCCAAAATTTTGATATCTCCATTATAATGTTGTCCGCTTCAAAAGCCAAAAGTTTACATTTAATATTCAATAAAATCACAATAGTACATTACTGCAGCGGTCCGCAACAGAGGCAATGAGAGAAGAACGTGTAAATGCGGGCCGAGTCGAAGACGAGGCACAGATACGTGAGTCCCTCATTGCCTCAAGTTACAATGTTCATTTGTTTTTTTTTCAATAATCAGCTTTTATTTGAAAGCCTGTTCGAAATTTGAATAAAACCTTTGATAAATTATGGTTGCCATGTTATGGAGTAAAAGATCGTTCCATTTTTAAATAACACGACAGTAATGAGTTTTGTATGTAATTTATATGGCCGCTTAACACGCCGGCAATGGATTTTCATACATTTATTGCCGGCCGCTGCTCGCATGTGTTTGGCCAGTACTGCATTTTCGTTTTATCTCGAAGAAGGTTGTCAAAATAATGCTTTAATTTCCAAGCATGTTTGAGAAAACATTATTAATAACGGTACTCGTATCTGATACAAGAAATCTTAATTTGGGGTGTCATAGACTTTACACACAAACACACACATACTCTCAATGTATGAGTTAGTGACGGAGTTTTAAGGCCGCCTTATGGCGTCCGTCATGGCTCTGTTGGGGATATAAATATAAAACTATAGAAGTCTCACCATCACTTCTAAGTGTCGCTTTTCCAAAGCTTGATAGTCTTGTCGTTCTCGAGTGCAGCGGACGCGATGATGTTTTCCGTTGGATGGCATGCAGTACAAAGCACCGTGTCTGTGTGACCCGATAGTCGTTGGACAATTTCCTTTGATTGTAGATTCCAGATGTATACGAGGTTGTCTTCGGACCCTGATACTATCCACTGTGGGAAAATGTAATTAGTTAAATATGTGTTCAGTTTTTGGCAGTTCAAATGTCATGCTTCGTGGAGACAATTAATTAAAAGAAGTGTTGTTTTGCATGAAATATGTGTATTTCACGTCCTGACGCGTTTGTGTTCGTTTTAGTACAAAAGCTTCAACAACAAGAATTTATTCAAATCCTAACGTATTCGAGTCATATTGCACGTCAACGCCAGCTCGGTTGCCGAACGTTGTAGAACCCTGGCGCCCTCATGCAGTGTATCTCAGATATGCTACCGTTACGATACGCTTACGATTGTCACATTTATTCATTATCGAGTTACAGCAGTGGAGTGGTTAAAGTCCAGTAGTTACTTATCTAGGAAACTTAAAATAAACTTAATGATATCTTCATCATTTCATCGTTTTTCTTTCTAACCTTTGTATAGTCAAGGAGTTCAGTCCTCGCTTTAACTTTAGTAAAATATACTTGTATGTAGACGCGTGGGATCTCTGCTTCGGCTGATATATAGTCTACGTATGAAATTACTAGATTGCTGATAGAATAATTATACATATTTTTTGTAATACTAAAATACACTAGCTGGTGCCCGCGACTTCGTCAACGCAATTTGCTATGCGAAATCTTCTAGGCGTTTCTGAAGAGTTCGCGTCCCGTTGATTTTCCGGGATAAAAAGTAATGATAAATTTAATCCAAATCGGATCAGTAGTTTTTGCGTGAAAGAGGAAAAAACATTCATACAAACTTTCGCGTTTATAATATTAGTAGGATTATGATAAGCATGGTATCTTACCTTTCCACCAGTTACACTGAAGTTGGCGAAGATGCAGTACTTTTCGTTTTTATGCCCTGTGTAGGTCTTTAGGCACTTGCCCCGACTGTAGTCCCACAGCTTGAGTGTGTTGTCGAGGGTCGCTGCTAGGATGTATTTGCCGTTGGGAGAGAATTTCACGAAGGATACTGGAGGGTTGTCGTCGTCTATGAGAGTTTTCAAGCATTGACCCGAGGCTGTGTCCCAGATTCGACTGAAAGTTACAATATATTTTTTAAATACGATGTTTATATTTGAATTGTTGAAAAAAATGAATAAATAGCCTTCTCTGTTTGCTTGTGCGTGCGTGCATCACACACGCATCTTAACTTCTAATTCTTAATCAATGGGGAATGAGAAAAACTCTTATTTCAATACAGCACGTAAGATTTCGTAGATTTAGAAGTTGGTATATAGCAATTGAAAGAGAATTGAAATCTTACCACAATCCGTCATAACTTGATGATACGATAAGGCTGCCGTCTCTGTTGAAATGCACGGCTGAGACTGGATCTGAATGCGCTGGTAATGTCTTCAAACATTTGCCTGGAAAAAAAAGAAGTATTTAACATTATTTTTAAACTACAAACACACTACCATTAAAAACTCTTAAGGCGAAACACTACCTTCTACTTATTAAACATACATTATATATGTATCTAAGACAACTGGCCACGACTTCATTATACTATGATTCCCAATGAGTCCACGACCTACATAGTTTCACGAATATTTTTGAAACTATTTGAACGTTGACTCGAAAGCGACACCGCAAGCGCACACGACCCGCACCTCGTGCCTCTCTGACACATAAAATTATGTAAGCACTGTTACTTCACAATATTTAAAAAAAGATTGACTAAGGTTATACCTGTCCTCACATCCCATATTCTGACGCTCTCGTCAAAGCTGCCTGATACAATGAGATTGCTCTGTGGATTGAAGTTGCAACAAAATACGTAATTGCTGTGTCCTTTCAGTGTTTTTAAACATTTACCCGAGCTGAGTTCCCAAACCTGAAATACATAAAAATATTTAGGTAACAGATAATACATATATTTTTGATGACAGTGGGCGTTATCGCGTATGGGTTTGGTATTTACAGAATCAATATTCTATCATGGAATATTGATAGAATATTGATATAGTGGAGCACTGACTTGCCCCAAATGCGAGCGTACATTTAAAAACAAAATCGGGTAAGTACACAAGTCACACTAGAGCGCATCAACGGGCAGAACAACAAAGCCCTACATATAACCCGAGTTAAATATGCCTGTCCAGATAAAAACGCAGTCGCCATGGCCGAAATCTGCTAGGACACATCATCATCATCAACATCATAATTATTCTATCATGGTGCCTTTGAACATATATCACCAGCTTACCCACCAACTACTGATTAATAATTCATGTACCTTACTGTTTCACAACTTTCCTTTTCTGCCTAGCAACAGCCACACAGCAAAGAAATTAATCACATGACAAAATTGTTATTTACAAATATTATTATAATGTAAGCAGCTGCCAACAAAACTATTAATTTTTGCCTGCGTCAAATAAGGAAAACCAGTTTTTATGAATTTCAACCAAGAATGTTGATCAAGAAATGAGATAGGTACCTTAGCAACAGGTGCAACTAAGCAATTACATAAATACTTTGCCAAAGCTGACAGTTTAAAATATAAATGCTAGAAGCAACGACATTTTTTATACATTTGTGTAGTTCAATTGCTAATAGTCAACTTTACGAGGCGAAACTGATAAACAGTAGCCTATTACTCGTATAGTAGGTAATGTAGATACCTATTTACCAGAGCGAGCTGCAATTTCCACGGAACGCGCGTAGTTTTGAGCACTAGCAGATTTGAACTTTATGTCAACTATATGAACTCAGTAAACTAAAAATGCATGGCATTACGCAGCCGTTTCTCAAGAGTTCTTTGCTCTTATACTACTGTATTCCTAAATTAGAGTCATTCTTATCTAATCAGTGATAACAGCAGAAAAGCGTGAGAAACCTTGCTGATAAGCTGACTAAATGAAGCTGAAATCTATGGTTCTATCTACTTTTATTATTATCTGCAAGCAATTGGTAGACCATAGCAAAGTAGAAAAGTTTCTACAAAAGAGACTTCTTTCTTTTGCTTGATGGCACAAGAACAGAAATAGTTTTATTCAACTCTATATTAGACAAATCGTTGCCTAGAACGCATATGATACGCAAAATAATCTTAAAACCATAGAACTACTTACACATAATTGAATTTATGGTCACACATAGGAACATGTAAATATTCAAGGCCATGTAAGATAAGCACTTGACCCAGTTTTAGCTACTATAAATGCTGTAAGAGTATCTATTTGGAATTCTCCATTACTACAGGTACCGACACGGTTTAATAGCGATGACCTTGAATGACTTCGAATTTGGATTTGTTTAGCTGCACAGAGCGCTATTAAATGACGAAACCTATACTTACTCTCTAGATTGAGATTATTATTTCACATTACGGAAGTAAGTGGATGGAGAAGGCAAAAAATCATCTCTGAAAATCTATCTTGATGGAGAAGGCAAAAAATCTCTCTATCAGGATGGAGAAGGCAAAAAATCATCTCTGAAAGTCTTGTGCCATTTTACAAGCTGATTTATTTGAAATAATAAGTATTCTATCAGCAACCTAGCTCCCATAATACAAGCTTTGCTTAGTTTGGGACTAGAGTGTTGTGTGGTATGTCGAGGAATATTTATATTTATTTACCCACGACTTCGTACGCGTGCGAAACTTTCCACTAAAGTATCTGTCAACCATCATACGATGAACCCCGTGCCAAAGGCGGCTTTTGGTTTAGATAGGTCAAGCTGTATCTAAGAATCCACATCTTTCATTTCAATAAAATATAGCCTATGTTTCAATCCGGAAAAAGGGCTTCTGAATGGTAGAAGTTTCATTGAAATTGGTCCAGTAGTTTAGGCGTGATCCGCGAACAAACAAACAGACAGACAGATAAACAGACAAACTCGGTTTTCGGAATAAGAATCGTTTATTTAGTAAACAAAAATTTCTTCACAAAGAAAATTACAACTAATACAGTATTTACAATATTCACAATATTTACAAAATACACATGAAACAGTATTATTTATTTAGTAGATCTGCATATTTAGTTTATCCATATCTTTAATTTTAGTCTTTAGCTTTTTTACAGTTTTATAATAGTATAATAATCTCTTACCTTTAAAGTTTTATCGTCACTTGCACTGACTATGAGCCTGCTATCTGAGGACCATGCCACATCGCTGATTCCCATCTTGTGTCCCGATATTGTCTTCTCAAACTTGCCATCATAAGCACCCCACACCTTAATAAGTTTGTCGGCAGCTGAAATAAAAGATGCATTCTTTATTGTACCTACACAAAAGTAACGAAATATAAGGGAACTTAAAGATAGGTCATGTACAAAGGTGAGCTTAATCCTACTATGAGTTCTCTACCAGCAAACCTCCCATGATAGAGAGGAGAAATAAATTATTATGTCATCAGAATATCAAGTCATTACAAAAATAGTAGATTAGTAGCCAAGGGCTGTAAGGCATCAATTGCAGCTCGAGATATTTAGGTGCACGAGCGTAGCGAGGGTGCCTATAGTTCAAGGGTGCAATTGATGCTTACACCTGAGCTAACTACTCTGCTTTACATCTCGATTGTGAGGTAAGTAGAAAAAAACAGGCATTACAAAATAAAATATTGTTAATTGCTGCTTCAGCTTCCATTTTCATTGAATCGGGAGTGCATCACTCATCACTCATGTTTTTCAGAACTCATGTTTTTTTCCTAATTAGCACGTAATTATAAAAAAATCCCAATATTTAAACAAACAATACTTAAAGTAAAAGTTTTCTATTCCCGCCTTTTTTCATCTTTTTTTTTTCAAGAATGAAATTGAGCTTCACCGTTTGATATTTAAAATTGATGACACTCATACGAAGACAAGGCTGAATAGCGAAACAACCTCTTTTGTCATTGGGCTGAATGCATGTCTATTGCCAGTATGATGGTTAGATGTACGCGAGCCTTTTGAACGAGTGAAGTGTTTTTTTTAATTACTTACCGTCCTGGGGCTTTTCTAGCTACATTATTACCCTAGAGCGCTAATTGGTCATCTACAAGCCCCATTTGAGGGTAATAAGGACCTACTTACCGAATATGAGAGATGTAAAGGCATATTATTATACACTGGAGACACATGTTTATATGCTCCAATACTTTTTGTTTTCAACGGTTGCTAAGAAGTTTTTATCTATGTTGAATTGTATGACTCACAGTACTTTTTACATACAAACACTAGAGGTTTTTTTTTTGTTGGATAATATGATGTAAGAGATTTGCAAACATGTGGACTATTGAGACATATTTTTACACCTTAGTAAGACAAGTATACATAGTGTTTCTAAATCTGTGTAGTAAGCCAAAAAGGGGTTATTCTACAAACAATGAACAATAACTTTTATTCAAAGACTGGTTATAATATCCAAAATAACAGTAATCTCGGCAAAATATGTGTAGTAAGTCAAAAAGGGCCTATTCTACAAACAATGCTTATTAACTTTTATTGTAAGATTATTTATAATATCCTTTCAATTGGGAATTCAAAGAACAAGTATTAGTAAAGTAGGTATGTTATTTGAATATTCATCTGGTTAAATGTAACTACTGCTGACCTATTGTAGTTCCAAAAATAGAAGGCAGTACAGTCAGATAGTAGTTTGGACATCACCACCTGTTGAAGGGTTTAGTACCAGTCATTGACCCCATTGTGCCAGAGGAATTTTCCTAAAGGTATTTGCCAAGGAACTTAACAGTACAGTCACTCTACCCTAGATAGCATTAGTTGACTGTTGCTATGCTATTTTAGCCCAAGCTGGACCTATCACACTATCTGGGCCAAAAACAAAGTGATTGGTATGTACCTACCACAGTTGACATAGTTGCATAAAATTATCTGAAGCAGTATAATTGGTGATTAATTTATGCCTAAATAACTAAAGATTTATCTTGATTAAAAAAATAAAAATGCTAGATTACAATTTAGGTTTGTGCGAAGTTAAAAGCAATACCTGTTGCTATGCTATTAACACACTTATTCTATACAAATAAAGTTGATTTTTGTGTGGATTTTTTTTCCCTTCAGTATGAAATAGGTACTCAACATTTTACAAGAGTATGTGATAACTACCATATGGCCCACTTTGTATGGTACCTACTTAGACACTAGCAATATTGCAAGTAACATACGAATCTCCAAAATGAATGCAGCTAATTTATTCATCAATATTGTATGTTTAGTGGTATACTCACAGGAGCTAGCCAGCCATTCTCCATTTGGACTGAATTTGACGGACGATACGGCTTTAGTGTGGCCGGCAAGGGTGAATTTGAGGGTGTAGTTCGGCTTCTGGAAACCGAAGACAAAATTAGCGCCAAATCGCACGTGCACAATGTTGAAGTTACATAAACATGTGCCGCCCGCCAGACTGACGCAAACCGTTGAAATACAATGAAAACACTTCACTCACCGCTGCTGATGACTTGTTAGACTGTGGGGCTGATTGTGAGAGCGAATTTGGACCGGACAGAGTGGTGGAAGCACCACCGTGAGTTTGGTGTGCAGCAGGGTGGCCTGGCCCGGGACCTAGCGGCACCATGTTTCAACTTTCGACGCACTACGCTTTGCTTTGTTCTTCAGCCTATACAGTCACAAATACACACTGAACTGGAACGCAAACTGAACTTTCGAACTAGTAGAACGCGTAACTTGTCACCCACTCGCGATTCTTCATGTATTTCAACGTAGATTTTCAAAGGACATTCCAAATCCAGGCGTTTCAATGCGTGCATTTCGCGAGAAGCTGACATGAAGCTGACAGTACTACCAACATTCCAGAATTTTCAAAAGAAGTCTATCTACGCAATCCTCTACCAGTTTGTTTGTCTATGGTTTGTATTTGTACAGTCAGCCACAGAGAGATAAACTCCTGAAAACTGAAAATGATTTGTAGTCATTCGTTCCGCTGATGTCAAATAGACGAGATCATGACATGACATGCATGACACACATAAGTTATTTTATCTGTGGGTGGCGGCGATGGATAGAGGTGACAGCTATGACCTTTTTGACATAACCAACCCAAGGTCGTTTTATTATTTTCCGCTGTGCCCGGTGTATCTATAAAGTAAAAAATTAATCTATTTGCAATAAACACAATTAACCTATCATTATGGCTTTGAATAAACTGGCCATTGATGCCCTCAACTTGTCTGGGAAGCGGGTGCTCATAAGGTGAATAAAAATTAGGTTTTTAGGCGTTGAAACCTTCGTTAAAAATACCAACTTTTACACAATTTATTTGCATTTCAGGGTGGACTTCAACGTACCACTAAAAGAGGGTGTAATTACAAACAACCAGCGTATTGTAGCTGCTCTGGATACTGTGAAATATGCCTTAGAAAAAGGTGCAAAGTCTGTCGTTCTTATGTCCCATTTAGGAAGACCTGACGGTCAGGCAAACCTGAAATACACACTCAAGCCTGTCGCGGAGGAGCTGAAGAAACTCTTGAGCAGGTAACTGGAATCAACTCCTTAGTAATAATAAATAAAAATAAATCAAAGTTTGAATATAATTATGCTTAAATTCGTTTTAAGAGTATCTACCAATCTAGAGAGTTTATTAACTTTATATATTAATTATATTTTTATTTTTCAGAGATATTACATTCCTGGCTGACTGTGTTGGAGCTGAAGTCGAAGCAGCTTGTGCAAATCCCCCAGTAGGCTCAGTGATCCTCTTAGAAAACCTTCGGTTCCATGTTGAAGAAGAAGGCAAGGGTCTGGATGCTACTGGTGCTAAAGTCAAGGCTGATCCGGAGAAGGTCAAGGCGTTCAGGGCAAGTTTGAGGAAACTGGGAGACCTTTACATCAATGATGCTTTTGGTAAGAATGTACAAACTTGCAACAGTAATACCTATGCTAATGCAGAATGATTGATCTATTAAGAGCCTCAGAAATTTAGTAACAGAGGTTGTGAATTAGCACAAAAAACTTCAATTTATTCACAAAGATAATTAAAACTAATACAGTATTTACAATATGTACAAAATAGGCATAAATGCATGGGCATGTGCAGAGACGCCCCAAAGACCACATGGTAAAACTTGCCCTAGACTTGCCTACAACGAAGAGTGGACGCGGAAGACCACCTTCCGTCTGGTTTTACGACGGTCGAAAAAGACCTAAAAGAAGCTAAACTCGACACTAAAACGGCACAAAATTGTGCTCAGTGGAGAAAACGGACAAGGAAGGCCAGCCTCAAGTGGATGAGATATATGGTTGCCTTCAACCATATATCTCATCTACTTGAGGCCGGCCGATATATGGTTGAAGGCAACCATATATCTCATCTACTTGAGGCCGGCCTTCCTTGTCTGTTTTCTTTTATACAAAATACACATAAATAAAATACATATTTCAATTCCCAACATCTTACACTATATTTTTATATATTTTACATACATAATACAGGAACTGCCCACCGAGCGCACAGCTCAATGATGGGTGAGGGATTTGAACAGAGAGCCAGTGGATTCCTACTGAAGAAGGAACTGCAATACTTTGCTAAGGCTCTGCATGAACCTGAAAGGTATGTTGAGAAGTATTTTAAAGTTTTATTCAATAACTAGCTTTCGCCCGCGACTTCGTCCGCGGCCCGTTTGATCCTGTTGATTTTCCGAGATAAAAAGTAGCCCATGTGCTAATCCAGTTTACAAACTGTTTCAAGTTTCATCCAAATCGGACCAGTCGTTTCAGTGTGATTGAAACAAACATCTAAACTTGGACATTTATAATATTAGTAGGATAGGATAATCAATAAAACAAGAGCTTAGAAAGACGATTACAAACTTATGACTAACATTTTTGTCTGCCATCTTGTCTTATGTATGGTGCCAATTCCTTTTCTGAAAATGAGTTTTTTTTTAAACCAAGCCATTTTCATTTTTTTTTCTGAAGTAGGCATGGAAATTTGTAATGTGTAGACTAGTAGGTAGCTTGAGCTACGTATTCACTACTGTTATTTATGTACTGAATGATATTTTGCAGACCATTCCTGGCAATCCTTGGAGGAGCCAAAGTGGCAGACAAAATCTTACTGATTGAGAACCTACTAGACAAAGTCAATGAGATGATCATTGGTGGAGGCATGGCTTACACTTTCTTAAAGGAAACCAAGGGAATGGCTGTAAGTAAACTCAGTAATAATTAGTGGAAACTTTTAATTGGCCATCAGTGTACTTGAATCTTCATATAGATTCCTGTGTCATGTTTGAGGAAATTAAATTAAGTTTTACAAATAATAAAAAACAGTACCATAAAATACTGATTTTACTGAATTATACCACTAAAATCGGTTGTGGATTTTTCTGAATTGAACTTTTAGGGGTATAGTCATATTGGTCTTGTAAGCGTCAAACTACACTAGAAGGCAAGACGTCGCGTCGTGTAGTTAGGGAGAGAAAAGAAATATTTATTTGAAAATCCGGTTTTTTCTAGAGCCGGATTACGTCACAATATAAGGCATATTGTGACGTAATCCGGCTAAAATATAAAATTGGACGTTATAAATAGGGCTTGGTTTAGCCATTCTAAAACCGTTTTTATTTTAGCTTAAATAGTTTTTGAGTTGTAGTAATAATTATAAAACTTTTCGAATCTTATATATCTCGTAATATCTCAGAAACGGTGGCTCGTAAGAAAAAAGTATTGAAACATTTTTTATAGATAATTTTATGATCTACAATCGAAAACTATTTAAGCTGTAATAAAAATAAAAACGGTTTTAGAATGGCTAAACAAAGCCCTATTTATGCCGTCCAATTTTATATTTTAGCCGGATAACGTCACAATATGCTTTATATTGTGACGTAATCCGGCTCTAAAAAAAGACGGATTAGCAAAAAAATATTTCTTTTCTCTCCCTTACTACACGACGCGACGTCTTGTCGTCAAGTGTGCGCCAACGCTAAAGCTGAGCTAACTAAAAAGATGGCTAAATCTGTTGTCATCTCTTTTCGTTGTCATGCAAGTGGCAATAAAAACTTTATTGAGGACAGGTACACCTTACAGTTACGTAAGGACAGACAAAGTCCTGCAAACGGCCAAATGACAGTTGAATATGAATAAAGGGGTTAATGTTTTGTAATCTTTTCAGATTGGTGCATCTTTGTATGACGCTGAGGGAGCCAAAATTGTAAACAAACTCATGGAGAAAGCAGCTAAGAACAATGTCAAGGTGCACCTTCCAGTAGATTTCATCACTGCTGACAAGTTTGATGAGAATGCACAGGTGAACAATGTGAACATAATAGTGTAGTTCAATGGAACGCGAACGTTTGTGTATGTATGTATGTTACTCTTTCACGCTCGTGGCTAGGCTTGCTTAGTCAATCTTTACCGATTATCTAAATTAAGCCTTCTTTGCGGTCACTATTTGGATGGGTGACCGTTTACATCTAAGCGCTTCCGTGCTTCGGCGGGCACGTTAAACTATCGGTCCCGGCTCTAGCAGCCGTTAAGCCATGGCCAAGGCCTTAAGGCGACCTAAAAACTCCGTCACCAGAGTTGGCCACTAACTCATACAAGCTTGCTTGCTAGTGGTACTTATTGTGGTACTTATGGTAGTACTTATTCAATTGTGTTTATTTGTTAGGCTGGTGAAACCACCGTTGAATCAGGCATTCCAGATGGCTGGATGGGTCTTGATGTCGGACCTAAATCCAGGGAACTTTTTGCTGAACCCATCGCCAGAGCTAAAGTTATTGTATGGAATGGGTATGTTTCACATTTTGATTCATATTTAGTACAGAATAAAGTGATATTTAGCTTTTACGTGTTCAAAACTCGCAGGAACCAATGCCTTTGAGGTAAAGTATTATGAATTTGAACTCTATCGGTATTAATTTTGGTTATATATTTGCTTGCAGACCAGCTGGTGTGTTTGAATTTGAAAAATTCGCTGGAGGCACCAGAGCTCTCATGGACGGAGTCGTCAAAGCGACCGCTAACGGAACTATCACCATTATTGGTAATATAATAAAACTGATTTTATAACTTAAATATACCACGACTTGTAAAGAAAAACATTGTGAGAAATCCAATTTAATAATATAGCAGTAATTTAGAAACAGCGAGTGTAATGTTAAAAAAAAATAAGTAGATGGGATCTTTCCGAGTCTTGTAATAATAATTTGTCTAAATTTGACATTAAAAACAATGGTTCATATAATCTGTGCTCAAGCCATGGACTAAATATATAAGGCTCAAGCATAGATTTGAGTAGACATTTTCATACAAAAATATATGCTCGAGTCCGGATCAATACTTTAGTAGTAAATCGGCATACGGGCCTTAGAGTGTTTATCCATAACCACGGGAACTGTAAATAATTGACAAAACACAGGTGGTGGAGATACTGCAACTTGCTGCGGCGCAAAATGGGGTACAGAAGACAAAGTTTCACACGTTTCCACCGGTGGTGGCGCTTCTCTAGAACTACTTGAGGGTAAGTTGAAACATCCAGACAGAAACTAACCTCTAATAATAAATATTCTTGGAGATATCACACAACGCTCTCTAGTCCCAAACTAAGCAAAGCTTGTACTATGGAAACTAAATTGCGGATTACTTACTTATATATTATATTTTGCATTTTAAAATTTATATACATTTACAATAGAAATGTGTGTGAATCTTGACATTATTTCGTGTTTTTTTCGGGTTTGAAACAAATTTCAACGATAGATAAATTCGTTCCGTTACGAGTAATTACAACAATAAAATAACAAGCAAGAATTTGGATATGAAAAATAATCATGAATTGGATAACTAATCGTACGGTAACTTACTTATATTTATATATATTTTTGATTACAAATAGACTTTCTTATAATTTACCGAAAACATTTGGTAATTTAAAGTATCATTTAGCAATGTGTTGCTAAAATTAGGTAGTTAGAATTGAATATTCATCCAGTTTCAATAAAATGTCTGTCTAGTTATAAATGTATGTTTATTTTATTCACAGGTAAAGTACTTCCTGGCGTGGCGGCGCTCTCTGACGCATAAAATAAAATAAAAATATCTGTTGAATAATACAAATAGATCTATAATATACTATTCGTTCGTAAGAAAAAATGTGAAAATCAATAAAATGTGCATAAGACGTGTGAGATTTATAGAAGGTAGGTATAGCTTTTTGGAAAGTTTGTGTCATATTTGTGTGAACCTATCGAATATATAATTTATTAACGCGAATATACTATCTGTTAATGATGAATACTATCTTTTATTTTTGAATCCTTATAAACCAGACTCTGAATAGTTATTCGTTTTGGTAGGTAGGCACTAAAGAGCCTTTTCCTGCACACTTGTTTAAACAAATAAAATTAGAAGTTTGTCACAAAAACGTATTTTGTCATATCTGACCGATCTCAGATTTTTAGAGTACAGATTCAGACATAAATGGAGACTCAAGTCACGTCCTTATTCTGAAAACACAACAAACTCTTACTCAAGCGGAAAAATGATAAATTAAGCTTGAGCTCAGATTTCGCTTGAGTTCAAACATGGCTGAACTTCAAACAACGTTCCAGGATCAAAACTCGAGGATTGATCCAGTATCCCGACTTATGTAATAAACGAGAATACGGCCCTTAGAACATAGAGCAATCATGTTTTCCAGCTGACTTGAATTCGACAGTAATTTCGATGAAAATTGCGAGAAAAGGGTAGACCTAATGGCTTGTAAAAGTGGTATTGTCTGTCTGTACTCGCTGATCCGTGATAATACGAAACATGAGGAAGGGTTAGGGCACAATTCCCTTTCATTATTGTGTACCCTTTTAGCTAAACAGCATAACCAAATTGAACCTTATTGCATTTATATAGAAAGCTCGTATGGTAACCTCATTAGAAAAACATTTTCAAGCCTAAACCTACTTATTTAGGGTATATTTTACAAAAATACACCTGTAGAAGCAAGGCCATCGATCGGTGTCGCGCGCAAGCGTAAACTTACGGCTCCCGAAATTCATTTCAAGTTAATTACGAAGACTTTTTTGAAGTAACAATCAAGATGACGTGATGACAAGAATTCTCTTCAATAAATTATTTCTCGCGATTCACGGACCTTACGAACTACTCAATATTGTGCCCATCAATTTCCATTTCAGGTGTCTGAGCTTTGGTCCAATTGGCGAAGGTTAGCGCATGCCCAGTAGACCCCCTAGCTATACAAGTATTACCTAGACTCAGTGGTGAAAAGAACGCCGGTGACCCGGCACGGCGATACGAAATATGTATGATAATTTTACTAAACCTATACGATTAGTTAGGAATCCCGTTTTTATGTCAATTGTAAGATTAGTAAGTGTTTTATCGTTATCCTAGACTCCGAGTTTCCAGAATAATAGCGGTGAGTGCTTTATTATTCTTACCCGTTATGTTGGTAGATACTTATTTGTTTTTAAAGTGCCAGGAGAGAATACAGATCCCGGAGACACTGAAGTTTTAATGAGGCATAAGGACAGCTTTCTTTAAATTTTTTGCATGCACTTTTATTTTATATAAGTTTTATGCACTTTGAATCGTAGGTATAACATGCGCTTTCCTACACGATCGTCGATCAAATCAATAATAGTGGGATGTCGCTTTGAACTCGATGCTTTACTAGTTATTTTCAATGAATCGGTTGAATACAAATCTATATAAACATTGCATTTTTATCTAAATTTTTGCTTGCTATATTTTTGTGTGCACTTCAACATTTTTGTCCTTTTATGTTCTTCCCTGTTTTAGATAATCTCCCTATCTTGTAAAAAGTTAGAGTAAACATTATGTCTGGTTTACCATACGTAATCAGGACATAATGTCTACTCTAACTTTTTATAAGATTGATGAATATGTATTTATATTGTGTACAATTACCTATACCTACCACAATTTTCATAATAAATCTACTCTACCTATCTTTTCGTTTATGCCAAAAGCTACCTACACTCCGCAAACCGACCATAATAATTTTGCCAAAAACGTTCATAGCTTTTACGTTTTACTTTATCTCTGAGCTGAACATCGACCCAGATCAGTTTCTGTCTGGGGTGAGGCTGGGCAGACTGATTTCTTTTTGGGTGCTATTTTTAGACTATATAACTGTTTAAAACTATTTATTTATACCTTATGTAATTATATCTATTTCCTACTGGCTATATTAACCTAAAGCCACACTAAAAACAAAGTCAAAAAGCTTTTATTCAATAAAATCTCACTGATCACTTTGAATCGTCGCGAATTCGCGAATTAGCGGGTTTGGAATGTCCAAACGAAAACGTAATAATCATATAGCAGCACCCCATTTTGTTTTTTTGTACGACTTTATTTTTACTCCCTTTGGGCCCTTATAAATAACTGTAAAGTGAAAAACCCAGTGTTGACCGGATTAAATCTGTTGGACGTTCCGCAAAGTTAACTGCAAAGCTACAACATGGCCAATAAACCTGTCGATTGCAGCTACAGTTTCTGAAATAGCTTTTCCACTTTGATGTAAGAAACTATAGCTCTATAGCTCAACGTTTTTAATTGATACCCAGATACTTAAAATGTCAGAAATTTTTACTCAAGCATACTTTCGAGTAGAGATTTTGAGCCTGGATCATTGCTTGAGCAGTAAATTCATACGAGCCTAAGCAATTTAAATTCATACTAATTCTTTCTTATGAACTTACTAATATCACAGATCATATAATACTACTAGCTGGCGCCCGCGTCTTTGCTCGCGCGGTAGCAGCGTACAAACAGTTTTGAAATTTTTTGAAAATTCTGAAACTCGTGTCGAGTCAATTTATTTGACGAAACTATGTACCAATTTTGAAGGGTCTATCATGTACGGTTTATTAAAGAAGCGCATTATTTAGTTTAAATCTTTGACCCTAATTTTGGACCCTTTAAGATGCGACTTTTCAAAATTCCTTTCTTAGTGCACCCTTACACTATATAAGGATACTACCCTCCAAATGTCATACCTCTAGGACTTATGGTTTAGTTCAAAAGAGTTTTATATATATTGACTAGTTATATATATTGATGATGATCTAATAGCAACATTTGTAAAAGAACCCAAATTTTTCATTTTGCAATATGAAAGATAAAGATAGTAACTTAAGCAGCGCGGCCAATTGAACTTACGTGCACATAAAACTCTTATTCCGGTGATTCCGGGCCAGAAAACCTCGTTAACCTCGCAGAAGTGGCAATTTTCGCCAGCGCCACGTAATTTCTAGGTAGCGTGCAATGTGCATTTCGTGTTAAAAACGAACACGTGAATAGTGCACGAATAAATCTGACAAAACTAACGTATTCTTGTTTAAACTGCTGGGTGACGATGCATCGCTCTGTAGTCGAGCCGTCGTTCCTGCGCAGTGTAACTACAGGCTACCGTTACGGTACGATTGCGACTGTCACATGTTTTTAAGCTGACCTCCCAGGTCATGGGCGAAGGGTGTACCCAGCCACCCTTGCCCTTTCTCTTTGTTGATTTATGGTTAGCTCACTGAGCGCTTATTTGATTTAGTACTCTTAGGCCCAGTTTCACCTAAGTCTTGCTAACAGAGTGTTACGTAGTCGGGCGTCAAAATGTCAAGCGACTAAATTAAAACGACGTTCAACGCTGTTTAAATAAAACGCAAGCAGATGTATTTTTTTTTAGCTGGTTTATATGGTGGCCATCAGATCAGCGATTAGATTTAACAGTGTGTTAATTAACAAGCTGTTAGTTTAACTAACAGAGCATGGTGAAACCGGCCCTTAATTTTGAATTCTGACGCGGGTTTTGCTAAACCCGCGTCAGAATTCAAAATTAAGGGCAGAAAGTCTTGGAGCTTTTGTTAGTCAGCTTGCTAGTTGAATAACAAAAGCTTCAAAACTTTCTGTTTGAGTTGTTAGATAAATAGAACTAAGGAGAAGTTCACATACAATTCTGTTGTGGATTGTCCAAAAGTAGTAGAGTTTGTGGAAGTTTCTTACACTCCCACGATTATAAATAATAGATGCTGGATGGATGTACGAAGTTTATTGCTTTAATTTTTATACAGCTCATAAAAATACTAAAGCTAACAGTGAGACGAAATTGTCGTGTAAAGACTGTCAAAAGTAATGGCGGTGTTTTTCCCAGCGCTAGTGACGGGACACGCTCGTAACCCTACGAGCGTGTCCCGTCACTAGCGCGAAAAGCAAAGGAGGACGATGCAATCGCCACAAGTTTACTAGAGATGTTTTTCTTTGGAACGTTTCGTTTATTCGTGATAGTGACGTCATGATGATCTATTCCCATTACATTACCAATATCTTGTCCTATGGCTTCCAATCATTGCATTATTTGAGCAGTCGTTTTAGCAAACCCAATCTAACAGTGATAACACCTTCCGGTTACCTACTCCCTACTCTTGACTACTATTTTGAAGCGTTCGTGGCGTAGCTTGTTTAGTCAATCTTCGCCGATTATCTCTAGTTAAGTGACGTTCTGCGCGGTCACTATTTGGATGGGTGACCGTTAGTGGCGTATGCATCTGAGCACTTCCGTGCTTCGGAGGGCACGTTAAACTCTCGGTCCCGGCTCTTACAATCGTTAAGCCATGACGTAGGCCTTAAGACGGCCTAAAACTCAGTTACTAGAGTTAGCCAATGGCTCATACGTTTTTGCATGCTTGCTTGTTTACTATTATATTAATAATTATACAATACAAAGGTACATATTATAAAATCATAAAAATAAATCAACTCGAATTAACAAGATGGTCCGAAGTCATAAACTCCTCAACTGAATAGAAACATCCCCTCAACATTAACTTTGTAAGTTTAGATTTAAATTTAAACTATTCCTACTATAACAAAAATAGTTATGTAATAAGGTAGAGGTCAAAATATTTTTTCTTTCACCAGTAAACCCTAGATACCAACCATGCCTGACTGGCCGTGGTTAGTTCTTGCTGCGATGTTTGGAGCACTATCAGCGCTGGCAGTTCCACTGGCACTCTTCCTTTACTACATACGAGTGTTCGATAAGAAGCCAAAGTTTGAGAACGACTTCAGTTTGCCGGTCACTTTACCGCCGGTAAGTTTAAACTGCAGAACTTTCTAGAAGACTAGATATCCACTGAAGTCTAAAGTAGGTAAGTGCAATACCTAAGTAATATAAACGGCTATTTGTAAGTTTGAATAATAAGTACTTTAGAACATTCTCGAAGCTTTTATCAACTGAATACAAAAGCTGTTGAAATGATACAATCAAATAGCTGTCATAGTAAGCAATCCCATTAACACTTTTCGTCTAATGTATAATGTGTTTGACATGACATGTTCGATAAGTAACAACAATATAGAACGACTGATTTACCAATCACTTTACCGCGATATATGAATTTGAACTTTCCTTTAGCTATTAGGGCACGTAGGCAACATTTAGCTCCTTGGCAAGTACTCATTATCTAGAGCAGATGATAGGACACAAGTTTATGTATATTAAATGATACATGAATTAAAGATCGCCTATTCTAAAAGTTGCACGCCACTGTCATTTAAATATTTATTTATTCCTATAACAAGATTCATTTTAAAACATCACGTCAACGTAAATATTGTGTTAGGGATAAACTGCATCTCTACATAAACTAAAGCTAAATCTGCAATATCGTTTGCGTAACCAATAAATAACGAGCTACGTACTGCAACGGTCGATAGGGCAATAACACTTCCTAAGAGTTTAATAGCTATGCGATCGCAGACGTAATTCATGGCGGGTTCGTGCACTGGGACCTCAATAACAAGTTGTTCGTACACTTGAAAGATTCTCCTCAGACTAAAGCACCTAGCTTATAAAATGATACTAAACCCCGTATGCCGATAAACAAATCGTTAATTTGAAAAATAAATTTCAAGCATTTTGAGTCGAGATTTTATTTAGTGGCTTCGAATGAGTGCTTGAGTAGTAAATCAGCACACGGGTCTTAAGCCCAGTTTTATCAACGCCGAGTAAGATTTGCTACATAATAAAATCCTAGACAATATTTCCATAAAAAAATGACAAACTTTACTCATTGGTCTGGAGTAAACTCGACGTGATAAAGATAAAAGTGGTCTTTTGTTTGAAATATGGATCAGAGAGTTTACCCCTATTTGCTCCATAGGTTGACCTATCTGTATGTCAAGTTGAATTTTAGATATAAACGACCTTTTCGTCCGTATGAATACAGAGTACCCGCTGTAGGTGGATGCAATAAAAATGATACGCCATCAGTTTACGACTAAAAAGATAGCATATTTATGTAAAATATACGCTGTGAAGATTTGCATGACTTTCGAATACACTAACATATATCATAGCGTACCTTATGCTAAAGTTACATAAGTTTATTTTCTTCAAACAAATGTACAACTTAATAAACAATTTGATACAATATTTAGAGCAAAATGTTAAACAATGCTTTCGGAGCCATAAAATCTTTATTGTCTGTTTTATCGCGCAAAGCCAAATATTTGTTGACAAAACAATCATGATCCCTTGGGGGGGAAAACTTGGTTACATCGCCGTCAATCATTAAGCGAAGACAGCTTACCCTGGTCTAAATAGATCCCTTTAATCACTACGTTGACCCCAATACCGTCGCAAATATAATGAAATACGACGAAGCTAAATATCCTTTGATAGCGTGTTCAATTCAATTACTTAATTCATACGCAATGCCTCTTCAATAAAGGGAAATGATAAAAGCGTTTGATAAAATGCCAGTGGATCTAATATAAACCATGTTTGCGTCTTTATTAAATCTTTTGACGGCGGCGCGGCGCAGCGGTGGTTCATTTTTGTCAGTAAATTATATAGAGAATGAAAATCATGTTCTATCACCACGCATTTATTGTGTATCATGGAATAGGCTAAGAAAAACACATTTTCAATTTCGATCATTGTTTACTTACCTACTACTACCGCTTAGGCGAATACGTTTGCAATGCGATATTTCCCATGAGGCGTGAAAGGTAATATTTTCATATGTTCTAGTACTTTTTTTGGCCTGCCTCCATTGGCAGCCTTATGCACAAACATTTTTCTCATGCTGAACCTTTTTTTAAAACACAGGAATATTATAGAGCAGTTGAAATATGTGATGAATTGTACTACAGAAGCACGGATTCTCTGTTTCCCACGCTACGTCTAACAATATAGTTATTCACTAACATTGTCGACTGACGGAGAAAGATAGATACCTACCTAGTTTTTTGAAAAATGTTACAGTACTTCATTACAGAAATGAACTTTGAACAGGAAATTCTGAACGAGCTCACGAGAGGAGCAGGGGGCACGCCAGAGGGGGCCCTCAATGCAATGCTTCAGTTCATATTCCAACAAAGCACAGCTGATACACAATGGCTGCGACGGCGCTTAGCCACGGAACTGGCAGAGCTGCTGGCTAAAACATCATCTGGCAAAATTTTTGATTCCTTGACGGTAAGAAACACGCATTTTCCTTATCTACTATTTTGCTCGTGTAAAAATAAAAATCCATATAAAAATGTTTTAGCTTGGAACGACATCTCGGCAGCCGACGAGAATTTATCACCAGCCCCATGTTGAGCGCCACAATAATGGCACAACGAATAATGGCGCCCAACACGGGGCAAAAGCACAGAATCAGTGCTGGCACATAAATATGTGTTAGCAATAATTAATCCTCTGTTCCGTGGTATATAAAAATAATTAATAGCGTCCCTTGATAAAACCTGATGCATATTTTTAATGAGTGTGTGGTTTGAAGGTTAAATACAGTAGGTACAACGTGTTTGAGAAAACTTTGCGAAATTCAAACATGTTCTGGAAATTACTTAGATCATTAGTAAGTGAAGTTTGCTTGTTATAAATTATTTTCTTTCTGGGGTTTAGAAGTTTATCGAGAATCAAATAAGATTTATTTATTTCTGAGTACGTAATAATTATTAGGTAACATCCTTCTAAGGTAGGCTGGTTAGGAAAATTGGCTAGTTAGGAAATAATAAATGCCTAATAGACACATAGGTGCTTCACATTGTTACACTGAACTAGAAATGCACCATGACCACTGAATTTCATTTTAAAATCATATAAAATATCTTACAAGATTCACGATGCTAGAATCGAAAACGTGCTTCTAACTTTTTTTGGACAGTGACCCATCCACCGCAGGAAGTCATTACCAAATCATAGTACAATTGTGTAACAAAAATTCAGGTTTGAAATGCTCTACTTATTATGAGCGTTGGTGCAGCATTTGTGGATTGTGGTTAATCAGTTCACGGGCCCAGCCATCGGAGCAGAAAAATCCAAATACTTATAATTCAGGCTCAATTAGCATGCTGGTTAACACTTGACTTACTGAAGAAACGCTTTTGAGCACATCTAATCACAACACAACCGCCCAGTGAAGCGAGATAAATAGGTACTTAATCCAAAGAAAATTTACTTATATGGAAACATAAAATGGCGCGGCCAATTTCGTCCTAATACAGTTTGGGGAAAAATCTTCAAGCCCAATTTCGGAGATTTTTTATTTTCATTATATTTCTCAATTTAGGTTCGTTTTGCCTAACGCAAATAAGAAATATTTTCTTTGAGTTTACATTTAGAAACACTGTTACGTTGCTAATATCCGAAATCTTAGTATTTTTCGTAAATTCTTTTAACCTTCGGTGACCTAATCATAGGTTGGTTTTGGATGTTTGGCGTAACAACTGTAATTATTACCCTATTCGCACGTCCAATATTAATAAAGTAGAAAACCGATGAAAGCTACACCCCGACTTTTCTTTGTCCAGCTGTTTTTCTTCGCAACATTTTCAAATTAATATCGTAATCTATTTTTTCTGTAACCAGCTTCGCTCTTTAGAAGTAGGCACGGAATTCCCCAGCATCACAAACCTTCGTCTCCTAAGCGGGGAATTGGAAGACGATGGTGCAAGATTAAGATCTCTGGACCTGAACTTTGATTTAGCGTACGATGGCAACTTTAGGATCGACGTGGACGCTGTGATGCTACTGGGAAAGATCGCTAATATTTCTATTACAGGTAATTTTATATAGCTTCCAATTCCATTACAGTCTTGATATTTATACTATATTTCGATGTTTATCTAGGTAATCTGTTTGAGTTTGACATTCCTTCCATGCATATTTTAGTCTCATTGAATTCGTGCCGAAAACTCACGAATATATTTATAGGATCAAAGCTCGGCGCGCTGTAACTTCATTTATATATTCTTTGACGCTAAAGGAAAGCACTTTCTACTGACATTTTAATGGACTGTGACTCTAATTAATAATTAATAACTTCCATTCTAACTACCTAAAGGTGTGAGCTATTGAAGAGCTTCCTTGTCACAGTTTTTACATTCACATCCTGTGTTTTTCAAAGCATTTTATTTCTTTTTTTTTAATAAACAAGATTCAAGGATAAATATGTTTACACGCTCAATGACGCCATGCTTAATTATTTCCCGTAAATATTAGTTTATTTTTACAGTGGAAAGCTTAAGCGGAAACGTAAGAGTGATGTTTCGGCGGAACCCTTATACTCATTGGGCGCTTGCTTTTGAAACTCTTCCAAAACTCGAACTCAGAGTACGAGGCAGATTCCAAGGAAGACAGCTCAAACCTAGACTGGCTTCTCTAGTCGCAGCTCATATAAGAAGAGCAGTAGCACAAAGGCATACCTTGCCAAACTATAAAATACGGTAAGCCTGTAGTTATACATTCTATTTTCACATAGATCAAAACTCTGTAACCCGAAGAGATTAAAGATTCAAATATCAACCTTATCTCTTTTCAGTTACAAGCCATTTTTTCCCAAGTCGGAGCCTGGTAGCGCGGACGGGGAAGACGGACCAACTCCGCAAGGAAAACTCACTGTAAGACTGGTTGAAATAACGCGATTGCAGTGTTCTGGAGCCAATGGAACTGTACGGGCAGCTATGGCTGTGGATTCACATGGCTGGGTAAAAAATCAACCTTTAAGACTTTTATTTCTGTAGACCGAAAGG
Source organism: Eulithis testata (assembly GCA_947507515.1). Classification (NCBI taxonomy): domain Eukaryota; kingdom Metazoa; phylum Arthropoda; class Insecta; order Lepidoptera; family Geometridae; genus Eulithis; species Eulithis testata. Next base: position 9,421,960 of record OX382196.1, on the reverse strand, counting down.
TTTTTTTGCTCTAGGCTACTGTTAGGTTAAATCTGGGCCCATAACCAGTAAGAGTTCTGGACCCATAACCAGTTATAACAGCCACGTTTTCTTTCAGGTCTCTCTAAGAAGAGGAGTTCTAGTATTAGACGTGGTTTTACCAGCAGTCTGTGGACCTCTTGGCCTGGTTTGCTGTCAAGGTGTAGGTGCAGTACTAGTGGACACTGTAGTACCAATGTCGCCAGCTTACCGAGCTGATTTGAGAAGAGATGATGTAGTGCTCGCTATAGATAACAAGCCGATCAATAATGTTGCCCAGGTGAGGGAAGAAATGGGGTTTGTCTATACATCTATACATCTATACAAATATTATAAAGAGGAAAGGTTTGATTTTTTGTTTGTTTGTTTGTTTGTATGAATTGAATAGGCTCCGAAACTACTGGACCGATTAAAAAAATTCTTTTACCATTAGAATCCTACATTATCCCTGATGAACATAGGCTATATTTTATCCCGGAATTCCCACGGGAACGGGAATTACGCGGGTGAAACCGCGAGGCGCTGCTAGTATTCGTATAAAAATCAAACTGAAGCAACTGAGTAGTGCCGATTCATCGTTCTTATTACGTCTTACCTGTAAAAACAAAAGTGAAAAGGTTGTCTATAGAATAACCTCGTCCAAACATTTTGACTCACCATCTGTGTTTGTTTATGTTTACGCTCCAAATATACCATTTCCGATTAGACTGGGCAAACAACTCAAGAATGTGTAAAACACTGTCTACTCCTTCGTTCTTGGGTATTGCCTTTGGCCAGCAGTAGAGGACAGAAATAAACAAGTCTGCATTTTTCTAGATGTTTTATCCAGGGTCTTTTTACTTGTGCCCCGGGAACGGGAAGCTCTACTACTGCCTGAGAGACATTATTTTAGATGGAGTAGACTTGCTCAACACTTATACCATCCTCTCAGTCTGCTTACTATTATTTTTAATCCACCAGGTAGGCAAACTCCTTCGTCTAGTAGAACGTAGATCGGTCACAGTGCGCGTACGGCGTGGTGGCAGTGGTAACATAGCAAGAAGAGAGGATTTAACCAGTGAACCTAAGAAACTGAAGACCAATTTCTCATTTCGACGCGTTTCTGAAGTTATGGAGGGAGTTCGGTTGCAGAGCATGCGAGCGACTGCTTCTAAAACTAACCCTCAAGTATGTGCATTGAGAAGTAGTCCGCTTATACCCTTGACTGTATAAACAATGTAGAGGTGTTTCTAGAGGTCGACTCAGGCGCTAGGCTAATTCTGGTTGAAACGGTTTAGCAGGCTGCTTAACCTCTGCTTATAAATTCGGGGGTTAGTCTTTTATGCCAATCGAAATCATATAGCTTATTAAAAAAATGTACTTCATCTGCAAAGTATTTTCATAAAGTTTTGGGACTTAATTATATATTGAGAATTTCAGCACATTTTAAAATTGCCTAAACCTAACCTCGACAGCAAACGTTTCATAAAACAGCAGTACTGTCATACAATGCACTTAATCGTAAATGTAAAGGACCCCACCTTGACCATCGGGGTACTTTATTCTATCATACAATACTTTTCAGTCATCAGATACTGACTCACCAGCAAAAACAACTGAACCACAGCCGGAACCTTCAGTCGAATCGCCACTGAAACCCAAAACCGAGCCCAGACCGCCCAAAAACAACGATTCTTCTCCATCCAACTTTGGCCTTCGCAAACGGCGATGCTCAGTAGAAAACAAATCTTCTGACAGCTCTGCCGGAAGTACTCCCCCAGCTTCTGGCGCCAGCACCCCTTTACGTCAGTCAAACGTCATCAACAAAACTGTCAAACACCCTGACATACCCATCATACGAACTGACTCATCGGAATGCAAAGAAAAGGTTGAATCAATACTCGACGATGAGGAACAGATATTTGAAACAGGCGGTCCACGACAGACAGAGCACGTCGAAATATGCCAAATGCACTGGACAAAAAGCATCCAACTAAAACCTATTATACCCTTTGACGAAGAAACAGAATTCAAGTTAAACGAGAATCATAAGTATTTGAATATAAATGTTTGGGGGACAGTTCCGGGGGAAAGAGAGGAACTTTTACTTGGTTACTTGAATATTCCATTGGCTGCATTGCTTGTTGAATGTCAGGACTCGACTGTGCCACATCATATGAAGAGATACCAATTCCTGCCGCCAGATGTCGATATTAAGTTTAGGTGAGTTTTTGCGCACGTAAGGTTGTACACTTAGTCACATAAATATCTGGTTTCTGGTTTTCCATTGTATAGAATTGAGCACGAATAATTTTGATTATAGAACGTTGATCAAAAACCACGTCAAATTCATATTTCGAAAAAAAATTCACGGCGTTCTAATTAGTTCGTATAGCTTTGGATATTCTAACAACTTTTTAAACCTCGAGTATAGTCTTGATCGTTATATTTTTTTATTTTTCAGTAAAAGCCACAAGCTATCATCTCACGCTGGTTTCGAGCCGTGCCTCTGTTTCGGCGACGCGTTAGTTTGGTGGGAGTGGGAGGGAGTAGGCGGCAACCGCTCTGTCCCTCGCACAACGAATACAGATAAAACGCCGCCGAAGCCCCCGAAGCCGACCCGAGCGAGCCACGACTTTGTACGAACACACTTTCATAGATCAACGCAGTGCGACTTTTGTAATAAGAAGGTACTTTTCAATTAAATGTATATTTGCTCTTGGCTTTTGAATATTTGAATACAAAGCGTTTATTACTGAGGCCTCAAACGCACTAGCTGTTAACCGCGGGGGCGGCTAACCGCGCGTTTCCAGTTTAATATGCAACTGCTGCGTACAATCAAAAGCGGTTGACAAGCAGTTGCATATTAAACTAAAAACGTGCGGTTAGCCGCCCCCGCGGTTCACCGCTAGTGCGTTTGAGGCCTTAGGGCTTCAACTAGGTTTATGCCTTTTGCAACTTATTCTTTAAGGCTTATTTAACTCGCATGATTCAGTGATTGGTATGATACACCAAAACGCTTTTGCAAAATTTTTAAACTATAAATGTATGGCTTTCACAAAACTTTTATTAGAGCTTATTTCACTCGCATAATTCAGTGATTAGTATTACACGCCAAAACGCTTTTGCAAAGCTTTTAAACTATCAACTCGCTGTATCAATTATAAAATTACGAAGAAATTGCTACCGCACTAAAGCTATATTTTGGTCTTTCGAGCCAAAGTCATAGCTCAAAGGACCAATAACTATTGTTAAAGTGTTTTTCCTTGAAGATATGGCTGAAAGACGCGATGCAGTGTCGAAACTGCGGTCTGTGTTGCCACAAGAAATGCGTCGTGAAATGTCAAGAGTCCTCGCCGTGTGTGCCAAAAGATAGAGGTAATGTTGCCACCACACATTTATTTTTACCGTATCAGGTAGGTTTTTACTCATACCCTTTTTTACGGGACGTTTTAGTGCCTTGGATATTTAAATGGAACTAACTTACTGAGCATTTATATCGTTTTACCGTTTGAGAGCACCGGGTTTTAGCTAGAGGGTTTTTTTTTTAATAGGAGTATCCAAAGGTGCACGACCAGATTAGAGGTTGGGATCGAAAGGCTACCGGTGCTCCTATGTAATTTGGTTGCACCGTATAATATTGCTATAATAGGTAAACCATTTAAATGAGACCACTTCCTATGAAGTTTACAGGGACACAGGTGGGTAATTTTGTTTGACAAAGGTTTGACAAGCAGTCTGGTCCTAAAATTTGTCTCCAAGTTTTGAAGGAAAAATATCCACTGTTTTGTCTTCAAAACAAAGTACAGCCGACTTGACTTGTATTCTTTCAAATATCTCACTGGCAAAATTGTCCGTAGAAATTACGGACAGAGGCCATAAATAGAAGAAGAATCTTCGTCAAAAACGCACCGCTGTCAATTTGCTGTAAGTGGACTGACTTACGTGGTTTACCTATATCTGTTAAAGTGGGAACCGAAACAGAGCAGGAAGTTTAGAACTGTATTCTCAAAATTAAATGTTAAGTGCTCATGGAGCATCTGGCTTTCTATTGCCAAGATTACTCACGTGAATGATGTTGCGTTTCCTCAAAGCGTACGAAATCGGCTTGTGACCTCGGCGAATGTACTACGTCATTACTATATTTCGCCACTTTGTTGGAAAGAACAAAAGCTTTGTCTGCTCAAAACAATGCGTATGATGAACGAAAGACAACCGAAAAAAAATAGCCAGCGCGATGACAGCACTACGAATAGATTAACAGCGTTTGGGATAGCAATTACAATAAATTGCTTAACTGAAGAAAAATTATTGAGCGTTTTGAGACAAAGACCGGCATACTCAAACGCCACTTAACTAAGTTCACGCTTAAATTATTGCCATCTCTTACAAATGAGTAATCTCAAACAGAGGCAGAGCAATTTTAAGTGGTGCTTAAATTTGAGTGACGTTTCAGTATTCCGGCTGAAGTCAATCAAAATCAATATCGTACCATGAAATCAACCTCATGCGTTCTACTAAAATCAGTTTTATTGGCGTCAAAACCCTGTACTTGCTAAAATACGAACTAAGATTTAAATCTGGTACAGTCTATGTAACCGATAATACATTGTAGGAAACATCTTCTAAATATATAAAACTCTTTTGAAGCTGACTGACGCACATCCTGAGCTATAAGTCCTAGAGGTATGAAATTTGGAGGGTAGAGTCCTTTTCATGACAGAAGTCCCGCGGAAATTTCCGGAACTAAACTTTAAAACTAAATTTTTAATTAGTTGACAGGTGCTGTTAATGTGTTCGGATGCTAGTGCGTTTTGATTTGGTTTCTGTTATCAAAGTCTTGTTTTCAATGCCTAAAGTTGTTAAAAGTGCTGCCCGAGAAATAATACTTAAGGTCGACTACAGCGCCGCGTCTGCGGGACTTCTTTCATGGAAAGGACTCTAGTATCCTTACATAGTGTAGGGCTGCACTAAGAAAGGAATTTTGAAAAGTCGCACCCTAAAGGTCTAAAATTAGGATCAAACATTTTGTATGCTACTACTACGCGAGCAAAGCCGCGGGCGACAGCTAGTATGGGTATAAAGGTACTGAAACGGCAGAAACTCGAAACCGCATCATATTTCTAGGGTTTGGTTTCTACGTATTCTGGTAAGCTCGTATTCTACGTATTCTATCTGTCAAACGGCAGTCATGTAGGTAGACAAGGTATTTTTCAATACAATAGTACCACATTATGTGCGCCAATTCCTCAGCGTAATAACTTATGCCATCGTCAATATTTGTGCCAAATATTATGTAAGTAGCAATCTGTGACCAAAAATTAGATTGTGTGGCTCTTTACGTACCTAAAGATTGATTAAGTAGTTATCTAATTCGGTCACGCACGTGGTAAAAATATCATTGCATACAAAATAGTTACTTTATATTAGTTGGTGATAATAATATGTAGATGATTAGAGTCAGTCCTCAAAATACGTAAAATGTCATGAATAAAAACATTACTTCTGGGGAATCGAATAAAAATAGCAGTTATTTTGTCGTATAGATTTTATTCCAGTTGGTTATCTTATCAGCTGTGTAGCAATTGCTCAGAAAAAGTTTTAATTCTCAAATAAAGTATGTTAAGTAACGAGTGTTGGCATTTAGAATAATGACCCAAAAATCCCTGAAAAACAAACGAATCAATTCATCGACACTGGGCATCCCAAAGTCGTATATTTTTAAAACGTTCCACATTCTCTGATGTGATATACGATTTTATACTGCAAAAGGACTTAAATGTTTACTTATACGATCTCCCGACAAGTTTTTGAAATCGCGCCAAAATATCGTGACGGAGAAATGTGCTAATGACCAATACGGTCGGTGACCTTCGGGTAATTATATTTATTTGCATATATTTAGAGCACAAAAATGTACCTATCTATAGCGCTTATATAGCACCTAACGGTACCTAAACTATCTGCCACGAGATATTTTGTACAAAGTATGGTATACCTAAACATTTAAGTTATGCCCATTACGAAAACGCAGTACCTAACTACCGTTGATGACGATAATTATGCCAGATGTCACTCAGTATTACGCAGGTAAACCTACCTACCTACCTATGTAATTACTTTCTGGCGCTATAAATAGCAAGTATGTAGGTACCTACCAGCACCATACATATGCACAACTCTTTAGAAAACGGATTTAACCATTAAAATTTCTTCAAAAAAATTAGTTCAGATAATATAAATATAAATATTCATGGACATTTAACACAACGCCTTCTAGTCCCAAACTAAGCAAAGCTTGTACGATGGAAACTACATGCCTGATAGAATACATACACATTTTTTTTTGTAAATACATACTTATAATACATAGAAACACCCAGACACAGAACAAACATCTATGTTTACAACACACAAATGTTTGTTCTCGGTGGGGATCGAACCCACGACCCACAGCACGGAAGGCAGAGCTACTAATGACTGAGCCATGACGCTTGTCAACAAGTGTACTTTGTTTTGTATGATATTTATTTACAAGGTTAGATATCTTTACCTATTGAGAGGTAGGGTTTCATCCCAGTGGGACGAGATAACGGTAATCCAAAACTAGAATAACTCCTTTTTACTGACGTCATACAGGATATTAAAAAAATCAGTGCATAAAGTCAAATATTAATATACCAATATAATATGCCTACGTCATAAAATATAGTGAAGTAACAGATTTTATTGCGTGAAGTGTTATTGTGAACGCGGAACAAACACGCTCTACTTTTTTGCATCAAGAACAAGACACATTGTTAAAAATCCACTTGTTGCGCTATGCGTTCTGCAATAGAGTATAATTTATAAGACAGCTCTATCAAATTAGTTTGGCTAATTAAACTGTAAGGAAACAAAAAAGAAATCGGATTGTGGATTCGAAAAGATTATTGGTTTTACTACATTTTAAATATGAGCTATAACACGATAAATTATAATGATTCGTTATCCACCTTATTTTATTGTCGTATTAGATTGTATCGACGCATGCAATTTGGAATTTTTCAAAGCGCATTTTATGTGAATTTCACGTTTCATAACGGAACAACACCATCGAACGACACTCGAACTATACCTAGAGCAAATAAAATGTTTCTAGGTAGAGTTCTAGTCACACAAAGTTGTGCAATTAACTATCCTTATTCGATATAAACTGTGATTCGATTCAAAGCAATATATCTTGCTTGTTTATTCGATTCCGCATGTTTCTAATAGAAACAGAGTCAACGTTTTCCGTCATATTTTTCCACAAGAAATTTACTCTATTATTACTTAGTCTGAGAAAAATAAAATCATTTATCTGTGTTGGTAAATATGTTTATGTTGTTTTTATATCACAGAGGCGTAAAAACGGCAGAACCGAAATTGTGTCATGTTCCAAATGGAACGTATTGCGCAGATTTTTATAAGTACTTATCAGTTTTGCCAATGTTTATTTTTATTCAGGTCTGGGAAAATTTTACAATTCTTTAGAATAAGTAGGAAACGTAAAAATGCTACATACCTACATGCACCTTATAAATAAAATGGTCATATTTCATAAAATTTATGTAAGTAATTGTAACTAAACCTGGGTTTCTTAATGAAAGCTATTATTCTAGTCTCGAAATATTTCAAGGCTAGATGGTTTTCACTCCGTTTGCCGGCTACCGTTCATGTTCTAAAACATGAAGGCTAACCCTTCATTGGAAGAATATTTGAAAAAACTTTTTCCTTAGACCAGGCAGGTGGTCTAAACTGCCCCCCTCCGGAGCTGATAATGACTGAAGCCGACTCCGTAGTGGACCCGGACTCGGATGAGGATCTCACTGAGAGAAAAGACTCCCTGGACGTGCATGAAGAAGGTAAGCATGAAGAAGGTAGACCGTATTATTTTGGACTAGGAAAATAAGAACTCTATGGTTTAGGTACTTGTTTGCGAAAGGCGTTTTAGGACGCCCTTTGAAGACTGCAAACTTTCTATAGCCTGATAGTTTGGTCGGGCTCCTAAATATACTGATTAAAAACCTGACAAAAATATTGACCGTTGAAAATATCTTCACTAATCTATGAAGATGTATGCAAGTGGGCATAATATTACCTACAACGAGTCAGTATCGACCCAGGTGCACACTAGCAGCCCGTCCCGACCAAACTATATCGGCCGATAAAAAGTATACAGTCTGCGAGAGGCCTATAATTTGGTCAACAAGAATTATACTGTAGAACTGAAATTGAAATTGTGAAAAAAGAACGCCCTTCCTAAAAATATAGAAGCAGAGTTACTTTTAAAGCCATATGCATAAAAAAATACACTGATGGATAACACTTAGTTTTATACAACAGCAGTCCAGTAGGTATATTGTTTTTCTTCATTTCTCACTGCCATTTATTTGGTTGTCATCTTATTTATACGAACAGATTATTTACGTTTACGAATTTTCTTTGTACAGAATTATACGAATGCTGACGAAAGGGCCGGAATATCCCGATACACGTCACAGGTTTTTCAGTTTAAATTATGTTTGTATTTTTGTGTTTACTAGTGCTGTCCGGTTAGTTCGTTTATTGCTAGTTCAATTATTGTCTGTCATGTTCTTATATTACCATCCAGCTGCTTCATTTGTTTTTCTCCCTCTGAACAGAAGCTAACCGTACCCTCGTTCTCATCATTTTACAAAAAAATTGAGAGAAAGAAACGTCCCTAAGAAGCGAAATTCTCTACCATTTACCTAAATAATAGAGAATTTAGCCTACTTGGGGTTGTGCGTAGGAAGCTAAAATTCTCTACCATTAAGATGAATTTATAAGATACCTACTGTACCTACACCCTAAGAGCTGTTGATTTTATAAATAAATTAAATTAAATTAAATTTAGACTATCTTAAAGACGATAGAGCCTGCATTTTCGTTTAGCTATAGGACCGTGGTTGCAACCTTGCAAAGTCCATGCGCAAGCATGAAATACGTGAGTCACAAAGTGAGGAATTAAGGAAGGAAATTCATGAAGCGAATGTCTGAAACACAGTGAAATCACTTTCATTATTGCGTGATGCCAATTCTATTAGTAATTTTCAACGCTATAGTCATATTATAATATAGGCACAGCGCATTATGCAGTATTGTGGTACCTTGTCTACTGAAGATTTTAGTGTAAAATGCAGGTACTCTTTCTCAGAATTCTAAAGTACAAGACAGACAATATGATCTGACATCCGTATTCCTTTCGACACGAAAGCAGCCTTGATCGAGACATTTATAATGTTAAAGCCGTCTTGAAAACTATGGAGTCGCACGTACCTATGATTAATTCGATTTCCGAAATCCGTTACAGATAAAAAATCTAAAATTGCTATGACTAAATCGATTTTAAAACTAACCAATTCTGGCACAAGTTATCACGGTCTTATTGCGTTTAAACTTAGTATGAAACCCATCTCCATTCCTTCCACGTTTTGTAATGTGTCCTTTAACGCTCTGGTTCCCTCAAGGATTGCCTAGATGGCTCTTACGCAAAAACGATGTCTCTAAACTATTAATTAACAACGTACCCACTTAATTGTAGAGTTCGCTAATTAGTGATCTTAGTGTTTTGTAAATTGAAACAGCAGAAATATTGATGCAATTTGAAAGGTGTTGCGAGTTTTGGAAGCATTAAAACGATGCGTGACGAATTCTTTGTAGATTGAAACCATTATCACTACGCTCAAAACTCTAATCTCGTCTGAATTCGAGCTGTGCCTGTTTACTTATTTTGTATGTTCCTTCATTTATCTTTCCTTCATTTATCTTTCATTTATTTGTTTTTCTTTGTCCTTGCTCCAAAACTTTTCCTACAATGTCCAGTTAAGCTACTTTGAAATCACACAACACAACATTTTGTACGTTTACTTACCTACCTACCTATAATAATAATGTTCCATCTCATTTACATACATATCGTCGTATTTAACCGTAATTTTTTCGACTAACATTGATAAAATCAGTGTTTTTCAAACTGCAGACTACTAAAGTCATGCGAGATTTTTGCAATAGGTCAAGTCTTGAAAAGTTTGAAAGGCACTGCATCAAAATTTATAATCATTAAGATGGATGTTATTAGGTGGTGGACCGATGAGCGCCCTAGTGGCAGGACTCCGCCGAGCCGGCTCTGCCCATTCCCTTTCTGCTCCCAGGACCTGTGCGTCTTCGAGGTCCTTACCACCTTCGCCTAGCCACACACCCAGGTAAATAACATGGCAGCGAATGTATGAGTCGGTTGATTATTACGCGTTAAAATGAACAGAAAAGTTCCAAACTCATGAGTCGAATTTTGTATGCATTGAAAAGATTCCAACAGCTATTCAGACTTGGGAAGTGTGTATTAGATAAGGATATATTCCTAAGTTTCTATTATGTACATCTTTAGAATATTGATTTTAGTTATAAATTCCACATATAAACTTTCATATCATACCTTTTATCTCACCATAGAAACCCAAGGTTCTGTGTTGATTCACGCTTACAATAATGTTACCTTTTATAGAACTAACCAAAGGTTACCGAGCAAGCTTCCTATACAACGACCCCGAGCTTGGGCATTTATAGACATACGGCTCTCTAACCCTTGATACGGAATGACGAACAGTTCTAGGCCACTAGGAACACTTGTCTTGCTAGTGATAAAGTTCACAACGAAGTAATATTAAATTGTGTTTTGTAGGGATTTTAGTTTTGCTGTTCGTAAAAGCACAGAATATTAGTACAAGTAGTAAAAGGGTTTTTTTCGACTTGTATCCCCAATACAAGTCGAAAAAAACCCTTTTCCTAAATGAAAATAACGGTTATCAGAGCTTCAAAATTATTCTGCTGTCTTTACTAAGAAGGGACAATCTCTGATTAGCTTTCTTGAGATCTTACTTGTTTGTGGCGCTTACCTCCGGAATAGAAGATGAGCGCCACAAATAATAGTGAGACATCCATAAAGGCTCTAAGGCAGTACTGTTATACGTGAGAATGAGAACCTCTAATTGGCTCTCTAAACTTAAACCAGTGTTTATTCAAATATGTTAAAGCTGTTGGTTCTCCCAATAAATAAAAAAGTATGATTTTAGGCCTTCCACGGACTATGATTATTTATAATCAGATGTTAAACACGATATACCTACCTAATAGTTTGACCACTTTAAAAGAAGCAGTCACTGGAGCAAGCCGCGAACCCGTTTTGTGGATGCAGACTTCTTATCGCTCGTTTTAGTCACATGTTAAACCTCTCCCCATATTTCTGGAAATATGATTAGCTCTTCCGTCCTGAAGCCTTCTCCACGGACTAGGATTATTTTTAGTCTGATGTTAAGCCCGATAAATACTGTAGTAGTTTGACTATCGTAAAGGAAGCAGTCGTTCTGTGAATGAAGACTTCTTATAGCTCGTTTTAGTCACATGTTAAACCTCTCCCCATATTCCTGAAAGTATGATTAGCCCTTCCTTCCTGAAGCCTTCTCCACGGACTATGATTATTTTTAGTCTGATGTTAAATCCGATAAATGATGTAGTACTTTGACTATCGTAAAGAAAGCAGTCGTTCTGTGGATGCAGACTTCTTATCACTCGTTTTAGTCACATGTTAAACGTCTCCCCATATTCCTGGAAGTATGATTAGCCCTTCCTTCCTGAAGCCTTCTCCACGGACTATGATTATTTTTAGTCTGATATTAAACCCGATAATTGATATAGTAGTTGTACCATAAAGGAAGCAGTCGTTGGAGCAAGCCGCGAACCCGTTCTGTGGTTGCGGCGCGGCGTGGGCGGCGCGCGGCGGCGTGCGCGCGGCGCTGCAGCCCGCGCTGCGCAGCGCGCTGCCCCCGGACGCGCTGCTCGCGTGCGCAAGAGACTCCGCGCCAGAACTCGCAGCGCGCCTGTCCTTACACCAGATACATGAGATGGTGAGTTTTACAGACTAGCGACCCACTGATGCCCTGTAGATCACTATACCTGCAGGGCATCAGTGCGTTGCTAGCCTGCTGAAGGCTGGCGAGTATTTCATTTCGTACACACCGTTCTGCAACATTATGCTTCATCATACTTAAAAGGAGATTTTCAACACTGTTAATACTATTATCTTTTGGAAGCAATTAAAACATTTGTATTTGTATTTGTATATGCTGTGCAGAGTGTGCGGCCCTGCACACTGCACTTCACGCTAGCTGCCGAAGTACTGTTATCCTGCAGATTATTATACTGAAGGCTAGCCAATATCTTCTTTCGCCTAAACCTCATTTACTTGTTAGCTGGCTTTACGCTGGACCGCATTCCGCCAGATAGTGAGTTGTCTTAGTCGTGCATACTGCCGGCAGACCATAGAAATAATGAAGGCCTGTGTTCCTAACTTTAAACTATCTAGTCTTCTTCAGGTCTCTCTTTCTTGGTATGAGCTGCAGGCATCTTGTTGGGTCTATGATAGCAGAATATGTATTTTTCAAAAAATAATAATTACTTATTTAAATCACATATAGCACCGATGTACTAAACTAGCGGACATAAGCATGTGCTTCTCATGATTTATAAATCAGGCGCAGTTAATTTGAATCTACAAGCACCGTTGTTTTGTCCAAATAAATAAATGACCTACCGCTTGGCAATGTTCCAGCAAATGTCTCGCAAAGCTAGGCGTGTGTTGATTCTAACTGCGGTTTCACGTGCTCCTAATTTCATTTGCATTTCCGCAACTGAAACATGGATAGCTGTTCTACTTTAGTCGACGCACTGCAAGTCGAGCTTTACTTACACTCTCTATACAAAGTCCAAGATGTTTCGTAAATCTACCTATAACCGACTTGACGGACATCTGATGTCTAAAAATATGGACAAAATATTTTATCTTAGACAATTTCTTTAGATCATGATCATACCTTAAGATATACCAGGTATACAGTTTTAGTAAATGGTTACCAAACCAAAATGCACCAGCAGCCTACGAATTTATAAACAATGCAGAATTCTGGTAAAGGCGGCACTGCGTTAGGTGAATTCTGATTAAAACGGTTTGGTACATAGACCGTTCAGAAATGCGAAGTAAAAAGTAAAAAAAAATAATTAAGTCGTCTCGAATACCTATGCAGCGATGTCACATTTCAATACCAATCCGTCAAAATAAGCTTCGGGGTAAGAGCGCTTGTAGACGTCCGTTTTTTTCACCGGATAATGGACCGTCAAAAACGGCTATCGTCATCGCCGGACCGATGTCCGGCGCGTGTACAAACATTATACTCGTAAATCATACGCCACCGCGAATCCGGCAAAAAACACGGTCCGGTATCCAGCGAAAAAAACGGACGTCTACAAGAGCTCTAAAGCTCTAAATCCATTCCCCTCCAGATTTAAAAGTTACCATTCCCCAATACCAGGATAACAGTAATAACAGGGTGGTATTTTCCAGCTGCAAGCGGTTCGCGAGGAGCTGTCAGCTGACGACGCAAGCAGCGGCGAAGGCGGTGAAGCGCGCGCATGCGCTCTCACTGCGCTCATGCTGCATTGCTGCGCGGCCGCACAACTCGCGCAACAAAACGCAGACGCCGCCGCTGCGCCGACCTGATTAAACTGTTGAACATACCAGCTTGTTTTATTTTACTACCTGATGTAGGTGCATACAAGGGTATTTTAGTTAGAGCGAGGAGTCAACTCCTTGACTACTTTACTTTGGTAGAAAGAAAAAGGATAAAATGATGAAAATATTAGCAGTATCTACTGGACTTTACGCTAACCTAACCTTTTCTGTAATTTATTTTTATTTTTTATGATTTGGAAGCTGATGATGGCATAACTACACCATAGTCATATTAGTCATGCCTAAGTATTCCATCTCAGGTCTTGGTTCGGAAAGGTCGACTAATGGAGAAGGCCAAAAATCGTTCTTAGTATAATTCTATGGGTTTATATCCTCTGGGACTTTTACTAGCTGGTGTGATGACGTAGGTTTCATGTCAACGGCCTCTGTGACCTTTCCACGGTTGGCTGACTGGCTTAAAATCAACACCAAAACTTTATACGCAGAAATCATTTCAATAAAAACGGCAGGTGCTGTTATTCGCGCAGTGGCGATATTCCCATCTAGATTTGTCTATAAACAAAGAAAATGCGTCTTCAGGATTCGAAACAGCTACAACATGAGTGACTCAAACTCGAATTTCAACCTTATAAGACTGTATTTAGAGCAATTTTTGAGAAGCATACTCCAAGATCAAAGAACCTTACGCGTGTTGAACTGCGTCGAAGTTCCCCTGGAGTCGAGCCAGGTTTTCCTGAAATAGCACAAAGGATCGACCTCAGCTTTCGGTGAAAAAACTTCTGCGAACTGTCGCGGAGACGTCGGAAAGTTTGGTGCGTCATGTTTGCGTCTGCTTTCTTGGGCCTCTGTTTACTAACAAAATAATAGCTTGAAGAGTTTATTACTTGGGATCATGTTTTTTACAAAATGCACATTTACCAGAGCATTACCTACTTTGAAGGAAAAGTAGAGCCAGATTTAGGGTTCTACAGAAACAGCTACTTACCTATACTTAGGTACTTACCTAGGCATCTAAAAAGCTACCTACCTGTAGTTTGTCAGAACATTTTCCTTAAATATTACTACCGGGGTTGTTCTGAATCTGTGTTGCTTGAACCGCCATTCTCGATCATGTCCTGATATAGATCACTGACCTGGTTGCGCAACATTTCCTGGTAACTTAAACGATCGTGTGTTTATCATCCACTTATAACGTGCTTCCAAAGCTCAGGAAAGATTTGCTGCCATCGCCAGGAATCAGGCTTCACTGAGTCACAACGTTAATAACCAACCGTCTCTGACAAATTTTACCTTATTAGGTACCTATAGTAGGTACCTACCGAGATGACTTGAAATAATAATATTGAGAGTAAGGTACCTACTATAAAAAGTAGGCGAGCAAGAAATTTTCCATCTATAAATCTCTCAATTTTACGCAGATGCTTCAAAAACCGGGTCAAGCTAGTAGGAAACGAAACTCGAGGTCGCTGCGTAACAAACGTAGTCTAATAAAATTATGTTCAAAGTAGCTGAATTATTGAACTAAAGTGGTCGCTGGACTCGAGCCTATAGGGCGTGAAAAGAAAAGTAAAGAACTTGAATGGGATATATATATAAATGACCACGAGGTTCGTTTCCGAGCATCTATAAAAAAAAACTTGTTGACGTTTAGGTAGGAAATGTAGGGCCACATAAGCCTACAAAATGTAGAGCATCGCGAAATAATAATATTACCTACCTACCGAAAATAAACAATATAATCATATTAAAATAAAAACAGATTAGGTAGGTACCTTCTCGTATAATAAATTGGTAAATACTAAAGTCAGGAATACCTACCTAGGTAAACCTATGTAGTTTGGCAGCTCTTCAAGGTTGGCTGATGAAAATCTACGTCTCCCTTTGGCTAATATGCAGGTCGCAGGTAAAACGGAAGAGCTTATGGACGTCAGAACAAGACGCAGGGTATTGGGTACCTACCTATTTTACTGACGCAAAATTACAAACCGTTCTTTGTACCTATACCTACCTACCTAGGTAGGTACTATCATAATCTATTCGATTCGCTCTCCGCGCGGTTTTAGGTACCTATACCTACCTATCAGTCTCGGGTTCACATAAAAAGCTTACGTTAGATACTTACACCTAGGCAAGGCTAGGTCTTCGAAGCAATGGGTGGTAGGTAGGTACCTACCACCCATTGCTTCGAAGAGTTTCAGAACAGAAAACTGTCTTTTAACAGGTCTATGGGTGGGTACATACCCAGGTAGGTAATCTACGGAAGTAGGCGGGTAAGTAAGGCTTTTTCGATTATCCTTGATTACCTACTAGATAGGTAGGTAGGTCCTACCTACCTATCTCTAAACTGGTTTTAGTCACGATTTATTTAGCGACACTAATTCTTGATCAAGGTCGTTCGTTGGCACGGAGCCTTGTCAACCAGAAACCAATGTTTCAAAAGCTAATTCGTATTCAATGTGATCAGCATCATTTACCATCTTATAGTTTGTTGCAACGTCTGTTTGTTACTCAATCAGCTGCGTGCTGATAACGTTAGGTAGAAAATTGTATAGTGTAGACTCCACACTCTACACTGTAGAGTGGTTAGAATTATTAGGTACCTACCTACCCACCTAATTATGATAATAATATATCTAGATTCTGTAGCTTAGGTACCTAAGTAGGCTACCGAATTCTGTCTGAGTCCCTCACGTCAGATCAAAGCCACATGCAAATGCTTAATGAGTGAACCATTTATAAAAATCTGTTTTGAATCGAGTTTGCACATGAAAGTCCACAACACAACAATTTGCAACACGTCATGCGCTTCTGATGTACCTACCTATGGGGCATTGTGAATTAGGCTGGAAAACGAGGCCTTTCACATTGATCAACGAGCATGCATTCAAACGATTATTCAACCGCAAACAAAGGCGATCTCCAATCTGATAACAGGATCGAGGAAACACAATGCACTGAAAACGTGACACTGCATCCTGAAAATAAAAAAACGTCCTTGATTATTCAAGTGGAAAACGGTCTCTTTGTGATTTGTTTTCAAGGGAGGACCCTATATATTTTCCGCGTGTTTCCTGAACTGCGCAGCAGACAGTGCGAGCGAGAGGTGCCTACGTTGGCGTTTGTTATTGTTGCCTTCCCGCTCGTGCACCACGCTTCTTTGTTTTGGCATCGATATAAAAGCAGGGTGCAGACGCGGAGCACGAATTTTTGCAGAGTGCTGCCGTGGACCTAGGCGCGTTGCGTTTCGGTGCGGCTGTAGATGACACGCGATTTTAAATCATAAACCATCAAGTGAAAGACTAATTTGTGAATTCGACTCTACCAACAGTGGACTTAAGGAAGGATTAATACAGTGCAGTGTTAGTGAAACAGTGATGAGGCCCCCACAGGATTACGATGGTGGAGCGAGGTTGCCCGCGGAGGCAGAGGAAGGTGACCCTCGGGCAGCGCCAATGATGATTTGTGCCAGGCTCGCGGGCAGAGCTATCATCAGGGTTGTGGGAAGATGTGAGGATGCTCAGGAGAACAGCCAATTAGGTAAGCCTCAAGTCTTACTGTACAGATAAAACATAACTTAGCTACTGCGCAACGGCAGGTAGGAAAACAAATCCATACTGCATGTACCTATTTGATGATTTGTTATATATATATATATATATATATTAAATTATATAGTAGGTATAGCTCTTAGTTTGTAAGATAAATATTATTCCCTGTAATGTCGCACGCCAACCTCCTCACTACACCACCACGTTTTGGGTTGGCTGGCAGACAATGCTTTCAGCATTAAGTCCACCCTTTGTAACAAATTTATAATTTTGTGCAATAAAGTATTAAATAAATAATTATTTCTACAAAACATGGAAAGCACCACCACAGATTATATAATACTATACTGCACCACTAATCGATTTTTGCATTTTTTGAAGCATGTTTTGAGATAAACGGTGTAAATGTAAAACCGTTTGTAGGTACGCAGCTGAAACACTGGGTATATTTTAAAGTAGCTAGGTAAAGTGGATTTCCGGATATCCGGAATGTCGAAACCGGAAGGACACTTTATGGTCTCAAACGCCTAGATTACCTATCTACTTACAGCGGTATTTTAATTCTCATATTATAATTTAGAAAAAACCTACTGTTAGGTACACCTAAATAAATATAAATTAGGTAGGTAAACAAACTTATCTACTGTTTGTAAATTATGTGTACAAAGAAGTGGCTAAATAGGTAGATCCTATTTATTTTATCTTATCAACATCATATGCGTTGTTTGATTACTAATGAATGAGACAGAAGTGGAACCAAATGAAAGTGGATCATTATAAGTAGGTAGGTACGTAGTTAGGTACCTACCTACCTAAACTATAGGTAGCACAGAATATTAGTACTTACAAGTAGGTAGGTAGGTAACTTGAAATGAAGTTGATTCAACACCAGTGACTAGACTGAAGATGAAGCGCTAGTGTAATTGTATCGTGTACGACTTCTACTTTTTTACCTAGTTTCCTATATGGTAGGGAGACTAGGTAGATAGTACCTACCTAGCATGAGTTTGTTGCGAAACATGAAACTATGACAAACCTATGTAATCATTAGACCTACCGCCCGCCGCCGTTCGTTTCCATCAAAGCTAATTTCCGGTTTCCGCATTTATTAGATACAATAAAATACTTTAGGTAGATATAGTAACTAAGTATTAGGTACGTACTGGCAGTTTTTCGCAATCATGTAACTACAGAAGAAATAAATAATTAGTACATGTAGTAGATAGCTACAATAAATGGTAGGTAGAGTCCTTTAAATGAAAGAAGTCCCGCAGACGCGGCGCTGTAGTCGACCTTAAGTATTATTTCTCGGGCAGTACTTTTAACAACTTTAGGCATTGAAAACAAGATTTTGATCACAGAAACCAAATAAAAACGCACTAGCATCCGAACACATTAACAGCACCTGACAACTAATTTAAAATTTAGTTTTAAAGTTTAGTTCCGGAAATTTCCGCGGGACTTCTTTCATGAAAAGGACTCTACCTACTTACCTAGATGTTTTGTTCCTTTTTATCACTGAGTAGGTAGTAGGTAGGTAGTTCACTAAAAGAGGCACAGAATATAAATAAACGAAACGACCCCCTGGGGAAATCCCCGCTGGCCGAATCTTTGTTACGTACCAAAATGACCGCTTCGTTTCACAATGCTGGTAATATAAATGTGGATAATAAGCGCAGCTTGAATGAGACTTGTTGGTTACATTCTGCTTTCGTAAACGAAGATATCGTGTAAAAAATTGTGAAACAGACCGAGGTCACTCACCGTTTACCTACTTAATGCCTTTGGTATAGTGGTCTAATTTAGATTTTAAATCAGGTTATCAAAGATCTCTAGCAAAAGCTTATCGACATCAATAGTTGCCTTACCTTACATAACTATCATACCTACCTATAATATTAGAATATTACCTATATAGTTTCCCATTACCTAATCGTCAAACGATAACGCCCTACAAATAAATAAAGAAAAAGGTAATTCTTGGGTGTTGGTTGGAGATGGATATAACGAAATCACAGGTTGTGATGAGTCGGTATTACCTAGGTACAATACAAATCTAATTCCCTCCCGGAAGACACAGAGTATAGATATACGTATCTAGCTGCCTGAATACTAGGCTAGCTTGTTTGTATGCGGAAGGCGCTAATGTCTCCATTCCAATAACAAGGTATACCTAAATACCGCACTAAATGCAACAAAACACAAAGCTATTTCTAACCGATCGATAGGCGACGCAACACAAACGGTAGGCCAAGTAACGTTCGACTCGTACGTCTTTAGAACCTATAAGCTTCCTTTATGTAGGTTCCTACCTAGGTATTGATGCTTCTGTTTGTACTTTAGGTCTAACTAGTCTAGAAAACAAATCATTTTAGTTGCTTTTTGGGATTATACTTGTTAAATGTTTCTGCTGAACCGAATTACCTACACAGGGTATAGTTTGACCTTTACCGCTGTGCCGCACATGCGGTACGCGCGAGCGGCATAGGTACCCACAGGTACCTAACGTTCAAACATACTTCGTCTGTGGTTCAAACTATATGAAGTTCAACTTCAACTTCTTACCTGAGTGAACGTCGTCAACAAACTCGGAATGGCCAGGATAGCTCTGAGTGGAAAAGTATTGAGGCCGGTGTACCACAAGGAGGAATTCTGTCCCCTCTCCTCTTTTCATTATTTATAAATGTGTTGTCTCCACACCTTCTTAGTCAGTATCACATGTACGCCGATGATCTCCAGTTATATTCCTCGGCCTCTGTTAACAATCTAGATAGCGCGATTCAATCTCTTAATGATGATCTAATTCGATTGTCAGCCTGGTCAAATCGTTTTGGTATAAAAGTTAATCCTGATAAATGTCAAGCCATAATAATAGGCAGCTAACGCCAGCTCACCAAAATTAACTCCCTGGATGTCCCTCTCCTATGCTACAACGGTTCCAACATTCCTTTTTCACCCACTGTTACAAATTTGGGGATAGTATTCGATGCTAGGCTTAGCTGGGCTCCTCATATATTATATTAGTTTCACGTAAATTCTATGCTGCTCTTCATTCTATCATCCGTCTGAAACACTTTCTGCCTACGTCTACCAAACTGTCATTAGTAAACTCCCTTCTCCTACCTATAATAGACTACGCCGATGTAGCTTTCTTAGATCTTACTGAGGAACTGCTCAACAAACTTGACCGCCTTTTGAATACCTGCCACCGAACATCTAGATACCTGCATACGTTTCATTTTCTGTCTTCGTAAATTCGACCATGTTAGTTCTTTTCGCGCTCAACCTAAATGGCTACCCATTCGGGAACGGAGGAATCTGCGGATCCTCTGTGTTCTTTTTTCTACACTTAAAGATCCTTTCTCCCCAGACTATTTAAAAACCCGCTTCCAGTTCCGATCAGACACACATGACAAAAATTTGAGATCGATGACAACCTCCTACTAGAAACCCCTCAACATTCAACTTCTTTTCGCGGTAACTCCTTTTCTGTCGAAGGGGTCAGGCTATGGAATGAACTGCCTTACGAGATCAAAAAGGTAGAGACAAGGCAACACTTCAAAAAACTGACCCGCGAGCTTTTCCTTAAACAGCTGTATGCATGATGTCACCTCTCACAACATTATTTTTTGATAAAGGTAGATTCCACCTTGTTTTACCATACCTACCTCTGTGTTCTGTTACGTAATGTTCTATTTGATTTGTTATATATATATATATAGTTATATATTAAATTATATAGTAGGTATAGCTCTTAGTTTGTAAGATAAATATTATTCCCTGTAATGTCGCACGCCAACCTCCTCACTACACCACCACGTTTGGGTTGGCTGGCAGACAATGCTTTCAGCATTAAGTCCACCCTTTGTAACAAATTTATAATTTTGTGCAATAAAATAAATAAAATAAAACTTCTTGGTTTGTGGCTTTTGTGGCCTATATGAAGTTGGAAACCTTGATGCTCTTGACGACGACATTACTTTGATTGAGTCACTGTCAGACATAGGTATATAATATGTCAATGTCAGAAGACCACACAGAATAGTGATGTTACGAGTTTATATTTTATTCGAGTTACTCAAGTTGAACTTTTTATTGAATACAACTCGAGTTTACTAAACTCAGTCCATTAGGTGACAAAGGTTAGGTTAGAGTAGTTAATAAACGATATTTTGCTTGATTTTTTTATACTTGCATACATTATTTTGATCGTTTGATTCCATTCGAATATACTTGATGGTTGAAGTGTAGGAACACCCAGATTCAAATCATATTGTTTTGACATTTATGTTTTGTAGCTACCCAGAGCAGTGAGCGCTAGATTAACTCGAGTCGATTCATTTGCAACTCAACTCGAGTTATTCAACACTTCGAGTTAATTAACTCGAATCGCACTAGCGCATCACTAACGCAGAAATAAAGTTTGTTTTGGATTTCAGTTTTCGTGATTTTTATGATTTACCTAGTCATTTGAAGTTTGAAGAGGTCCTAGCAATGGCTAGCATAGAACTCAATAGGACCATTACATAACATCGTGCGTGGTAACTTTGTACGAACAAAACGAACCGTGAGGCGTCGTGACCAGCAACAATTCCAGCAAGTTTCGCATTTCTATTTGAGACTTCCTCAGATTTATAAATAGTTTATGTACCTACCTACCTGCTACTTGGCAAGAAGTGCGATTGCGAGGCGAGGTTCTATAGCCCTGCGATACGAGTGTAGCGTAGTTACATTGTGAAATAATGGCTCTGGCTGTAACGCGAGTGATTCTGCGGTGTGAAGAAGCTCAGGAGTCTCAGGCTTTAGGTAGGAGCTCAAACACACAGTGGCTAAAAGAATAATATAACATCATGGCATACCTAGTTCGTTGGAATGTGTTCTAGAATGTTTCTGCTCTGTCTGTTACACATGATGTAAAAGTGGCCCAAAATGTAGGCTCCTTTGTTCACTGGCCACATTTCATTTGTTGGTAGTTCAAGTAGGAGGAGTTGATATAATGCTCAGTACCTATACCCCAATTAGAATTGGTGGGTTTGTTCGTGTGTACCTACCTATTTTATTATATGTGCGTTGCTATGTATGTATATGTATACTAAGAATGTAACTATACAAGTATGTATTCTGCTATTTATCTTCCCATAGTACAAGCTCCGTATAATTTGGTGCTAGATAGACCTCTGCGTTTGAGTGACTGACACGGGTTAAATAAGTTAAATATAAATATGGTCTAAACATTTATTCTATTTCTTTTCCAGACTTATCAGAATGCCAGTTGATGCAAGTACCCGATGCAGTGTACCACCTCATGAGACACACGGAGCTCAAGAGTTGTGACCTCAGTGGGAATGTCATCACCAAAATTCCACCTAAGTTTGCAGTCAAGTTTAGTTTAATAACAGGTACGTTTACTACACAATTGTAATTCTAGTTTTTGAAATAATACCTCAAATACCCAGACAAAGCTTATTGTTTTAAGTAAAGATCTAAGTGATTTAGTTAGAAATAATGGTAACTGGTTTTATACTAAACTGCATTAGGGTAACCACTGAGCAGAAAACCTTTGCCTGTGGTAGAACAAACGCTTAAATAATGGTTGAGTTTCTAACTAGGTTTCACATATTATTGACAGATTATATTCTCTTTCCAGATTTAAACCTGTCAAATAATCAAATAGGAAAGCTGCCGGACGAATTGTGCACACTGGCCTGTCTAGAAAGGCTGGACATTGCACACAACTCATTTGTAGCACTACCCCACATTGCGTTCCAGTGCCCCGTGCTACACACCCTACTTGCACATCATAATCAAATTATTGGTACTTGAGTTTACTTTGTTTTGTAAGGTAATTCAACAAGCTTTTCTTGTTGTAGCAGTCTTCTGCCTTTTTTGTGCGACTTATATTTATTAAGACTGAATTAAGTGCTCGACCGACAGTGAGCGCGTAATGTACGCGCTGACTGTAAGTCCATACATTATATCGTCGCGGTACATCAGCGCTGCACTAATATACGTTCATACGTTTTCGTTGATATAAACTATGTTAGTCCTGACCGATGCGACGTCAGCGCTCACTGTCGGTCGACATTTCTCAATACCTAGACCAAGATCAAAATTATTCAGTTAATTGTTACATGAGCACAAAATATCTACTATTCTAATCATTGACATAGCACTGCTGATATAGGCCTCCTCTATAGATTTCCACAAAGAATGATTGTAAGCCTTCCCAATCTGCCGACTTACATCGATTTTTACGTCGGTCTACAGACTGGGCGACTATTATACCAACTTAGTTCTCAAAACTAAAGTTTCCTTATTTCATATTCTAGAAGTGGACGTAGATCGAATGGCGCGATCACGCTCGCTCGAGTACGTTGACCTCAGTGACAACCCCATCCCGCCGCGGATGCATGACCAACTGAAGCAGATCACACGACCCTCTGTTTCCATCTCAGAGAGACAGAAAGAAGACTGGGAAGAAGATATCTTAGATATGTAGACTAGATTAGACACACACTGTAATGCTCTTACGCGATTGAAGGTAATGGAATTTTAAATCATGAAGAACAGAGTGGGAAACCGCTTCCACCAGCATTAGCCCTAGTGTAACACCTCTGGGAATATCGCTTATAAATTAGACGGGTGGAGACTTTTTAGCGCACAGCTTTCATGAATTTGAGTGTTAGGAAGAGATTTGTAGATTTCCATTACCTATGTAGACAGTCAACTCTTGTTTTGTGAAGATTTTCAACTGCGTATGTAAGAGTAAGTCATATATTATTCGCTAATTTACTGTAGTGCTGATGATAGAACAGTATAGAGTAAAGCCTATTTTGCTTTGACCAAAGTTATGAAGATTTGCAAGGATTTCTATACCAGGTATTTACATCTTTGGTAAGGTGTGCTGCCAATAAAAAGTAGTAGGAATCAGTGTTGTGATTTATTTTTTAGGCTGAATTTAGTGCTCGACCGACAATGACATTATATCGTAACAGCGCTGCACTGTATACATTCATACGTCTTCATTGATATAGCTACGTTCGGCCGACTTCAGCGCTCATCGCCGGTTGAGCATTAAATGCAGCCTTAAATATGGTTGATACGGGATGGGTGCAATAATCTAGTAGATGGTCCTAACTACGCTGTGATCAACTTTTGAGAATAATCAGCATTGATTGTGATGAAATGTTATTATCCAGCTGAGGTAGACAAGAATTTTTAGTATTTTCACCTTTTGGTGTGCTCAAAATTGCGATTGAGATTGATAAATCTATAATAAGTATTCATAATATAAGTTCTGACTAACAAAATTATGAATGAAATGTATGTGTAATGTAAAGGATCATCAAAGGATTTACAACTTATGACTTTTGTAATAAGATTTTGAGGTTCGATGGTGTATTACTGTTGTATTGTATTAATTACTAGTCTTTCGTAGTTTTAATTGGAAATGTAAAAAAATATTTTGTAGATATCTATACAAAATTAAATGTAAGTGATCAAAATTTACCTTGTAAAGGTAGGTAATCCCAAAATATGAAGATAACCATGTAATGTGCATGTAAAGGTAGCCGAATTGGTTAGTTTTTAGTTTTCCTGCATTACTAAACATTTGTTAAGATTTTATTCAAGAAGGTATTTAATAGCTACCTCATCTGAAGCACCCTTCTGACAGTGCTAACAAAACTGCTAAATAAAAACCAAAATTTTGAAAAAAAAATATCTACCTGCCTAACAAACCTGCCTGTAAATTACAAAAGATGTAATTTTAATACTTTTATATGATGTATTGTATGTAACAAATAATTTAAGATTACAGAACAGATTTGTATTTTTAGTTCATAAGTAATTGTGATGTTTTTAAGAAAGCTGATTATACGTAAAAATAATTTTTATAAGGTTTGTTTTATTTTTCTTTTATTTATGTACCAAGTTGTAAGGAAAAATGATAGTTTAGTACATAATCTTTATTCCTTAGTTGCTCTCACTGAGCATAATATGCACTGCGTTTATCGCTTTTCGTACCGTACGTAATCAGATGAGTAGAAAGGTAGGTAACTATTATGTTCAGTGATAATAATAGGTAATATACCTCTTTTTGTCCTTAGTAATGAATCTGGACATCCGGTGGCCTACTCCGGTGACCACTCAGTTGCATCTCTTTTGTAAGTAAGAAAAGTATGTACCTATATAGGCATAGACAAAGTATATAGGTATGAAAAAATAGACCATTGTCTGTGATTTATTTTGGTCATATTGACATTTTGATTACATCTTGTTTCGAAATTTTTACACATGCTTTTATTTTATTTTATTATTATTATTGCAATGGCAGGCCATGGTGTAGAAGATGACCCCAATTTAAAAGGATTTACTCGGTATTTTAACAGCCAAACAAATAGGGGTAGAGCAAATGTAAGTTTTTTTATAGACCTTATTTGAAAAATTTGCTCAGAAGTGATTCTATCTACTTATCTAGGAAAATGCCTATTTTCATAGGTAGGTCTTATCTGCGCTTCTTCTCTACTTTTAATAGGTACTTTATCTGCACTTTACAGACCTCAAAAGTAACTGTGGCAGCGTGTGCTATTTACTATGTATATTACAAGCTCTTCAAATCGAAGGCACCTCCAAAAAACAAAAAGTGATGGCCAAATGGTTAGCTTTTTGTCTATAAAGGTTCGATTGCATCTAGTGTAGCCTTTAAACCCCTATCTATATATTTATTTATGTAGGTACCCAATGACAAAGTTCTGCGCGGATCATCATAAAATTGCATGGTTTTATTAATTTATCATTTTTATTTTTTGAACTTGGCGGGATTTTACTTAAATCACTAATGAGTAGGTACCAATCTAAAGTTTGGCAAGCACAACACAAACAAAATAGGGCAACATTGATTTACAGACATAACATTTTATTTCAGACATGATTAAACTCTGTCCTTGTCGCTCTCCAAGTATTAGTATCAACCTATCCTGCTGTCAAAAACCTATAATGCTATCAAACTCCAAGCAAAACAAAAGTGCATTTTGCAACAAAGTTTTTGACAGAAAATCTACTTGCTGTGTGCTTTACGTAACTTTGTTAAAAATTTCAGGTAATTTTCAATTATTACATAGATTTATCAATATATCAAGTGTATCTACACGTTACATACACCGTGTTGAGTTACCGTCGTGCCATTTATGCAAGCTACAATTTAGTGTACTTACCTTTTTAACCTTTTAGAATGGCCGGAGACTCAAGTGCAGATGAATCCCAACTGAAGGGACTGGCCAAATACTTCAACAGCCAAACCAACAGAGGCAGAGCTAACGTAAGTACCGCCGAGTAAATACCCTGCGACCGTTGGCTAAATGATATTCCAACATAAATGATTCCTTCTGATCCTAGGTTAAGTAGGCCTTGTCATATTGTATAGAGCTCCAAACAGAGAAAATTAACGCATCTTGAGTACCTACATATCTAGGTAAATTTCTCACCTCGAGTTTAAAAAAAAACACCAATACTTACCTCCATCTAATGTACGGGAATGATGATTATGTTTATCGATGAAAACAGGTAGGTAATATTAACTTCACTAGATACCTAACATCTATACTATCTTGTTACAGACGGCCAAGGCAACATACGCAGTCATGGGAGCCGTCATCTTATATTTGACATTGAAACCCAAATCAAAGAAATAAACAATTTTGTGATTTTAGTTTATGGTACAATAGCTTCATGGTAACTCTTTCCATAAGTGCAATGTTTAAGTTATTTAGTAAATACATCATGTAAATTCAATGTTTTTTTTATTTGTCTGGACCTATCTATCTTACTTCCTATGGCAGTAACATCTATCGTTCAGGGGTTTTTTTTTTATACAATGTAGGCAACCGTTTGACCACAATCTCACCTGATGTTAAGCATTGATGTGGTCCACGATGTAGCACGGTTACCTAGAAGATACCTATTCACTCTACTCTTAAATAAGGATAGGTTAAATAAGGCTCAATCATCAAATAAATAGTTTTTTATTGACATTATACTTATATGCTTGTAAAAATAAATAATGCTGCATGGTACAGATCATAGTAAAATAGCATTTCAATTTCAGATCTTAAGAGGTACCTACCAAAGACTTCTACATCTTACATTAATCTTTGGTGTTAAAAATTATGTGGATAGGTAATGTTAAAGTGATGATGATGATGATGATGATAAAATTCAAACATCAGCAATCATGATAGAATAGTTGAAAAGTTTTTTAATGTGTTAATAATAAGTATGTATGTAGTATCATTCTGGTATAACATACTAGGCACATAACCATTACCCTAGTAAATCTTAAATTAATTTTTTATTACATAAAATTTCGATAATTAGTTGTATTTTATTAGCAGGGTGTTGCAATATTTCAGGTTAATAAAAATATTGTTTGTGTGAATTACCTATGTTGGCGGAGTTAATTTTCTTTGGGTGCTATGTGCCTTTACAGCTTTATCTATTTTCCATAATTTTGTGCACACTAGCTTCCGGTACAAAATATTATATCTAATGTTGAAGCACTAGCACCAAATGGCAATAATCTTGTAATACTAGCAAAGCGATTAAATAACTAATATACATTTTATATTGAGTAATTTAATATCATACTTTAGATAACCATAACATACACGATGTTACACCAGTATACCAAAATATAACAGATCTCTATGATGACAGTACTGAAAAGTTCAAAAACTATAATCGGAATAGGTTAGTTTATTTAATTTTGGTAAACTGATGTCACAATCGGGACTACATATTGTTAAAACAAATATATCCTAACATCTTTCCACAAAATCTAATATATTTAACATTTCTTCATACTGCTGAATCATCAATGACTAGTCTCACTGTTTGTTTTGGAAGAAACCTTTCATAATACGATCGTCGTTAAAATAAGTGAACAAAACACAATTCATATTCCGCTATTTACCTGAGGATTCAAGTAAAATGCACTTAATTTTTAGACAGCCATCCCAGTCGCTATAGACGTTATATAGGTTGAAATTCGAACATGTTGAGTCGAATAGTATTTAGTCGTATCTCACTTGAGTATTATACCTACTGCGCCTTGATCACGAATAAATGTGACAATCGCAAACGTATCGTAACGCTAGCGTATCCGAGATATACTGCGCAGTAGGTGACACTACAACGGTTTGCAGTCGAGCTGGCA
Organism: Eulithis testata; assembly: GCA_947507515.1. Classification (NCBI taxonomy): domain Eukaryota; kingdom Metazoa; phylum Arthropoda; class Insecta; order Lepidoptera; family Geometridae; genus Eulithis; species Eulithis testata. The sequence continues at coordinate 9,393,636 of OX382196.1, read as the reverse complement.
TTGACGCGCAATATAACTCGAATACGTTAACGCGGCGACTGACAGATTTGCTCGTGATAGAGGTACTTGTGCGAAACAGTCACTGCACGCATATTTTGTCTATGAAAACAGTAACTGAAAAAGTTGTGTTCAAAATGTGACATGAGATTGTAATATCACGCGGTATTGATTCCTTTCATTCGTTTCATTCCAATAATACATTACATGGCAGTGATCCCTCGTTGTATTATGTCACTAAATATACCTAAGACAAAGCATTTTACATAATACTACACAACTAATATAGAAGCTCTGATTGTATAGAATTTATTACAATTTTGGAAGGATGTTCTTTAGTCTACTGAATGAATTGTTATTTAGTCACTGTTCAAGCAGTGGATGGAATGCCATTAGAATACAATGTATTATTACTTGGAAATCTTATAAATTATTTACCTACTAAATAGTGAACAACGGAACAGCTTTTGTAAGAGCAACATTGAGTTTTTAAATTGTATCAATCTACAGCCCAAAATAGTTTTACCATGTTGAATCTTGTGCAATACAAGTTGCACCATATCGCCATAAGATACGATACGATATCTCTTTTAGATTGAACATGAGCTACTTCACTACGTTTCTGCAAGCATCTTATTACGAATAGCAGCCATAATCTAAATACACCTTAAATCTACTTTAGAAAAGGTAGTATTCTATCAAATTAGGGTTACTAGTGAAATCAATCTATTGAGAATTAACCCCGAATCAACGTTCTATGATGTTATATTAGTAAAAGAATATTTTGATCGATTTTGACTTTTTGCACCTGATCCTAAAGTGAGGACAGAATATTACTTATTATGTACTTATTTGCCCCAGTGATAGATATAATACAAAGCGAAGCTACAACCATGTTTTTATTCTTGAATAGGTAACAAATGTCAGCATTTTTGATCGGGAAAAATTGATCGATTTTAGTCGAATATTCTAAAACACAGTACCTGTTGTCTCTGTACGGTCTATACAAACCACACAGTATCGTCATGTTCCCGCGGGTCAGCATTTTATACGCTCAGACGTGCTGTCGTGACCAACACTCTAGTTGACAACGATCACTCAGATCGACAGCACGTCGCTGCGATCATAACTATACATACATTTACCTAACAAATAAACAACTTGGACATTTTAACCTTTTACTAATTACAAACAAATCAACTTATAAGATTGTAGGTTACAGACCCTACATCTTTGTTTTTTTTTTTTTTTTAACGTAAACTATCGCGCGGTACCAGTGTGTAAATAAACTGTGAGTGCGGTAAATTTTACAAAAACTACAACTACTTAACTACCCGTGGATACACCTTCCACAACTACTTAATGAACAGTGGTTTGTATTTTCTTTTCGGTAGCGAATTGGTTTACTGGCCTCCCACAAGCGGGTCTCACCAGCTAAATTGAAAAGGCGCATATACTGTAGAGAATAATACACTACCACATACGTACGTTCATATGTTAAAATCTTCGACTCAACGTTAGCAACATGAGCACAATCGAAGATCTTTTAGCAACACAAAACCAACTAAAGGAGGAGATCGAGAAACTTCTCAAGAACTTCAAAAAGGATGGAGCCGACAGAAAGACACCACAACTCGCCAAGAAACGCCTTGAAGTTCTGGATTCGTATTGGGCAGAATTTCAACTAAATCACACAAAACTATACCAGTACCAAGACCGAGATAACATATATTTTTCTGAAAATCATTATCAGTTAACTAAAGATTTCTACTCAGCGGCTCAAACGTTCATCCAGAAATACGAGACCTCCGAGGTCACTGACACTACTGACAAGAGAGAAAAATCACCTGCGAAGTCTCCAATTCCAACTTTTCAACTACCTGAGACTAAACCTTCTGTGGAACCATCAACTTCTCAACAACAACAGCTGAATACCGAAAAAACTTCAGCTACGAACAACACGACCTCTCAAGGTAACGTTAGTAAATCGGAAGAATTGCTACGCAAACAAAAAAGCAACTTTAAGGCTTTCAGTCGTACTCTCGCTACAATTAAGCTGGAACAAATCAACGAAAACTGGGAGTTCGAGGACACATTGAAAGACCTTCAATCTAGGTGGAAAACTATCGATACTCTACACTGGGAGATCGATAGTGAACTAACAATCGAACAAGATTATGAACAGATTTTTGAAATCTACGAACAACAATACCACTCTATGAAGAAAGCCATTAACACAAAAATGTGGTCTGTCTCTCATAAAGAAAAATCTACTCCCAAAATGGACCTACCAACTTTCTCTGGAGCATACCAGCACTGGACATCCTTCAAGGATTTATTTACCGAAGTAATTCACGAAAATCGAACACTATCCAGTGCACAAAAAATGCAATACCTAAAATCCAAGGTCAAGGGAGAAGCTGAAAAACTCATTCAGCATCTGTCTATCAGCTCTGACAACTACCAGGTTTGCTGGGACATACTTAACAACAGATATAACAACAAGAAGTTAATATTTACTTCGCATCTTAACACTATATTGAACTTGCCAACTTTGCAATACCAATCAGCTACTGCTATTAAGAGGGTACATGACACAACAAATGAGTGCTTGAACGCTATAAAGAAACTCGATGTCGACATCTCTACTTGGGATCCTATCTTGATACACTTGCTGTCACAAAAATTGGACACCGACTCCTACAATGACTACATTGAATGTATTAAAGAGCCACGAGAACTACCTACTATGAACGAATTTATGAGCTTCTTGGAGTCTAAATTTACCTCTTTGGAATCTACACGACGCAAGCAAGATCGTACTACTAACGATAACCAACAACAACGTAGTTTAGCCGGCCAGTCCAACAACAAACCACAACAAACAAACAAAGCTTTTGGAAACTACCAAAACTTCAACGGGAAGCCTAAGATCTTCTCAAATAACGCATATAACTCTACAATCAACAAAAAAAGTTTTGTACCCCGGGATGTGAAGTGTCCGCTCTGTAAAAGTGAACACGGATTATTCCACTGCAATGACTTCATAAAATTGCAAACACCTGACCGACGGAACCTAGTTGTGAAACACAATTTATGCTTAAATTGTTTGTTTGATCACAAAGGTAAACAGTGTAAGTCAGAAAAAAGATGCTTACAATGCAACGAACACCATCATACATTACTTCACGACACGTCCGTGAACATGACACCAAAGCGAAATACCGACGGACCGAACAATAACAACTCAACTAACAATAACGACGGTCCAAGTAGCAACGTGTCCATGGAAAACATATCTGAAACACTTTTGGCCACCGCTCAAGTAAAGGTCAGAACAAACGATGGAACAGAGGTTACCCTACGCGCTCTCATCGACCAAGGATCACAAATATCCATAATTACTGAAAATGCTGCGCAACTACTGGGTTTACCTCGTGAACGATGCAGCGGCGTCATTTTCGGCGTCGGGGCAAAAGAAAACAACTGCAAGGGAGCTGTGAATTTGTCATGCTCTTCTTTAAACAACAATTTTACTTTCGACACACAAGTCTACGTAATGAGAAATCTGGTTAACAACCTACCAAACAAATCCTTCTCCAAACCTTCTAACTGGACACATCTTAATGGAATCCAATTAGCAGATCCTGACTTTAACATCAGCCGACCCATCGATATACTATTCGGGGCTGATGTTTACTCTACAATCATCCTTGGCGGTATCATCAAAGGAGATGAAACACAACCAATGGCTCAACAATCTCAACTAGGATGGATTTTATGTGGCACCATAAAATCGTATCAATGCAACGTTATCCTCAACAATTTGGATGACATAAGAAAGTTTTGGGAAATTGAAGATATAGCAGAAACCTCACAAATATCTGCTGAAGATGCTTACTGTCTCCAACAATACAAAACTGAAACAAAACGTCAATACAATGGTCGCTATGTGGTGCGGTTACCCCTTCACTCTGACATCAAAGAGAAACTTGGAGAATCTAAACCAAAAGCAGCAGCCCAATTTTTTCAACTAGAAAAAAGGTTTAGAACCTCTGGAAACGTTGCGGAACATTACAAATCATTTATGACTGAGTACGAAGAATTGAATCACATGCGATTAAGCGACAACAACATGAAACCGAGCTTCTACCTACCACATCACTGTGTCCAACGTGCCGACTCAAAAACAACACCGCTACGTGTCATATTTAATGCCTCAGCAAAAACAACTACGGGTCATAGTCTAAACGATCTCATGTTCAGCGGCCCAAACTTACAAACAGACCTATTGTCTCTTATCTTGAAATGGAGACAATACAAGATTGCCATCACGGCTGATATTGAGAAACATTTTCGCCAGATTGTTTGTCATGAAGAAGACCAAAACTACCAGAAAATTCTGTGGAGAAACTCTCCTAACCAACCACTGCGAGAGTATGCTTTAACAACTGTTACTTATGGCACCAAAGCTGCTCCGTTCCTGGCTATGATGACTCTGAAGCAACTGGCACACGATGAACGACACAACTACCCTGAAACTGCAGCCATCCTGGAAACTTCCTTTTACATGGATGACCTGCTCTTCAGTGCTGATGACTTACAAACCGCAACCCGCATCAAAACAGATCTAACAAACCTACTCAAGTCTGGATGCTTTAACTTAAGAAAATGGTCATCAAATGAAACAAAACTACTACAAGAAGGATCTACAAGTAACGAACCGGAAGCATATTGCTTCAAACACCAAGAGTCGACAAAGACATTGGGCCTACGGTGGAACCCTAACGAAGACAACTTTACCTTCCAACTACCTATCAACACCACCTCTACGAAAACGGTCACAAAACGCATCCTTTTATCGGAAATTTCAAAAAATTTCGACCCCCTGGGTTGGCTAAGCCCGGTAACTACAAAACTGAAACTCATATTCCAAGAAGTTTGGAAGGAAGACCAACAACGATGGGACGACAATGTTCCTGAACATATAACCAAAAATTGGGAAAAGGTCAAATCTCAACTGACTGAAATAAATGACCTAAAAATACCCAGATGGTTACAGATCAAACAACAAGACAGAGATATTGAATTACATGGATTTTGCGACGCGAGTATAAATGCTTACTCTTGCATCATCTACACTAAAACTAAACAAGGCTCTGTGGTCATAGTGGCCGCAAAGTCACGACTTGTACCAGCAAAGAAAACTGTTTCTTTACCCAGGCTTGAACTATGTGCGGCTGTACTACTAGCAATGCTCATGAAAAAAGTTCAAGAATGTCTAACAAACCACAACTTAACTATATACGGCTGGTCAGACTCGACTGCAGTCCTGGGATGGATTCATGGTGATCACACTCGCTGGAATCTATTCGTGTCAAACAGGGTGCAAAAAATAAGGAAAACAATCCCGTCTAACTGCTGGCGCTACGTAAAATCGGCGGAAAACCCCGCGGACTGTGCCAGTCGCGGAATACTACCTACTCAGTTAAAATCACATCGCCTGTGGTGGAATGGACCAGAATGGCTCCCTACATTTTAACCCTCAGAAGATCAACCAACTTACAAAACGACCGAAGAAATGAAGAAGTTACAAACAAACGTAACAATACAGTCTCACTACAACGATTGTATTGAAGACTTGCTTACAAGACACAGCAGTCTAACTCGGATTACACGAGTTATCGCATGGATACTACGCGCGACTCCGAGTGACGAACAACGTCCTACCTATCTAAGCTGCCTATAACAAAACAAGATGAAGAACAAGGTGGAAACGAAAAACGACAGGAAAAAACGGAAGAAAACGAGCCACAAAACAACGAAGAACAAACACCAATCGTAAACAAACGAACTAGAAGTCAAAACTAGATGTTATGTAATTTGATATGGGCAACTTTATCAATAATTACATTTATGGCACCTGTTCGGTGTGACTGCAGTCTACGCATAAACGCTGATCAAAGCATTTACTTTGACAAGGACACGGACATGCTACATAAACGCGACGAGTGGAAGCCAATCGTGCTTTACGATATGAATCCTTACTGGCAGGGAATACAAGCTTCAAAGAACTACGAGTATAATATCACTACACTACAAAAAACATGCACCAACATAAAGAAACAACATAACACTTATAACCAAAACAATGACGCCCTCGGTAAAGTCCAGAACACACTTGCGAAGAAAGTGAACGATCTAACAATGATGTGGATTATCAATGACTGCATTTTGGTAAACCTGAAGCGACATCAAGATACACTATGCGAGTCCAATGCTGGGATCCACTACAAAAAATTCACGCTTAATGCGAAGAAGGATTCCTGTTCACCGATAGATGTCTAACAATGATGACGAACGTGTATCTACACCCTATGATTTGGAATCAACATACCGCTGGCACGGGACCCACCTACTTCGGAGTCTTCGAACGTCAACTGTTATTATGAAACATTTTAGTACCTATCAGTGGCAGTGTAAAATGAATGAAATTTATTAAGTTAGATTAAGTTTATTTTTACTTTTACGTTATTTTGTACTTTTTACACGGCTTGCCTTCGGGAGCATGTACGGTCTATACAAACCACACAGTATCGTCATGTTCCCGCGGGTCAGCATTTTATACGCTCAGACGTGCTGTCGTGACCAACACTCTAGTTGACAACGATCACTCAGATCGACAGCACGTCGCTGCGATCATAACTATACATACATTTACCTAACAAATAAACAACTTGGACATTTTAACCTTTTACTAATTACAAACAAATCAACTTATAAGATTGTAGGATACAGACCCTACAGTCTCTCTAACTTAAAATACCGTTAGGTCTATTTACAGAGTTACATTTAAGACACTGAGGAAACATCAACACTGTATTTCTAGCATCCAAGAAATTCCAAGACAATACTTGGGTGCTAGTTAGGGAGTAAAGTTAGATTCGTTCCTTTTTCTGGACAACCAGGTAACTTTTCTATACCTACCCAATTATTTAGCAAGTCGAGCGGTCCACTGTAGAGGTAATCCAAGATATAAAGTTTATATCATAGCAAGTATTTAGCAAGGATGGGGTTTTTAGCAGGCGTGACCGCTTGGCGTCAGACTCTTCTGACATTCAGTCACAATATTGAAGTCGTGAAGTGTGGCATCTTTGCAGCACACTTCATCACAACATCCAGGTTCTAAGACGTAATGTTCATAGCCACGTGGGTGCTCTATTTAGCGTGTAAAGTGAAGGCGGGGCATTAGCAGGAGGCGTGGCCGCGTCGGCGTCAGAATCAGATTCTTCAGAGGAAACCCGCTCCGCCGCGCTTAGAGCTACGCGAGCGTATTCATCGGTGTCTATGCTCTTGCAGAAATGGATTGCATACCTGGGAACAAGTCGTTTTAAATAAATAAAACCTACTAGCAAAGTCGTATCCTACTAATATTATAAACGCAAAAGTTTGTAAGGATGTTTGTTTCACGCAAAAACTACTGATCCGAATTGGATGAAACATGGAATATATTATATTGTCCGTGACCTGTACACAGGCTACTTTTTATCCCCGAAAAAGCGGGAGCTATCGGGACGCGAACGAAGTCTCCGGCGGAAGTTAGTATTATTATGTTACCTGCTATTTATCAATTTATTAAATATCATGGATATCAAAACTTGTGCCTTGATCTTGTGTACATTATTCTTCTTTAGTGATGTGGAACATGTAATAAACAGAAAAGTCAATTTTTGAAAAACATACCTCAACTTCTCTCGTAACACAGTCTTGCACGAATATCTTGGCATTTTGAGAAGGAAGAAACATGTGTAGCTCTCTGGTAGGAAATGGTCTGGTGGCTGATATTTATCCAACACCTACGAAACAATAGTAGATTAGTACCCAAGGTCTGTAAGGCATCAATTACAGCCCGAGATATTTAGGCGCACGAGCGCAGCGAGGGCGTCTATAGTTCGAGGGTGCAATTGATGCTTACACCCGAGCTAACTACTCTGCTTTACATCTCGATTGTGAGGTAAGTAGAAAAAAACCGGCATTACAAAATAAAATATTGTTAATTGCTGCTTCAGCTTCCATTTTCATTGAATCGGGAGTTCAGCTTATATCTTCATCACTTGCAGAACTCATGTTTTTTTCCTAATTAGCACGTAATTATAAAAAAATCCCAAAAACAAACAATATTTAAAGTAAAAGTATTCTATTCCCGCCTTTTTTTATAATTTTTTTTTTCAAGAACGAAATTGAGCTTCGCCGTTCGATATTTAAAATTGATGACTATTATACTCATACGAAGACAAGGCTGAATAGCGAAGCGACCTCTTTTGTCATTGGGCTGAATGCATGATGTCTATTGCCAGTATGATGGTTAGACGTACGCGAACTTTTTGAAATAGTGAAGTGTGTTTTTTTAATTACTTACCGCTCTAGGGCTTTTCTAGCTACATTATTACCCTAGAGCGCTAATTGGTCACCTACAAGCCCCATTTGGGGGTAATACGGACCTACTTACCGAATATGAGAGATATAAAGGTGTTTTACATCAATAAGAATAATCCCAATAATTATAGGTACCTACTGCCAATACAAACTACGCCAAGGTTTTGATTACACCGTGTCCTATATCGGAAAGATGACTTATTGGTTTATCACAAGAGATCGATCTAACATTAGCCAAAAAACTTGGCATAAGGTCTGAATGCCTAGTTTTGCAGTGTTCTGCAGTTTTGAATTCGGCGGAAAGCGGTATGACTATTGAGCGTGTGCTGGGTTTACTAGTAACAGCTTAAAACTGAGTCTTATTTTATCATACATAAGGTGCATTACCTGTAGCACAAAGTCCCTTTGCCTAGGATCCTGCGGTGCTCGCGGTAGCCTTGTCCGTCCCCACACAAATCGTAGGAATAAGGCACGTTCACTTCCGGAGAGTTCTTCCATAACCTCCCAGAACCATTGGACGAGAGGGGCATTGGGTTCAACACCTGTTTGAATAAATTATAATGAAAACTTGTAGAATAAGTACTAGTAAATTTACAAATAAGTATACTGGCGTGCTTAAAAGTTAGGCCACCGTGTACGCTAGAAAGGGTATGTGGCCTTTTTTCGCGTTCTTCCCAGGCCAACAATTCCGCACCGAAAACATATGGAAAATAAGCAATGGATTTCGTATGTCGTTTGTTTTGTACGGCATCTTTTTGGAACGTTGCAGAGCAAGAAATATCTATTGGGCTATCTCCATTTATACATGTTAATTATTATGAACACTCAAGAGCTTTCTCTTTTCTTGCGGCAGCGACTGATGATGAGTGATATTTGCGTTACATTGCGCATCAGATTCATGTGTTGTGCGCGACGACGGAGTACCGCGGCGACGCGCAATGTAACATGAAAAGACAGCAAATCTTCGGTTATCGCTTTACACAGTAGACACAAAGACTATGTGTGAATGTTATTTACCTTTATAAGTAGCGGAGGCTTTCAACGCCTGTATAGGTATATCAGGCGAGCCACAGACTAAAGTCTCTAACTCCGAAGCTGTGAATAACGCGAGCATCGGCGCAGGGACCACTCGGGACATGCCGTCGCGAACCGCGCGGATTTGCTCGTCGAATTCATGTAATCTGTGAAAGAATGGTCGCTATACGCTTAGGAATAAGTTTATTTTTGACGATTGATCTTATGGGTAACTTCAGAGGTGAAAATTAGATATAGTGGAAGAGTTATGCCCATAAGGCCATTTTGAGAAAACTGTATAAGGGTTTAGAGATGTTCAGGGAAGATTATTGTTTTCTTCTACAGAATCTTACTTTGAAATAAGTGTGTTTCAAGTACATTTAGAATACTTAAAATACTTTTTATTTACGACACTAGGTACATACTAAAACAAAAACAAATACAGGCTAATTAAATACTAACTATACTAGAAACTATGTGCTACATAATAAGTAAACTAAGTATAAAGGTAAACTAGTGTGCCGTAAAAACGTACCCTGTACATTTTATATGCCTGCTAAATATTATTTCGTGTACAAAGCACAACACTAAATACATTACCTGTAATGCAACGCCAACTGTACGTATTCATCCTTGTTATCAGGAGTGACCCTCTTGTGTCGCGTAGAAAGCGGCACTTCGTGCCCGGCTGCAGACGGAATCGAGAATGGCAACTCTAGGTTTTGCAGCTCCTGAACAAAATGTATATTTTGATGAAAATCATGTGACGCGCGAACAAAATTTGGTTTGAAAACGCTTCATTGGGTATCGAAACGGCCAACTCCACGATTGCTAAGATCCGCCAACTGGGCTGTAGATGTTTTTGAGTGTAATTCGTTCCAGGTGTTACACCATACCGATTGTACCACAAATAATGTACAGCACGATAATTCAAAACATGTTTTGGGTTATTTGTCGCGTACTATCGTGGTGGAAATTATTATGGTGCGAATTATCATGCTGCGTAATATATGAACTCAAATACGCGAGCATTAAGGAAGATCCAGTGAGAATGCTATGCCCTTACACATTCCCTTCAAGCTTACTTTGTTATGAGGCGTCATATCTCGTATACACAACAGCGCCGGTAGAAAGTCCTTGTCGACTTCCGCCAAGTCCTGCGGCCGGAGCGGCTGACCCGCCAACTGCCGCCATACTCCCTCCGCGAGAGAGAGCGAGAGGGGAGATCCAGTCCGAATCGCTATACCCATCAGTACACCTGGGAGATACAAAAATAATGTTAAGTTTAAAAAAAAAGCGTTTTCACCAAATAATAAACTGAGAAAGTCCTGAACCAAATCTCTTGTTTGAGTTAGTCAAATCTAAATGCGTTGAAATGATTTTGAACTGCAATTATGTCAGCGATCCCTCAAGTTCCGGTTTTAGAGCTGATGAATAGCATCATAGCATGGAAAACAGCACTGATTTCTACCAAAGATAACTAAAAATCATCCCAAAAATATCTGCTTTCTTACAAAAACAAATACGTTGGAATCGAAATAGAAGCTTTGGAGTTACAATTCCTTATACAAGAAACAAAAATTTGTCTTGAAAAGTAATCAGGAAATATTTTAAAACATAGGTACGTAATATTATCCAGGTACGACTGCAGATTCGATACAGCGTTTTGATCAGTAGCTTCTCACACATTTCTGCTATGTTCCTAATTCTACCCTTCTTCCACTAAAAGCGACTGCCTTGATCAATCTAGTAATCACTGACCTAGGAATCTGAAACAGTTGAGATGCAGCGGTGTGGCGGCAGTGGGGTTCAATAGGAACGCGTCACGTGACGCGCCGGCGTCACCGCGTCCGTTCGGCGTCGCCATTAGAAGCGGCAATGAACCATTTTGTAGTTCCTCGCACATTTCCGCTATGCTTTCACTGTAACCGCCGCCACAGTCGTCTACACTTTCACCTAAAAAAAGTTAAATTATAAAACGCGCTCTATCTCGAAAACGATTCAACGTATAAAAAAATTATTAAAACAAAAGTTGTAGGTAAGTTAATCCTTTACAATATTGACCATACATACAAGTAGCCAAAACCCATAGGAAACGAGATATTTGCAAAGGTCGATTTTTGTGACCTTTGACCTTGAGATTTTAATGGACGCGAACACCCTACCATATGTAGGTTTTGAGACAACTTTTAGGAGGTCAAGATACAAGTTTATGCGAGTTTATAGCTGGGTATCTCAAATTCCGAGATTCTTACCTAATTTTGACTATTTTGACTGGACTAAACGTATATAAGAAATTCTTATACAATAGGTAACAAAGATGTAACTAAGATAGATTTATTTATTAAACCTGTCGAGACAAGTTTTGGAAACAACGAATTGTGCCTTGCATTCATCTGTAAAGCAATTTTGCCGTTTGTGATTTAATTGGAAAGCAAGTTAATCATGCGAAACACTTCATACTACATCATGAAACTTACCCACAAACTTGACTTTCCAAACTCGGTGCGGAAGCGCTAACGCGTCTTGAGTAAGTACGGGTAATCTCGCCACCATTTGTCCAAAAACCGATCTCATGCCGGCTGGTCCAGCTAGCCCCGATCCACCTTTCCTTGCCCGTCTCGCTCCCACTCGAGATAACTCAACCACTGGCCCATGCTGTCTCTCTCGCACCATTGTAGCCATTATTGCCTGAAAATGTCTCAAAACATGATAAGGTGTGCACTGTTTAAATCAGTTATTATAATTTACAGTCTCTTTCACGAGTCACAAAATAAGAGAAAGCAAGTGCACATTTTGAAAAACCATTCTTTTTACCCCTATTGGACACTTCGAACTTTCGAGAATGCCGTTTGGTTTGAAAACTGACCTTTCTAAAGGCAGCCTCTTTCACACTATAAAACAGCAAAGTCCTCAGTTGGTCCAAAGGCCCGTCTAAGATTAGTAAAGGCAAGTTTGGACAGACCAGCTCGGAGAACTGATGAAGTAGAACCTGCAAACAAATACAGTTGAAACTTAGATAAACAACGCATCCAGGGTTTTGAGACTATTTTCCCTGCCCGGACAAAACACAAAACTTCTAGCTTCAATAACACAGAATCAACTAGCTGGACACAAGGCCACGAAAATTACCCAATCTAATCATATTTATTTATTCATTGCTTACATGTCCTTACATAATAATAGCTTAACCTAGGAACTAACTTACCAGTCGATTACAGATGAGTTGGGTCGTCATATCTCTCAGTAAGTGACATTCAAGCGGCGGCGGTGGCGGAGGTCTCGGAGCTCTCGGGGCTTCCACACATAACGCTACCGTGTGGGCACTTCCACATGCCACTTTCGTTACTCTTTTACCCTGAGGAAACGTTTGAATAATCTTAGCAATATTTATTTTTGTATATATTTTTAATTCTTCAAGGGTCGGCAGTGCGCGTGTTGCAGGCGTCTATAGGCTACGATAACCGCTCCCATCAGGCGGGCCGTACGCTTGTTTTTCTACTTTGTTGCATTAAAAAAAAGCATCTAAGATACCATATAAGAAGCCGTTTAAGATGCCTTTGCGTCAAAGTCACATTCTATCAAAATCACACGAGGGCTGGTTGTTAAACATAAAAATATCATACATGATTGATTACAAATGTACTATAGTGGGTACAGTACAGACTTGCCGAACGAAAGCAAGTAACATAAAATTGTCTATTTCAGTGTGTGAAGTTATCAAACGTACCTGTAAAGCCATCAAAAGCCTTGGTCGTTGCGCGGCCAGTGTGGTGCCATCTCCCAATTGCCCTTCATCGTTGTCTCCCCATGTGTAAACTTCGCCTGTATCCGTACACGCCACGCAGTGTAAACTCCCTAAAAAATACTCTCAGCTATTCAGAATTGCCAAAGGAAATACAACCATATCCGCTTGACTTTAGAGCCGTTTTCTTACCTGTTGCAATAGAAACGATAAGTTTCCCCTGCATGCCCGTCACTCGCATCGGTCGTCGCACATGCTCGTAACTTCCATGTCCTAGTCTATGATAGTCGCCTTTACCCCTGAAATCATAGAGGTTAACGAACTTGTTTTTTCACCAATTGTACGCTATGTTCCTAACTCGGCATGTCTGAGTAGTTTGGAATTTACGCAAACAAACATAGCTTCATGAAATGGAACAACTGTAATAATGGAGGAGGATAAACCTGTAAAGAAGTGACAGGACTGATGTGAATAGATAGATGCTATAACTTACCTCTTTATTCATATTCAACTGTCATTTTAGCGCGGTTTTAAAAAATACTCTATCATTGTCACTTGCAATTAAGAGAGATGCCAACAGATTTCACAATCATTTTAGTTACCTCAGCTTTAGAAAACCAATATGAATAGGTATACCAGTTAGCTTATTTAATACTAAGTATTTCTGTTACATACATTTTGGGTGCATACAGGCTGAATAGATAGATATATAGGTAGATTTCTGTTAGTTTAGTTTGCAGAAATTTCTTACCAAGTATAAACGCTTCCACACTGACAGAGCGCGACGGAAAACTGCGATCCGCACTCCACTTTCACCACACGCAGTCCTTTTAAGCATTCTATCCTTGTAGGTAGTTTACATCCTTCTGAACCACCACGACCTAAGTCAAACAACCCAGTATTTAAGACCTATTCCTGAGAACTCACGTATCTATACTAATATTATAAAGAGGAAATATTTGATTGTTTGTTTGTTTGCATTGAATAGGCTCCGAAACTACTGGACCGATTTGACAAATTCTTTCAACTTCGGGAAGCTACGCTATCCCCGGGTGACATAGGCTAATTATTATATTTAAAAAAAATTAGGGGTCCTAAAACTAAAACTCTCATAATGTAACGCAAGGTGTAAAAAAAATCCTTACCTAAGAAATTTTTGTTAAATACCCGTGATGTGAGAAGCCTAGACGGGCCGTTAGCATAAATATAAATAAGCAATTCTAAACGACATTCAGGCAAAACACATTATCAAAAAAAGTAGAGTATAAGGTTACCTAGTTTTCCGTAGTCGCCGTCGCCCCAAGACCAGACATGGTCATCGTCGGTGATGCAGAGAGTTTGCGCGTCACCTGAACCACACGCTACGTCTACCACTCTATACATTTGTAGTGCTTCCACCTGTTACAATATTTTAAATTTATTTGTATAGGTATGCCTGAAATACATTATTTTGACTTGATAAACACAATGTCGGGTAAAGTCATATTCGTAGCCTGACCACACAAGAAAACTCCTTTTAAAAATACTTGCCTGCTTTGGATACAATTGATCCTCAGAATCTCCGTGCCCCAGTCGTCCGTATCTGCCTTTACCCCACGTGTAAATGCGTCCGCGTGACGTCAGACACGCCGAATGCGCACCTCCGCATGCGATCGCAACCACTTCCAGCCCCGAGAGCGATGATATCAACTTCGGACGATCGTAGCTTCTGTGGGGTTAAACAATTTATTGCGTTTTATTACTGTAAGTAAAGCTTAATTATGCGGTAGACTTAAAACTAACTAAAAGACTTCAGTACCATTGTGTTGGGAGCGCAATACTGGGTAAGGCTCCAGAATTGTGCTCACTTCAGTAGAGATTTTACTAGACAACGATGATGACGTCGAAAATGCGTTTCACAAGTAGGTGAAATGAGTTTCCGGTCGAGATATGACGTAATCTCTATTAGAGTAAAATCTCTGCCGAACCGAATTCGTTCATCTCCCACTGCATTTGTGGATCTAGAGTCTAGACATGAGAGAAATAGTATACTCACACTCGATTTGTAGATCTACCTTTGAAGGAAATGTACTCACACTCGATTTCCATGTCCCAGTTTTCCATCTTCGCCCTCACCCCAGCTGTAGACATCTCCTTCAGCCGATAGCGCCAAACAGTGCTTTCCTCCCGAGTTACATGCCACCTGATAAAAATTGTCAGTTGTTAAAAAAAAAACCCTTTTCTAAAATGTAACTGGTAGCCAACTCGAGTACAATTAGAGAATTAATATACCTTTGTTATAAAGATGTGTTGTAGCGACGCGAGTAACGTAGGCTGCGATACGGAATCGATGCCACCGATTCCTAACCGTCCTCCAGCGCCGTAACCTGTATAATAAGAAAACTATTGTAACTAACTGAAAAAATATGAGAGGTAAAAACAATAAACGTCCAAATGAAGCACGTAAATCTTCACCGATAATCTAAGCGTTTGGATTGTGATGGGGACCGTTAGTGACATTGACTATCCACTATTTTGTCGCAGCGACTACAACACTCGCTCCAGCCTTTCATTATTTATAGTCCAGAGAGACAACTTTAGGAACTACATACTCGCTTCTGACTGATTGTTTCTAGCTCTACTCGCTTCTCGCTCATCGCCGCCGCTAGGACAAGTGCCTAAGGGATGCATTGCGGCCCGCATTTAAGCTTCGTAAACATCAACGCTTACCAGTAGCATAGACCTTGCCATCAGGTGTCACAGCGAACAGCGTCTGTTCCCCGCCGACCAATTGCACGGGGTTGAGTGCGGCTAGCGCAAGGCACGGTGCCGGCGCTCGTACTTTAGCTCCGTCGACACCGCCTAACTGTCCGCGATGGTTGTGACCCCAGCCGTATACAACGCAACCGCGAGAACCGCCACCCCACCAACCTGTCCAGTCTTCTGGGCGTCTGGTGGTACAGAAAATAGTTTTTATACCATTCCCCCTCTAAAAAGCTTATTTTATTCACTGAAAACAGTGAATAAAAAGCTTTTACTCACTGTTTTGGTGTTTGAATTTAGAACACACTAATATATTTGACCTCCATCTAATTATTGTTTTTGCGCAAGGAGGTGGCATAGCATTGGCTATAAAACCTCCAATCTTTCTTTTTCTCGTAGTTATGGTATAAAGTATAGTGTGCAACTCTTGAATAAAACGGATTTATACCGAGGGCCATGAACCACTCACGTCGTTCAGGATTCTAACACTTGGATCATAATAAATATGGCTCTCGCTTTAAATCCGTCTTTTATTCACTAGCTGCATAATATACTATTTATAATCCATAAATTGTCTCATAGTAGTTTTTTATCTAAATGTAAACCATTTGCTAACAAAAAAACTGGTTTCAGCGGTTAACAACTCTGTTGACTTTGATATCCTATCCTACTAATATTATAAACGTGAAAGTTTGTAAGAATGTATGGATGTTTGTTACTCTTTCACACAAATCGTAATAATCAGATTTGGATGAAACTTGGAATAGATATTGTCCGTGACCTGGATTAACACATAGGCTACTTTTTAGCTTGGAAAATTAACGGGACCCAACGGGACGCGAACGAAGTCGCGGGTGGAAGCTAGTCCGAAATAAACATTTCCAAAGATCTTGAGTGCCCTGCTTCCAAAGTATCTCTTCATTTAGTCATCATAAACTGTGCTTTTCAGTCTAAAACAACAAATGACAGTCTACATTTCTTTGAATTCGTGAAAAGCACCAAACAAACTGCACTTACTTTTGCACCCAATGCAGTAACTGCTCATCGTGCTGCTTCGTGAACTTCGTATTATCCTCCCACGAGTACTGATTATCACTTCCGCTAGCTTCCTCCGTATTGTAGACCCCCAGGTCCGCCAACCGTTTCCTCACTTCGGATAGGAATGGAGTGGGGAGTGCTTGTCGTCGGATTAGTGCGTCGGCTGTACGAATGGTTAGGCAGTAGCGTTTGAACCAGAACCAACGGGCTGAGTCAGGGCCGGTACAAACTTTGGAGTCTACACGAAGACCACACGCTAGCCATGCTAGTTCCTGTGTGACAAATTGTGGAAATGTTTGTTCGTAGTATATGCATACTAAGTCTTCTGTGAATTTATATGATTTTTATGAAAAACACTTATAAAAATGGACCAAAGGGATTTTTCAATTGATTTATTTCTAAGAAGTAGGTGAATAAATAAGGGATAGAAATTGTACTTTATGGATAACGGAGTGACCAACAGCTTCTTTAGACTAATTAAATTATTAATATAGAAAATGGCAAATTGAGACTAATTCTGAGCTGATAAAAAAAAAGAACTATGGAATATTTGTAATTTTTTTTTACCCGTCTACGGGAAGCAAAACGTATATGATTTATATTTATAAAATATTTTGTCGTATGAAAACAAATCCTTATGTGAAAAATTAAAAATAAACAAATAAATTAATTGTAATTGCTGTTGGTTTTCTAATAAAAAAAAAAAAAAAAAAAAAAACTGTTAGTAAGTATAAAATTTACCTTCATATAATGCGTATGCAGTAAATGCGAGCCGGTTCTCAATGCTGGTTCTTCGTGTTCATACTGCGCTTGCAATAGTTTAGGCAGATGTTGTAATGCGGGCGGTGTGCCAACCCTCTCGCCGTAGCGTACAACGCCGCGCAAACGACGCACGCACCACACACGCGCACGCCACGCTGTTAGCACATAACTTTTGTTGATGGCTGTACGTTACAGATGACAATTGCACGTATGGAAAAGATCTTCCACTGAGTAACAGGAGATTTTTCTATGTATTTGTCTTATAATTTTATATCTGATGTAATGATATTGTGACTTGTATCATGGTTATTGTAAATGATATTGTGACTTGTATCAAGTTGTATCATGGTTATTGTAAATTACATTGTGACTTGTATCATGGTTATTGTAAATGACATTGTGACTTGCATCATGGTTATTGTAAATGACATTGTGACTTGTATCATGGTTATTCTAAATTACATTGTCCCTTGTATCATGGTTATTCTAAATTACATTGTCCCTTGTATCATGGTTATTCTAAATTACATTGTCCCTTGTATCATGGTTATTGTAAATTACATTGTCTCTCGTATCATGGTTATTGTAAATGACACTGTGACTTTTATTAATTCAAGTAAAATATCAGGTAGTTTAGGTAAAGTTGCTTTGCAGGGAGAAGTCCAAAACAACTTTTGAACAATCAAAAATCGCGGAACCTACATGGGGATTATTCTGGTGACTTTCGAGGTGCTTCTCCTTCATACTTCTGCTTGGCACTATTTATTGAGACACCCTGTATGGACACAAGAACACACTTACATAGAGTAGGCATTTGTGCGCATATAGCCAGTGCTTGGGCCAGCCTCGGCGCTAGTTGGTGATCGTTGGATATCGAAGCCAGTAGCGATCCGTCGAGTAATCGCCATGCTAACTCCACAGACGGACAAGACAACACGTAGCGGTCTGAACTGCTGTCCTATAGAAATAAAGAGAAATAGAGTAAATAAAGATATAAATAAATATTCTTGGACATATCACACAACGCCCTCTACTCTTAAAAATATAGTCGATAGTCTCAAACTAAACAAAGCTTGTACTATGGGAACTAGATTGCTCATAGAATAGGTACTTATATGTATACCATTTTTTGTAAATACATACTTATAACATAGTGAAATATGTATGTCAAGTTCGTTATAAATGGAAATTCGTAATTTCTACCTAACTTCATAGGGTTAGTGCGAAACATGCAGTGGGGATTTTGTGTGTGTATGTATGTGTGTATGTGTAAATTGATGTGTGAATACTCACAACAGATTCAGACGGTAGTATAGGATGAACCGTGAACCTCCAACCCCAACCGTTAACGGACCCATCACTTGTAAACCTCCATCGTACTTCATCACCTGCGAAACGGCACTCTCTTAGGAAACTGTCAAGACTCAGTGACAGAAGTTTATTGAGAACTGTCAAAAATCTATACAAGTCACACTTGAGTTTGAATTTCATATTGCACTTTAGTGACTAACAAAATTGTTAAAATCTTTGAGCATATTATTATATACGTAAACAATGTACTCATGGGTACTATGTGTACTATGTGTACAGTAAACAATGTACTCATGGGTACTATGTGTACATTGTGTAAGTATATATGCTTATTAAGAATCCTTTAAAATATGGAAACATTTCAATACAGCACGTGTGCTTGTATAATCTTTCACGTTCGTTGCATCGCTTAGTGGAGCAACCTAGCTGAAACTATTTTATATAAAGTAACATACAATACGTATAAGCAGCATTCCGAGTGGAGGCGACTAATCCACCTAGAGGTTAACGAGTTTGAAGAACAACGCAGACTCGATCTAGATAGAAAGCGAGACGAACGCAAAGCCAGACCACCTGCGGCCCTCTCCTATAACTACGTCAGTGGAATACTGACCTGCCCCAAATGCGAGCGTACATTCACCAACAAAACCGGGTACGCAAGTCACACTAGAGCGCATCAACGGGCGGAACAACAAAGCCCTACATATAACCCGAGTTAAATATGCCTGTCCAGATAAAAACGCAGTCGCCATGGCCGAAATCGGCTAGGACACATCATCATCATCATAAGCACTTACAATTGGCAATGATCTCCTGCGCCCAGTCAGCAGGCTCCCTGCCGGATCTCGTGGCCAGCACTCGGCCGGTGCCGTCTAGTATAGTCAGCGGATCGTTGCGTCGCTCAGTGGAGCAACCCTGCTCGAATACTATGCGCAGTGATGTGGCGCCGGGTATTTTTACTACACCTGTTAAACGCAGAGAAAATTCATCATGAAAATGTCAATGATATTTTCGCAGAGCAGATAATATCGGTGTCATCTGCGTATGGATGCCGGCCACTCCTACGGGGCTAGGATGAGGACGCGATATATTTGTTGACTCGATCTGTCAAAATGAACGCATTTTGCCCCATTTTGTGAGTTATTGCATTATCTGTCGTAATGTTACCGACAAAACGCGCCTTCTTATTGGGGTCAATTCATACTAGCGCAGGGTCGAAGCGCATCGAAGAAGTTTAACAGCAAATTCACCCTTATCTCCACAATGAAATGCACATATTTCTTCTTAGATAACAAAAGACGCGCGAATTCACGCGTATTCGAGATATTTCGCGCGTTTGAATTTGTATGTTATATTTCGGATTGACGCTTCGACTCGCGCTAGAATGATTTGACCCTTATCAAGAATTGCTTTCATTTTCACAGAACGAGTCGACAAATATCTCGCGTACGCATCCTAGCCCCGCAGGATTACTAGTGCAGAGAGAGGTGTGGAATAAAGGCTTACCGGAGATGTCAGTATCATCAGCGTACGGATGCGGGCTGTCGACTGTGATTGGTTGAGGCGGTGCACGGCCTCCGCCCGCGGCCGCTTCCTCTAACTCACACACGCACACTTCCACCACCATGTCGGCCACTCCGGGTTTACTGGCGCAGAGAGCTGTGGAATTAATATTGTATAACAAACTTTAAAAAAAAACTTTCCGGCGTGTGTATACACATTCATCAGAAATCATACACCACCGCGAATCCGTCAAAAAACACGGTCCAGTATCCGGCGAAAAAAACGGACTTCTACAAGCGCCCTTAGCCTGAATACATCACTCCAAAAAAGCAGTTTCTAACAGACTATAAAAAACACATACCCATAAGAACATCAGTAATAATCTTGACAGCACTACTAGAGTCCGGTATTCTCCCAGCTGCAGCTAACTTCAGCAGATCAACCAAAGCCCTTGCGTCTGACTCTCCTAGTTGTGACGTGAAATCGTCGAGCGACATTTTAGGCGCCTCCGCTTGTTGAACTGTCATAGTGGCAGCGGCGACGGAAACCGCACTTGATGACATCACGGCGGAATGACGGGACGATATGGAACCGCTTAGAGGACTGCTTGTTCCACTCTATAAGACAAGTCAACGGGTATATTTCTGTTCTGACCCTGGTGTTTATAAATTTGATGTAAGGTTGGGGTAGTTACACCGTGACTTCTTAATCGACTTAAATAAAGGAGGAGGTTCTCGATTCAGTTGTATGTTTTTGAATGTTTGTTACCTCATAACTAATTCATTTATGAAGCTTCCAGATTCGTCCCATAATAGTTCAGTAGGTTTGACAGTTTAATAAGAATAACTGAAAAATTCACGTGCAAAATACCCAATGTCGTGTACGGACACGACATTGGGTATTTTGCATTCCTGTGGCCTCTAAATAGTGTGTATGACCAATAGAACAATCCCAATAAACTACCATCATCATCATCAGCATCTGATGATAAAGCTGTGTCAAATTGAAGTCGTTTTTAAAACTTATAAATTATGCATTGACAAGCAGATTTAAATTCGATCGTAAGAGACTGAACACGGTGTAACTATTCCAAGCTTTCATCGAGTTCATTAAAACAATATTGGCATGTGTGATAAGTTGAGAGTTACCGGTAAAGTAGCCCTATCAGCCGGGGCTTCGCCCCCGCCGGTTCTAGCATCGCCTTCCGCGTCGGAATCCTCAGTGTCGATGTTGACTGGTGCTACCACGGCCGCTGAACATGCTTCGTGCGCTTTCAATGCTTCTACTAGAAGGGTACGGGCCTGGAATAGATTGCCGAATTACTTACATGGTACTTAGTAGGTAAGTTCTACATTGATAGGTAACTACTAACTGGATTGTTCGTTAACCTAAGAAAATCTATTTGTGATCAAAAATAGTATTTATACTACACCTGCTTGGAAAGTACCTTGATACTTTATCAAATTTACGGTAGAAAGTACGCATCTGAGCGGGAGAGAAAAGTGTATGAAAAGTGGTTTTTCTTTTTTAATTTTGGGTACGAAAGACTATGCGCCGGTAACCTAAATATCAAAAGCCAAAAAGTTTTTACAGTGAGTTTTTATCTCCAAGTTCGCAAAATGACACTGGCCACTAGCTGTGTGTTGGATGGTGTCGGGCTGGCAGTGCGACCCTGCGGCGGCAGGATAAACAATTTGAAAAAAGAACATGTGAAAATTGCAGACGCCATTGGCGCGATTTTCAATTTGTGTGTTGTTTGAGGATTCAGTTTTAGTTTTTTATTTTCCTCGTAGGTGTTTTATTTTCCTCCCGATCTCGGGTGTTTTAAAGCCCTCGCCTACGGCTCGGGCTTCAAACGACACCCTCGACGGTAATCGGTCACTTTCTCCTCTCGGTGAACAATGTACTATTGTTTTCCGAATGATAAGATCTTTTACATGGAAATAGGAAGAAGTAAAAAAATGATTATTTTGTTTTTTTTATCACTAGGTCTTTCAATGGTTTTTTCAAGATTTTTACAAGAAAAAATAAACTTCTGTTCATTGACAACGAGCATACATTTTAGCAAGCGAAGCCGGTTCAGAACAAGATTACATAATAAATAAATAAATATTCTTGAACATATCACACAACGCTCTCTAGTTTTATTCCCAAACTAAGCTAAACAAAGCTAAGCTTGTAATAGTATCGTTTGAAACTAAGCTAAACAAAGCTAAGCTTGTAATAGTATCGTTTGAAACTAAGCTAAACAAAGCTAAGCTTGTAATAGTATCGTTTGAAACTAAGCTAAACTAAGCTAAGCTTGTAATAGTATCGTTTGATGTGAGAATCATACCTGAGTGATGTGTAATGCGAGTAGAACAAGTGAAAGTGCATGTTGAACAGCCGCTGGCGGTTCCAAGGATAAAGCGGCCGCTGCTATAGACGGTCGCGGTCCTTGAGGCTCTTCTATCGTCGTTTCTTCTGAATAAAGACCTGTGTAAATGTTTCTGCTTTAGTCAATTGATCGTAGATAGTTCATGATAAAAGTAACTCCAGATTCTAGCAGTAGTAGAGCTTCTTCTAAAACAGCTCGCCTGGGGAAGTACTTTTGCACTTTTGTCTATTGTAAGTTACCTAGACTGTTTGCTCCGAGTGGATCACACCTTTGGCTATTGTAAGTTACCAAGACTGTTTGCCCCGAGTGGATCACACTTTTAGCTATTGTAAGTTACCAAGACTGTTTGCCCCGAGTGGATCACACCTTTGGCTATTGTAAGTTACCAAGACTGTTTGCCCTGAGTGGATCACACTTTTAGCTATTGCAAGTTACCTAGACTATTTGCCCCGAGTGGATCACACTTTTGGCTATTGTAACTTGCCTAGACTATTTGCCCTGAGTGGATCACACCGTTGGCTATTGTAAGTTACCTAGGCTGTTTGCCCCGAGTGGATGACACTTTTGGCTATTGTAACTTACCTAGACTTTTTGCTCCGAGTAGATCACACCTTTGGCTATTGTAAGTTAACTAGACTGTTTGCCCCGAGTGGATGACACTTTTGGCTATTGTAACTTACCTAGACTTTTTGCTCCGAGTAGATCACACCTTTGGCTATTGTAACTTACCTAGACTTTTTGCTCCGAGTAGATCACACCTTTGGCTATTGTAACTTACCTAGACTGTTTGCCCTGAGTGGACCACACCGTTGACTCTTGTAAGTTACCTAGACTGTTTGCCCCGACTGGATCACACCTTTAGTTGTTGTAACTTACCTAGACTGTTTGCCTCTGTGGATCACACTTATGACTACTGTAATTTACCTAGACTGCACCGGGTGGGTCACACTAATGGCTACTGTAACTCACCCAGACTGTTTGCCCCGAGTGGATCCTTCAGCGTAGGGAAAGGCAGCGGTGACAGATGCGGCTCGATAGGCTGAGGGCAACTAGCGGTAGGTAAAGCCCACGCGGCAGAGTGAGAGGAACCAGCAGCTACTCTGTGTACTCCTTCCACGCCGGCCACTATGGCGGGGCGACGGTTCACGTAGACTGTTCCATTGCCTTGCTGGCCGTGATCGTTGTCGCCCCACGCCCATACCTTGATACAAAGATAGATAAGCTGTTAGGTGTGCATGAGTTAGTGCTCATCTTTGATAAGCTATTGAACGGAACTGGGCGCATGCGTCACCCTAAAAATTGTAGAACGCGTTTCAGCAACAAAGCTGTGCCTCGTTTTATCACAAAATTCAATAAAAAAGTTTAAAGTTCAAAGCCCTTTGATTCATCAGCAGTAGTAAAGATATTTGTGACAGGAGTTCGTCCTGAGAAGGAGTATCTTACGTAATATTTCTGAGTTCTGTGGTATTGCCGAGTTCTGGTTTGGAGATTATGGGTGAAGATAACTAAAGGCATCTGACATTTGTCACTTTTCCATAAAAACAGTATTTTGCAATCTAACAATTGCTAGCCACTTCACGCCTCTTTACCTATTTTGTTTACTTATAGAAAAATACCTGATTCTCAGCAGTAACGGCGATACAATGCAACGCGCCAACTGCGACGTGAATAACGCGTATTCCACGAAGTGCTTCTACTAATGTGGGTCGACGCACGTGAGAGTCACAGCCGTGGCCGAGTCGGAAGTAATCGCCTTTACCCCATGTCCATACCTGAGAATAATACATCACAAATACAAAATAAATAGGACATACAACCAACGGACATCAGTGAGAATAATACGTCACATACAAATAGGACACACAACTAATAGACTTCAAGTGAGACATTGGTCTTGTTTCGTCACTTTTCTTCGTAAAAAAAATAGAAAGATGGGATAAAATGTAGTTTTAAATTAGTAGTATCACAAGATTTCGATTTGATTTTCTCAACTAATAAATTGTAACAGGCGAGCCGTAATAGGTTAGGTTAGGTGTACGTACGTACATTTCTCATTGTAGGCTTAGGTACCTAAGTACCTATTTACCTGCCTATTTCCTCCTAATTTCTTGTTAATTCTTATTGTGAATTACTGTGTTGTGTGCCAAATAAATATATCTCTATCTCAATCTATCTATCTTGCTTTGATTTCGCTCTAGTGTTAGACTTTGTTAATTTGCGCCTCTTTTGGTTATTATTTCTGCCTCTTAAAAAAATTTCGATTAAGTACATGCACTTTTTACGTAAGTAAGCAGTTTAGTGATCCAACAAAGGATTCTTCAATATTTGATACGCACCTCACCGTCTCTAGAAAGCGCCAAACTGAATTGAGCGCCGCATTCGACTTGGATGACTCCCAATGTATTCAATCGTTCTATATTCATTGGTACTGCACAACCGTCTGATCCACCACGACCTAATAAACAAAACAGGAAAATTACAGAACGGAACAGAAGAACGTCAATAGTTTACTAAGAGCATGTAAGAAGCACCAAATTATCTGTGAAGTGGCAAGAAATGAAACTAACAGCTCTCATCTGTATGCCTAGTGTGTACTTTTGACGTTTACTGCAAAGTCACGTAAACTATAATTTTGTATGTGAAGACCACTTCCACGCAGAAATTCGACAGAATTTTTGTTACGTGAATGAATAGAGTGAAAGACTTTGCTTTCAAATTACAATCCAGGCGTGCAAGAGAAGGCGTAAGTATAGGTACAAATTCCTAGAGTGAAATGCTTAATCTTACCAAGTTTCCCGAAATCCCCATCTCCCCAAGAGAAGACTTTGCCACAAGCAGTGAGCGCTAGCGTTTGTGCGTCACGTGACCCACACGCGACTTGGACCACTCTGTAGTTTGCTAAAGCCTCCACCTAAAGACAAAATTTTCATATTAACACTTTTGCAAAATGTAAGCGTTTTTTTATTCAACACAAATAAAAGGGATCTAACCGAACAGTTGGAGAACTAAGTAAGTTCGTAAGAGTTAGGGGCCAAGTCTGGTAACGGAGTTTTTATTCCGCATTAAGGCCTCCGTCCTAGCTTAACGACTGCTAGAGCCGGAGCCGACAGTTGAACTGAATTCTACAAACAGTTGGAAAAGCTAGCATGTTTAGAATTCGACAAATGACAACTAACTAGATTTCCTGAAACACATAGTTACATCATGACTACGTCATTACAACTAGCTACGAACACTGACCATTTTAGGCTGCATCTGCATAGTACAATCTCCATGCCCCAGTCTTCCGTATTCGCCAGACCCCCACGTGTATAATTGACCTCTTGCGTTGATACAAGCACTATGGGCGGATCCACAGGCGACGAATACTATTCGTTCACCGGCTAAACTTTCTATGAGACGCGGCGCTTCTAGTGTTGTTTTGTTCCCATGGCCTAGTTTACCGTCTTCTCCTTCGCCCCAGGAATAAACCTGTAGATTGAAGTAGATTTAGTTTGCTAAATCTAGCCCTAGGTAGGGTTGCCAGATGTAAATTTGATAAGAGATACCAAATGGGTCTAAAAAGATGGATTTGCTGTAAAATAGGACATTTACAATAAAACGAGTAAGTATATCGTCATAATCGTCTCTCCCGTTGATAAAACACGGATATTTGGCTCTCAATACCGCCGTAAAACACTTCCGTTTACTCATAATGCAAATTCATAAACTACGTTAAATTAAACATACTCAAATATTTAGAACCCAGTTAGGGTTCTCGTCGAGCGCGCGCAAAAGACAACAATTAGCAAGCAAGCTCGTATGAGTTAGTGGCGTAGTTTTTAGACCGCCTAAAGGCTTCCATCATGGCTTAACGATGGCTAGAGCCGGAACCGACAGTTTAACGTGCCCTCTGATGCACGGAAACGCTCAGATGTAGATGCTACTAACGGTCAACCATCCAATTAGTCACCGCGCAGAACGTCGCTTTACATTATAGGTGAAGATTGACTAAGCAAGCTACGCCACGAGCGCTGCGAACCAACAATTGACGGGAACAAACATGAATTGCAGAGTATGTTAGGTTTAAAGACATTTATTCTCATAAAAACATAAAAAGTTCTTTTACAATGAGATAAAAAATTTCTTAATTATGAAACAAAGTTATTTTGCCTGTTGATGGCGCTGCCGTAGCTTATTAGGTAGGTAGTTATATAAGTTTGTAGGTGCTTAGGTAGGTATAAAAAGACAAGTATAATATCGATACAGAAATCGTTAAAGTTTACCTTTCCATCAGCGGTAACAGCTATAGCGTGCTTCCCGCCGGAATGTACCGCTACTCTCCGCACTAGTACGTGGGATAGATACGGGTTGGCGCGTGGCGTTGAAATGTTGTTACTATGACCGAGCCCTAGGCGACCGTTCGTTCCTTCACCACAAACGTATAGCTGCAAATGATAAAAAGTTTGGTTATAATTTTATTTATAAGGAAAAAAGTGACAAAATTAGCTGAAAGTTAAAAAAAGGCACGGTGCACGCCCACTGAGGAAGTCATGTGTGGCATTGCGTCCAACGCTCTGAGACGTAAAACGTAAGTGAAAATATGCAATGCAATGAATATATCACATGGAAGTAGAAACAAGACCAAAGGTAGCACTTTCCACGAAGAATCTGTCCCAAAGAGCTCTATAGAAGAGTAAACACATTTTTCGTACCACTTGCTCAAAAAAGTGACATTCTATGCCACAAAAAGCGAACATAACAATAGTCATTTTTAATCTGTTAAAAACAGGGAGAGAAAATTGTACTGGATTTCTTTCATCCTCTAGGGGGAGAAAGTGATTTAAATTTGGAATACAATTTATACTGAACTACATCTGTGTTTACGCCATTGAGTTTGTATATAAAGCATTATACATCTTTTTGAAAAAGGAATACGCATTTATTATGCAGGCCGTATGAGCTTGATGCCTTTGCTTTTCCGACAAAAAAATATTAGTCTAGGAAAATGCCGCGTTTTTGTTTTCTTCAAATACATAAACGTTAAGTTTATTTTAATTTATTTTTATAAATAAGTTAATGTTCTAAAATGCTATCTCATATTATTATTGTGTTAATTTTTTCGCAAATGGTACGAAAAGTAGAGTATTTTCCTCGGTGATAAAGCTGTCTTAGTCTTGGGTGAACTTAAATCCCTCGCTATACTCAGGACTCGTGTTAAATCCCTCGCTTCGCTCGTGATTTAAGTTTTTAACACCCTCGCTACGCTCGGGAGTAAACCTCGAGTCCTTCATTACGCTCGCGATTTAAATCGTCACCCGCGACAGAAGACACTGCTTTATCCTCTGGTTAAATAATCTACTATTACGCCGCCTTAATAACTCGACATGTCATAGTGGTAACTCACCTTTCCATCATGAGATACAATAAACAAAGTCTTCGAACCACCAGCTATATGTACCGGTCGTAAAGCACTCAGTACAGGCGAGAACACGGGCACTTTGACTTTAGATCCTTTTACTCCACATAATTGATCTTTATCGTTCAAACCCCATACATAAACCTGTAAACCAAACATAATCTTAACTCCTGTGCATAAGATTGAAAATGCATTGAGATGACTAACGTACTTACCCTAGGATAGTCGTTAGGTAAAGTCGGTGGATTGTTATCAACAGATATAGAGTTGTTCGGTGTGTCTTTTTCCATCCAATCTTCAGCGATGAAGTTCATACTCTGAAAAGAAAACACCAATCATAATGGCACCTTACGTCTCTCTATATTGGGTTTAAATCAGTCTGCTTACCATTAAAACGTCTGAGTAGAGTGGGTTAGGTCTGAAGCCAGTGATGTATAGTCCATGGACGCGGCAGTCAGCGTTTACGTTGCGATTCTGTTTGATGCCGATTTCTATGCACGGGTAATACTGAAACCAACCATTAAATACTCAAAGAACTTAAAAGTACTTTCATAAGAGGCGTTATAAGGTAATTTCAATTTAAGGCTAGTCTCAGATTCAACAAGTACCAAGGTTCCAAGTGAAATAGCAAATCTGCCAACGCGGACTTCCTTTTGATGCTATTATGCACACCCAGTCAAAGTGAATTGATGACGTCATCAGTGATTATAGTACCATACCTGTTTGCAGTCAGCCAATAGTTGAATCTGCGCCAAATGAGACAATGGTCGTTCTTTACTGCTAGGTGCAGGGGCGCAAGGCACAGCCGCAATGGACGCTAACGCAGCCTCCTCAAAACTAGTGCCGCCGCGCACTGTGAGTGTCGCCGGTCCGTGAATACTATTGGGAACGCCTAGACCGAGCCGACGAATTCGTACGCCGCATCGCATCTCTACGCGGATCCAATGCTGGAAGAAAAATTCAAGTTGAGTGTGTTTTGTTTGAATAAGAGAGGTGTGTTAGGATCGTTAGAAATCCGTGATCTCTGCCTATACAATACAGGCGTATTTTAAAGTACATAATAATATGGATGTATGTATTTTGTTCAATACATATAAATTTAAATAGTGAAACGGGAGCGCAACGGCGAGCCTTTGGACAATGTTCTTTAGTTCAAATTATCAGACTTCAATCAATCAGACGAAGTAGGAAAATATTAGGAAAGGTGGTTATTCTTCGGAAATATAATCCAATGTAAAATCTTTGGTTACCTGCTTGCCTATACATATAACTGCAAATGTGAAGCTACACACTTTACTGCTGTTTCTCGAAGTTAGTACCTGACTCAATCATTCAACCATCGAATGGATGACTTAAAACAACAGAATAGCTAATCTGAAACCTTCATTTACCTGTCCAGTGCCATTGGCTAGTTAGTCTCTAAAACATTGTTCTTGTGTACAATAAAGTGTTATCTATCTATCTATTGGCGCTGATACAGAAAAGCGCGACAGGAAAACTCTTGCACGCCTCTGATAACACCAACACTCGTACCCTAACCCTAATCAGCTGTACATTACCTGTCCAGTGCCACTGGCGCTCTGCCAGTACGTGTGAGGCTGGCAGTCTATGAGACGCCTAGCGCCGGCGCCGGGCCGACAGGAAGAAACTCTCACAGCTCTGATAGAACCGCGCCAGCCAACTGTCGCTCCACCCGCGCCTTCGCCCCATTCAGCTAAACACAAAAACGTTTCAATGACTGGCCTTACAAGCTCAGTCGTTAATTAGTATAGACTATACGAAGCACTATAAAGCACAGAAAGGAGACTATACTGTCTAGAACCTCTCACATCCGATAACTGCTGCACTCCGCTTTATAACCATTACCATAAGCCTCAAAGTTCCGCACTCGACGCCGCAGCGAATAGTCTACCTTCTGTGCTTTAGGAAGCGGGTTTGATCCCCACCAGATAATAATTTCTTTACGTAAGAACTATTTATGTATTGAAAATAGGTGCTTCTTTTTAGTCTGGGTAATAATTGTGTAAGTATGTATGTATAAACAAAGTAGAGTATTCTATCGGCTTTTCCCACAGTATCTACCTAGTAGTTTTGATCCAAGTGACACACTGCTAGGTATAGACAATAGACATATTGCCAGTCTCAGTTCTGGACTTTTATGGTAACTAAACTTACAGGAATCAGTAACTAGCTCCATCTCACTGACTTGACCAGTCCACCCAGGTTGCGTTGGATAATCCACAGTCAAGTCACGGCCGTTGCTCGAAATAGCTAAAAAAAACATCATCATTCAAGCTCAACGCTTTCAAATAAACTTGAATATTATTGCAGGTAGATAAGGTCGGTTTACCCTTGACAGTGCCAACGCTGCTATGGTCGATACAGCCCCATTTGTAGCGGGGTTGGGTAACAGCGGCGCGAACTCTTACTTTGTCGCCCACACAGAATGGTGGCGCTCCTGATACTACTTCTGCGTGAACCGCTCTTACACCTGCAATGCGACCTAGACCTCGCCATTCAACCTGAAAGTAACATTCAACTTTCAAAACTGTTAAGGTGTCTACTTAGGCCTTTACATCTATTGAAGACTAGCTGTCGCTCGCGGCTTTGCTCGCATGGTAGCAGCATACGCATTATTTGGTTACAATATTTGATCCTATTTTTAGACCCTTTAGAGTGCGACTTTCCAAAATTCCTTTCTTAGTGCACCCCTACACTATATAAGGATACTACCCTCCAAATTTCATACCTCTAGGACATATAGTTTAGGCTGTGCGATGTTTGTCAGTCAGCTTAAAAAGAGTTTTATATATTTAGAAGATGACTTATACAGCGTCAGGAGGCATCCTATACCTACACTTAACGGGACACTGTAGTGCCTGGGACAATGTTTAGATGAAGTAGGCTTGCCCAGCACCTATACCATCCTCTCAGCCTAGTCAGCCATATCCATAGGAAAGACATCGTCATTGCGTGCGGAGCTGATTAAGCCAAGGGTTTCCTCACGATGTTTTCCTTCACCGTTAAACTCTAAAGTAAAGTAAGTTAAAGAGTGTATTGACCTGTAAAACGGTGTACGGTACAAACAATTGACTCGCAGCTTATAATACTTACATGTAAAAACACATTTTGCTTGATATCGCGTTCTACTTTCTGCACTTGACCGACGTCACCCAAAGCTAACTGCAAAAATTATAGTTCCATTAAATTTCTTCAAGACTGCTATATTTGCAGATCTCTGACACATAAATGTCTTGAGAGGTAATAGATATATCAAACAGTTTAGTAAACAGGAGCTACTTACACTTTCAAAAGCTTTACAGCACCGTACAGTCATCCCCGGAGTTATAACATCCGATAAGTACTGAGCGTACTCATCTTCAGAGGCGAAACAACTGCGCCAACGGTACGGCGTTTGTTTCTTTTCCTTTGGAGGTTTCACTTCGATCACCGAATCGTCCATCCCTTGTTGGGGTAATTCTAGTAAATGGGCTACTAATGATTCAACTGACGGCATGCTGTTTCCACCTGAAAAATTTACCTTATTTTTATATCACACAAGGTTTAAAATAGCTAACATATCCAACAGTATTATAAATGAAAATTGAACTTTAAAGTCGATTTCATAGAGTTTGAAATGGTTAAACACACTAACCTATAGTTTGTATAGCACCGTATACAGCACTTCGCGAAAATCCCATATCGATAACTTGTTGAACGTGTGAGGAATTCGTCCATGTGTTGAGGTCTTTACGCGCTAAAAGAAAGAACATACGAAAAAAATCATACATCGATACGATTCTAGCGAAAGAGTAAAATAATAGCAGCGTTTTACCTGAAATAAAACGCATATTAAAATACTTACCTCACTGGAAGCTTTATATTGAGAAGGCGTATCCGGTTCCGTCGTATTTCCATTCGTTTTTAGTACTTTTTACCCGTGTGTATCCGGTCAAGTGGCGCCACCTGGCGGGTGCGATTCATTTTTGCTTCGTAAAATGAAACACGCCATATTGAATTCATTGGCTTAATTTCACCAGGCAGAGATTAAAGTGAAAGCTTCCAGTGAGGTAAGTATTTTAATATGCGTTTTATTTCAGGTAAAACGCTGCTATTAAACTACTGTACCGTCACTGGAAGCTTTATATTGAGACCTGTTTGTTATCGCCTGGTGTCGCCACTTGTATAATTAGGTAACCTAGCGCCAATGTGACATTTAAATATTATAGCAACAAGTATACAATAATACAATTTAACTCTTATTAAAAGACTAGTATAGTATTATATAATCTGTGGTAAAAGTGATTTACGAATCAACCAAAATTGAACCTGTAAGTGTAAAATATTCATTTACTATTTTTAATTACTTATGTAATAATAAGCTTAATCATTTTGCTACAATCAAAAATCATAAATAATGTAATGATCATAATCTTATTTCACACATACATTTGTTTATTTAACCAAGCTTATTTAATGCTTTAAATATTTGTGTTACACCTACTTTCAGATTGACTGCTGCTCATATCTCTCGCCTGTAAAAATGCTGGAACGTATTAGCTGATCGCTAATTTTCACAGCCAAGATTTCGTCAAGAGAACGATTCTCCAACCAACTCTTCCGAGAAACCGCAGATCGAACGCTTCGTGAAAGTGCTGTAATACCTGCTTGTTCAAACAACGTTTTAACCTAGACTGCTATGACAGTGCATGATGTAGGTTTAGCGATACTTCTTACCGTAACAAACAAATTAAATGATTTGGTTGTGCAACGTCTTTCATGTAATGATTAATAGTTATTTCAACCCATACTAACGGAGTGCTAGTAAAGTATTATATGATCTGTGAACAAGGTTAAGTTAGTATGATCAGCCCAGCCAGACTGTCTATAACTACCTGCAGTCGGTTTTTGAACGGATTATCGGCCAAAATGTGATACTGCTATTTGATCTAAAGCAGTGATAACGATATTTAAGAATAAGTTCAGGTCGTGGATGCGAATTCCTGAGCAAAGTAATACTAGTGTGACGCGATACTTGAAACAAATTACTACTGTCTACTGTATAGTCCATTAAAAAGCGAAGTTAGTTCACTAATTTCCTAGACTGGTGGCTTGAAAGTTTTCGGATTTCTAGCTAATAGAGCTATTGATTTTAGAGTGTGCTTAACCAAAAAATGAAAGCAAAGTGCTAGCGTTACATAATGTAGATGTAGAGACTACAAATTGATGTAAAAGAATAGTATTGTATGATTACTTGTTAATCAAAAGTAAATCTATTTGTGACCCCGTAGGCATTTTTACGTCAACTTTATTAGATTTACAGCAAGAAATCCAACGATTCAAGCCACCTCATATGTTTTTAGAGTAGGCTTCCGCCAGGAATTTTTAAGCAACGATAACTGTTCAGTGTTCCATGTTGTTATTGCTTCTGACCACCCTATATTTCCACACATCGAGAGTTATGTTGTCAACCAGCGGAGGTGGAAGCCCTGTCGATGCGTTTTTGGAGATTTTTCAGTGTCAATGGTGCTGCCAAAGCTTGAGCTTTGAAGTCGGCTCGCCAAAATACCATTGCCCACCGGGGAACTACTACGAGAAATATTCCCGTTGACTGATTTAGGTGAGCAAAGACTCTGAGGACTAGAAACCGTGGTGGGAACAGCCACGCAAGTTGGTAATTCCATAGAACACTGAACACGTCGTGAAACAAAGTTTAGCGGTCTGTTAGGTCTCGGGACATAATATAATTGTTGACATACATGTCTCCGGTCTTGTACTTACTATGTTTCTTACTTTGCAAACACTACGTCCACACAGGCCGGTAGTAGATGCCACTCGATGAAGAGGCGACGATGACGTGCCAGATGGTTTGCAAGATTGATTTGACTTTGAAGGGCATATAGAATAGCCAGCATCTCATTCCGGTTGCAGTGTAGACCTTGCTCTTCCTGTGACCAATTGCCCGATAGGGCATCTGTTGTCAAAAAGTTCGCCGGATGCGGGTATGATAAAAGACAATTCAGTCCACCAAACCAGTAGGTAGGTCATTGTCGACAGATCTGGAAATCTATTCATGAACATTATCATTGACGATGGTTGAGTCGTTCTCGAGGAACAACAAGGCTGGCAAAATTAATTATTAAATTATTATCTGCAAATCTTTTACGGTTACCTTTGTTTGTTTGAGAACTTGATCAACTTTCTGAAATATTTTTATAGATTTTTCTTTGGGTAGAGATTTTAGGTTGTCCCAGGGACTCCAAGTACATATGCCGAGATATATTATGCTCTTTTGTTGAGGACTGATTTCTCGACATTGACTACCCATTTAACGTTTGGACTGCGACCTTGACATGTTCGTGAAGTAAGTCTGCTTTTTGGTATACTATCAGGTAATCTTCAAGATATACAACGATTCTGTCATTCCAATTTTATCGCAATGCCTGAGCCACCTAATTTTCTTAGTATAGAAAATATTTTGGGGGCTGAAGTCATTTCTGGCAGCTCTTTGGCAGACATTTCTGCAGCCAGACGTGTGAAAAGATGTTTATATTTTCGAAAAAATTGTATTTGATAACAGTGTATCTTTTCTTCCACTGTGAGTGGTAGTGCGCTAACTGACCTGCTCGAAAACATTGAGTCATTCATTGTCCTTGTAAGAAGCGCTCGTGGCATAACTTGCTTAGCCAATCTTCACCGATTATCTAAGTTAAACAACGTTCTGTGCGGTCACTATTTGGATGGGTGGCAGTTAGTAGCATTAACATCTGAGCGCTTACGTGCTTCGGAGAGCACGTTAAACTGTCGGTCGCGACTCTAGAGCAGTCGTTGAGAGACGACGGAGGCCTTAAGGCGGCCTAAAAACTCCGTCACCAGAATTGGTCACTAACTCATACGAGCTTGCTTTCTTATTCATTGTACTTACCTTTCTGGTTTCCTCTCGGAGCATTCGAGCGTCCTCATCTCAGCTGTTTTCACGGTCGGGCCGCGAGCCCTGTTGTGAAATGAACCTCTCCCATGATTGTACATAGTTATAGTTCTAGTATTGAACATTGGACAACTGACTCCTGTACTGAAAGTTGTTATGGAAACATCCACCCCGCGAGGGTGGGTTGGGTTGCTTGCTACAACAGAGCATATTATTATACAAAGGGAGACTAGGCTCGTTATTGGTAGGTACATGTTCCACGCGATGGAACTATAGACTTTCGAATCGAACGCCTTCCGCCCGCGAGGTGCGGCTGTTGGACTGATAACATCCACCCCGCGAGGGTGGGTTGCTACAACCATGCATATGCATTGGGAGACCAGGCTTATGGGTGCATGTTCCTCGCGACGGCACTATAGACCATCAACGCCTTGCCCCCGCGAGGGGCGGCTGTTGCACTGATAACATCCACCCCGCGAGGGTGTGTTGCTATAACCATGCATATGCATTAGGAGACCAGGCTCATCATGGGTAAACATTTCTATAGACTATAGACTTTTGATCGAACGCCTTGCCCCCGCGAGGGGCGGCTGTTGCACGGATTAGATTTCTCCTGTGAGAAACCATCAGATTTGAGTGGCTTTGCGGGACACCCCCTGCTTTTCCAGGGCAGCGGTGAAAGACTCTGACTCAAATATGTAAGTGGCAGACGGGTAATCTATTTAGTGACGCTTCCACTAAAAGGCTCTATGCGCATTTCGATACTTTCGGCTCAGTGGCCGCAAACTAATCACAAAAGATCTGATGAAGTATTAGGTATGTTCATCTATAATAAGCAAATCAACTTTACTTTAAATAAAATAAATAAACCAGATTGTCAAAGTTTACGGTATATAATTTAATTTAATTATATTTGATTAATTTAATTAGAGCCGTGTGTGCCAGATGACGTAAGGTGTCATACGTTTTACCCCCTTTCGTTTGTTACCAAGTCTATGAAACCTGGAGTATGGTTAAACACCTCAGCTTATCTAACCTCGGACCAAGAGGTACTACCTAAACACTGGACCTCTAGTAGCTTTAGAAACTCTCGGTTCTTCCTACTGAACCGACAATGCATAATTGTAAAAACAAGTTGCAAAGCCATAAACCAAGAAGTTGATGTTGATTTTGACCGTCATCACAGTTCCATCGCTACCACCGTGTAGTGAAACACAGCTTGCTGATTGAACACTAGTTTATTCACATTCGTAGATAGAGGTCATCTACAAACAGTTTTATAACTACCCACCACTAGGTACTAAATTACTACAGTTCGTCCGTAGGTAACGATGTGGTCTGTGGTTTTCATAAAGCTCTCCACTAACTTCGGAGTAAATAGAAGCCTCATAAAGACAAGTTGTATTCACATTATCAGAATAGCTGGTAATAAAATTGGTAAAAATGTTTTGTAACTCACCCATATTCTGGACTAGTTTCTGCCAGGCTGGTGGCTCACAGTCCATAGATAGGGTAGAT
This sequence comes from Eulithis testata, assembly GCA_947507515.1. Taxonomy (NCBI): domain Eukaryota; kingdom Metazoa; phylum Arthropoda; class Insecta; order Lepidoptera; family Geometridae; genus Eulithis; species Eulithis testata. Next base: position 9,356,867 of record OX382196.1, on the reverse strand, counting down.
AAACATTTATTCAAACCACCATAAAGAAAAAATTGCTGAAAAGGTAAGCTTATTAAAACTAAAATATTAAAGTACCTAAGAAAATGAGCTCGATGAGCTACTGCTGTAAGGGATAAGATAAGATAAATCTTGATTTGCTGGAGGAGTTGCTGCTGGAGCAGCTTTGAACTCGCTTAGGATCAGCCACAACTTGTGGCTTACCAGCCAAAGCGGACTCATACTATCCATTCTAAATAAATAATAAATTTTTTGCACAATAAATTATACCGGATACTAAACTTTTCTAAAATAATAACTTATGTGGGTACATGATCCGAACGGAAAACCGTTAAAAGAATTGATCACGTACAATCATTAAAAATAGAGGGTAGTACTTACAGTTTATTCCTCTTTTGCGTGTCCTTGCAGGGCCATGCTAATCTTAGTTTACTTGCACAGTTTTACTGAACAAAGGTATGGAGAATTTCACTATTTGAAATAATCTTTACTTTATATGATATAAAATAATACTAATATAATATTTAAACTATTTTTGCAACGGTTGTGGCAGAGAGAGCTCTGGGCACAAGTTGCTTCGACGGAATACAAAACGCCAATGAATTCAATATGGCGTGTTTCATTTTACGAAGCAAAAATGAATCGCACCCGCCAGGTGGCGCCACTTGACCGGATACACACGGGTAAAAAGTACTAAAAACGAATGGAAATACGACGGAACCGGATACGCCTTCTCAATATAAAGCTTCCAGTGACGGTACAGTAGTTTAATTAGTAGTTACTTCGCACTACAAGTTGTATCTGTTTCTTTCGCACTTGTGGCTTGCAGTTGCCAGACAGAGACAATTCTAAAACTGAATTGTTTTAAAACTTACACAATGATGACGAGCTGTTATTTGTAATCGTTTCCGCAGAAACTTGTAAAATGTTGCTCTTATCAATCAGAGGCATTTCTGGGGGTAGTTCGTGATCTTTTTCATCACCTAGAAGAAAAACAAAAAACCAAAATTACTCATTACACACGCCAGAGTAATTTGGACTATAATACCAGCATAAAATAGAGATAATTACTGCGTGGCAATTGTTCATTTCACAACTCGCGTTACTTCTGCCACTGTAACTTAAAACTTACTGCAGGTATAAATAAGGATGATTTACCATTGAGGTGTGCAGCCAGTCGATGCAACAGTGCAACGGACGCCGTAGCCAGTTCTCTTGTAGTATGTGACGCCGCTAATGGACTAGGCCGAGTTGCGACACCGAGTAATCGACGTAGTAATGTCCCTTCTGTGCCTAGCTTCGTCTTTGATCTGTCTAGTGTACCTAAAACAAACAAATGTGTAAAAATCAACCAACGTAAAACGGTCCTTAAGGATCCTAAGGTACTAGCTATCGCCCGCGGCTTTGCTCGCGTGGTAGCAGTATACGCATTATTTGGTTAAAACCTTTGATCTTAATTTTAAGCCCTTTAGGGTGCGACTTTACAAAATTCCTTCCTTAGTGCACCCCTGCACTATATAACAATACTACCCAAATTTTATACCTCTTGGACTTATAGTTTAGGCTGTGCGTTGATTGTCAGTCAGCTTCAAAAGAGTTTTACATATTTAGATAGATTAAAGTGATTAAGCGTTTGGTTTGGAGACAAAACAATTAGCATACTTTAGTAGATCTCTGAAGATTTATGTAAAAAGGTTTTAAGAGGCATGTTCGAACACAACATTTGACATATTATGCTCACAAGTAGTAGCAGTATCTACTCATTTAATATCAATAAAAAGATTCAATTCTTACTTGAGTTATCAGGTGGCTGCACAAGAACTTTCCTAAGTCGAGTTCGTGTTGTCAATAATCCCCTTACAGCGCATAGTGTTAGCAATTCCATTTGCTGCTTTCTAAGCCCAAATACATCCAAATCAGCTGAAACAAATATAACTACTGTAGACTAGTGTAGACCAATTTGTGACTTCGGTGTATCACGTTATGGTTTATAATGCCTTACCAGGTAAATGATGCGGATGCATAGGAGATGCTTGAGGTCCGGCTCCAAGCAAAGCCGCGCAAACTCGCAAAGCGCTTTCACCGCCACCTAGTGGATGGCTAAGGCGATCGCTTTCGGCACTTTGGATACCGCTTAGTTCACTCTGAAATATAATTACAACTTAGTTACCTAGAACTTTATGGGCTACCTCTTTGATTACAAACTATACCGAATTTAACATTTCACGCTACCATTTTAGCTGTTTAAATATAAAAATCTGAACTTATTTTTAACTACTTTTATTTCAGATATGAGAAGGAATTATCAAATCTGTTTGGCTTGACGGTCAAAAAAAGAACAAAACTATTTGAAAGCGAAATCGCTGAGCGCCCTCGTCACGGGGCCGGATATGTTTGTAGCAATTTACTCACTTTTGTCTGAGTATTATCATCGTATATCAATGAAATCTTCGCTCTAGGAGTAAGTTGCGTGACAATCGCGTTTCTCGGAGGCGATCCCGACGAAACTCTTTGACCGAGTCGTATTCGCCATTCTACTCCACCGACTACGCCTAGTGCACCCGCTGCAAGCAAAAACCAACTCTGCAAACATTCTAATAAAGATGAATATTGAGTAATAATGTTGAGTAGAATACATACCAATAAGACAAGTGTCTAAGCTGGGTGGCGCCGGTTTCATCGTTTGTGTCATTTCTTGACTTGCTTGCGGCCACCAATGCCAGTCACTTGTAACCTAAAATGTAATTATTTTTCTAAAACCTTAGACATTGTTTGATGCGTAAGATAGCCTAAGATATCCGTAGGCAGTCTTAAGATGACTTATGATTATGACTATTCTCAATGTTCAATCTCTCTAGTCCTTACAAAAACAAAATGTGTATTACCATAGCAACATAGTTTATGTCATCAAAACATGGCTTTGACGTAGATCGTTACCTAAACTTTACCGAAAGTTGAATGTTCAGTTCGGGCGTAAGGTAGTTGTATTGACAATACCATTTGAGCAGCTAATTGCAGTTTCTCGAGCAGCAGAGTTGATATTGGTCCATGCCACTGCGGCGTGGAATGTAGTTGCCTCACTAGTTGCACTAGAGCCGCGCAACTAGCGCCAGTGTAACCAGCAGTAGCAGGTGCGCGCCATCTATTGTCTGAAATGTAGAACTAAATGGTATGGCGCACACACAAAACAAAGACACCAAGGAGGATAATCTACTTGGTATGGTCGACCTAAACTCTTAGACCTATTGGCGGATCTAACACCCACTCAAGATTTTTAAGGAGCTTAGAGAAGGTAATTGAGAGTCACATTTAAACATTGGCGTATTCTTCAGTGCCATTGACACATATAATGTCAAATTTTTCATAAAATATACGCACAGAAGTTTTGTTATTTTGTTGGCTCACAAAAACTTGTCTTCTCTTTCGTCTATCTGACATTGTTATAAGCATTGTATGGTATATCGTATGGTATCTACCAAACATGGTAAATTCACCTTATTCACAGTCATTCATCAGTTACTTCACTCAAATAGCTTACCAATTTCTTCTTCTTCAGCGTTGATAGCAATCGTGTTATGGTTGAGTTTCAACGCCGGGTCCTGCGGATGTGTTTCGAGCCACAGTCGACCAATCAGCGCTAAGAGCTGAGCGCACACTGTATGCCTCCATTCAATTGGCCCTCTGTGTTCTACTAATACTCGACGGAGTAGCCATAGAGATTGAATCTAGAGGATAGACGAAATAATTTAGAAGTATCTTTGACATTATAACGAGCAAAATACTTCAACTAATCAAACAAAGTTAAACTGGTGACCGCGTTTGACATGGACAGATGGCAATGTATAAATAGTGACAGTACTTACTTGTAAATAAATATAGTCTTGAGTGATTGGCTTGTCCGTTGTCGAAATAATACTGTAGCAAAGTTCAAACCATGGGTCGGTGCAAAGTGCTGCCCGCATTTCCGGGGTTTGTGTACTAGCTGGAATATACACAACTTTAGGTGAAATGTTTCTTTTGTAAATCCAAGTGATGTCTACATACATTTATCTTGATATATAAAAAAAAATTGGCCCATAAAATCTAGATCTAAAAAATACGATGTTAAACTGACCTCTCAACAAAGCCAGCGCTGTATGATAATGCGCTGCGAAGGAAGTCGGCGGCGGTGTTGAGTGAGCATGTGCCAACGCTAACATTCTCCTTTGTAACGCAGCTACGTTCCTTCTCGCTACGGTACCCGTTGGCCCCTTTATAGCGCCAATGCCCGCGCATAGAGCTCGAATGGCGCCAGTGCAAGACGCTCGGACTTCGCTCACTGGCCACCATTCTGGGTTGTATTCTACTACTGGAAAATAATGGAAGTACAGCCTAGAATAGTAACCGATGAAAATCACAAGTTTTGGGGAGAGTTTTTACCGTTTTTCTAGCATTCCCCTTGGCCTAAACTATAGAGATTAGTGCGAATTTTACGAAAAAGTACCAATATAACTCAACTGCGGAGTATTGGCTCGTCACGTTCGCTGTGTAAAAGTAATGTATGTGTAACTCAAATCATACATTACTTTTCCTATTACGAAAATTCGTACTGACCTCTAAGCTCACTGATTCGGGCGACTTTTAACCTTACACCAAAATTAATAAAGTTCAAATTAGTTACCTCCACTAACACCATGCACGGTCTCGTCTACAGACGGCGGCGGTGACGGCGACCGCGCTAATTTGAGATCATATTTTCCTTCTTTTCCCATTCTGTAGGAATTAGTTCCACCAGCGTCCCATGCCACTCTTACCCAACCATCTTCGCCAAGCTCACCGATTACACGACCTTCGCCGCCTGGTAAACCGTCCTAGAAATACATAAGGTTGATTTTTCTATAAAAGTACAATTCGATTTCTTAGTAGATTTATTTTTCTTACCTGATCCCCCCATTTCCAATCCCTCCCTCGTACAACTCTAGTGCCAATTTTCATTAGAGAAGCGAGTTCAGGGCCTGATAATGACGTACCACGTGCTCTTGCTCCTAATCTCTCATCCTCATAGATGACCAGGCAATCAGCTGTAATACCATTCGAATTAGAACCTTATTTTTATAACATTACGGTGGTATATGTGTCGATGAAATTAACTCACATTTTGCCTTCAAATTATTGCAGATAAGAGAAGAGTATTGAGATGATTCTCCTCCGATTTGTTTGAGTAAACTCAAACATGAACTTAGTGCTCCACCGTTTATAAGTTGCTCTAACTCTGGGCCTCGAGTTCCTTCCATAAGAAGCGACAATAACGCTATTAGAAACCTAAAAAAAGGTAACAAGTAATATAAAATGTGCTTTAATTCAGGAAATATAAGGTTGTGTTTTGCAAAGTACTGACCTTGCACGAGAAGGACGGTTCAATAATGCGTGTGCACCATAGTTCGCGCTCATTTTCAACGGCAAGCTTTGAGTAGGTTCCCCATCAAGGACTCTCGTCTTCAACTCTATCAGAATAAAGTCTATCAACTTCGATCTCTCTAGCAGTACCATATATTTAGTATGCGGTATCACAGATTCAATGCCGTTTATAGGCGGAGTTAGTGGAATGGTGGGTTTGACAGGTACGTAAGGTACTGAGTCAGCCATTGACGCTCCGATAAGGCCAGTCAAAGCTGCGTACTTGACGCTATCGGACATCGTTTGGGACGAATGTAAAATACTGTTTATCATGCTATATCCAGTCTTTCTTATCTCTGCTCTTTGCACCTGAAAAAGGAATTGTATTACCAGCGGACTAAGATCAGTTTTTCATACGGGTAGTGCAGGAAACAGGCACATACCTGACAGTACAAAGCGCGTCGTAAAATATCAATATCACAGGGTTGTTCAGTTATCACAAAATCTATAATAGCAGCAGCCAGATTTTGCTGTTCTGGCGTGACTTCTTCTAGCAACCAATACAAATCTGAAACACACCGTAAACTGTATTGAGTCGCGCGGTTATTATAAAATCAGAGAACTTGAAGCTTCAAATACCAAGCCATTGGTTTGTCCTAAAGGATACCGGATGCACCTAAATTTTTTATCACGAATCAATAACGTACCTCTTTCATCACAGGCGAGCCTAGACACCCAGGCGTTTACAAACTTATTTCTCTCAGAAGTATCATCATCTTTTTCCTCATCAGCCGTTATGAGATCAGTCTTGAAGTCGTCGGCGAGCATTCGAACCTGTTTTTCGCTTTCTAACGATTCCCTCAGTACTAGGGGTTCAGTCATATCAGCCGGTTCGTTTGTTGGAGTCTTATCTAAATCAGCTATTTGTCTCGCATTGTGTTTTTGTACTCTGAGGCGTATTTTTTCAGGGCGTCGTTCTCTCCGAGCACCACCTTTATTCGACGCATCAACTTGATTTGATGCGTTTTTCATTTCTTTTTCTAGCGGTCTAGGTTTCACTTTCAATTGTTTGATTCTGATTCTGGTTTGCGGTATCAATATTCCTTTATCGTCTTCATCCTCTTCACTGTAGCGGTCTTGTTCGAACGAAGGCGGTACTCTTGGAGGTTGTGAGATTCTCAAAGCTTGTGGCATTCTCGATGGTTGCGAGATTGTAGCTGGTTGTGGGACCTTTAGAGGTTGTGAAAGGAGCGCATGTTGTGGTACTTTTGGAGGGTGGGCAAAAGCCTTTGGAGGCTGCATCTGAGATTGCTGAGATTGTTGAACTCTCAGAGTTTGTGAGTGTGGTGAATGATGTAACATTTTCGGAGGATGCGGGTGAGCCGCATGTTGAACCACTTTCGTAGGTTGCGAAATAATTGTAGGCGGAGGCATTTTATGCTGAGAAACTCTTGTAAGTTGTAAGACTGTCGAAGGTTGCGAATGGACTGCAGTCTGCGGATACTTAGAAGGCTGTAACAGTACCGCTGATTGTGAAACCTTAAGAGGTTGCGATTGTACCGTTGGTTGTGGATATTTGGAAGGTTGTGAAACCAACGCACGTGCAACTTTCGGTTGGGAAATCACTTTAGATTGGGTAACTTTCGGAGGCTGTGAAAATACCGCAGATTGAGAAACTCTTGGCGTTTGGGGATTCATCGCTGTTTGTGGAAATTGAGAAGGATGTGGAAGTATCGTTATTTGAGGCACTTTTGGATGTTGTGAAATCATTGCATGTTTCGGAGAGCGAGGAATTTTCAATGACTGTGACATTTTCGCAGCTTTCAATGCTTTCGATACTTTCGAAGAGTGCGTCACTCTCAATGTTTGTGAAACTCTAGGAGTTTGCAGTAATTTCAGGGTTTGAGCACGCTGCTGAGATGCTACTTTAAGATGTTGGAGAGCGTTCGGAGGTTGTATTCCTTTTTGCTGCTTGGGAATTTTCAAAGAGCCCGTATGAACCTGTTGAATTCCCTTATTAGGTTGCGTTGTTTTCACTTGTTGTGAGACTTTATTAGTTAGTATAATTTTTGATTGCGGTCCTTTAGACTTTGAGCCATTTAATGGTACGATTACAATATTCGGTAAATCATCAGGGGTTTTAGTAGTCGCATTGGCGATGGTAGACTTGAGTATCAGCGCATCGCCTTGTAAAAGACTGCCGGACACTTTGAATATGCTTTTGCTCAGACTGTTCTGTCTGTTTCGGAGTTCCTTGGTTGTTTCTGTAGTAAAACGTCGCTTGAAGCTTGGACTTTTGACGGCTCGCGTGACTTTTTGGAATATTCTTTTGGCTGTGGGTTGGCGGACGTAGGGCGGTCGTTTGTTTAGCGCGCTTATGGCTGGTGAAATCGCTGGTCGTATATCGTGAAGTAGAAACCTCGCTCGTTCTAAGGGTGCTGCGCAAACCTACAATACCAAATGTCCTATGTAAGCTAGATCTGACACAAGCGACACCACATTTTACATGCTTTATTAAGTGTCACTTACACAAAAACCCAATAGTAAAAGAACAAAATCAAGAAATACTGCAGTTGTTGCCTACCTCTTTATATCCCCGTGAGAGCTGCTGCCGCGCCCTCATTAGAGTCCACTTGCATTGTTGTACCATTTTCACGATTTCTGACATAGCGGGAGACAGTTTGACTTCACCTTTGTCTTTTTCTACAGCAAAAAATAATTGTTTTTCACAAAAAATTATGTTGAGCCTACTGTACTACTGCATTAAAAGACTTAGATTTAAATTACCTACCTGCTGTTGCCGTAGCCAACGCATGTTCTTTCAAGCCCGTGTGGTACAACAAAGCAGCCAATAACGCTCGGCGTAGTTCTTCCAACGGATGTTCAGGGGGAAAGTGGGGAGCGCAGCCTTCGCGACGCTCACACGCCCACCATAGGTGCAAGGCTAGGGGATCCTGTGACCACAAGTATTTATAAATAACTAGCTTCCACCCGCGACTTCGTTCGCGTCCCGTTGGATCCCGTTGATTTTCCGGGATAAAAAGTAGCCTATGTGTTATTCAGGTCACAGACAATATATATTCTAAGTGTCATCCAAATCGAATCAGTAGTTTTTGAGGGAAAGGGGAACAAATACATACATCAATACATTTGTTATAGGATAATATTGCGTAGAAAAGTTTCTCCATAGTTGGGATTCAACAAAGCTGCTATAGAGGCATAAGGGAAATCTATTAAGATAAGTCATAGACTAGACAGGAATTTATAAGATGAATTGGAAAGCGAGGAATTCTCAATGACTATGGCACTGTCACAGTTTTCGAAATTTCGATGCTTTTGAATAGTGTGCCACTTGCAACTAGGGAATACTAGGAAATTCGGGAGGTTTAGAACAAGCGCTATTAGGAAAGATAACCTCGCGTTGTCTCGTTAAATGTAAAATCTCAGGAAATTGACTTGACAAAGTTCTTATCAAGACGGCGGCGTCTTGGTAACTGTGATGGCTATAGAACTTTTATGGCTGGACTGTTTCTTGGATGACCCTACAAACTTACATGTAGCTTCGATTCAGCCAACGCGTGTAACAACGCGTCAGCGCGTGCCGTTGACTTGACAAAGTTCTTATCAAGTCTAGTCGGTGGTCTCGGCATCCGTGATGGTAATGGAACTTCAGTGGCTGGACTGTTTCCTCCCGTGGATGATCCACTTCGAGCTTCGGCTTTTTCTTCCTCGAATGGGTTGGCTAGTTGTGATGACTGGAAATATACCATTCTTTATATATCATGGAAAAATGCTTTGCTTAATAAATAGGTAAAGATAAATAGAAGATTTTTGATTGCCAAGACTATGCAAACCATTTTATACTTGAAAACTAAAACCGTACGAGCGAAAAATGGCTATTCTTAGTTTCCTGACATATACAAACAAGTGGTCCTTCTATGAACAACAATATATTGACCGCGACCAAAAACATCATGCAACATAATTTTTTTAAGAATTTTTGTAACTTTTTTTTATAGAAAATCACTTGTTTGTCTTCGATAATAGTATACCAGTAAACCGCCTCTGAGAAACACAGCAGTAGCGTGAGGCAATGCTTCCTTCTCAGTTTGTTGCACGGGCAATGACCTCGCCAGTTGAACGCCGCTCTGCGACAAGCCTAATGCGCATTGAAACGCACTTGATGATAGGATGTGGTACGCACGCAGGGTTGCTGTACTTTCCTGCAGGGTATCAAAATAGGTTTCATTACATTTCTGTTAATTTGGTACTTCACAATACATTCAATTCATACTTTCGTTCATATCTCCACAGGGCCTCTAAGTTACTGAGGTTATTATCTAGGCCTACGCAGACTGGGACATGGCAAGGGATTGACATTTTTACCAATGGACATTCAAACGTATTGATATAGAAAGACGACATAATATTAAATTGTTTTATTTGGCTAGTTGCACAGTAGTCAATCCAGACGACGATTGACATACAGATTAGGTGATCGGTTCGCATATTGTATTTGAAAGAACATACAATGGTTGATCCGTTCAAGAGAAAATCTCTTGTTTCGGTCGCTCAACCAAATAGAGAATTCGATATAGAAAATCATAGCAAGGAGAAAAACCTGGTTTTAACAACTATCAACCTACTAACTGACACGCAGGCCAAGTTTATTTTTTATATCCTTGGACATATCACACAACACTCTCTAGTCCCAAACTAAGCAAAGCTTGTACTATGGGAACTAGATTGTTGATAGAATACTTATATACCTTTTTTTTTGTAAATACATACATGATACAGAGTAACACTCACACATAGAACAAACATCTGTTTGCCACAAACAAATACTTGTCCTCGGTAGGGATCGAACCCACGACCCACAGCACGGAAGGCAGAGGTACTACTACCAACTGAGTCATGACGCCTGTAGTCACACACAATAATATCGCATACTCACATTACAGCTGTGACTATAAATCTGGTCAGCAAACATCCCGACACACTTTTCTGTGATTCTTGACAGAAACGCCGCGTGCGGTGGTACACTCAGAGCAGAGGTCGCATCACAACCCTTTAACTTCCGAACTAGTTCCACTGTACTAGCGTTTTCGCATTCAAAGTTGTTCACGTCGAAAACGTAGCCAGATACTATTATCCACGCGCCGCCTTCTTTGATTTTGTTTACTATGTCACACCTGTGGATATGAAAATAGTTGTAGAACATTAGAATTGCGTACCTAATTTTAAAGAATTAACGTAAAAGAGGTAGATCAAAGTAATTGATATAGTAGGTGCCAAATAACACCGCAATACAGGTCATTCACCCACCTTCACCACGATGTCGCCAAATTCAATTTATGAATGGCTAATCCTGTTGTTTTCCATACAAATCTATCGCTAAGACGGTAATCGCTCGAATCTCGTAGTACTGTTTGTTAACCATACATAAATTGAATTTTGCGACATCGAGGTGAAAGTGGGTGAATGACCTGTATTGCGGTGTTATTTGGCACCTACTATAGTCGTCTTTCAATAAGCATTTATTCAGTAAAATAACACTTAAAAATAGCAAATTGGCCAAAGTTATCAGTAGCGTGGTCTGGTTGTGTTGAATTTGGGTCTTTTAAAAGTCCTGTTCTTGTAGCTGGGTTATAGATCGTCAGCATATTATTAGCACTTTCGGGAGCAATGCAAACACATATTCAATACACGTACTTCCTTAAAATAGCATTGCTAAGTTGATGCCGTTTCGTTACAAGTCCGGGCCAGCCGAGTAAATCAGCGTCAAGCCTTGTTGTCGACGGCAGTACTTTAGCCGCGTCATCACAGGATCGTGTTATTTTAACGATAGAATTGGTACAGTCGGCGAGAACGCTGGGCGAACGAGCCGCGCACGCGCACAACCATGCACTTAGCTCTGTTACTACACGACCTGGGAACAAAAACGTGAATTTAAAGATTGCAATTTTATTGGTTGTCTTCACGATTAATCGACGAGAATTCTGTGGATGGAGATGGCTAAATCGTTTTCCCTAGAAATCCAGAGGATGCCCAGTTAAAAAGTGAACAAAATAGGCCCTAACTTGCTTCACGAATAGGGGTGTGGGGGTTTAAGCAATTCAAACATTACACCCAATAGTCGCATTTAGCTATTTGAACTTACCAACAATATCGACTGCGAGTAGATCACACAAAGCGGCCAGTTGTGAGCTATCAGCCCTTCTTACAGCGCGTTTGAAAGACAACAGAGTAGAGTGGACGTGCTCAGCTAGTAATGACGTGTACTGATTCAGTAGGACTCTGACCCCTCCACGGGATGCACGTCCACCGCGGTTCCACATTGCTTCGCAAAATAAAAGCCTAGAAAAGGTGAACGATGAAACTACTTCGTCAATAGAGTTGATCGACTTTGTCATTTCTAAACGATGTTTCAAAAAGGCTAAGGATTAGTATTATATTATTTTGTAACCGATAACGACATGATGATATATGCTATAAGGTTCAAACTAAAAAAGGGAAAAGTGAAAGTCATGCTTGAAATGTCAACTGTCATGTAAATGTCATAAATTCAATTTTGGTCTTCGATGAAGCAAGTTTTGATGTTACCAGGATACAACATACCTTTGGAACCGTATTAGTAGGTCACAGCTGGGACTGACCGTATCATGTCCTTTCGAGTCGTCTGTTTTGCTCTTATCACCGTGTATTATTGCATTTATTTGCATTCGTGTCTGACAACTCGTGTTCTTGATCAAGTGTTTCACCTGCGAATGGACATTATTGTTTTAGGCGAATGTCGTATGGTTTAACAGGTGCGCCAGGATATAAAATGATCTTCTAAATTAAATCCTTACCAAATGCATAAGAGGTACAGATGCTCCCTTTTCTGGAGTCGTGTTGTTTAATTGATACTCCTCAGTGCATCCTAAAACATCGAAAAGTTGTCTCATTTAAAAAAAATTTGAAGAAAAAATTTGAAGAGGAAGTAAATATCAATATTCACCCGTATCAATATCTTCACCGGTTGCTCGATTTTGCGTACCACGCTGGCCGGTTATTATATCGACTTGATCATAGCTCCTGAAATTACATGGAACAATTTGAATTCTACATCTTAGGGTCAATTTATACTAGCGCAGAGTCGAAGCACATCAAAGATACTTAACATAGCAAATTCAGCCTTATCTCTACAAAGTAATGCACATATTTCTTCTTAGATCAAAAAAAAGACACGCGAATTACCGCGCATTCGAGTGATTTCGCGCGTCTGATTTAGCTACATTTTACTATGTTAAATTTCGGATTGACGCTTCGATGCGCTTCGATTCTGCGCTAGTATAAATTGACTCTTACCCTCCTACCCCTCGCCATTGTAAAAATGTAACTTACGCATCCAGCTGCAAATGGTTGTATCTATCAGCGGCGTGGGCTTGTAACGCGGTCCGTAGCGCGTCTCGCAAACCACCGCCGCCGAGTAGCGACCATACGAGTAGCTCTGTCATAAACCGAGCTCCGGTGCTAGCTGGCGCTGAACCTGTTGAGTCATACGATTACAAATAAATATTAGTTTTAAGTTGAAAGATGTGTAGAATAGAACTGAATAGGGTAGTGTATGATATATCTAACCACCCAGTTAACTAACGGTTACTAAATGGCTGGTTACATACCTTTAAAGTAACTTACACTGCGTAAGTTACCCTGTGGCAGTAACGCAATATAATAGTGCGTCTAGGGTGCGCCTGGCAGCCGCAGCGGCTGGTTGTCCCGCCCTGCCTTCTACTTATTATTTTACACTGCGGCAGTAATTTAACCTGTTGCAGTAACTTACCCCGTGGCAGTAACTTACCCTGCGGCAGTAACGCAATAAGATGATGAGCCCGTATCTGTGGCGTGGGCAGTAACAGCGGCCAGGTAGTGGCTATGGCACGCGGCTGATTGCGTCGCCCTGCCTTCTACGAAGTAACTTAAACTGAGGCAGTAACTTACCCTGTGGCAGTAACTTACCCAAGTTGCAGTAACTTACCTTGTGACAGTAACTTACCCTGCGGCAGTAACGCAATAAGATGGTGCGCCCGTATCTGTGGCGTGGGTAGTAACAGCGGCCAGGCGGCGGCTAAGGCGCGCCTAGCGGCCGCGGCGGCTGACATTCCCGCCCTGCCTTCTACTAAGGCCACTAATGCAGTGTGAACGCCTGCACTCCACGAGCGACGTTCGCTTTCACTCTCTTCGAGTTCTAGGCCACGGGCGCATTGCCATGCGTGGACCTGAAATAAGTAAATAACACATCTAATAACACATATAATATGAGTCAGTAGTAACACATTTTAGTAACTGGTAGTAAAAATTAGTTATAGTAACACATTTTATTTCGTGTTTTAATCAGCATTAATATTGCTATGAATCATGCTAAGCAAAGATTGATTTAGTTCTGTTCGGAAGGTTGTAGCAGCGCTTTACGCGTTTCAGATCAGAGTAACGCATCTAAGCTGAATTATAAATGGAATGAAAATGTTATCAAAATACAATAAAATCACAGGGATTTTTTTTAAACATTTGATAAATTTAAATAGATTACTATTTAATTGTAAAGACGCAGGACAGATTCTAAGCTGTAGACAGCTTTGGAAGGAAGCTTACCTGAAGACGAAGTAGATTGAGACACGCGATAGCTATACATTCGTTCTCTTTCATCGGAGCTGTGGCACATTGCTCAACAACTAGTTTCAGTAGCCTTTCAAGAAATCTGAAATTAAACCCAAATTAAAGCTGGTCGTTTAATCTAAAATAAGCTCTATTACTTGTGATAAAGAGTACTCACTTGAATGTACTGTCAGATAGATCTATGACAAAAGGCATACAAGACGGCAAATCTCTTGGATTCTCTTCACTCCACACAAAAATGTGTGATCCACCACTTGTGACACCTGTAACAATATGAAATTAAAAAAAGTTGTTTGTTCACGTTTTTTCTTGCAAATGTAACAGGGAACGAGAAAAGTTCATTTCTTACCATTCGCTTTGAAAGAAGGGCTAAGGACTTGTAGTAACTGAGGCACTGGTCTAGTTATCTGAGTTCTTTCGTGTGTCCCCCACGCGTAAAGTAAACCTTCTGACGTCAGAGCAATACCGTGCGACGCTCCCAAAGACAGATCTAAGATTTTTATACCTGCAAAACAAAAACCAATCATAAACACTACAATATAAAACTTAGTTTTGAGCAAATATATTCTTGTATGTGTAAAATGATAAATCAGCCTTATTTGCAACTAGATCAGGGTCATTCTTTGTGTGATAATCACCTTGTAAACCTTCAACTGTCTTTGGAATTTTGACGCTTTCTGTACTACCGTGACCGAGTCTGTATCCATCGCCTCTACCCCATGTGTACACTTGACCACTGGAAATAATATAAATTACTACGACATAAATACATGCTATTGGAACATGGAATAATAAAAAAAATACATGCAAAAGAAAAACACTCTTGATACTAAGAGATGCAAGTTCAAACTCACGTGTCAGTCAAAGCTGCATGCCAATGCTCCCCAGTATAAACTTTAGTTATCCGTAGAACTGATAACGAAGTGATGGTTCGTGGAACGCCCGCTTCACTATCGCCAAATACTTGTACGACACCTTCCCAAGTGCAGCAAATGGTTTGACTTTCACCCCAACCTACACACAAACATTACAACATATCGATGAGTGGTTTTTTTATCTCTTTCCGAAGCACGGTAGCGCTTAGATGTAAATGCCACTAACGGTCACCCATCCACATAGTGACCGCGCAGAACGGTGCTTAACTTAGATAATCGGTGAAGATTGACTAAACAAGCTACGCCACGACCGCTTCATAAAAAGATAGAGAAGTTATATGTTTTGAGAGTGAAAGCGAAGTTAAAACTGAGTACCGAGAGGTTCGGAATAACTTACCGAGAGCGACATCAATAACTCTTTCAATATTATGTGCGTTGAACGAAACAGGTTGAGGCGTGAGGCAGTTTTCAATAGTCCCGTGTCCTAACCGACCGTGCAAGCCACGACCCCAAGTGTATAAAGCTCCTCTTGCTGTTATCACCGCACTGAAAATGTTTACAAAACTTGTAATAATTTGGCGCAGCCGGTATGGATATAATAATAATGAAGTGTTCGTAAATGGAATGTACCTTTGGAATTATTAGAGAAAAATAGTACTTCTGTAGGTACATGAAAAACATTATTACATTATATTACAGTACATTCTGTAGGTACATTATTAAAAAGCGCCTGTCGCACAGATGCATGTTTTTTGAAATAAAGCGGTACGAATTTTTCCAGTCCTTTTGATGCTTTCCTGTTGGACGAATTCAAAAAAAGTTTCTTTAAATATTTTCTCTATATATTTAACATAGCGTTTTTACTGTACTGTAGGTCTGAACCTACAGTACAGTAAAAACGCTATGGTCACTTAAAACTTCAAACATCTTACCTGCAGGCAACTCCAGCGGACACCTTAATAACTTCATGGTGGTGCAGATGGTGTATTGAAGCTGGACTGTCTCTGGGGGCTGTGTCCCCATGGCCTAATCTACCATCGTCGCCCAGGCCCCATGACCAAACACCACCGCAAGATGATGAGCATAGGAAATGACGACCGGCCGGATGGCAGGCTACTTGAGTTATTATTCGGTTTTCAAGACCTGTAAAAATTCTTCTATTACAATGGAGTTTCATCGGCATACGCACGAATAAACAATTTTTTTAGTAATCTATATTATGCTACATTTTCAATACATACAACAAAGTTGAATGTGACATAAATGCTGACGAGCGCAAGTTCGTTGTTAGCAGTTGTGAGCGAAATATTAGTCATTAGATTATCACAAGAGATGATGATAACGATGCTAATCCTGAATACTGACTTTTTCTTCCTTTATTATTATATTTATTTGTTTTTAACTAAGCCCAGATTGAAATAATCTATACAATCTTTCTGCAGCGTCATTATTTATATCCTGTTATTTTTTGTTACCTGGAACTAGATGCGGCGTCATAGTATCATACGGCAAGGTGTAAATAGCACCGTCATGGGTCAACAGTAGCGCTAATTTCTCAGCACAAGCCACTTGTTGTATCCTTAGCATTCCTAACGATATTGATCCCACTCCAACTGACACTAGTTCTTGAGCTGATTCCGTGCACTATAATAAAGATTTTTCATTGTATTTTCAACTCTATGTATTGAGAATAAAGTAGTTTTTGTTACGGAATTCATTGACACAAAGTCAGAGTTTGCTAGACTAATGTATCCGACAAAATTTTTTTTGCCATTTCTACAGATATAGTTAACAAGAACATTGCACTCTTATTTAAGTTTAATAAGTTTTGTTTCATGTGTATTTTGTAAATATTGTGAATATTGTAAATACTGTATTAGTTGTAAATTTCTTTGTGAATAAACTTTAACAGACGTTATCTACAGTTTAATAAGTACTTACAGTGACAAATCCCTTCAAAGGAGGTAAGAGGGGTGTTCCAAGACGGTCCAAGTGGCATAGTAAAGCTATTCCTGCCTTTCTTACGCTCATTAGCCCATCTCCACTGGGTATATCTAGCTCTCTGTAAAACATGAAACCACGAGATAAAGTATTGACAGTATAAGGTCAGTTCTCAACTCAGAACCAAACGTTTTAGGTTTGCGGAAACTATCTATGATAGAATATAACAAAGATGAAGGTTATTTTGGTACTTACTTTAAATATATCGCTGTAGGATTAGGATCTGTGACTGGTTCGTTGTTTATAATGGGATTAGGTGTCGGTACTTTCGCCATTCTTCGTAGAAACGGACCGAGAGGTGCTGTGCAATCTTCTAATGTTATCCTGCATAAAAACATCTAGTAACTAACGGAACTAAGATTTATTTTTGTGTTTGTCTTTTGTTCACATTAATTGGTTACAAAAAACATGAAACTAGCATATTTTAAAAAGTAGCGCATATATTTCGAAAACTTTGGGTCAGTAAACATAACCCTATTTTCTAGATTTAGAACCATAACTGGCTACAACTGTTTTTTCTATTAAGATTTGTTTGTAAGAATACCTCACCTATTATCCGGCTGTCGTTTCTGCCTAGGGGGCAGGGTGACTAGAACATCAGCAGCTTTCAAAAGTGCGGGGAGTTCAGCTCTGCGGGCGCAGAGTTCCACCCACACGCAGATCGACGTCCGCCAATCACCAAGAGGGACGTTACAGCCTAGTTCACTGGTCACAGAAAACTAGACTTAATTATTTTGTATGACAAGGTTTAGATTGAATTCTTTGTCTTAGGTCTATTGAGATCGGAATATGGTATGTTGATTAAACACTCCCGAGAAATAGCGAGGAATGGTAAGTAGAATGCCTACCATAAACTTATCTGTTCCATAGGAAGTTAGGAACTAACGTCTTTCTCTAAATAGACAGAATTAGAACCCATTATTCAATGACAAAGACCAGTGCCTTCGTCATGGGACCCTACTGTTGCGTTACTTTAGAAAACTATTCAACATGCGTACACTTACCCAGCCACAACTTGGTTAAGAAACTTAGCAGCGCTGTCAACAACTTCCGCCCATATTCGCTGCGATTTAGGCGTGTTCGCCGCCCCAGCGCCCGCATATAACGCCGCGTCTGGTAATGCCCTTACAGCGTCTAAAGCATCTTGTAGTAGGGCGGAGCATACATCGGCGTCTTCGCCGCATCGCCACGCGCGACGGACTAGGGATAGGGCGAGACGTAGGGCTGCGCGGGCTCCAACACGGGCCAAGCCGAGCGAGCTGAAATAACATCTATACTATTATAAAACTGTAAAAAAGCCAAAAACAAAAATTAAATATATGGATAAACTAAATAAACGATTCTGATTCCGAAAATCGAGTTTGTCTGTTTGTTTGTTCGCGGATCCCGCCTAAACTACTGGACCAATTTCAATGAAACTTATACCATTCAGAAGCCCTTTTTTGGATTGAAACATAGGCTATATTTTATTGAAATGAAAGACGTGGATTCTTAAATACAGCTTGACCTCTCTAAACCAAAAGCTGCCTTTGGCACGAGGTTCATAGTATGCTGGTTGACAGATACTTTGGTGGAAAGTTATAAATAAATATTCACGGACACTTAGTTCTTCAGTTCTGATATACCAAGTAAGTTCATTACAGGTTCTATGATTTGTGTTTGGTAAACAAATAAAAAATAGCCTAAGAGGCATACATGACTAAATAAGGACCCTCTAGAATCGATATTAGGTATCATACTATCTAATGGTTGGTTAGTATCCGTTCAGTCTAGACAGGTCATAGTAAGGGTCAAGTAAGACATCTTATTAGAAAAGTACAATAAGAACATTTTACTACAGCAAATAAATTCTGCAGAAACCTTATAAGACTGCAATGGGTGTATTAACCCTATCTAAGGCTATTGCCCTGACTGGTTGATTCACCAAACAATGCATTGCTAAACAATTTTGTTAACACAATCGTTTCATTTCACACTGGCATAGGTAAACAATATCATCAATATCATCATGCAACCAACTAGACACATTATTGGAAAAGCTAATTTTCTTTTCATGCAGGGTTGGTTCTAAAGATAATGTTTATATTGATACCCTTTTCAAGTTTTCAGGGGTGGTCTAATTTACACCTGTTATTTATGTATCTATCTCTATATATAAAAATGAATTCCCATTTTCCTTTGGTCACTGCATCACGCGTGAACGGCTGGACCTTGAATGGCTGTTTGTAGGGGGTTTTTAGGAAGCCCTTTTTCCAGATTGAAACCTAGGCTATATTTTATTGAAATCTAAGACGTGGATTCTAAGATACAGCTTGACCTCTCTAAACCAAAAGCCGCCTTTGGCACGAGGTTCATCGTATACTGGTTGACAGATATTTTTTCGTGGAAAGTTTCGCACGTGTATGAAGTCGCGGGTATCAGCTAGGAATTAATTTTTTTTTAATATCCTTTTTTCCTTGCGATCTGCCCGTTTGGCATTTAGCGAGGGTTTTGTTGATTCTGCAACTCCAGGCATGCGTGGTCTGTGCCCAGTGGCACGACGCACATTCATTCTCCTTTCCTGGTCACGTATTAGATCCTGAAGAACTCTTCTCCTAATACGTGTGAACGGTGTGACGGTGGGGTTCAGCTAGTAATTAATAAATAAACAAATATTCTTGAACATTACACACAACACTCTCTAGTCCCAAACTAAGCAGAGCTTGTTTTATGGGAACTAGATTGCTGATAGAATACTCATATACATTTTTTTTTGTAAATACATAGTAACAAATATCTATGAATGAAAGAAAAATTATGTCAGTTCACATACCTTTCCATATCATCAGAACTTGGCTCCTCTCCATCCTCCTGGCTGTCTGTGCTCCGTTCAATGGATTTGTTCAAAGAACTGACTACATTGCTCAGGGCTCTGTTACTGACACCATGGGACGGTTTCTTATCAACTTTTATTTTCTTGTTCTCTATATGGTGGCTTTGATCTCTGAAATGTGAAATAATTTTTTTCAATGATAGATAGAAAACTCTTTATTGTACACCACTTTTACAGAATTTATAAAATAAACACAGTGTTCATTATTCTTATGTGAAGTACAATGGGCAGCCTTATCACTATGAGCGATCTCTTTCAGGCAACCTTTAATGTAGGTACAGTAAAACTTTTATTAGATTAATGTAAAATAGATAAACCACTTTTCTAATAAACTTTCAATTTAAAACGGACTTAACTTTATCATGCATATGTAAGTAGAATTTCTAAATTAAAACAATACCTAATAACAGCAACTAGATGTCTATTGCAGAGTACTATCAAGCGACGGATTTGTGATATGATTGGACATGTGACAGCAGTATTGATTGCTCGCACCCGCTGCTCCCACACCAGAGAATCCATGAGACTTTGCAGGCATTCAGGACCTAGGGTTAGAGAAAACTACCTTAATAACTATGGTTAGAAATTTTAAAATACAGTAGCATTTAATTAACAGTATATGAAAGATCTATCAGAACAAAACTAAATAGCATGCATAAAAATACATGATTAAACTTTTAAGTTTATAACTACCTACCATTATTTTTACAAAACGCCGACCTTTCATTACAATATTTAAATATTGTTTGATTGGAAATAGAGTAAGCAAATTAAATAAAAACCAAATATATATTTGTATCATACCAGGGTCGAGTTTCCATTTCAGGTCATCTACAACTTGGAAAGAAGGTATTGGTGCTAATAGTTGATTTTTCAAAGAGATTCGTTGGTCTTCCTCGGCTGATAGAGCCGTGCATGGCGAGCAGGCACAGCCCGAGTGGGGACCACATAAACCATCGCAGCATGTACATGTCAGGATCTAAAAATATTATATTTTGTTACAGGATATATTAGAGTCTTCAATTCTTTTTAGAATGAGGTATAACTCACTCTAAGTCCACAGTAATATTTTCCACTGTCTCCAAGTTTCGCAGTGATTCCAGCAGCATTTACGAGACCGTTTCCGGCCTCGAAATAGATTTCTCTGTCCTGCAAAAGACTATTGAACAAAGTACACAGAGCTTCCGGATTATGCAGTGCATCTTGTAAGTCAGGATTTAACCATTTTGCATCCAAATGATGTTGCGGGCGAAATATGAAATCGTCCTGTTCGTCAGGGCCAGACATTTTCGCAACCGGCGCGCCTTCTTCACTTTCATTAGGTCATTTTGCTTCACACTGAACTTAACAACCATTAGGACACTAAAATATCAAAACAAAGTATTCTTTAAACATGGTAAAACAACTCGTAAAAATGAATCAAAATCAAAACGATGAAATCAAAAGTAGAGCAATTCGGGAGAAACACAAAAAGAAATCAGAAATCAATCGAATTAATGATGAACGAAACGAAAAACTGCAAAATTGACATATTGTTTTTGACGTTAACATTGACATAACTAAAAAAACTACGTTGATTGATTGATTCTTCTAAGAGATGGCCGAGTCAAGTATGAGGAACTGTCTGTGACTGAAATGTCAGTATCATTGAGTCATCTTAAATTTTTCCCTAAATTTAGGGTGTTTTGGATGTTTGTATTATTGGTATTAGGGTAAATATTTTTTTGTGTATATATTTGTCTGAGGGAAATTATTTCGAAAAACAGTTGATTTAAAAAAACTACGTTTCGCTAAGATGTGCGTTTTCATTTCTAATGAGCAAAGGAAATTATTGAAATGATAAAAAAAAATAGTAATAAAACAATGATTGATAGAAGAATTTACTAGTAGAAGTAAGTATAAAAGAAAATCAAGATAAATTATTTTTTTTTGGAGGAAAGTAGGGTTCTTTTTACTAAGACTATGGGAAAATACCATTTTGGAGTTGGCAGCGCTGCCATTTTTGTATTGTATACGAATTACGAATGTGTGTGCGTACGCGTACGACGCGTTTCATCGAAACTAATAGGCTTTTGGATGATTTTAAAGTGCTTGTGAATTCAGTTTGGCCGTTCCAATGGACGTGGAACACGATTTAGTTGACAGCAAACACAGCTTCGGTAATTTGAACATTCTATCACAAAATAAAATCTCCGGCGCGCGGTGGACATGGACACAACAACACTGCTAATTTGATGTTATTGACCCGTTGTTCATTGTTTGCACGTGTCCTTGTATAAACTTTCGGTTTTTACGTACGCAAATAATAACGAAGCAATGCAGTCCAAGCATGTGAATGAATTCATATTATCTGGATTCATCTGTTCCCACATCAATAAAATTATGTATCTTACATTGTTAACATGAGATAACCCTTTTTAGGTGAAGATTTTTTAGAGCAACTGGCCAAAGATTATCAGTGGTCTTCTTTACTGGATGGGGCGGATGCATCTCCGAGTGAAATATTAGCGGATGCAACTCCACTGCTGATTCCACCAATATCCCCTATATTGAGCGTAAAGTCCTCACCCAGCAGCAGCCAATCAGACTCTGGCAGTGAAGATGATTCTAAAAAGTATAAAATGCAATTCTTGCCTATTAGTCATTTATGATGAACTAGATGCCGCCCGCGACTTCGTTCGCGTCTGGTTGGTTCCCGTTAATTTGTGTTAATCCAGGTCACGGACAATATATATTCCAAGTTTCATCCAAATCGGATCAGTAGTTTTTACATGAAAGATTAACAAACATCCATCCATCCATACTTGCAAACTTACAAACTTTCGCGTTTATAATATTAGTAGGATGTAGTTTCTGATGATTCAGATATATCAAAGCTGGGTTTAATACCAAATCAATTAAATTGCTAGTATTTTATTAGATCTACTATTTCTAATAATTTAATTTATTGTAGCAGTAGCAGTAGTGCCTCAGCTAGACAATCATCGCAATCTCCCTTTGATTGGGTGTGCGGTCTTGACGAGCCCTCCTATGACCTGAAACTGGAGGATGTTGAATTGTTTTTACAGAAATCAGGTAAATTGTAACATTCATATTTTCATGCAACAATATACCTGTGTGCTATTTTATAAATCTATCCAAATAAGAACTTGCAATAACAGAACTTTCAGGATCAACATTATTACTTCTCACTTAGAAAGTTCCCTCGAATATGAATAAATAATTTTATTTTGCAGCACCACAAACAGATATCAAACAAAAGAATACTGATCTTATAAAAAAAGGACCAGTAGTGTCTATTGAGAATGGAGTTATTGAAGTAAGTAACTCCTATATATATGTTCAAAGAGCTTCTAGCAATTATGAACTATTAAAAAACTTAGTTTTTTCAGGGCTGTAGACTCAAAAACTGTAATAAATCTACACCTACATCTCAGACATCCAAAGGTACTAAAGTATACTAATTCTTAACTACTTATTAGTCACATTAGATTTATGTGGTTGAAATAATGCTAGGAATTTGCATCCTGTCTATTTTCTAGATAGTAATAAAATTAATCTTTATTTCAGCAAATGGGTACATACAGAATTCCTACTACAAGATAGAAAATGAACACTCACAAAACTTAAATACAAAAGAAGAGAGGCCAGCGATAAACCAAAACATAAAACTTGTTGAACCAAATACAACTCCCAGCATATTGAAAAAGCACAGTGTTAATGCACCTATAAAGATACCGAATAGTACAAATGGAAGGAAAATAGTTCTAAGTTCACTACCTCAAACCAACAGTGTCTTTGATTGTAAAAGAGTAAGTTCAATCCTTCAAAACGCATGCCTATTTGTTCAGCTAAAGTCCGCTAAACAAAAAAACGCCTAGTATTTCCTGACCCTCTTACTGTACCAAATACTCAGAATACCCAGACATTACAAATATTTGCAGATCAATATGCATAAGTTCATTTATTATTCTGAACTTGATTTTTACATAATCTTTTATTTTACTTCTAGGTATCTCCACCTAGGAGCAACATAGTAATAAATGCAAGTAACACACACGCCCCTACCAGCCCAGTTCAAAATGGTGTTGTACATACACCTGAAACAATTGATGGTGTGGATGTATCAAATTACAGTGAAGCAGAACTCAGAGCTTTCAAGAAACAACAGCGAATGATAAAAAACCGGTTAGATTTTTGATAACAATATAAATAACTTAAATTGGTAAGGAAAACTACAATAATTAACTGTTATCAAGTTTCGCTTCAATTTTGTTTAGGTACTTTAGTAAATGTGTTTTATCCTGTTGGTATTTATGAATATTCGCTGAGTAAAAGATAAAATGCCCCATGAAAATCATTTATGACCCTTCGTTATATTCAATCTATCCCTGGTTTTGTATGGCTTTGATCTGACCTGACCGACCAACATCAACATTCTACGATAGTTACCTACTAGGATCTAAAGAAGACGCTGCTATCTTTGTCACTAAACTCCATCGCTAATAGCTTATACGGCGTTCACACTCAGCTCATCCCGCTGCCGGCATTATTGCCGCGATTAATTCCGGACTTATTGCCACAGCAACATCGTCTTTATTCTTATTAGGGAGCAGGGGCATGAACATGGGTACGAGCCGGGACAGAGGCATGATCGTGTCTAGATTAGGCTCATGCCTACTTCCCTGTTCAGTTCCCTGCCGACTGCAGCTGAGTGTAAACGCAATATTAGGTAAGAATTATTTTCAGTGAATCAGCATGCCAGTCTCGACAAAAGAAGAAGGAATATGTATCAACATTGGAGCAGCAGCTTTTAGAGGCGCAGCAGGAAATAGTCAGGCTACGGCTCGAGAATAAAATGCTGCGAGACCAGTTAGATAGCGGGGGTAGGGGTCGGAAGGTAATTCAGCGTTCACTCTCAGCTCATGCCGCTGCCGGCATTATTGCCACAGCAACATCGCCTTTATTCTCATTAGGGAGCAAGGGCATGAATATGACAGACAGACAGAGGCATTATCGTGTTTAGATTAGACTCATGCCATGCCTACTTCCCTGCCCACTGCCGCCTAATCTAAACGCACTTGTGACCATCATTCCATAAATTACATACAGACACACCTGGCTGTTGTCAACCTGTACTGTCCGACTCTTGGGCCTCAACTCCGAGTTTTCTAGATGGCGCAGTCCAACGCCATTTGACACTTCACTGGGTCGCTGAAAGTGAAAAGTTCACCATACCACAGATTATATAATACTATACCATACCGTACATCATAGTGTGTTTAATAGGTACTTAGCCGAAAAATAATTTCTCATAAGTACAGATTGTGAGAAATGTGTGTAAGTGTAGCAAAATTGAATAATTTAAATTGCAAATTAATGTTATAACAGCTTTATCAGTAAGGGTCATCTTATGATTATTACTTAGGCTATACAGGTGGTGGATTAACCTTGTTCTATTTCTTATGTACCTACGCCGGCCAAGGCAAGAAAGATATTTCTATATTTTTTTTCATCAAAATAATTTATTTCGGAACAAGTAAACATAGGAGTAGATAACAAGATTTAAACAATGATACTCGTAGTTACATTAGGTTATACGACCGTGTCGCAACTATTCACGCCCGCCATAGGCATACTTTAGGTTTAGGATTTTTACATCACGACATTACGAAGTAATTTTAGCGTTTGTATTGTTTCAGATTCCAAGATTGGATACATCCCTCTTTATACCTAAGAAAAACATCGCTGTCATATTTGCGATGGTGTTCATGGTTACGCTTAATTTTAATGTTTTGGGGTAAGTTATCAAACTGAGTAAGCAAGTTTGTATGAGGGACCAACTCTGGTAATGGAGCTTTTAGGCCAAGCCTCCGGCTTATGGAGCCGGGCCCTCCAAAGCACTGAGGCGCTCAGATGTAAATGCTATTTACGGTCACCTATCCGAATAGTGGGCGCGCAGAACGATTGACTAGCAAGCTAGTCTACGAGCGCCTAGGTAACACTGAATAAGCAGCTACATAATCTTTTATGTTATATATGTCTCTTTGTGACTCGGTCAAAGATAAAATACCCATATGCTTAGTACCTACTTTATGTGTGTGGTTAGTTTCTTTGATACTGATGATGAGTAACACGAATTATTTACATTTGAATTATAATGAGTTATTATCTTGTCATTACAGGTGGAATTCTAAACCATTTGTTGGACGTTCAATGCCTCACAGTAATACAAGGCATTTGCTTTGGACAGAGGAAAATGCCAACATTGAAATAGGTAGGTTTTTGTGCTATCTTCTGTTATTAGTAAGTTCGTAATTGGCGTGATGTAACTAATAAATAATTTGACTTTGTTTTGTAAAACAGAATATTTATTTACCTAATTTTCAGCAGGGAGCGAAGAAATCGCAAACGCTACGTATGGAAGTGACTGCCAAAACGCGACAAAAGCTATCGAACTTGGTATCAACCAAACCGAGAGTATACGGATAGCAGGAGACCTTAAAAGGTGGATCGGAGGCGGAAAGAACGTGAACTGGACGTACGACGCGCCAAGGAGAAAACAGGTTACACTGAATGAAAATAAAATAAATAGTAAGTTTAATCCTCATAACAAAACCATGCGATGCTCATTTGACTTCGCCATTTCCGGTTAGCGTCCTATAAGTAATTTACAAAAATTCTATTTTACAGGTGACATACTAGAATCATACAGACTATACAACAAGCTGAACTTAGAGAACCTGGTAGAAATACCCAGCTCGAAAAACCAACGCAACATACGCGATAAATCCCGGCTCCGCCGCCTACGTCGAAAAGACATGGACTTCCCAGAAAACGCGGTCATAGACTACGAAACCCTATACAAAAAACCTTTGCGAAAACCGGCTGAGTTCATCGACGATTTCGGCGAATGGAACGCGTTGCTTCAAGCCTTACATAGAAGGGATGACACGTTCTATGTGGTCGGAGTGGGAAAAGGCGAGCATTTGTTACTACCTGCTGTGTCGCACAATATAACGCGCCCGCCGAAAATGGCATTGATACTGCCAGCTAGAAGTGGGAATGGTATGTTACATTTATTTTAGGTGGGTTGTCTTTGGTCTAGCTTAATGACGAGTCGGGAGCGAAAAACAATGTCATTCAAAGAAATGTATGGCTATGGAACCCCTATGTGGTTAAAGGGAGTGAATAGAAAAAAAATAACTATTTGCAAGTTTTTAATTGTTTTAGAATAACATTTGTTTTCTTTTTTCAGATTCAACAATGAATGACCACGTGACACTAATGCAGATAGATTGTTCCGTAGTGAACACAACTATAGTCCAACTCAAATCAGACGCGCTCCCCGTTAGCCTACGGAAAAAGACCGACAGTGTCAAAGCGCCTATTAACAACCCAAAGCTTAGCAGAAATAATAAGGCCACCATTGGCCCTAGCTTACACAAGACTAGTGATAACAATTCAAACTATTCTAACAACAGTCAACCTGCAAAGAGTTTAGATTTAGGACAAGAAAATGTATTCGCTAGCTATTTAATTTCTAAATATGAGGATACGAAAAAGGATTCAGTCAAAAATACGCCTAAAAGGCAGGATAATGTCGGTACAAAATAGCCAAAAGTAACAAATAAAAAAACACATGACGGAGTTTCGCTAACTACCGAACCCAATAAAAGTTAAAACCCCCCAAAGTTCTCTGCGTCAAAACCATACATTTATTGACAAAATAAGCACGCCCTAATACTGCAACGCTACTTTGGGATTCAATGAATTCATAAATTATTGCAGTCTCTTACCGATGAGTAGGTATTTTCAAAAAATGTAAGTGACGAGGATTCGATTACAGATTACCCATAGGTTGGATATTGTGAATGGCGATAATGACCTCATTCATGGCTTACGAGCATCCGTTAGTAGGTACAGTAGCACCTACATAGCATTGTCTCTAGCTTGGGTAATCTCTTTTACATTACACTACTAACGGCACAATATCATGTAGATGTGTAGAATTTAAAAACCGGACATTAATGTATGTTATAGCTGGTACAGGGTGACAGATTACAAAAGTTTGGGTTGTGTGAATGCCACTAGCGGTCACCCATCCATTATAATGATATCTCTAAGCGCTGCTTAACTATATAAGTTCTGAGGAATAGTCTTTGTAGTTAGGTCATAAGTCATTTTATACTGTGTTGTGACTCTCATTGTTTGTGTTCTATCTTATTTCTATGAATCATTCCAAACAAAATTATATTTTGGAAGCTTAAAAACTCTTTTTAAAATGTCGCTTTTTGTAATGTAATTGTATATATTGTTAACGATTCTCTTGTTGCATTTTTCTAAACTAACCTAATCTGACAGTACCCAAATATTGCAGTCCCTTTTTCTTAAACTGAAACGACAAAGACGGCTATAATTTTAGAGCTGTCAAATTAGGGTAGTTTAAAAAAATGCAAGATAAACGATACCAATGTATTTTTCTAATGTGTTAAGTTAAGTGATAACTGTTGTTTTTTTTATGGCACAACTTATTTTATCACAAACTGTTACAGTAGTACCTAAGTATATTTAATTTTAAAAGCCACTTTACCTTCCTAACCTATGTAAGATCTCGTTTTATGTATATTAGGTATTTCTAAAGTTTCCTTTTATGTTGTCTTATAGGTGATGTAAAATGCTAGGAAATGTTTGTTTAGAATAAGGCATAGTTTGGTTTTTATTATGTTTCTAGAGTTTCTACATTATAGTTCAAGTCTAGATAGTTCAGTTACTTATTGTACCTTTGCCGAATGGCTGTGTTACGTTAAAATGTAGGTATTCACTAGGTACGTAAATTATAATACTGTATTTCTACGGAAAAAACTGACTATCACCAGGTGTTAGATGTAATGTTATCGTTACGTACATGTTACAAACACAATCAAATGTATCGAATTATTTATTGTATGTTATCTAACAATGGTTAATCACAAAAATAACTACTTATGTTACTTAATATAGTTTTATGCGAGATTGGGTTTTACTGCAAGTAGGTACTTATCCTACCTACCTATGTATTTATTTTTAAGATTTAATAACAATAAAAAGTTGACTAAAAATTACTCTTTCTTTTAATAAGTACATAAAATTAGTTGAGTGAGTTTTTCCACAGACGAAGTAACACAATGGACGGAGTGAAATCTTTGGTAGCGTGTCAGTTTTATGTTGGTTGAGTTTCTAAATTTACATTAGTGTGCGTGAGTAGGGAAGAGAAACTATTACGAAATATATCGATAAAAAATGGTCGCATACTCGTACTAATCTCGAAACACACTTAACTTTACTCTTTGTACCTATTCAATGACTTAAATCCTGTCTAATTGAAAGTTCTTAACACTGGGTCATCCTTAAAACATTCAATTCTGTAGAAGGAATTATCTTAGGTTATTAAAGGTCCTAGAATCCCAGTCCCAACTATGAATTATAATATTTGAATATTAAAATCATATCACACGAAACTAAAAAAAAAACTATGTGTGAATCCAATCTGTCGCCAATCATCTAACGGTGTGTTCCCACAAGCCTCACTTGTGAGCCGATCTCCATTCCAGACTAGGCATGCTACCATCTTCGACTACAGCGTCACTTAACATCCGGTTAGCTGGTGGGCAAATGGCCTATGTTGTCAGTAGTAAAAAAGGAAAGTGAATGTAATAATTTAGCTACTGTTAGCTGAACGCTTGGATCCTCGTCCATAGCCTACCTATCAAGGAAATTAAGTTGCAGAAAAACAAAATAAATCAAACACGAGTTTAGGGCAAGAAAAGAAGGTTTAATTCGTGGAAACTAATAAAGTCATAAAATATTTACATACTCATCTAAGTGTAGGAACATAGATGTATAGTCCAAAGTTAGGTATCTTTTGTTTTTAGGTTTGACGATATAAAAGTTATACCTATATTATACCACTACAATGGGCAGGCATGATCTCTTACCACCAAGAGTGCCTTGATCGTTTCAGTACTTGTTATAATAATAAATTAAAACTAGTAGTTCGCCCCGAACTGAGATCTCGTGATGGTCGGAGGTTAATAAAACCCAAACAATTTTTATTGACCAATGGTTGTAATAAACCTAAAACAAAATATTTTATTAGTAACTATTAAATAGGAGATTTCTATGGGGGAAACCCGTACCCTGCAGTGGGACGCATAAAACGGTTGAAGCGATGCGAAATGTTAAATAATGATAAAAACTGTCATTTTAAGGTGCCCGCGTAGGTAAATAGGATTTTAATATAGGTAACACAAACAAGGGTTAAATATAAACAAAGGATAAATCAACATGGTTGTAAATATCGATAAAATCTTAAGGACGCTGCAGGCACATCACTAGCCGGGAGGCGTAAAACAATGTATTTATTTATCATGAATTAAAGCTTTAAATCCACAGTTAACTACGACTATTTGGTAATTATTACGATGCCAGGGACGTATATCTTTCATGTAAAATACATATATCACTTTAAAACTTCATAAATTAAGTAAGTAATTCATATTTTTGCCAAAAAAACTTACGTGTGAAATGATAATTCTGGGTCTTTTACTCCACCTTTGGTTGTTCTTGATGGACTGAACATAGCACAACACGACATATTTATTAAGACTAATGAATATTCGTTTGTAATAACAATCTTTCTGAATTATTTTAGCCTTTTTACGTACTCCGGTAGCAATGTTGTGACCGACTAGTCGGTTACAAATGGACACGAAGTACACAGACAGCGCGTAGTTGCCAAACTTCCTACAGCTTTCTCTTTTACTCAACGTGATTATCATAGTAATAGATAAGGAACAACATTGCTACCGGTGTACGTAAAAAGGCTAAAATAATTCAGAAAGATTGTTATTACAAACGAATATTCATTAGTCTTAAGAAATATGTGGTGTTGTGCTGTGTTCTGTCCATCAAGAACCACCAAAGGTGGACTAGAAGACCCAGAATTATCATTTCACACGTAAGTTTTTTTGGCAAAAATATCTTAATTTATGAAGTTTTAAAGTGATATATGTATTTTACATGAAAGATATACGTCCCTGGCATCATATAATTACCAAATAGTCTTAGTTAACTGTGCATTTAAAGCTTTAATTCATGATAAATAAATACATTGTTTTACGCCTCCCGGCTAGTGATGTGCCTGCAGCGTCCTTAAGATTTTATCGATATTTACAACCATGTTGATTTATCCTTTGTTTATATTTGACCCTTGTTTGTGTTACCTATAATAAAATCCTATTTACCTACGCCGGCACCCTAAAATGGCAGTTTTTATCATTAATTGACATTTCGCGTCGCGTCAACCGTTTTATGCGTCCCACTGCAGGGTACGGGTTTCCCCCATAGAGAAATATCCTATTTATTAGTTACTAATAAAATATTTTGTTTTAGGTTTCCGAAATGTCCAGAAATAAGAAACCTGTGGATGAAACAGGATCTAAGTCATTGAATACAAAGAGTAAAGAGCTATTATTTAGGTTCTGTAACTAAAAACCCTGTTTCAGTCTTATTTTTAAATTACAGTAATAGCGAGCCATGTGTGGGTAAGTGTGTTTCGAGATTAGTACGAGTATGCGACCATTTTTTATCGATATATTTCGTAATGGTATCTCTTCCCTACTCACGCACACTAATGTAAATTTAGAAACTCATACCAACATAAAACTGACACGCTACCAAAGATTTCACTCCGTCCATTGATCCTTCGTCTGTGATCATAGTAATAGGTAAGGCAATTCGTTGACATGACAGGCGGGCTGGCAGCGTCTTTATGGCTCCGTCCATTGTGATACTTCGTCTGTGGTCTGACCTCTACTGTGTGACATGTCACCTCGTCAAGTCAAATGTCAATCAAAGTCAAAATCAGCTGTTGGCTTTTCTTTTGTGTGTGTGTCGTTAGTTTGGGTGCCGTCATTTCACAACCATGGAAAACACAACCCCGGAATGTACAGTCAGGAATTGACGTATAATTTGGCAGCCAATTCCATGGTTGTGCAATCTCGGGACGTGTTTTCCAGGCCGTACAATGTTTTGCACAGGGTGGGAATACACAGCCATGGAATTGGCTGCCAAATGGCATCGAATTCCCGGGCTGTACTTTCCTTGGTTGTGTTTTCCATGGCTGTGAAAGCTCAGCACGTGTCGGGAATGCCCATCCACGGAATGTACAACCTGGGAATTGGATGCCAAAATACGTCATCACCTATGCTTCGTTTACACTAACTTGCCTGACTATGTGAACGATTGAACGATTGAAAGGGAACGTAAACAGAACAAAATATTTCATTTTTACCTAGGTAGGTACCTATATTTTTTGTTTACTGCTATTATTCGGAATTATTCGTAAGAATTTTATGGGTGAACTCTTGATCAGCCACCCTATTAGTCAATATGACTATAAAGTGTTTGTAACTTCTGCACAACTGAAGGAATTCTTTAGAAAAAGTCTTTGAAAAGCGAAAAGATGCTCTACCATTATTGGTATATATTTGGTGTGAATGCCGTAAATTAGGAAAGGAATTCTAAGACCCACTTTACCTATATGAACACTATAGGACTTATACATGTAAGTTCATGTAAGATCCTATAACCTACTTTTGAGTAAGTACCTAAAGGATACTTGATGCACAAATATCTACATAATCTTTGTAAAGTATTCCTGTATTTGTATTTTTATAAGACAACAAGTTATAAAAACCAGTGTTCTCAAAATATAGTGAAGGAAAACTTCAGGAAACATGGTATTTAGTTAGCTCCATACATGTTGACCATGTTTTTCCTGTGTACACCAAGGGCCGACTAAACTGTGGAAAAAAGTGATTGGCAATCATTACTCCATCTAACTAAACTATTTCTCAGACACTTCATTGTCCTGTAAGTGTTTGAGAGTTCCTTACGATGCTAATCCTCAATCGTAAGGCATTTTAATAAATATTTTACTGTTATTTTTATTCTTTCAGCAGTTGTAACAATGTTTTCCTAACCAAAATACCAAAGAAGGTACCATACCTATCTGAATCAATGCATGGGTTAAAATTGAAGATCAACAGTGAAACAGAATTTTATTAGACAGATATTAATACAGGACAGAAGCCGTAACAATCACTTCAACATCTTGGCAGTTGCATCATTATTTCTGCCTTGCAAGTAAAATTATTATTATGGTTATAAATGAATTAAATTTTGAAACTTACAGTCCCACTCAAAGATGTACATAATGTTAAAAGATAATCAAACAATATATTGACATATCTTACCAATGAGTAATGATAAATAGAGACTTTGTAAACTTCAGTAATAGGTCCTCATTTTGTGGTATGATCTTTACTTCTGTCATAAACTTGTCTATCTAGACTCTAGATATAGACACTAAGACTTGTAGGTATGAATTTGCCTACATTAACATTGGGCCTAATCAATGTAGAAACATGTACAAATTAAACAGACTAAAATGATTTATAATATTTATATCTCATGGGTACTATGTAAACTATATAAGCAAAGTAAATAAAAAAATCATTTTTCCAGGTACCTTCTACATTCATCGGATCTACAACAAAGTCCAGTGGTGAACACTTTCTAATAAGCCGCAACTGCCTCTACTCCAGTACCTAGACATCACATATTCCAGTGGGTGGCTTTGGTACGCCTTATCAAAGGTTTTCCTAGTTTGGGTACCAATGTTGTCCAATCTGAATTAGCATAAAATATTTTTATTTTTTATGTAGGCACCAACCTGCTTATTTTATTTGTAGGTGCATTTATGAATCAGTAATAGTGATGACTATGCTAAGATTTGTGCAAGTAGCTACTGTGTAAAAGGATGAACGACTTTAACAAGCCTACATAACTAGACTAAGATAAGAGTTAAGTAGGTACCTACATAGAATAATAGCAACTGTATAGCATTATAATAATAGCATTCCTAAGAACGTAGGCACAATAAAACAAATGTCTTTAAGTATGTATGTATACATTTTTTATTCATAAAGATAAAATATTTTACAACCACAT
This sequence comes from Eulithis testata, assembly GCA_947507515.1. Classification (NCBI taxonomy): domain Eukaryota; kingdom Metazoa; phylum Arthropoda; class Insecta; order Lepidoptera; family Geometridae; genus Eulithis; species Eulithis testata. The sequence goes on along the minus strand of OX382196.1, from coordinate 9,323,030 downwards.
CTAAAATAATAAAGCAAAGTCCTATCTTATTCACACAGACTATGTACATATCGCTTTAATGCAAATACATATTCCTAAACGTAACTATTAATCATAGGTATAGTAATTAGAAATTATTTCTTTTATATAGGTAAACATATCATTTAGGTAGTACATAAACAAAAAATGTCAGGTTATTGCAGTTAATAAATAACTTTAGAAATGCCATCTACCACTAGGGAATGGCACGCTTGCAAACAGCTTGAAGAGCCTGACATATGTAATATAATGGCATGGGCACCGCCTGCGGAGACCGTAGCCAACAGCATTCCGCTGAGGCGCGGGTGGTCCGTGAGCGCTGCCCCCAAACCCTCCAAACTCTGTGGCACGGGCGGCTGCACCGTTTTCCTCCACTTCCGCATCGACGAACCCACCGACTCAAACAGCAAATGGGCCGCCGCGTCTGGAAACCTGTAAACATACAAACAGTTAGTTACACAAATTATGTTCAAGTAAATAGATATACGGCAAAAAATGGAACTACATCATAGTGTTGTAGGATACATAATATTCATTTTCACGTACCTACCTATCTTTAACAGTTTTTGCAGCGCACGCCAGAAAAGCTCGCAGATGGCAGATTTTTTTCCTACTTACTTGACACTGATCCTTATATTTTGGACAATTCACACAATATCTTTATAAGTTATAGCCTATGTGTTATTCTGATATATAACTTACATTATTGTAAAGTTTCATTAAAATCCATTCAGTAGTTTTTGCGTGAAAGAGTAACAAACATCCACACATCCTCACAAACTTTCGCGTTTATAATATTAGTAGGATAAGTAGGGTGGTAGGTATTAGTATTACAAAATGTTTTAATAGAACAGAAAGCACTATTAAAACATACGTTTTCTCACAAACAAAATTAAAATTACGGATTGTAGATCGTAGGTAGTTATGTAGGTATATACCTGGCAGCCTCCTCCTCATACATTGCATTCAATGGAATGTTTTCCATTGTAGCCCTCCTTTTGAGGGCTTGAAACATGGCATTCCTGTGAAAAACAAGACAAGTGTGAATGGACTCGCCGGCCGAGATTTCCGAACCCTGGTAGTATAGGTAGGTAGGTTTTTCAACTTCTTTCAAAAACTACTCATGACTCAAATGACCTTTGTTTTATTTGCCGTAAAATTATTATAGGTACAATTATTTTCCTGGATCCCACACTTCGGAGTTAAGGGTACCTACCTATACCTAGCTCTTTGTAGTTTTAGACATTTTTTATTTTAGGTAAAAAAACTATGTGTCAGAAAAAATACATTTACCTACATCCATAGCTTACTTACTTTTGGGGTGGCTCGATGGATGGATGGGGTGATAGCTAGCTGTAAATAACTTTTAATTTCACTTTACTCACCGGTTTGGAATCCAAGGCGTTGGCTCGTGATCGTGCTCACCAGTGAAAGGCCTGGATGTCCGTTTCTTATTAGGAAGCGGACAGGGCACCCGTCACTGTGGCACCGCAGTGAAGTGGAGGCCTCTCTCGCTCGTGTGGTCACATAAAAGTGATCACCACGAGAGAACCAACTGCTGCCCTCCTTGTAGGGCTCTATTGGGGAAACCGGCTCCATCTTTATCAAACTAAAAAAGTGGGATTAAAATAAATTATTTGTCCATTATTTATCCTAAGTAGGTCCAAAGTACCTACTTAGGTACCTAGGTATATAAGTTTTTTTATATTAGGTAGGTACCTACCTACCTATGTAATCTAGGGTACATAACCCATACATAACCTACAAACAATGGCGTCCTTTGTAAGCTGAATGATGCTATGCTATTGCTAAAATATTACCTTTTAACTATGTAGACAGGCTGAGAATTAAATTTATTCAAATAGATATAAACAATTATGAGAACTTACCTAAACAATCGGCAGCAGAAATAGAACCAATTAGGCTCGATTAGTATGTATGCAAATGCAGTGGGAACAGAGAACACCTTCGCAACCAAGAAAGTTTTCATTTCATATTTTATTACGCCGCACGAGTTGGCTACTACGATAATCTCCAAGCCGCTAGAACTTGCTAGAGTTTGCGTGTGAGTTCGCGCCTCTTCTTTGGTACAGAATAGCTAATAGATAGTAAGTAGGAAAGCGCGTTAGTCGCGGGCGCGTACTTTCCCGTCACCGGATTGGTTGTTCGTTTTGTTTGGGTTATAGTCTTGATTTTTTAAACCAATCTGAAGACGTCGTCGGGCAGAAAATAATAAAAATAATTTTGGGCGCTAGGTACCTCAGGCACCACCCACACCCCCGCCCGAGCTTGACCCCATTGCCACCTATTTTATAGGTACCTAACTCCCGACTGAAAAAAAGAGGTGTTCTAAGCTTGATGAATGATGACGTTGTGCGTCTGTCTGTTTATCCGTAGTTTTGAATGTTTGAGAACTGGTTTACCTACATAAAAATTACCAATCATAATCAGATTATTCAGATTACTTAGGTACCTAGGTATACCTACCTAGTTAGGTAGATACTTACCTGCTTTATTCACGTCGATAATTATATGTATACCTGCCTATCTACCTAGTTGGTAAGTAAGGTAGGTAATTATTATGGTCTAGTACCTACCTAGTTTTTCACAAAAAGTAATTTTCTTCTATCGAGAAAATATTTCTCTATCGTGTTTCGAGAATAGGACGGCCTTAGGAATTAGGTACCTATATAATGAATTTTCTGTACCTACATATTTTTATTCTTGGTTTACTATACTTGTATTTACGGAAAACAATCAACACGAAGCTTGCGATTTTTACCCAGTGCTGGGCACTGGGTAAATCACTTCGATATAGCTTTTATTTATTACTAGCTTCCGCCCGCGACTTCGTTCGCGTCCCGTTGGATCCAGTTTATTTTCCGGGATGAACTTGTCGTAGGTACCAATTCAGAAACCTTCGTGGGCTCATGCACAATACCTACTTTACTGAAGATCATCACATGATCAAATGCATAGTTTACGATTCTATAAAGGACATACAGACAAACATTCATTTATATATATAGAATAAACTCTTTATATTGCAGTGGATTGAGCATTCGAAATATTGAGTATGTAATATTTCTTTGGCAGAGGGGAAACTACGAACTATCCGTATAATTCTGAAACCATCTAAAAGTCGATTTTATTACACTCTGACGGAAGGCTTACATTTCTTTTTCGATCGTAATAACCCCTGACACACATGACATGACCAATATAAATATTGGTCATGTCTTGTGTCTCATAAATGAATTAGTTTCGCTGATCTAATTTTTGAAACATGTAGGTACCTACCTACCTACCTAGCTCTTAATTACCCCATAAAACCAGAGTGGTTCTCAATATTGTGGCCTAAGTATTTAGGAATAAGGGTACTAGGTATACCTACCTATATCCATTTCCATCACTTCATGTTTGTAATTTGATGTCCGTAACCTGAAAAATACAGCAAAATCTCTACTCAAGCGTGGTCGGGAGCAAGCTTGAGTAGAGCTGCGGTTTTCCTAGAAAAATGTCAGATTGACATCTATGCTTGAGCGTTGATTCTAGGTTTAGCATAAAGAAAAACTTAAGTGTAGTTTTTAGCATAAACAAAACTTGGCTGAACTCTACTCAATTTAGGCAGCGTTTCAGAATTAAAGCTCCACTCAAATCGACACTTAAGTGTTGATCTGTATTTAAGTAAGGCTACAGAATACGGGCCTTAGTGCTCTGTCATCTAAGTCCTTCCCAAAACCAAAGTATAGTATACCTAAGTACTTTAATAGGTACCTACTTAAGAGGAAATGCGGGCGGAGAGACTTTAGAAAATTAGGTAGGTATTTGAAGAAACTATCGCTGTCGCTCTGCGAGCGCTTGGCGCCCGGCAGCTCTATCCATGTGTGAAGTTGACAGTGTGTGCGTGTCTCCGACGCGCGATCCCGCCGCCGCCGATCGTTTCGTTTATCGGCGCGCGGTAAACGAAACTCCCCCGTCACTCGTTGTATTTTTTGGTGTTCACATCGTTCAATATCTACTTACGCGAAGTGATTTTGTCTTATGATTGTGGTTTGTTTATTGGACTTTTTTTCCCTGCTACTCTTTTGTTTCAACTTATGGTTACTGGACTTCCCGATCCTGATATATACTGTATTTGACTCTGCTATGTTTACTGGACCTTGCCTTTTATAAAACCCAAGAATTCCTCGGTACCTACTATTTTGCATTTGAAGAATAATACATACCTACCTACTTGTGCAGGACAGCTTTATAAAATAGACATAGTTTACGTATACGATAGTATTAAGAAATTTCTAGTGTTAAGAACCTTCTAGATTTAATACAAAGTAGCTCATAGAACAGTCCAGTTGAAGAACTTTCTGGAATGTAAACATAGAATAGGATTGTGAACTTTATGTTTATAGCATAAGATTCAATTTTGTATAATAGTATTGTGAACCTTATGCCAATAGTTTTAAGATTCAGTTTTGTGTAACAGTACTGTAAGCCTTATGTCAATAGCTTTAAGATTCAAGTTCGTATAACAGTATCCATAGCGATTTCATATAAATAGGCTGACTGATTCGGCAGATAGCAATGTACCTCCGACCTCGGAAGTGAAAACCTCAAAATAAATAGTTCCGAACAGTAGAAGAAATCTTTCACTTGAAGACTTTGCCTTTTTTTTACAATGGCAAAAGGAGGTAGAAAAGAAAAAAAAACCCGTTTGTTTCCGAGTACTAAACGAAGAAAACACCATTTTAGTGTGAAACGGCAAGTTCACTATTTGGCACCACAGTTGAACCTAGCTCGCGTGCGTGTAACTCCCGACAACACTCAAATGATTCATTTATAGAAGAAAACGCAAGCTCATCAGTCTCATCAACATTAGAATCGCCAACGCTAGACAATTTGTATATAGAGCCAGAGATTGTTGTTGAAACTTATAAAGACGAAAGATTAGAAGGACGTAGAATCGTGGATATTAAATATTTATTTTCCGAGATCTCAAAAATAAAGCATGAACACACTAATTTTACTTTTGCTGACTTAAAATTTGTGCGTGAACGACGAAGTGGTTTTCATAGCGAGTTTGTTTTTGAGTGCAGAATGTGCAATAAAAAGGAAACTGTACACTCTGAAGAACCACAAATTAAAATGTGCATAAACACTGCTGTCGTCGAAGGAATAGTATGTACAGGAAACGGATATGCTCAATTAAATGAAATTTGTGGTGTTATGAATATGCCAAATATGGATCGTTCGACTTACACAAATATTGAACAAGTTTTAGCACCAACAATTGAAGAATGCGCCTTAGAAGAAATGATCACAGCTGGCCAAGAAGAAAAAAGACTAGCTATTTTAAATGGGGACGTTGATGAAAATGGCTACCCTTTAATAACAGTGATCGCAGATGGTTCTTGGGCAAAGAGATCATACAACAGTGGATTTAGTTCTTCATCCGGTGCAGGTTGCATAGTTGGTCTGCGCACTAAAAAAGTTTTATTCCTGGGCGTTAGAAACTCATACTGCTGCACATGTGCCAGAAGTCTGAAATTAAATATAGATGTGCCTGAGCACAGGTGCTTTAAAAACTGGCGTGACAGCGCTAATGCTATGGAGGCCGATATTATAGCAGAAGGGTTTGCGAGGAGCATGGAAATGCATGGACTCAAATATAAAAAATTAATAGGAGATGGTGACTCTAGTATAATGAAGAAATTAACGCTAAAAAAGCCATATGGGCTTGGTTTCATTATACAAAAAATCGAGTGCAAAAATCACTTGCTCCGCAATTTTTGCAACAAATTAAAAGCCCTAGGAAAGAAAACAAACAACAACAAAGGCTTTGTACCAGTTGAACTTAGAAAAAAGGTTAAGGCAAACGTTTTACGCTTGAGGAAGGCTATAGTTGGAGCAGTAAATTATAGAAAGGAACAAGAAAGCATTACGCAAAGTGACAAAATAAAAAATCTGAAAACGGATATAAAAAATGCCGCAAACCACGTTTTTGGTGATCATCGAAATTGTGCATCATACTTTTGCAAGCCTGAAAAAATCATGAATGCATTCTGGGAAAAACTGTAACCAACATTAGAAAAATTCTACCTTCAATGCCTTTTACCAGAAATCATTGACGGTCGGATACCAAAAAATAGACCAGTGAGAGAAAGAACGTCGTCGTAAGTTTCGTTGATTGTAACATAACTGTTCTGTGTTATTTTTTGTTTTGTAATAAACATTCAAAGACATGACATAAATTTTATTTTACTTATATCCATTACCAAAACTAAGGGCGCCCAAATCACGATGGGTCGACGATATCATTAAGGTCGCGGGGAACACGTGGATGAGGAGCGAACAAAACCGGAAGGCATGCATGGCAGAAGAGAAGGGAGGCCTATACTCAGCAGTGGGTGATTACGGGCAGATACGATGATGATGTGATCCATTACCTATTTAAAAAAAGTATTTCCCACTAAAGAGGACATGCAAACAATTTTAATGTTTATCGACAACTTTTTAAAACACATTAGTGTTGTAAACAGTTATCGTTATTTTCAACTACTTCGCATCACTTTTCCGTCTGTGTATGTATTAAGCAGACCCCCTCCCCCCCCGCGTCACCCCTGCCCTCAAATTCGTGCAATAAGGACAACTGCAGATCCGACGTAAAAAGTTATAATTCGAGGTTTGGCTCTCGCCTATCCCCTCCTCCAATATTAAACCAATTTAAAAGATATTTTAGACACTGAATAAGGAGGATATATACTACGCCGCTATGTTTTTCTTTTTTCGTTAATAGTTGTCAAATTTGTACACTAGAATCTAATCTAGGATCACTCTGTTAACAGCGATCTAAATAAGCAATTTTGAGCATTTTTTGAGGGTTCTAGTTCTTATAAAAATAATTTATCACCAAAAAGAAAAACATAGGGGCATAGAAATAGTTAATATTTATTATTCTGTGAAAAATCATTGCTCTAGGGTCATTAACCAAAAAGAAAACAGGCGAGAGCGTTTGTACGGAGAAAAGACCTCCCACATTTCCTCTTAAGTAATTAATAACGTAAAGAAAAAAGGTAGTAGGTACTAACTAAAGGTGGTAGGCAAGTACCCTTTATAAGAAGTGGGTTGTTTTTATTATGAAATCATGAAATTATTACAAAGCTACGATTTCGATTCTCTTCGATTGTAAATACCTACTTAGTAAAGTGTTTACTCAGATGCACGCTTCATCCATACGAGCAGTACCTACCTAGGTATATTTTTTGTTAGACTTGTGAGTCCTGAAGTAGGAAGGAAGGTAGCTGCTATCAAATAAAATGTAATATGTACGCAAAGATGTACATAATTATTACATGCGTAATATGTATGATAAATTATCATTATTTGGATTTAATGTAGTACATTGACGGGATTTATTCCGCCTGATACCACATTATCCCCGCTTCAAAAAAATAAAAACCCGCTACTTGCTAAGCTGTCATGCGTCGGTTATGTCACTGTCATCTTGGCTTGGCAGTGACTGCTGCACTACTTGTAAAAATACAAACTGTAAAACCGGCAACTCTTTATAAAATATAACAATTCAGTGGCCGGTGTGGCCGCTAAAGTAAATTTGTCGCCAGATTCAGCTTTTCTTCGCAAATATAAGTACTATGATCGTACTGTTTTATTAATAATATTCTTGATTGGGTACCTAAATAAATTAAAAAAATAAGGCCTATGTTCTTAGCTATTAAAAAATAAAGCATTCAAAAGATTTCGTTGATTTTTTTTGTTAAACAAATAAAAATGATAAAATGTTTATTACACACTAGCAGCGCCTCGCGGTTTCACCCGCGTAATTCCCGTTCCCGTGGGAATTCCGGGATAAAATATAGCCTATGTTCATCAGGGATAATGTAGGATTCTAATGGTAAAAGAATTTTTTTAATCGGTCCAGTAGTTTCGGAGCCTATTCAATTCATACAAACAAACAAACAAACAAAAAATCAAACCTTTCCTCTTTATAATATTTGTATAGACTAATGTACACGCATAAAAGTTTATGCGTGTTATTTATTACAAAAACAGAATTGAAGGAAACAGAAAATAAAACCTTTGAAATGAAACCTATATACCTATATCTGGCATATTTTTTAGTCTAACTAAAATAATATTCCGGTAGCGGCAACACTTTAACCAATGTTTATAGTGTTTTTTTTTTTAATTTATCACAGGGTTTTGTCGCTTAGCGACTATAGCCCTATTATAAACATCATCTTATAACAACTATTAAAAAACATATATATACATGAAACAGAACACTAAATAAAAACAGTTTATAGTGATGCATGTAAACATTATGTGGCGCCCATGGATGTAACGTGGCGCCCTCATTCATTTATTTTCTACTCCTTATGCTCGAACTTAAAGAAAAAAAACACATTGTTCATATAATTCATTTATATTTATTATTCATTTTCCTATTCTATTCAGACTTAGGTAGGTACAACTTTGTTGTTTTTCTCTATGCTTTTCAATCGTTCTATTTCTAATCTGTTTAATACCTTTGATAGCCTGTGCTTTACTAATCACTAAATTCACACTAGTACCATTTTTACTCTGTAGTTACATCTGAACGAAGCATAGAATGAATCGACCAATCAGGAGCAAGTACATCAATTCCATGGTTGTGCTTTCCACGGGCGTGAATTCCCTACACGTGTCGGGAATGCACGACCATGGAATTGACGTATTTTTTTGTTTTTTTTTTTATACATGAATTCCATGGTTGTGTTTTACCGGGCTGTGCAAAATCGGGCCGTACAAACTCAGCACGTGTCAGGAAAGCACGACCGTGGAATTCATGTATTTTATACATGAATTCCATGGTCGTGCATTCCTGACTGCGCTTTCCACGGTTGTGTTTTCACAGGCTGTACATTCCATGGTTGTACAATAACCGGACCCCAAATATTCATTCAGTCTGTAATTTGCTTGTGCTGAAGAGGGGTGTTTTAATGTTCAGTCGCCGAGAAAAATCACGTGCGTGTCTATTTATTTTTCCATTTTGGATTGTTACCTATATATTTGTGCAGCGAAAAAAAATGTAAGTCGGCTTTATTATTATTTATAAAAGTACTTACCTAGGCACCTACTTCATTTTTTTAATACACAACAACAAAAAGTATTACCTACCGGGAATACCAAGATGTAAGTAGATAACTTAACTTACCATACCATCTAGTTTCTTTTGTATAGTATGTACCTACCTAGGTACTCATAATTAAAAATCATACTGTTTTCTTCTCAACTAATTTTGGCAGATTCTGTAGTTATAGTAGGTAGGTAAGGTTACCTAGGTAATTAGGTAGGTATAGTACTCATTAAACAATTTATGGAACTGTAGGTAGTGTGTACATAATCAGAATAACAACCAGAACATGAGGTAATTATGTCCAAAAAAATCTGAGGCACGTAGGTAGGTACCTATCTACCTACCTTGATTAGGTATTTTTTCACTGCATTATTGGTTCGATGCTATTTCATTTCTGTTAACATAGTTGTTTTCTTATCTGCAGTTGGTGAAAGTGAGTTGCGACGATTCAGAAGTATTGCTGGCAACTGGGAATCTATTCATTCAGTGAATCAATAGGTAGGTAGTGAAATGTATACAGTTTGACCGTGAAACTAAAAAGACTAAAGTGTTGTGCAGTGCATTGGTGAAGCTTCATGGAAAATGAGGACTGATGATTTACTGGTCATTGCGTATCCTTGCCGTGCTGAAGGGTGGCTCGATAGATGTGGTAAGTCATTTGTTATTTTTAACCTTATGTATTCGTTTATTTTTAAAAATTAAGGTTTATGAATCTATGTACCTACCTATATTAAATTAGGAACCTATTATTTTTCAACGAAAAGTGTTGATTTGTTTACTTGTGAAATACCTACCTACCTGTATTTTGCATGCAAAGAGCTAGTTATTTTTAACGTTAGGTCCATACATTACATGATTGCCGAGTTATTTGGGGCGATTTGCGTAAGTGCTCAACCAGTGACAAGAGGTCACACTCTGGGTAGGTATATGATTTACTTATGTAGGTAAATTAACGCAGTGGGCCAGCTAGGTAGTATAAATAATAGGCACTAATGCTAGGAACCTATGACTAAACAACATTTTATTATACCACTATCGCAAACCACAGAAGTTTGGCTAAGACATAAGTAGGTACCTACCAGTAGATAGGCAGGCACGCGCTATGTGAATACAAGTTGCCCGTCGATGGGAACATGATGAGCATGAAGATGTTCTTGACGCCATGAGTTTAATTAGTCGCACATAGCCTCGCAGGTGATCCACTATATTGTATACTCAACCATAATTATTGATTCTTGGGTAGGTAAGGTCTAACAGTTCTAGTTAGGTTAGGTTACTTATGGTGTATAGTAAGATAATTAAGTAGGTATACAAAATGATTGCAATTTTATGTATAATATAATAGACTGTACTGATAATAAATTGATTTTGAGAGAGTGAGAAATGACTCCCATAGGTAAAATAGTTTTAATATTCATAAACACTGTTGCACCAATTATTCTCATTTAAATATTTGAATAAGTTAATGAGTTGCTACTGTGGTTAGAGTAATTAATACAATGGCGGACCTTATCGCCTAGAGAGTAGCAGGTCATTCGCGCATGCCCTACTTGCAGTGAAAACTATACGCTGGTGCTGTGGTTTTCTATCGAGTTTCGGTCCATTAGCTGAAGCTAATCGGCTACTTTCTAGTCTCAATCAAGGGACTGGTTGACGTTGAGTTTGTAAAAGGCTTTGGATTTTCCCACTTTTCTGATTTTCTTATGTTATTAAATTAGGATTTATTAGTTTTTAGAACTTAAAAAACCGCAGAATAGAAATAAGTACCTAATAGCCCAGGCTGTAGTCACTATGGGGTAGGTATATTTCGTAAATTAGAAAGACGTCTCTTGTGTGTTGTGAATTTGAGTGAATTGATTGATACCGGCAGATAGGAAGGAAGTTAAAAGCTATGATAATCGTGACAAAAAAAGCCCCGTTATTTCAATAAAGTGCCAACATGTCAGTGGATACAAGTGACACGTGCCGCGCCTGCGAATGACATTCGGTAGAAAGCAAACTCTCGCGTTACCTCACCTCACTTCCATCCATTCCGATGTCACCAACATCCGGCACTATTGTCCTTTTTCCAAAATTTATTTTATTCTAATAAATAACTAAGACATTAGATTTTACAATTTTATTATGAAATAACTTCATGAAGTCTCAGAAGATACAGTTTTTATTGCAATCAAAATTGATTGCGCAAATAGCTAGCGACAGTTAGAAAATTCATTTCCACTTAAATAAATCTAACTGAAGTGGGTGGTTTGTCACAAATTCTCAATCTGTGGAAGGTTTTAAATTAGGGTGTCTCTGGACATGCGAATACTTCACGAGGTAATAATGTCCCTCAGGGGGCGGCGGCAGCGACGCGCGGCGCGGCGGTGCTCGTTTGGAAAGGGACATTTTATTTATAAATCCGGCTAATTGCTATCAGTCGTTTGCACTGCACCATTCTACACTACTTTTTTGACAGGCTATAATTAAAATAGATTTAACTTTCTATTGGCTAAGAGCAATTTAAAATGATTGTTTCATAGGCATGTATAGATGTTTTATGTAGTCAGCTAATCATTGGGTTAAAAATTTTAGTCTAACCCACCTGCTTTTTAATGCAAAAAACATGACTAAAAATGTTCACTCAACCGGACACAGAATTCTATATATGCAAACTAAAATTGTTCATCTGTGTACACAACACATCCAGGCCAGGCATTGCATCACATACAGTGTTGTGCAAACTGACAAATTCTGTTAAATAGAAGTCAAACTGTGTAAATAGGTACTTACCTACTAGATACTTTAGGATACCTTTCTAATATCTCATCAAAAATCGATGTGAGTTCAAATTCTTATGTACCTAGTTAGGTACCTTTATCGTTGTTATGGATTACTAGGCAGAATTAAACTGTAAAGTACCTAAATTACATGTCATTAGTTCTTGTATATTTCAATGCGAAAATAAAAATAGGACGTAGGTTGGTGGGTGTATTGTATACTGTAATGTAAGTATACCTACTCAACTCAGAGCAGAAGAGTCACAAATTGTTTTATCAGCTGCGAATATTGCACTGTTTATCTGGCAAGCCGCCAATCTGCCAATAGCACAAGAAAACTAGGAATTATTGAATAACTCATTGTTTAGAATGATGACGTGTTAGCTGTTAACTAACCGGTTTATATTAAAATTTATCATTCAATTAGAGGAATAGAGAGGTCAGGGAAGCATTCCTCCCATGACCGCCTACTTATCAGCAAAACTGGACCGGGGTCGCTGGTATGAGCTTTCTGTAGGAAGCCTAACCATCTGATTTAATGCATTAAACTAAGGAACTCTGATACAAAAACGCCTAAACTCTAAAACAGTACTCGATTGTTTGATAAAGTACAATGTTTTGTGGTGTTTTATATAATTTACAATGCCATGATGTAAAACTAATAAAATCATGGTTGATTGCTTGATTCATCTGATCAGAAAGTAACGCGTGCAATTATTTGTTATCTTTATTACACGATATACTACCTATTTGAAGTGTTATATCTTGACTTGCCCCGTGTTATGAGATTGTTGTCAAACTAGTTTTTTTTAACTTTCACTCAGTCATTAACGATGGTTATTTTATTTTTCTGACGGAAATCTACATTTTCCCTATTAAATGAATTTCGATATCTAAGTAAAATTATTCTGACTTCCACTATCATTGTACCTGATTGCTACAAGATCAAAATTTATCTAACTAGAATAATTTATCTTTATTTTTCAAAGAAATGGATGCTTGAATAAATAGCACGGATTTCACGGACCATAGGTTCTATTGATTTCGTTTACAATAATAAAAGTCGGAAAAAATCTCGAAATGTCAAGGAAAACATTCAGCAAAGGTCTAACAAGCTGTTTTAATCTCAAAACAGGCTTTTGAATTTCATACAACACCGCTATGGAATTGCGTAATTATTTAAATGAGTCTGACCTCAGTTATAATGAAGTGGATATAAATAACTATGTGCATTATAAAATCGTAATGTGTAGATAATTGATAATAGGGCACCTTTAAGAGCCTTATTGAAAATTTCTTGCTCACACCACACCCTGTAAAGTAAGGCTGAAATAGTATTTTTCTTATCTTATAATAATGTTAAACTGTCGGTCTCGGCTCTAGCAGTCGTTAAGCCACGACGGAGGCCTTAAGGCGGCCAAAAAACTCCGTCACCAGAGTTGGCCACTAGCTCATACGAATTTGCTTTTCTATACATCTATACAAATATTATAAAGAGGAAAGGTTTGATTTTTTGTTTGTTTGTTTGTTTGTATGAATTGAATAGGCTCCGAAACTACTGGACCGATTAAAAAAATTCTTTTACCATTAGAATCCTACATTATCCCTGATGAACATAGGCTATATTTTATCCCGGAATTCCCACGGGAACGGGAATTACGCGGGTGAAACCGCGAGGCGCTGCTAGTATCTTATAATATGCCAACCAACCTACCTAATAATATCGTTTATAGATGGGAATAGGTATTCAATCTGTCGTCACCGTTGTTGGTGCGGTCAAGCGTGACCATTGCGGCTGTTAGAGCGGCCATCTCCAGTTACTATGAGAAAACAATACCTCATTACAAGTTGCATTTTACTTACCTGCATGTCCATCAAACAACAAATCTATTTTATTTTTCAGAGTAAGAACAGCAAAATCGGTATGAATGAACAGTCCAACTGCAAGGCCAGTATGTTGATTTACTGCTCAAGCACTTATCCGGGCTCAAGCATAAATCTATGCTTGAGTAACGAGTTCTGTATCGGAAATAATCGGAATACGAGCCTACGAGTTTATACGCACGCAATACCTATCTCCCCACAGAAAATCACAAAGGCAACGACTTCTTATCAGCAATGAATAATAAGTCGTAATTGTGGGGGCATTAATTCTTGTAAAAACATTGTTAGAGAAACCACGCGACTAGCCTTTGTTAGGCGCACGCTGTACATGAGACAGCAGAGGGTTGGTATGAGTCAATAAAATTCGCAGAGGCGTTGCCATGGAAACGTGAGAGGTGACAATATGACGGTCGCTTTTCTATGCTTACCTCTGCTTACTATGTGCACAATCGTGCAAATCAACCCTAGCGGTTGATTTATAGAGAATGGTAAACTCTTTTTTTCTGATAGAGATAGCTCTATAGAATCGCAGTACATACATCATTAGTCGTAGCAATAATATAAAATATAATAAATGATTAAGCTATGACTCAAGCATCATTTATTTATTAGCCAATGACTATTAATTCAACCACGCTAAACTAAAATGAGACCTAATGAGGCTTCGCCTCTAGTTGCAATGCTTTTGGTCCGTGCTCTATGGTTCAGAATAACGAGGGCGGACGAGACGAGATAGAGCACACATCTACAAGGGTCGAACGGAAGGAGGGTGGGTGACGTACCTACCTCGTGACGCGGCTAGAGCAGGCAAAATTGAATTAGTGTTTCCACTATTAAAGATGTCTCCCTTTTTTTGGTGAAAAGTGACTGGAATTATATGTATTATTTATTAACTCATTAAGAAATACATTTATTTACGGATTTCGGAGAAAAATCGAACTTGGGGTGCTGGCTGACCATATTTTTCATAGTAATCACCACTCATGAATTAGCGATATAAAAAAACCCTAACATACTGACATGCTTCAAACGTAACGATTTCTTAATTTTTGTCCCAAGAAGATTATATAGTAAGGACAAGGAGTGCTTCTGCTTAGGTATTATAAGAATGTTTTCGTACCACTTGCTCAAAAAAGTGACATTCTATGCCACAAAAAGCGAACATAACAATAGTCATTTTTAATCTGTTAAAAACAGGGAGAGAAAATTGTACTGGATTTCTTTCATCCTCTAGGGGGAGAAAGTGATTTAAATTTGGAATACAATTTATACTGAACTACATCTGTGTTTACACCATTGAGTTTGTATATAAAGCATTATACATCTTTTTGAAAAAGGAATACGCATTTATTATGCAGGCCGTATGAGCTTGATGCCTTGGCTTTTCCGACAAAAAAATATTAGTCTAGGAAAATGCCGCGTTTTTGTTTTCTTCAAATACATACACGTTAAGTTTATTTTAATTTATTTTTATAAATAAGTTAATGTTCTAAAATGCTATCTCATATTATTATTGTGTTAATTTTTTCGCAAATGGTACGAAAAGTAGAGTATTTTCCTCGGTGATAAAGCTGTCTTAGTCTTGGGTGAACTTAAATCCTTCGCTATACTCAGGACTCGTGTTAAATCTCTCGCTTCGCTCGTGATTTAAGTTTTTAACACCCTCGCTACGCTCGGGAGTAAACCTCGAGTCCTTCATTACGCTCGCGATTTAAATCGTCACCCGCGACAGAAGACACTGCTTTATCCCCTTGTTAAATAATCTACTATTTGTGGGTAACCTCAAGTATTTTATGTTAGTAAATACGTAAAACGACCATGCAACAAAACGACCAAAAATTGGTTTTGCAAATTTTTGGGAGAGTTCGTGAACGAACTGGGGCAATTCGAAAATTGATAGTGGAAACCCTGAATCGTGATTTGTAGAGCTTTGCTTTGTGGTAGGGATGTGAGATGAATGGAAAAGAATCGATTAAATAAAAATAGATTTTTTTTATTCAAAATTAATCGATTTGTCAAAAATCGATTTTAATAAAAATAACACGATTTTTGCGAAAAAATGTTTTATTTTTGTATTATTTAAAAGTACATGCTTTTCATTATTCCAATAATAAACCTAAGAGATTCATACATATTAACAATTTATCAGATTAAAAATCAAATAAAATTAACTAAGGCAAAGGCAACGTTCCTTGAAAATTTCGTGGTAAGGAATTAGGAAACCAAATACACAAAATGTCCAGTCCTATTTTGCAAGATTTTTTCATCCATCGCTTATAAACAAGCTTTTTGTCAAAATGGATTTAAACATGTTATTTATATAATCGATTTACTAAAAATCGATTAATATTAAAATAAAAATCGACAATAAAAAATCGATTATTTTTTAACATCCCTACTTTGCGGTAATATAACACCTAGCACCAAAGAATATGTAATACCTACGTAGTTCCTACCATAACACATTAGATACTCTACCTCTACTTACGTGCCTCTACTCCGATTCTATTAAAGTCTAGTAGGTAGGTAGGTACCTAGTACGGTGCTATGATTTTTAAGGAAGGTGTTTAGTAGAATGCGGTTATAGCATACCTATTGATGTAAAGTCAAGTGGCAAGTGGCAAGTGGTAGGTGGTAGGTACCTATAGTAGGAAGGTAAAGTACTAGACCTTGGCACACTGTTATTGAATGCTCAAAGCCGACTGGTTTGTCAATAAAGCTGCGTCAGCAACGCCCGGTATGGAGTGAGGCATTTGCCAGCATCGCCAATCGGCCTTCAACTATGATCCATGTCATCACACATTAAATTTTGTGAAATGAAATGAAATTAAATGTATTTATTCGCAAGAAGTATGGTCAAATTACAAGGTGTTCATAATTTTAAGTTAGTGTCACATACTTCATCGGAGACAGACATGCAAATTGTTTAAATTTAATAAAACTAATAAATGTATAAAATAAAAGAACACAAATTACAGGTTAAAATAATAAAATACAAATGTCAAAATAAATTCAATAGATTAAAATCATTAAAATAATTAAATTCATAATAGAAAATCTTTAATACAATAAAAACATTTATCTACTAGCCACAAGTAAAGCTTTGTCTTGAACTGCTTTATTGGTAGCTCTCTAATGTCTCTAGGTATTTTATTATATCTTAATTGTCATCATGTAGCTATTCCTATGAGTCATTCCAGGTTCATTATGGGTACTTATACATACTTACCTAGTACACCTAGTTAGGTATGTACCTATTTCCCTCTAGAGAGGCTCTAGTAGGTACCTACCTATAATAATACGTACATACCTAATTGCTATTACGTTACTTATACGTACTACGTAGGTAGATAAGAGAAAAGGATACGTACAGAGGCTGGTAATCGGTGAAGTGAGTGGAGCGACCCGTGGCGTGGCGTTTGTGTCCATTAGACCATGTAGGCAAGCTACAATTTCCTTCCGGATGGGTTCCAAAGCACCTAAATAGGTAATTGGTCGCCGAAAATGCATAAAATAGGCACCGAAGAGAAATCCTTTTTTTTTCATGATTTTTTGATGTTTGCAGTTCTCATGGCATAACGCGAACGCCGAAAGTATCGCGGGGTCAACGAAGGCTGTTTCACACCGATTTGAATGGAAGCACCGTTTCGTATTCAAAAACAGTTTTGTTGCGTGACGGCCACAAAGGATGCAGACAATATTAGACCGTTATTTTATGATTGAGGAACAGTTTAGATGCCTTACCTTTTTGAATTCGTGTTTCTTTTGCGATAATGGCACACAAGCATTCACAAAATGATCCATGAATCGCACTAAGTAGGTAGGTACTAGGTACACAGGTACCTACCTAGTACCTACTCGTAACTATAAAGACCTCCACTACTTGTCACAGTGGACAGACCTTCAGTTTGATGCCAAGACATTTTTAAAATTGAATCAATCTAGGTATGTGTTTAATTGAGTAGTTTTAGCCGGTTTGTCAGGCTATTAATTAGGTGTCACTGTCACCATCTAACGGTGCTCACTTCACCGGATAGGTTGGCTGAGGACCTATGAGTGCAGAGAATAATGGCCCAGAGGAAGTGCGTTACCATACCGAGCGAGGCAGGGTGTCACAGACAGAACACATTTTATTGTTACTTTAGCACAGAATAAGCAACGTTTACAACCACATTTACAACGTTATTACACCAAAATCTAAACAGTGACCTCATCGTAACGGTCCTTATAACATGCAATGGCGTTGCCTCGATTTGAAATAAGTAGGTAGGTTCCTACCTGCTGATTTATACAACTATCACGAATTCGGGATCTAAGCATGGGTGGACTGCGTGTTCACAATCACAACAAATGTCTTTGCCGTGCCATGCAAGCAACATAAAAAAAATAGAATACTTTAACGCAAGATAATACTTACCTAGTTATATCACACATTTACCTACCTAAAATATCTAGTATCTACCTAAATTATAAATAAGTAAACAATGATACATACCTAGGTAGGTACTTTCGCAAGAAAGCGAAAGTTTTTGTTTTCTTCCGAAGTTTTTGGTGAGAAGCTTTCCTCCACTTTTCTTTTTCGGTGTAAAGGTAGAGGTACAGACCTACTAACAACGGTACCACAGATTATATAATACTATACGACTAACGTAACCAATGTTATTTATTCTGTGCTTATAGAAAGTCATAACATTTTTACCAAGTGCTGCCATCTAGAATTGAACTAAATTATTACTGGTGCTATTAGTTACTGCTGTATTACTAGATGGCGTTAGCGAGATTAAGTTTGGCTACTCGCCACTAGATGCCGCGCCGCGAACAAACGTAAAACATTGTTTTATTTGTGCGCAGATTTGATTAGTAGCAGCTCTACATTTTATTTTCCTAAAATAAAAATTTTCTTTTTGTTTAAAAATGTAGAGCTACCTAGTACCTATACTTACCTAGAAAATGATTTATTATGATATTGTGTTGTTATTTGACAGGCGTGTTTTTGGGCTTACTATTCATTTATAAAACTTATGGAATGTTTACCACATGACTACAGCAAACTATAGTTCTATCGACTACACCAACAAAATGTCACACAGATTATCCCGCAAATTGTAGGGTCAACGACATCAAAGTTTGATTTAGAGCCGAGTCACAGATAACACAGCAATTACCACGTAAGTGTTGAAATTTATGTGGGTGTCATTGTATAGTTAATTGCCTGGTGAAGAACGAACAGCTCTTAATTTGCGTTTGCAAAACAATCGCGCTTAGCATCAAGTCCCCCTACGCAGGGCGGTTAGAATGCTTTTATGTGTTTCCTTATGTTTTAATTCTTAAATACTTAGAGTAGCTCTAGCTACCTACCTACAGAAGATATTCCCGATTGCGGTCAAATTAGTTTAGTTTAGAAAAATACACCAAAAGAATCGGGCCCATTATCTAATCAAAGTAGCTTTATTCAAAAAGTTAAAAATTATATTTTAGATGAAAAAGAGTTTGTTTTTGTTTTATGGGAATATCACGAGATCGCAGTTTGGGAAAGTTGCGCGTTTAAATTTTTTGTATGGACGAAGTACCTAATAGCGTTTATTATCAATCGTAATTTTAAATCTCAACTTTGTTTCTGTCACGCACAAATTGTATAAAATGAAAGACCGATGATAATATACTTAATTCCTTGTATACTTATCTAATGTTTATACTGTAGTAGCCAAAGATGTCAAAATATTTACCCAGGCGATCTCGGTAACGTTCAGCTGTGTGCGAAGTGGAGGGTAAGTAGAGCTCCCAATATTGTTTACTAACTTACCTTCAAACGGCTCCATTTCCCGTGAGAAAGTACAATTTTTGTTTAGGAAACTTCTTTACCATAAAACAGTAGGTATTTTTAAAGTTTATTTAAGCCACCTCTATTTGTCAAAATATTCTTGATCGATCGCAGTATCTTTTATTCGAAAAACCATTCATGTATCTACCTTTATTTGCCACAGCTATAAAAGAGGGTTATTAATAAAATTACCTATGAGTTTTCCTCTCACTTTTTGTCTCAAAATTTCCTTGATTTTCATTGACCTTTCCAAAGGGGATTCTGAAACTGCAAGTAATACATTAAAATTCATAAAGAGAACTTCTCTCTACTTTTAAAAAGAGACTGTTTAATTGTTTTTATCGCAATGATATTACAATCTAGAGCAGAAACAGTAGTACCTACTTGCAGATCTCTACTTCAACTTTCGGTTTACGTAAAAGACAGGGCCATAATAAAATGTCAGCAACCATTAAGGGCTATAAACGGCCCACTCCAGACCTTTGACTTTTCAATTACGCTCAATTAAGCAAGCCTACAATATCCTTGGTTGTGCGAGCGACCAGTACCAATGACAGTATTCACTTTTAAAATGTATTATTTACTCGATACTATTTTTATCTTGCCGTTGTTGGTCGAACGGCTGGCATATAGTGCAGTGTACCTACCACCTATACCAGAACTGAACCGGTCCTTATTGTGAGAACCCACCTAGACTCATTTGTAAGACATGGTAATTCGCATAAATACCATACTCGGTGGAGGCACAAACTCGCGTCCTTGCCCCGGACTCTGACGAAATCATCTAAACTGACGCATGTCATGGGCCCGGCAGTGTATAACAGACTTCCGGACACTGTCACTGATGCTCCAAACATAAAGATTTTTAAAACCCGACTAAAGCGCTGGCTTGTCGAGCAAACATTCTACAGCTATAATGAGTTTTTAGAATTTAAATGTAATAAATAATCTACCTAACTGTAGGTATGTACATGTGAATTTGACTTATAATGTAATATTATCAATAAATATCTATTTGTATATTTACCCAAGATAAAATGTACCTATAGCAAGTAGGTTTACGTTCGAAATAACCGTCATATCGTAGGCCATTTCACTATGATTACTATAAAGTAGACATCTTTCGAGATATGATGCTCTATCATCTGACATACAAACAAAACTGAATGCATAGAAAACCAAGTTTTTACTGTGACAATACAGAAGCAACCCTCATCGTGATCACAATGAAACCCCTCGTTTATTAGAATAGTAATGTATAGAGCCCCGTATTAATAGTCAAAAGCTTGTGTGCCCGTGTCTAGGCGTGTAAACTGGTTTCAGAAAGTGACGACAGATTTGATTGGATGATTCAAATTCAGATACGTTTGTAATGAGGTGCGGGATTTGTGATGTCCCTCGTGGTGACTGGCGAGTCGGTAACGGGACGGTGAGCGACCAGCTGCGAGGATCGGCTGATAGTCGTGCTATATAGTGGATAGTTAGTATAGTGGTGCAGTACAAGGGAGCGTGTACGCGCCAGCTTCAGTCTGACGCAGCGCGATCAGCCACGCGCACACAGCGCGCGCGACACGAAACGAATTCGAATTTTTAATCGAATCATTCGAATGAAACGGTCAAACTCATTTACCGATGACTGATATTGTGAAGTGAGAATAACCTAGTTTACGTGACTGGGATATATGTTGCAGGATCGAAGTGCCAAATAGTGTTCTGTAATATATTTTGTTTTGTTTATGTTTACTTCGGTCAGTGTCCGATGTTCGAATTTACGGCGACAGTGCTTATCGATTAACTGAAAGTTTTAACGGCTTGTGGTCAAAGTTTCTTAACTAACGTGTTCTATAATTGATGTTTACGTGATCCTGAAAGCTTCATGGGATGCTTTAAAACTGTCGACAAACTTTCCAACGACAGTCAATATTATTTTAATTATATAGTTACTGAGAGACGGACAGTTTAGTCTACGACACGCACCCGTTTTAACCACTAACCATCACATAACTTTACATTAGTCGTAATTTGGGTTGAATTATGTAGTTTTTTTTTAACTATAAGTATCTTATTTTTCGTAAATAAACAGATCTAATCGGATGTAGAGAAAATAAATAGAGTAAACTGTAAATAATTCTTAGTTTTATGGTTTGACAGTCGTATTTTTTTTTTGTTTTTTAAAGGTGGCATATAGGTGTATCTTATCTAGTACCTACTTATAATATTTCATTTTTACACCAAACGTTAGAAGTTCCTATCACAGTCACAAGTCATTGGTCACTTCCATCGTTATCGTGTTACTTTTATTAGAGACTCTTAACTTTAAGTACCGAATATTTAGGCTCTCTCATTAACATCATCATCATCTTGATTTTATCCACTTACGTGGATAAAATCAAGATTTCTTTCTTTAGTCCTGTCATTTTTTTTGTTAAATTGATCTTGTTGTTCTTCGAGGCGGGTTCGGAAAAATCCCCCTGAAAGCGATGAAAAATAAATATTCTGCGGTTTCTTTGCAGAACATTGAGTGAGCTTAATACTGCCTTGGTTCACGTTAAAGAATACTAAGGCTATACTAGAAGATACCATATAAGTTATGGCAAGTGCGTTATCGAGGTTCAACCACCACAGGGGAATACACTGTCGATAATATCACGCCATAAAATATCGATCATCGTTGCTAGGAGCCGTTGGTTACCAACAATAAACCTGGTTTATAATCCTCAATAGCCATCATAAAGTCTGAAAAAACAACATCATCACACGTCCTGTAAACAACAATCTTACATTTTAGGCTCTAATAAGGCCCTGCCTTGTACGCTATCAGCTGTAGTAATCAGAACTAAAGAAAAATATTCAGTGTTATAATAATATATCCTCCACAGAATATTGAGTTTTGGTAATCTGGGACACCAACATAATAGTTTTTATCAACATGTCAATATCACTAAAACATGATTTTGTAATGCTATTTTATATGTAGCAATCGAACTAATATACCTCGTTCGATTGCTATAAATTACAATAAAGTTGTTTTCATCTATTTTCGCAACAATACCCGGCATCAATTTAGCGCATACATACACACTATTTGATAATCTATATCGGGGCCAAGCCTGAACACCATGCAGGCAATTCCAACCCAACTAGACCACAATAGTAGGGATTATAATAGAGGTCCTTTGTATGGTCATGGCTTGGTTAAACAGCAGAGTGAAGACCACTCCTTAAATTAATTCAGCATTATATAAACAGACCTCTCTTCTTACCTTCACCTCCTTTGATGAAGATGACACTAGACTAGAGTAAACAGACATTCGCAGAATTGTGACAGCAAGTCGCAAAAGTCAGGTTCATGCAAAAGCATAGAGTAAGGGAAAAAAGAATAGAGATGACATACCTACGAAAAAAACGTGCATACCTAATCTGAGTCTGGCACAAAGATGGAGGCTTGCCGTAGAGCTGCGCGCACTATTATCGATATCGATAGTTGAATTGCACGGTGTTTACAGAATTTAAAAAATTCGCATATGAGTTTCTTTTAGATTTCTTCATAAAGGCTTCTACGAGTAGTACACATACACACACACAGTGCCACCGGCTTAGGTTGCCGCGTGCGGCTCAAGGTTACTTAGCTTATTGATTGAGTTTCATGCGGACTGCCAGTTTTTGCGGCTTGTGCCGGGGCATATGTGTAGGAGCCTTAGTAGAGTATCACTATTACTGATCAGCATACCACGCATTCATAATTACCAATGGAAATAATAAATAAATAACTGCTACTACAGATTTTTTCTGGTTTGTCGGACTATACCTACTTATTCTTTATTAATCTATCTTCTATTATTTTTCTATATAATATATCAAAATGAATCCTATTTCGTAGTCACTCAATAGCTCGAGAATGGCTGGACCAATTTGGATAATTCTTTTTTTTTATGTTTTCTAAAAGTTCGTAGATGGTTCTTGCATTTAAAAAAAACTATGGTGGTACGTAGTGCGCCCGTGTCAACTTGTTACTAATATTATAATACTTAAGTGTAAAGGGAAATTACTCAGGTATAATTATTTATGAACTACTTGGCACGATCATTCCTAATAAAACGAAAATTATCATTTCAAACAGGTTTAATAAAAACTGTAAAAGCCGTTCCGGTTATAATCAAGTTCTAAAAATGCCTTTTACAAGTAAAATAATTATGTTCACAATAATCAAATATAAGGGTTCATCAAACCGTCGATCCCAGTCATAATCAAGTTCGAAAAATATTTAAAGTTCGGTTAAGACATGTCTCTTCAAAATGCAGGGAACAAATGAAAATATGTTTCGTTGATCTATTTAAGTTTTCCAACCCAATTACATCCAGCCACTGCTCTTTTTTTTTTAGATGTCGGCAATCTAAAATAATAAAAAAGAAATCCGAGTTTAATTATATTCACCTGTCGCTAAGTTATCGATATCGATAAAAATGAAAATGCCGTACTACCGAAACTCTATTTACAAGGGAGAATTATTTTCTTATAAAATCACATAATATTAATGGTAAAACAGTAAATGATTACAGAAAAGCAAGAATATCATTTTAAACATTCCCACTAATAGCAAAATCTTTCAAAATAATAGGAAAAACAAGATATTTTGAATGAATTCGGTAACTTGCCTGTGCAACGTTATAATGGGATGTTTTTTATGGTGTTTCATGCGGCAACCTAACACACTGCACCTACCCATAATAAATGCAGTATTCTGCAAGTTCTAGCACTACTAACAAGCACAATTTTTGCGTAGAACACTAAATTTTCTTGAGAACACTGAAAAAAACAAGTCGCTATGACAACTGATGTACTTGATGTTGGCTGTGCTAAAACATGGCGACCGGCCGCAGGGAGAACTGTTCATAGAGATGTATAATGCCTGGTCCATAGATTCCTAGGTTCATGCAAAAGTCTTAAACATTCATGCCTTAAACCAAGAAGTTGAAACAGTCCTTTACCTACGTCTACAGTCATCTACTGTAGATTATTGACACAAAGTCAGGGGCCAGGAGTAACTTGTTTACCACTGACCCTATTTTCAAGAACTCGGTTATGTTTTAGATGAATACACGTATTTTAAGACTAGTTAATTTAGTCCATGGGAAATAAATGATTGATATTATTTACGTTGCTCAAAAACGCCTCAAAAAACATTCTTGAAAATATATAAATGTAGTTCAATGTAACGTTTTTACATCACAGTTTGATATATCACCGTGATTTTATGTTTACTTACCTTAATTTATGGAGTGTTTGCAATCTTCAGTTTCTAATGCTGTTAGGTAAATCGATGGCCTCGGCCGGGTCTCTGGGGAGCTTTCCGTGGCATCACGTATTGGGGACAACTTTCGCGACACCGACTAATATCTGCGTGTTATATGCCGATGCATATGCATTATGCATATAGCCTACTCGCATAATTATGAAATTAAACTTGGTTTTATAAATGCAATATGCTAAAAACCGTGTTGGGAAGTAGGCAAAATAAAACTCTTCTTCAAGTTAAATTATTTGTTTTATATGGAATTCAAAGAAAGATAATAATTAATCTAAATAAATATGATAAATGGTGCAACTTATGGTGCGTACTGCGATGCAGATGAAAATAAATTAAAAATGTGCATTGGATTAAAAAAATGTATAAATATCATACTGACAGGTAACTTTTGAGCGCGATTGAAATGAATATAAATAGGTAGGATACAGTACTTCATACTTACAAATGGTTCTTCTCATACTTTTTGATATGTGAAAAATCCAATGTACACAAATACAAATAAAACTCTTGTTAGTTAATTGGCGGAAATCAATTACTTATATAATATATTTTCTCATTATTATCTCGTTCCGCCAGTAAAAGTGATGTTTTCTATTCATATTCAGTATTTTATGTTTGTATGGCACTTACATAATAATATAGGTAAGTATGTGTTTAGATACTAGCAGTTGCCAGTTAGCCTTGACTGGCAAACTATCGTAAAACTTATACTATCGTATTTTGTGATCTTAAAGCTTGGCTAGAAAGGAATCACAAGCGTGAAGACTTCCTTCATTTAGATCTTTTCGGTCTTTTGGATCTTTGCTGTTGTTTTATGTATCAAGTTCAACTCCACCCTCTAAATCTTGGGTTATACTAAGTGTGCAGATTGAATTAACATAATATTGTAATATCTGAAAGCCATCTAACACGCGCGAAAATGCGCGATAGAGAAAATACGCAGCTGCTAAGAAAAATAGTCACGGTCAGTGTAAAAGTTCGCCATTCAAAATATTTGGTTACCATGCTGAATATTTCTTGACCTCCATCATCTGATATAACGACGAAAACTAACCGATTCCTAAAGTTCTGTATTTGTAAACGAGTGAATGTAATCTTCGTACATTGACCGCCGTGGGCCGATGTTTTTGTCGCCAACGCAACGCACTCGTAAGTGCCTTTGAAAAATTGAAGCACGCGCCTGCCTTTTTTGATTGTTCGAAAATTGTTGTTCAATCCAGTTTCCTTATTGCGTTTGATATTTTATATAGTGGTCCTCAATTTTGTTGTTACTTATTTCTGTATGAAAATGCCCTGTGGTTTTATGAGATTGGTAATTCGGAAGTAAATAGGTACCCGTTGGTTTTGTTCTTAAGATAAAAATGCTTCAGTATTTAGGTAGTCTACAAGTCCTTAAAAAACAGACAAAGTAAGACTGGGTTGAGTGTAAATCGTTTATATGGGAACATATCAAAAAGAGTAAAAACACAGAATATAAGTCTAAAAAATCCAAATGATTTTTCAAAATAAAGTTCCTACTCGCGTAGCACCAAAGCAGTCACGAAGTATCTTCTGTTATTATCAAGCCGCTATAACAATTTGAGGTACCTACCAGTACCTACTCACAGTGTAATTGCGTTCCTAAGCACGACTAACTGCCATTGACCTTTCATTCAAGCTTTTAGAAGATTGATAATGATAAAATTCTTTGTGGAATAAAGGTTGTATGCAAAAGGCTTCGTCCCAAATTCAAAGTACCTGATCCTCATGCCAAATACCTAATGAATTCGTTGGCGTCTGTAATACGTGAGCATAGCTGCTTGTCAGTATTTTACACAATTGCCTCTCTTAAAAAATAATCTAGCGCTACTCTATACTTTAGTAATTACTTGCTTTTGATCCGGAGTTACGCAAATATAAGCTAAGTACAGTACACACACAAATTAATCCTCATAATCATTCCAAGCCGCTACAAGCTATCTCGCAGCATGTAAAGTGTACTAATAGAGAGGCCAAAATAATCTGCACGTAACGGGAGGCGGTCCGCGATACCGTAATAGCTTCGTCTGCTGGTCGACAACTCACTGCACTATGTTTGCAGTTTATGGTAAACTTGTGCCAATAGCTTTGCGAAACAATGTACAGAACAATAAACAGTGAAACAGCTCGGAACCTTACTAATTTAAACTCTTTACAAATCAACCTCATTCGTAATTCGTATCGTATGCTTCATTTAGGTATTTCAAAGTTTGAACTTCTACACAGTCGACTGTCGGTTCTTATAAAGTAGTTATCAGCAAACGATTTTCCCTGCTCCATATTGCATCAATATTACGATTGTAACATACGTAGTAACTAACTACCAAGAAGTAAAGTTGTATTGCTCTCGCCTGCTGTGACCCACATACAGCCATACAGTCGTTTTATGTTCGTGCCACACATGGCAGTTCTGCTAAACATGTTTCTTTAGAACTATTTACAACGGGTTATAAACATGCTTTTTTTACTCTAGACTAATCACTAAATGCCCAGTAGTTCGTATTCAACTTGATATTACACATTTTATTCGAAAGAGCTAGTAAAGCTACGAAAAGTTACGACCACAAGCAAGCAAATGCTTATTTTTAGATCAGCTAAATTAATACGGCGGCCATAAGACCAAGCGCTAATAAAGCGTTCTTTATTTAGATAGACGCGGACACTGACCGTGGTTAAATGAAAATAATTCTCCTATTATAGAATGAAGTAAGGAACATGATGTTTGCATAGCACGAGTGGATGAAAGTGATGAGTATTCGTCGAGTGTATGTGAAGTGATGGTCTGCAATGCCGGACTGGCGGTACAACGTGCTGTCCACGAGCGAGGCGTACATCAACACCGACGGAGTCGCCCTGGACCCGCTCGCTGCCAGCTACCCCCGCAGGGCCGACCGGACTCGACCACAGCATACCTGCCCCTACACAACCATTTTCCTCGGAGCTCGTTCACATCATTCCCCATTTAGACAACCACCGCAACAGAGCGACTCAATAGATCCATACGCCGATGTCTACTCCGTTGACCGTTCATCAAACCTCACTGACACCTCCAGCTTCGCTCGCTATGAAGATTGCCGTCCACAACTGGACAACGATGATATATCTCATATCACAGACCATGAAGATTCTAATCTAACTCTAGTGCAAAAAGTACCAAGCGTATTTTTTATATCTGCTAAATCAGATGTGCCGCAAAAAGACGCACTACAAAGCAACAATGTATTCCTTGTCGAAGGGTCCGATTCTGATGCGCTTTCATCTTGCACATGTGACAGCTTCGAGCGGTGCGAGTTTGATTGTAGAGACTTTGAACCGTTCTCAGATACCTGTTGCTGCGACCCGCTCAGTGATGGAGTCTGCAGTCGGAGTCCGAAGAATGTGGAATCACCGGAAAACTTTTGTGACAGAGTCGTGGAAGATGATTGTGTGTCGGCGCGCAGTGATATGGACGGATTGGATCTGACGCTGTTCGAGCCAGCGCGAGGAAACGAATGCGGACTTGAAGTGGATAATGCCGCTTCTGTATCGTCCAGTCTATGTGGAATACTCCACGCGCTGCCGGAAAACAGTACCGGTAAGTCATGTTTAATTTGTGCAAAGGCGAGCTTTGCGGAACAAGTTTGTGATAAGTTCTATTACAGCGATTAGGAGCATTGCTCTGCGGTGTGGCTTGCTTCAATTGGACTCGTATCGGATACGAGCAACGGTCGCGGGAAATTACTATCGCATCAATCACACATCATTGTCATACCAGCTGTAACAACACAGTCAGTTATAAGGAAGGCGACTGTAATAGAGTAGTTACATTATAATGCGATGTTACAGACATTGGCTGGCATTATCACATGTGAGTAGATTTTCTAGTATGGTTTTTGATTTTTTTGTAAAAATCGATACCTATTCATTCGAAGTTCAAGAATTTATCCCATACAAAAGATTTCAACGCGCAAAGTATTTTATAGAAAAAGTTTTTATTTGGTATAGCTAATAAGCAGATAGCTAAAATGTATAAATAATGGGCCTGCCTGAGGTCATACCATGATCTCATAATAGCAGCTACTGATTTTACAGTAATGGAATGGAACGGCATAAAAGTCATCGAAACTGTAAAATAACAAATTGGCCTCATGTTTGCATTTTCACTAGCTCGGTGGTTTCGAGTAGCCACAGCCACCTACAAATTGTGTACCGTTACTAGCAAGTTTCTAATTACCGGACGACGGAGATAGAGGGCGATTGTTGGCTCATGCAAATCGAGATAAGATATACACAGATACTTAATGATGAACAGAATCAGACTCCGTGAAGTTGGCCAGGTGGTGTTATAGTCACCAACGCTATTGATTTTAAATTTTTCCAAAATCTGTCAAATAATTCGTAAATTTTTGTAACTGTACTTTTTATCACCTCAATATTAATTTCAATACAAAAAAAATCTTGACTCCATGGTTAATTGAAACGGTAAATAAATATAAATCTACTATATAAAAATAAGTCGAGTTTTCCTTCCTGACGCTATAACTCCAGAACGCACGAACCGATTTCCACGGTTTTGCATTCGTTGGAAAGGTTTCGGGCTCCGTGAGGTTTATAGCAAAGAAAATTCAGGAAAAATTTCAACAGAAAAGCGGGAAAATGGAATTTTGAAAAGTCACACCCTAACGCGAGCAACGCCGCGGGAGACGGCTAGTTAAACTATAAAAATAACCTTTGGTTGTTCGTGTAATTGTATGCTATCACGACCTATCTCATTTATGAGGATTGTTTCCAACGGAATTCTTTTTAATGACATTCCAAAGTTTGAAACGTGAATTAATTTGGGATCTGGCTGTTGTTTTTCGTGAGATGTTTTCTTCATATTTTTAGAGTGCATAATGAATTTTACTATTATTAAAATGGATAAAACCTTTTATTTGTCAAGCCAAACCAGTCGATTGTCATTTTGATATATTTATTTTTTTGTATAATAACAGGTTACAAACACGTTTCAAGGTTGTACGTAACATTATCTTATTTGCAATCCAGGTAGATTGTTATGAATGTGAAATGTTCTTTTCGTGACAGGCGGCGGACGTTACAACACTGAACGTTTATCTCATACAACTTTGCCGTAATTGGAGCATTTGAATATGTATGGTATTCAAATTATATTTTCCACTGATTTGGATAATTATGTAGATTCATAGACTACAGAGCTTCCAGGCCCAATTCTATTAAGTACCGAAACTGATGAACATTTTTGAAATAGGGGTTAAAATGCCAACTCTAACTTTTTATAAGATAGGAGGTTTTTGTTTTTACAGGCACGAAACGAAAGACAAGTGAATAAAAACAGTTTTTATAAGAAACCCTGGAGATTGTCTGACCTCTGATAAATGAAATAAAATCTAGCGCTACATAAAATAATAGAATTTTATTGTCCTATCAGAATTCGAGTATACTTACTAACTGTATGCAAATTTTCAGCTTTATATTCAGAAAGTAGATTTAGCAGTCGGCAAATAACTTCACAATAACTTGATGCAGTTGAAAACTTATATTCACTTACAATGTCACATAAATATGTTTTCAGAATAAGGTTGTTATTTTATTTAAAGTTACTGTGCATTGTGTGAAAAATAATAAGAAGGCTCTTGCGCTGGGTTGGGTTGGGGTGCTTGAACTTTTGAAGGAAAAAGATATTTTAGAACACGACATGTTAACGTTTGCTGATTATTATAATCAAACAGGGTTTTCAAGATAAAACTAATTAGTAAATTCTAGCTAGTATATGCATATAAAAAGTATGGTCTCATACAAAATTAAATAGTCCAGGCTAAAAAAGTGACCATGAAAAATAAGTCCATGGTGTGAATAAAAAAAAAAACTTGAGTCGTGTCAAGGGACACCCGGATGGAACGAAGTTCCTTGAGGTGTTGTTTTCTTACAGTAAGTACACAAAAGCACCTAAGTTAAAACAAAAACTTCCAACAATACCTACATTCATTTGTTTCCTTCCTGCACCAATTTATTCGAATGGCGTTGTCAAAGTTTGAAAAAAGTGTCGTTACAACTTTTGGTCTTAATTTTTTCCGTCTAGCCCCCTTTCGCAACGCGCGATAAGGAACTTCGTTCCAAAAGCTATGTGACTAGAATCACCGAGTTCAAATTTTTTGACACTTTCTTTTGGTGTACAACGGAAATCTCGATTTAATTCTAGTGCAATATTTGAGTTTTTTTTAGGATCCATACAAAAAAATATATTGACGCAATACGGTCACTCACTTTCCCAGATGCCATAAATTTAACAATCGATGTTTGAGAATTTAAAATAGCGATGTCACACGTCTGAACTGTTCAGCGGACGCGATCCATCAAGTCTCATCGGTAACCCCATGTCCTACGAGGGTCTTATGGCGATATTGTAAGACACTATACAAAGCTATACGCATCGAGGTTTTGTGAAGTCAGTTTTTGTTCGTAGAAAATACAGCAAGGATTCAATGTGATAGGTATTGCTCTAATCTAATGTCTAGATCCCAAAAACAATAAAAAAATGTATATTATTATTAAATATTGTGAATATTTTAAATACTGCATTAGTTGTAATTTTCCTTATATTATTATGAATTTTACTGGATGACGATGATGTCTTCAATAATTAGTACGCACGTTTATATAACCATCATACTTTAGGTCCTAATCGTATCGTATAGCATTCGTATATAGCATCCGTTCGCCTAAAGCACGGGAAGGACGTATAACAAGAATGTTGCCACTCCTGTCTTACTTGTTACACTTCAATCAGCGTGGATTTCGAATACTTTGACTGGTATTCCAACTTTTTATACTTGTTTACTAGATACACGTATGAATATAGAGGTCATATAAAAAGAGGTGGTGAAACGTTTCCAAACTGGTGTACAAGTCACGTACAAGGCGAAGTAAACATTTAAAAAAAAAAATCTAACACTTTGTTCCAACATGGTCGCTTTCGTGGTCATATAAAAAACTGCAAGAAAATGAAAACTCCTGGTTTTTTTACCGAACGGAATTATAAAATAACCTCTGTCTCTTTGATCTCAAGACTGGAACTTCCTTACAATAATGTGATGCAATAAACCGATACTTTTTAATTGACTTGCTCTTCCAGTATAGGTTTAGGTACCCTGCAGGATGGCAAGGCACTCGACTAATTAGCGCTTACATAGACACAGGTACCTAGCTAACGTAGCTTATCCGTTAAAAAATACTGCAAAAATTCTATGAACAAACACATTTCCTTAGTTTCCTCAGAATATTGAAACATTTGGTACCTAATCTGAGGGTTTTTCATACTATGTCACATCATATAATTTAAGTACTTACTACTAGAATAAATATACCTAATATTAGCGTCTATTATCGGGCTAGTTAGTTTTGAAAAATGTATAAAACAAGTTTTGCTTTTAGTTATAATTATTTATATGGTTTTTTGTATCCAGATAAACCGTCCTATTTTTCAATTTGCCCCAGCAAAAATTGTGATGCGCGCGGCCTGTAATATTTTGTAAGAAATTATATTTTCGATTCTAATACAGTTGTTGAATTAATTGAAATTTTGAAAGTGTTATGTGAGAGCGAAATCGTTAAGAGGCCTATTACAAAGAAACCGTGATTTTACCTATGTTTGGCGTTCTGAACCAGAGAAACTGTAACTCTTCGACAATTTCAACTTGTTGTATAATAAAGAACAGCTTTAAATATAGTACATAGCGGCCTCGCTTTTCCCGATTTTGTCTTATATACTTATTTACAGCCAATATTCCGAAGCATGTTTTTGAAAAAAACTCGCGCGGGCACTTTTTCAAGCTCTTAGACTGCACAACTGTACAAAGCAGAGAAAATGAAAAGTATACAATAATATGTCTTAAATACTGGTTAATTTCATAGCGGCCTTGGAATTCAGAACAATGTCTTGGAAATCTATAAAAAACACCAATTCCAAAACCATAAAACTCCTAAAAACGTTCAGATTTAGCTGTGAATATCTCTATAGTAAATTCATATTGGTGAATAAAATTTATACCAAAATAAACAGTAGTTCATTGCGAACAAGACTACATACTTTATTTTTCTTAGAAAATATAATAAAACTTAAAATAAACGATATTAAAATGGTATAAAATGAGACGCGTCGGCCCGCTCAAACTCAGTAGCGCTTCAGCGCTCGTGGAGGTCGGACCTATGTCAATTTTCGCGCCCAACGATCGATCGTAATCTTGTATGGAACGCATAGTATGACTACACTGACTAACTAGTTTTGATCATGTACAACATACGACATGACATGTAGTAGCGACATGTTGTACAACTCAATGATGTAACAAACCGATGACTCACCTGATGTTAAGTGGTAACCACTGCCTATAACAATGCATCACGTCACGTCCAATGAGGACGTGCTCTGTGATGCACTGTTATGGTTTGGACATGTACTATGTTATTAGACTAATATGTCACATACATGGTTGCATATTTATCCATGTATATAATATGTTTATATACGTTTATGTATTCGTATATACGTGTATATCATTATGCGTGTATATATACTTTTTTGATGACAGCTGTCAAACTTCAAACGGCTATATCTCGAAAACTACTCACCCTAGAGTTCTCGTTCCAAAACTAAATGAAAGGTGTGATCAAGATCTAACTTTTTGATGACAGCTGTCAAACTTCAAACGGCTATATCTCAGAAACTACTCCTCCTAGAGTTCTCGTTCCAAAACTAAATGAAAGGTGTGATCAAGATCTAAATTTTTGATGACAGCTGTCAAACTTCAAACGGCTATATCTCTGAAACTACTCACCCTAGAGTTTTCGTTCTAAAACTAAATGAAAGGTGTGATCAAGATCTAAATTTTTGATGACAGCTGTCAAACTTCAAACGGCTATATCTCGGAAACTACTCTTCCTAAAGTTCTCGTTCCAAAACTAAATGAAAGGTGTGATCAAGATCTAACTTTTTGATGACAGCTGTCAAACTTCAAACGGCTATATCTCTGAAACTACTCACCCTAGAGTTCTCATTCCAAAACTAAATGAAAGGTGTGATCAAGATCTAAATTTTTGATGACAGCTGTCAAACTTCAAACGGCTATATCTCGGAAACTACTCCTCCTAGAGTTCTCGTTCCAAAACTAAATGAAAGGTGTGATCAAGATCTAACTTTTTGATGACAGCTGTCAAACTTCAAACGGCTATATCTCGGAAACTACTCACCCTAGAGTTCTCGTTCCAAAACTAAATGAAAGGTGTGATCAAGATCTAAATTTTTGATGACAGCTGTCAAACTTCAAACGGCTATATCTCGGAAACTACTCCTCCTAGAGTTCTCGTTCCAAAACTAAATGAAAGGTGTGATCAAGATCTAACTTTTTGATGACAGCTGTCAAACTTCAAACGGCTATATCTCGGAAACTACTCACCCTAGAGTTCTCCTTCCAAAACCAAATGACAGGTGTGATCAAGATCTAACTTTTTGATGACAGCTGTCAAATTTCAAACGGCTATATCTCGGAAACTACTCACCCTAGAGTTCTCGTTCCAAAACCAAATGAAAGGTGTGATCAAAATCTATATTTTTGACAAACGTTTGCAGTTTGACAGCTGTCATCAAAAAGTTAGATCTTGATCACACCTTTCATTTCGTTTTGGAACGAGAAATTTAGGGTGAGTAGTTTCCGAGATATAGCCGTTTGAAGTTTGACAGCTGTCATCAATAATGTAGATCTTGATCACAGCTTTCATTTGGTTTTGGAACGAGAAATCTAGGGTGAGTAGTATCCGAGATATAGCCGTTTGAAGTTTGACAGCTGTCATCCAAAATTTAGGTCTTGATCACACCTTTAATTTGATTTTGGAACGAGAACTCTAGGGTGAGTAGTTTCCGAGATAAAGCCGTTTGATGTTTGACACTGAAAAATGAACGGGATCCAACGGGACGCGAACGAAGACGCGGGCGGAAGCTAGTATATTCATACACGAAATATACGTATACACGCATATATAGACGTATATACGAATACATACAAGTATACGAGTATATACATGGATAAAAATGCATGTATGTATTTGACAAACTAATACTCAAATATTCAAACGCCACTCAAACCCCACTCGATTTAAGTCCCGCTTAAATTATTGCCATCTCTTACAAATGAGTAATGTCAAACAAAGGCAGAGCAATTTTAAGTGGTGCTCAAATTTGAATGACTTGAGTATTTCAGCCCTTGAGTATTCCAGCCTGAGTGTAATAATATTGGTGACATTTATTTAATTTGATGACTCTAACTACCTAATCTTCAAGTACCAAGATTAGTTAGGTATAATGTAAAAAATCAAGCGTAAAGCGACGTTCAATTCGCGCCCTCTGTTTGCTGCAGGGTGAAGGCTCTGGTATCAAAATTTGACAGATATCGAGCTCTGACGTATTGTGATAGGGCTCTTAATGCTTGCCTAATATGCAAATTCAACGATGAACAACCATGTCGATTATTATTTTAAATTAAAATGTCAAGGACAAGACAAGTTTGCTTCTTAATTTTACTTTTATTAATTGTTTTAAGATTCAACACTGGTTGAAGCTGGCTAGAATACCTGTTGTTTTTACTTGTACCATTTTAGAAATTTTATTGACTTACTTTACGAGGGAGCAATAGCTACAAACATACTATAGAGTATTGATTCGATCAAATAAGCCTGACGCTCTACTTCTGCTGGACCTAAGGCCTCCCCATAGATGCGAATAGATTTCGAGGATAGGCAATCTCTTGAAGCACATACCCAAGCCCTTCAAAATGTCATCGGTCCATCAGTTGAACTCTAAGATTTCGTCCACGATGCAATTAACACTCGTAAATTCATAATAAGTATACCTATTGAACATAAATTTTAGCACTGTAAAACTGTCGAAAAACCTTATAGATATTCATAGATAGATAATACTTTATTGTACACAAGGATTAAGTACCTACATAAAAATCTTAAAACTAAGTATAGTACAATGGGCGGCCTTATCGCTGAAAGCGATTTCTTCCAGGCATAATTCAGCATTATTAAGTAAGTAGGTATGGCACACGATGTATGGTCGAGTATTATTAGTAAAGTGTTCCTAAAGTAATATTCATTCTCCAATAACGTTATGGCAATGCATGTTAGGATGTCGACGACATAAAAACCAGCGGGACTGTTATTTCTATTACCACAGCAATTTAGCGGAATAACACAGAACACGGCTTATTACTACTGTAATGGTGAGTGTGTGAACAGACAATACGGACAGAATCGAGATGACTCGATTAACTGTGCCACAGGTTATCTGGGCTGAGAGGAGCGCAAATTGAAAAATTATGGAACAAAATACAGAGAAGCGAAATAAAATATCGTTACCTATGAATCCTCTTTGGTCATCTGGGGCTCTAGCTAAATTGTAATTCTACAGTCGCAAACAGAACAAATGAAAATGTATGGAAATGACATTTCTAAACGAAAAGTCACGTGACCATTCTTTTTTATTTTTGGGTCTAATGATTGTGCGTATAAAACTTGTCTACTGCAGGGACTGAACGTATAGAATGGTGGGACTGTACGGTGCAATAATTAATGATCTTGTGTTCTGAATGTGTTAACTGATTTCGGAAATAGTTCGGTCGAGACAACTTTTAGTTTGAGACACATTTCGTTTGTAGGTGGTTCCGCTTACTGTAACACCATTAATCACTATGGTGCAATATTCTGTGTCTGGTCTGAGAGTATTGGGAATTACTGCTACTCGTAAATATGTGCGTGCATTGTATATCTTGCCTTCTGTTTTGTATAAAACAGAGCTCAGTCATTCAATTCTAATGAAGAAATTATAATCTTTAAAACCCAGACCCAAGTAGGATTTATTTAGATGCTATTTATTTATACGCTTTTATTTATTTATTTATAAAAAATATCACAGGGGTTTTTAAAAAAACGTGGGTTGATTTTTGCATATTGTCAAACCGATTTCAATATCATTATTTACATGTAGCAAAAGTTATATTTCTATGGGGTCTAGAACTAATTCGGCCCGTATGCTGACGAAATACTCAAATCTGAATTTTAGCTCAAACAAAGATTTTTTGACCAAACGTTATGAAACTCAAGCGTGATTATCACGCTTCAGTCCGAGCCTTAGTTATGAATATTATTGAATTATCCCACTCTAACGAATAAAAAGTTTACATGTGCTTGTAACAGTTTATGAATGGTAGTATTGTTTGAAATGAGTCGTGGTGACTCAGCCGGTTCAGGCGTGTCACCTACATTGCATTTCGATTCGATTCTGTTCAAGGTAAAGCCTTATTTGTACGAGTTTATCTTGGTGTGTCAACTGGTTCACTGATAAGGATTAATCTATCAAGCTCCGAGTCTTGTAGGATTACATAAGTACATATTATATTGGTTTTAAATTATCTGAGCGTTAACCTTCAACGAGGTCAACATTTGGACAGCAGTCAACAATTGAAGTTAGCACTCTTATCTGAGAGTCGTCTATAAAACTCATCATTTCAGGTCTTTAACTCAGAGTCCTGTCTATCTGTCTATAATTTTTTTAATAATATCTTACGAAATAGTTTGCTCAGTGTTATTTTGGATAAATCATTCTGTAACAGATTTTAATTTTATTTATATAAAAAAAAACCGTTATCTTGCTACTATTAGGTGTATCTGCCAAATTGTTAATTTATCAATAAACTAAACATTAATGTTTTATAGCTTATTTAATTAATAGCAACTATTGCTACCTATGGATGTTCTAATGAGTTTCAAATCAGGTTTTAACAAGATAACATTGCTAATAGACATTAACATTATTGTTTGTTGAAATACTATCTCCCTTTAGATTAATAGTCATGAGAATGAGAACATGGTGAAGAATTTACTGTATTTACTAGATACAGTGTGATTCGTTTAAGTATCTGTGTATTTATTCATACCTAATACGTGCGTTAGGTCACAAAATTAATCTATTCAGTTTGTAGTGTATTTAAACAATGCGATACCGTAATTTTTTTTCATATGATGCATCGGTTTTTAGTATCTTTTCAGTACTATTATAGATTAGTACTATTATAACGTCTCTGTTTGATATTGGATGACCAGGGCTACCGCTGGATACCAACTGCTTCTAATAAGAACGTTCTAAACTTTACGTAAGTAAATAATTTATGGGAAAATAAATCATTATTATGAAACTTTGTATGCATCGTTGATCATCGAATATGCCTAATGATTTATACTTTACCTATAAAAGCGACTGAATTTAGCAGGTTAACGCACCGACAATCTCTTAGTATTGTCGGTGTAAGACAAACACTATTATATTATCTCTTCTGTGAAGGCAACAATGACGGCTTACCATCTGGTGGGCCGTAGGTATGCATGTTTGTAAACTACTCGCATTAAAAAAATAGTTTGGTTATAAATTATGTGAATGTTCTTCATAAACTTCCATATGCATATGAAATGTTATAAAAAACTGGTTATTCTAATTAAAAACATTTACAAACAACCGTTTCAAATTGGACCACATATAGCAAACGAAGTGTGTAGTAAACGCTTTGCCCCGCTGTAAATCAATTCAGGAAGCGAATGTACAAATGCCAGCTCATTCTACGGGCCTTCATATTACCCTGTATAAAATAAACGGTACAGTCGCTAGCAAACCTATACAATTAGTAATGATACAGTTACCTTGAACAGGCAATATTCGGTTGTATGATTTTATACGCAACAATCATTGTTTGATAGCTGTAAGAGCAAAATTAGCTAAAATGTATAATATAATATTTGTGTTTTGGCATAGTTTCGGGTAGTTCCGACTCCTGTATGAAATGTAGAACCTAGGACCTAGATCCTAGATGTACCTGAATTTATGTGAGCTTATTTCATTCTTATCTATGTAAGTTTATGTATGGTCATATTGTATTATGTTTGCTGATGTTAATGAAGACGTAGGCCAAAGGGCCAAACTGATCACTACGTTGGTATAAAAGTGACAAAGACATTTTCATCCCACCATCACGGAAAGAGTATTTTTGCTGTTCAATATCTGAGTGCAAAAGCCGTTTTTATTCTCTAGAGGATAAAGTAAATTGAATTTAGAACATCGTATGCACTAAGTTTGTGAATTAAAAAAAACATTAAACCTATTTACTGCTACCTCTATGGTCCCGAATATATCGGGACCATAGTCCCGAATATATCATACAACTTTTTTTTAATTTGTTAAAAACTCAGACTCGGAACCTTCTTGGTGTTCTTTTTTCAATTCACGACAATTAAATTATTTCCAATTAACTAATTAATATTTAATTAGTTAATTAATCTAATTAATTAATTAACTAATATATTATTTTCACGTCAACCTTACTTTAAAATTTTCTTAATTATACCTTAGTATTATTTTGTTATAATTTAAAGATTATTCTGTAATACTTACCTGTCATAATGTAGTAGTTAATACCTAAACTGAAATAAAAGTACCTATCTTGTGATTGTAAACGTTTTTTTTTTGCATTTAGTCATTTCCTCGCTGAGGTGGAATGAAAAGTTACGTGTTGCACTCGAGTGCAAAGATTTTTCACTTCGTGCTCTTTTGATTCCCTCGCTAACGCTCAGGATTCTAATTTAAGAATCCTTCGCTTGCTCGGTCATCAAAATTGAACACGCGGTTAAAAAGCAACTTTGCACTCTTGTATAACAAATAACTATTATAGCGCACATTTTATAGAGCCGCTATAAAAAGACAAAGAATTTGAATAAGGGCATAATAAAATGTCTTTTCGAAGCGACTGTACACAATTGGTGACTGTATCGGAATAGTTCTTAAATGTCACTGGATTGTTCGCAGCTGGTTTAGTGGCTTTGCTGTGGCACGCGCCTCCGCCGCACCTGTACCACGGTGCTATTGTACCATTATTATGAGTATTGGCTAGTGTGGCTAGTTTGACTGGTCTTCGTCGGCGTCATAAAACGAAAGGTTGAGAGATAGTTTAAATTTTTGAAGGTCTACCAATTTTTGTGTAAATACGAGTAAATATTTTTTTTATAAATTTATACTTATACTTATAAGTTTAATATAATAAAATTGACTCTTATTTTTAAAGTTCTAAGGGGTCTGAGCTGAGACGGTGTAAAATAATAGAGATGTCAGTTGGTATTCAATCAAGATCCAGTCAAACCATTTAGTTCTATAAAACTAGTATTTTATAATACACACAATTGACTATATTTTTACCGAATGACGTGGTACGGCGAGCTTACGGCGTATTCGAACTCACTGATGCAGAACAATCTTGATTCACCATCTGCCACCCTTTCAATAATCAAACGAATTTAAGCGATATAAATTGTAATGAATGGCAAGTAGGTAGAATTTCGTGAGGCTGGCACGCATGACAAGACTTAGCTTACAAAATAAATCTTATACAGGGTGCAATGGCACTTCTTCTGAGTTCCGTACGTGAATTGTGTCGTTTTTATTTTTTACTAGCCCTTTGCCGCTCCTATTAACTTGTTGCTGTAGCTCCTGTTAATTTTTTGCAATAAAAAGTAGCCTATGTGCTATCCCAGGTTACGAACTATATATATTCCGAGTTTCCGTGCTTAAAACACAAGCATCCAAACATCTAAAGTTTCGTATTTATAATATTAGTAGGGTTTTTACTGAGGCGTTGTTGTTAAAAAAGTAAAGTTAGATTTTCTAGGTAAAACTATTGTACTTTTGTTAAGTTTTCCGTCGTTGTCCTTGCACACCCTGTTTGTATTATCTGGTTTAATTCTTGCTAAGCGCATAGCTCGCGTGTTCATCACGCTCCGATCTCAATAGCATTATGAATTGCATTCATACGATAATTTGATTTCTTTTTATGAATGGAAGTCGCTCGGTTGACTTCTTGACTTATTCACATTTTGTTCATATTTATTGGTTACAAAAGGGTCTTGATGTTAGTTATATAAGGGTAAAACATCATCAGAATGATATTAGGATTTTTGATGATTTTAGTATAATTTAACGATATAAAATTATGGTTTATTCAGTTTATTCATGTGTTGAGTCACTGGCTCTGTAAGTGCAAGTGTCAAAATATACACTTTTGGGATTTTTATATCTACATTAGACTGGAAAAGTCTGTTTTTAGGACATAAAGCCTCCCCAATCCCCATACATTTACATGAAGTTAATCTACAAAGTTGTTGAGAATACTAGTGAAACACCTTTATAAATAAATCGATCCTAATGTAGAGAACCTTAGAAGAGACTGTATTTCCGGTGACAGCCTCTCATCAATATAGAAAGTCACATGTACACCATAACGATCATCTCACTATCTGTACAAAACATAGTTACATTACATCTAACCCGAGCACATAAATGGGCTTTTGCACACTGGCCGATTGCGACATGTCAGTGGCTCGAACTAAAATCGGTCTCGACACAAACACGGTGCAGTGAAGGCATATTCCAGAAATTCCCTGCCACTTTCCACAAATTCCGCCGAATTTTCAGAACTTTATTTATTTAATGCTTTATTGCACAAAATATAAAAATATAAAACAAAGGGGTGGACGAAATAGAGGTGCTGAAGCATTATCTGGCAGCCAACCCAAATTTTTGGTGCACAAATTTCCTGAAAGTGTCTAGTTCTCAATTTATGAGATTAGCTCTCCGACGATATCGTGTAGATGTCGTTTCGCCGGCAGTATGGAAACAACTATTACTGTGGATTCTGCCACCATGAAATAGTTGCATAATGCGCAGCGGAAGAACTAAGCTTTTTACATACATTCTACGGAAGTGATTACTTAATTCGAAATACAACATAGGTAATTATTTTTAATGAGAACATCTTCTTAAAAATTTGCAATGTAATTGAAATTGTCAGATTACTAATTTGGATGACGTTTTGTTGAATGTTACCAGTTTATAAATTGAAACAGCTTCAGTGTTTTAGGATCCTACTAACGTTTTATTTAGCTTATGATCATAATTATGTCAGACTCTTGGTAATAAATTACTGGTATCTAGATTACAGTTTTGAAATCCGAGAACTGATGGACGGTTCATTAATTTCCTTTCCCTTATTTCGTAATATTAACAAATAATCTACCAGACACTAGTCCGGTACTGAATCCTTGTCATAAGTTATGTTTTGCACTGAAAGTATCAACGAAATTTCATGATTGCAAATAGGGATACATGCAGACGACGGTGAATCAACTTCATTTCAACATTTATCTGTTTAATCAAAGAGCAACGAAGAGTCTGATGCAGCACTTATAACATGGCAAAACTTGAAAACCTATAGGTAGTTAAAAGCACCTTCTGCACTGCGAAAACGATTTTTAAGGAACCTATTACAACGAACGTTACTGGAGTAAGACCAATTTGTATGTATTGACCATTCATCTCTTTGGGGTTGCCCATTTATTCTAGACTAGCAACTTCGTACGCGTGCAAAACTTTCCACCAAAATATCTCTGTCAACCAGTTCTGTTTTATTGGTTTCAAGTGTCTACAAAGTCTCCCAAGGAGGTAGGTCTTTAGCGTAGAATATTAAGTACTAGCTGATACCCGCCGCGACTTCGTACGCTTGCGAAACTTTCCACTAAAAAAAATCTATTAACCAGCATACGATGAACCTCGTGTCAAAGGCTGCTTTTGGTTTAGGGAGGTCACCTGTATCTAAGAACCCACGTCTTCAATTTCAATAAAATATAGCCTATGTTTCAATCCGGAAAAATGGCTTCTGATTCTGAATGGTATAAGTTTCATTGAAATTGGTCTAGTAGTTTGGGCGTGATTCGCGAACAAGCAAACAGACAAACTTGATTTTCGGAATCACAATCTTTTATTTAGTAGATCTGCATATTTAGTTTATCCATATCTTTAATTTTAGTTTTTGGCTTTTTCACAGTTTTATAATAGTATAGATCCAGCGTATTCGGACACTAGTAATAGTAACGTGACAATTGCTAGAATTTTCGAGGGGATTTGTATGCGACTGAGGCTGTAGGGTTTCCACAGTTTCCACAATAACGCGTTATCCAACTAACTACCTGTGTTACATCAGCCGTGACAGTAGGAAACTCATTATCTTGTACAATGCCGTATTGTTATAGTTTCTGTGTAATTGTGTTAAATACTGTCACCAACTGCCAGGTGTCTGCCTACACCTTGAAATTAGCATTGCCCTAAAGGGTTAGAACAAAGTTGAAACCACAACTGGACATGTCATGTGTATTGTTCATTTCACGGCACAACATAGCACACAACTTATAACTAGGTGCTGAAACTGAGTCTCAATTTTTTTCAAAATTTGTTGATTATATTGGGTACTAAACATAATATTGGTTGATCTTTAGATGCGATGCAAGACGTGAGGTGCGTTAATTTTGTATGGAGCCTCCAGCGTAATCTTTAAGAAGCTAGATCTTCAGTTAGTCTACCAACGTGTGGGATAGGGGAAAGTTAGCACTATACCAGTCAGTATCCCATGTTGGCATATTTTTTTCTGTATTTCCTTCGTTTAACTACTTCTGTAGAGGTATCCTGTTCTTAACTGGCTGATATCCTGCTAAAAAGCAGTTTGCTATTCTAATTGATCGCTGGAATTGTAACACAACTTCCCGAGATATTTACAGTTTGATCTCTCCTATAAGTAAAGCCGTAGTATATTTTGTAGAACATTTATGGTATAAACTTGTTCGTGCTTTTGCATGTGAGCTGAATAGATCGTAAGAGTTGTTCGGATCTTTGGTTGTATGAGTCAAGGTTCAGTGTCAGTTGAACGATGAGCTGAATACGGCATCCGTATGTACAAAGTGTTAATTTCCTTTTATAAATTACCATGAACCTAGGAATCTATGGACCAGGCATTATACATCTCTATGAACAGTTCTCCCTGCGGCCGGTCGCCATGTTTTAGCACAGCCAACATCAAGTACATCAGTTGTCATAGCGACTTGTTTTTTTCAGTGTTCTCAAGAAAATTTAGTGTTCTACGCGAAAATTGTGCTTGTTAGTAGTGCTAGAACTTGCAGAATACTGCATTTATTATGGGTAGGTGCAGTGTGTTAGGTTGCCGCATGAAACACCATAAAAAACATCCCATTATAACGTTGCACAGGCAAGTTACCGAATTCATTCAAAATATCTTGTTTTTCCTATTATTTTGAAAGATTTTGCTATTAGTGGGAATGTTTAAAATGATATTCTTGCTTTTCTGTAATCATTTACTGTTTTACCATTAATATTATGTGATTTTATAAGAAAATAATTCTCCCTTGTAAATAGAGTTTCGGTAGTACGGCATTTTCATTTTTATCGATATCGATAACTTAGCGACAGGTGAATATAATTAAACTCGGATTTCTTTTTTATTATTTTAGATTGCCGACATCTAAAAAAAAAAGAACAGTGGCTGGATGTAATTGGGTTGGAAAACTTAAATAGATCAACGAAACATATTTTCATTTGTTCCCTGCATTTTGAAGAGACATGTTTTAACCGAACTTTAAATATTTTTCGAACTTGATTATGACTGGGATCGACGGTTTGATGAACCCGTATATTTGATTATTGTGAACATAATTATTTTACTTGTAAAAGGCATTTTTAGAACTTGATTATAACCGGAACGGCGTTTACAGTTTTTATTAAACCTGTTTGAAATGATAATTTTCGTTTTATTAGGAATGATCGTG
Organism: Eulithis testata; assembly: GCA_947507515.1. Taxonomy (NCBI): domain Eukaryota; kingdom Metazoa; phylum Arthropoda; class Insecta; order Lepidoptera; family Geometridae; genus Eulithis; species Eulithis testata. The sequence continues at coordinate 9,278,325 of OX382196.1, read as the reverse complement.
CCAAGTAGTTCATAAATAATTATACCTGAGTAATTTCCCTTTACACTTAAGTATTATAATATTAGTAACAAGTTGACACGGGCGCACTACGTACCACCATAGTTTTTTTTAAATGCAAGAACCATCTACGAACTTTTAGAAAACATAAAAAAAAATTATCCAAATTGGTAGAATTATCCAAATTGGTCCAGCCATTCTCGAGCTATTGAGTGACAACGAAATAGGATTCATTTTGATATATTATATAGAAAAATAATAGAAGATAGATTAATAAAGAATAAGTAGGTATAGTCCGACAAACCAGAAAAAATCTGTAGTAGCAGTTATTTATTTATTATTTCCATTGGTAATTATGAATGCGTGGTATGCTGATCAGTAATAGTGATACTCTACTAAGGCTCCTACACATATGCCCCGGCACAAGCCGCAAAAACTGGCAGTCCGCATGAAACTCAATCAATTAGCTAAGTAACCTTGAGCCGCACGCGGCAACCTAAGCCGGCGGCACTGTGTGTGTGTACTACTCGTAGAAGCCTTTATGAAGAAATCTAAAAGAAACTCATATGCGAATTTTTTAAATTCTGTAAACACCGTGCAATTCAACTATCGATATCGATAATAGTGCGCGCAGCTCTACGGCAAGCCTCCATCTTTGTGCCAGACTCCGATTAGGTATGCACGTTTTTTTCGTAGGTATGTCATCTCTATTCTTTTTTCCCTTACTCTATGTAAATTACCCACTGCATTGTCAGTGAGGAGTGGTGTCAAGTTAATTGTGTCAGTTGACAAATTGTGCCGCTTTCTCCTTGCTGCTAGGCTGGCTTGGCTTACGGGATATCGCCTACTCATAGTTGCTGCAATGATCTCACATTGTTAATTATGCCTGCACATTGTAGCTCAATTCAATCATAAAATGTTTCACAAGTTCACGATGTATGTTCCATTCGTTTTACTATATGTATACCTCTACATTACATACCATCACCACGACACCGGTTTTGAATTTCAACTTTTCTTATTTTACTATTTTATACACTGTAGTTAGTTCCAGTGAGATGGTTTTTATTTCCAAGATTTGAAATACTTCAATGAAATTATGCAGATGGTTTTATTTTATGAATGGCATGGTGTTACTTGTACCTTTATGTATACGGCAGATTCATAAAGGCTGCAGATTGAATAGTCTTTTACGGTCTACGAGCACACGCATAATATCAAAATAATATTACTTCACCACATCTGTACGAGCAATTTTACGCTGTTGTTACACAGGCCTATCCTATACTGGGATGCGAATTTCAAAGTTCCTGACTGTCGTTTTCCGAGCGCAGAATTGATTATTGGTATTGTTAGATAAACACTACTGCACGTCAGCTTTAAACACTAACAATGGTTCTGTAGGCTGCACAATGTCTCTCAGTTCTCGTTGATTTGTATTCGAAGCACGAATTACCCGCCAACGTCGGACGCCCGTGTCTTCATATTGTTGAAGAGAGTTCATCTGCCCACATTACTTGTCAAAGTTATCATTCCAACCACCGTCTCTGCTGAACGTATGACCAGATCGCCACCTACGCAGCAATCATGACAATCTTGTGCATGATACTTACAATAGAGAGATGAACGTAATTGAAAAATGTTTCTTCGAGCACAAAGACCCCAAGAATGTAGTTATGAAGACTGAGCAATGAGTAGGCGACGCTATGACAGGGAATTACGTAGAATTATGATTCTCACGATCGTTTGATGACAAGAATTCTAACATTTATTTAATTCTCATCTATTGCAAAGTATAGTTGTTTGAAGCTGAATTTAAAAGCTGTTAAAAGTTGAAAGCAAACGTAAGATAGTACTGCGGACGTGAGAAAAGTGCGACTATGTAATGTAAGTACCTACTCAATAGTGCTAAAGGGTATAACATAGATACAAGTACCTATACAAAGCACAACGCGAGTAGGGCGACGCCCTCGAAGCCGGTCAAGTGACCTTTAAGTTTACGCGAACTGGAGAACTCACAGATAGAAAAACAGCTTACATCATAATAACTAGAAATTATAGTGGATTACACGTAAGTTGCATCCATAAATGCGCATAATAAAAACGCTAATCATACCAGCCGTCTGGCTTCCAGTTGCAACTGTGAAAAGTTGAAACAATTATGCTAAAGTTCAGCATAAATCACCAATAAACATGTCAATTAGGTTTGACATTTTGAATTGGGGACAGGCTTTATGAAACGAAATGAATGAATCATTAGCGAAACGCTAAATATTGCGTTACAACATAGAATCAACTTGATTGTTGTTTATTGAATATCAAGTGCAAGTATAGGAATGTCGACTTTTAGTAACATGTAACACACCGTTAAGTACGTTACAAAATTCGACACTGATAATCCGAATCTCGTTAGTCACGAATTCTTACGCTAGCGGTTAAAATCAACCTTTTAAATCCTCTTGCCACATTTTATCAGTTAGTTTATAATAAATGTATTATGCAAGCGACTTCATCTCAAACAAGAACCTACACAATTATATTTTAACGTTTACTAATTCAATTTCACACTGTAACTTCACTATAATGACATTCTTCTGTGGTATACTCGCCTGTACTGCTTGCTAGGAGTGTAACCTTGTTTTGTAAGTAAAATAGCCCTTCACGTATTTTATTTCTTAGCAATTAGTGTTTACTCTCGAAGCAATTGTTGTCAACTGGTTCAAGGGCAGTAAGCTCGTACAAATGAAATAAAATCAGCTCGTTAGCGTCTGTGCTCGAAAGCTCTGTGGGAACCGAAGTCGAATCTACACAATACAATTGCAAATATATCGAATCAAACCCTGCTGCTTTTCAAAAACTGTACACAATTATGAATTTTGAAATTTTATACGAATAAATATATCTTTGATAACTTTTGCGTCTCGGAGAACCCTATAAAACTTATCCAGCTTGACCTTTCTAAAAATGTGTAGCTGCATGCTGCACATTTTTAGAAAGGTCAAGCTGCATCATGAAAAAAGCCTTTTGTATTATACTATACACATGCATACGAATCCATTATGGTAGTAAGCGGTATCATGTCTTTAAACAATTTATAAATAAACAGAGTTCAAGCTGGATCGTTCTGCGCTTGTATATTTCAAGTGCATTGTTGTGGTTGTATTACGTGGTGTTTCGTACTGGTTGCTTGTGTGCTACTTGATTGTAGGTGTGGCGCCTAAGGCCTCCCACGCGCACTCCTTGCTGAAGCTACACGCGAGAGCAATGATTCCGGGTCACTTAAAGAATGTTAAAAATCTCGGAAACTAAAAATGATAGGTTAATGCAATAAATTGTATTTAATAGACAATGTAATACTCCTTAAATGAAGGTATTAAAACTTCTTAGTTATTGTAAAGTTATATCTTAAAAAAATCAAATTTGAAAAAGGGCCACTTTCGAAGATGGAGCTACGAAATTACAGCATTTGGTTTTGCTTTTGTTTGTAATCTGTCATTTATGTGGGTATATAAACCATGTTGATAGTGCTCTATATTCATTATTCAAGCTGAAATTATGTCGCTTACGCCTGAAGAATGCACCAGAATACTTACAATGCTGGAAACCGGCCGGAGTCAGCGCGATACAGCCAGGACTGTCGGTGTGTCGCTGTCAACAGTACAAAGAGTTCTCCGACGTTACGAAGAAACTGGTTCTAACCTACGCAGACCAGGAACGGGCAGAACCAGGTGTACCACAGCACGAGAAGACCGATACTTGGTGAACACCATGCTTCGAAATCGCTTTCTCACAGGAACTGAACTCACAAATCAGTTTCGACGCCTCGGAGGAAGTAACCCAAGTGCATGGACAGTAAGACGTCGGCTTGCTGAATCTAACTTAAAACCCCTTAGACCTGCAAACGGCCCTAAACTGGAGCGTGGGCATCGTATTTCAAGACTAAGATATGCCCAGAGCCACGTAAATTGGAGTATTGAAGATTGGTCAAAAGTTATGTTCTCCGACGAATCAAAATTTATGCTCTACAAGCACGATGGAAGACACAGAGTGTATCGAAGACCAGGGGAAAGATTCAAGCAAGCATGCATCGAAGAAAAAGTAGCCTACGGTGGTGGGTCTGTACTTGTGTGGGCCGGAATTTCTTCTGAAAGTCGCACAGAGCTGGTGATCATAGAAAACGGCTCTTTAACTAGCGTAAGATATGTGGAAGAAATCCTCAATGATCATGTTGGTCCATTTATGGTCAATTTAGGTGAGGATGCTATATTTATGCATGACAATGCCCGACCTCATACAGGTAGGATTGTGAATGACTACCTTCAAGAGATGAACATTACTCGTATGGAGTGGCCAGCGCGCAGCCCGGATATCAACCCGATCGAGCATGCTTGGGACGAGCTAGGCAGATGCGTAAAACAACGAAACCCTCCCCCAATCACGCTTCGTGAGCTCAAAATTGCTCTCACAGAGGAATGGGAGAATATTCCCCAAAATCGTATAAGGAACTTGGTGTACAGCATGCCAAACCGCGTAAACGCAGTAATGGAAGCACGAGGAGGCAATACGAAGTATTAAAATTCAAGTCAAATCGTAATAAAGTTCAAAAATTTCATGTTTCCTATTTTTGTTTTAAGGAGAGATCAGCAGTTTTTTTCTTTATGTAATTTTGTGTTAATAAAATGTATGGTGACTCATATTTTTTTACTTTCATTTAAGGAGTATTACATTGTCTATTAAATACAATTTATTGCATTAACCTATCATTTTTAGTTTCCGAGATTTTTAACATTCTTTAAGTGACCCGGAATCATTGCTCTCGAGTGTATTTCAAAAGCTTATAAAAGTGTCGGTTTATTTAAATACTACTCGGATTTCACTGTGTATTTAGACTGATTTGTAGATAAAACAGGTATTTTTGGACATGGAATGCATGAACGAGTTAAGGTACGAGTTGGCAGCGCGGGCGACGTGTCGCAGCGACACTACTGGTTTCTATGTATTTCTATGAAATCGCTCGACGACGCGTCGCTAGCTTCGTGTCGCTAGGAATTTCATAGAAATACATAGAAACCAGTAGTGTCGCTGCGACACGTCGTCCGCTGCCAACTCGTACCTTCATTTTTACACCTTATTTTCAAGTGCAAGTTTACGACACACCATCCACGGAATGAAGTTATTTATGCTATAAATATATAATTCTCTTTGATGAATATGTAATTTTATACAAATCTCTACGATACAACGGTAAATTCAGCATCGTAAATATATTGTAAGTCATATACAAACACTTACATTGATTGTATGACCATATTTGGTCCATATTATCGGGTTTTACAAAATATGCTGGCCATTATTTAGTCATCGGCTTAGCGGTTGTTGAATATAATAAAGCGACAAGTATTTCTTGTTCGTTTGACGACGGCAACTGAACTTGCTGGTTCACCACATTGAAGTATTGCCTCTGGCATGCTAACAAGTTGCCACCGGCGTTAAGCACCCTCGAAGAGGCAAAATATCTAGCATGGCTGCATATGAGCTAGATTGATATCGAGTTTATGCCATTTCGTAATACCAAACGCCGAAACAAACTGGAGACTTAAAATATTCGGGAAAATTAATTTGAAGACTCCTCAAGGGTACATGGAAAATTTCCCTTCTGTACTACTGAGTAGTCTTCAACTTCTCAATAAATAGTTTCCGTTCCGCCTCAAAGTCTCACGCAGTCTTCGTAAATCGGGAAATTTACGCACTACGCTTTTTTAATATCATTTTACACGACATAAATAAATAAATAAATAAAATAAATATTCTTGGACCTTACACACAACGCTCTCTAGTCCCAAACTAAGCAGAGCTTGTACTATGGGAACTAGATTGCTGATATAATACTTATATACTTTTGTTTTTGTAAATACATACTTATAATACATAGTAACACCCAGACACAGAACAAACATTTATGTTTGCCACAGAAATGTTTGTTCTCGGTGGGGATCGAACCCACAGCACGGAAGGCAGAGCTACTACCGACTGAGCCATGACGCCTGTCATGATTGTTCTAAAGTTGCATTTTGCTGATGTGTTTATTTTGCTTACGGTTCGTATCGCAGGCTCACTTCTTTGCTGCTCGCCTATCTAAATAACATCTCAGATCTTTATCAGCACAATCTCCTGAAAAGCTGGTCAAAAAGTTGACGTAGCAAGTTTTAATTTGATCTAGATTTACATTTTTAAAAGATTAAAACAGTACTTACCTACCTAGAAGTTCTTTAAAATATCTCTAATATTAAAATTAGTAATACTCTGGTATAAGTTTTATTTTGAGCGTTCCTTTTTTCGTGTAGGTAGGTCTTCATAACCCCAGTCAATCACGTGTTAAAACATTGGTAGGATAGGAACGTTGTACAAGGTACGAATGTTTTTCTGATTGAATATGCAAAGAAGCGACTGTCGTCCTACACTTGAAGGGTTCACGTATTCGTGCTAATGTGAGGGCCCGGCGCGACGCGGCATTAGATTCATCTCTTGTGTGGTATTTCCATACATAAAAGGTACAAGTTTCTATTTCTGGATTCGTAATCAGTTCTACGTGTTTTTCGTATTTTAGCCCGGAGCCATATTCATAGCGCAAGAGCGTGCGTGACCAACTCTCCGATAGTTGGTTCGATAGCCGCGGGCGGGGCTAGGCGCACGAGCTCGATTTTAGGATTATGTTTATTTACCGCTGAAGAGAAAAGCCTATTCTTTTGTTCAATGTATTTGTTTGCGGCTGTATTTATGTTTACATTGTAAGCTATTTGAAGCTGTTCACAAAAATCCTCAAAGAATATTCCAATTTCCAAGTACTCTAGTAGCTACATAGGTAAAAGATAATTAAAAATCATAAAGTTAAAAGATTAGGTAATAGTTAAATACATTGAGATCTCTTCTTGTAAATTGTTTAACCGTTTATGATTATTAGTTATACCTAATTACTCAATATTCCATGAATTCGTTTAAAGTTTCTGCGTTGTTTTATACAATGAGTTATTTATCGGAAGATGGATCGCTATAGTTCCCATTCTCACAAGTGTTGATGAATCCAGGGCAGTATAATTGTTGCGTGATTTAGACGATTGACGCGCGCGTACGCACGCACGTAATGTCAGTCACAGATCATAATCTTAATTATGTAATGTTATTGTATTAACCCTCAACTTACAACTGTTTTTAATACAGTTTTTTTTGTGTGTAGTTTTGCAGCTTTCTTTTGAAGTCAATTTTCAACCCGGGACTTTACTAGTAGGTACAATGCTGGTGTAGGCCAGATGAAGTAAGTCTTCGACATATTGTTCACTGCCTTTCAGTGTATACTATGCTTCATTGTACAAAACAACCCACAGTTTAAAAAAAAACAAGATTCTATTACTTAGTTGTTTTATAAACCACGAACATTGAAAGTAAAACTCATCTCGATGTAAACGCAGTATTGTGTAACCGCGCTGCGTGCGATGATAAATAGTGAAATTAGCACTAATTAATACCAACAATGCTAGCAGATGCATTTCAAACGGCTTTCCTTTGAACAATTCAGCTGCTAGAGTTCAAATAGAACTTCAAAACAAAGGAGAGAACACTTCTTACGATAGCTCTTCAGTTTACAGTAAGATGAATAAGAGGGACCACGAGCAGAACCCGGAAAGTTCTAAACCTGTTAGCACTGAAGTAAATGTACAGAGTAACATATGTTTAAATGTAGTTACATCCGTTGAATTTTGAAGTCATGTTTAAATTGAAAACTTAACGATGTGTGAAAATGCTGATAAGTAAATCTTTTATCATGATAAAACTCAACGAAGTGGATTTTATGCCATGAACAAATTGCTTCTCTTTAGATCATCTACGTGCTAAAAAAGTCTTAGCAAAAAGAGTGAGTGGGTGAAGATAAATGTAATTCCTATGTAATGAAATATCACTATCTCAATAAAGCCTGCCTCAAGCATTTGTTGCTAGAATCTGCGGGAGATTATCACGAAGATACTTTGCGATGTGGGTGGCATGAGGTACCGTAGTGGGTGTTTGTATACTAGCCGATATTGACGCTATACTCATCATCACACGTTCATCGAGAAAAATATCGGTGTCGACGAGCGGTGTAAAAGCATTACTAAATGCTTCGATATGTCTGATCATCTATATGACAGTATAGTCAGCTCCGACGCTATCGTTTAGTATAGATGTCGTATGTCGTACAGTGCAAAACGCCCAATTGAGTGGTAAGGTCTAGTATAGTATTATATGATCTGTGGTAAGGTAGACCTTCTAACGCTTTCTAAGCTCTACACTTTTGTAAGTTCTATGCTTTAAAACTCTATTTTGATGAAGGGGAATACTTGGCTGTACGTTCTTAGTAATAGATGTTAAATTGACTCTACTTACATCCGGTCACGATTTGTAACATCAAATGTTACCAGTACTAAAGCCAATAACTACGAGCACTCGTAGGCCAATAAGATTCATAATGTGTAAGTACTGTTAAGTACTCTAATAAATTATATGAATCTATACATACGTGTAGATGTATGTTATACAGTTAGGTCGTAACACAGATCTTTATAACACTATGCGTCGTCGTAAGGAAAATTTTGTATATTTTGTTCGTCAATTAAACAATGCCAACTTTACGGTCAAAAAATGGGCGTTATATTTCATTGGATATTTTAAAGTCATTACTTGTCGCGTCATATATACCAAACCTACATAATTTAAACCAAATGCCGCCACCGTTTTAAGTAATTAGTTTCCTAGAAAACGGCTAGATCCAGCAAAAAAAGCCAGTTATACTTACATCACACTGATACTCACTGGTGTTTAGCACATGCGTGTTAGTACATACTTAAGTACTGATTAATGTAAGTATAAGCTAAAAGCGTTTGGTCGGCCTTAAAGCTGTCACACCAGAATTGGCAACTCTAAAAAATAAAAATTAGATATTCCACATTTGAAAATGCTATTCATCATCATATTTACTATATTTACTTTGCATGAGAATTATGTTATCCTCGTTAGATCGAGTAACAATCTGGCTATTCTTGCTGTCTAAAATATGACACGTATCTGTGAGTCACTGCATAATAGATTAAATGGAACGCCCAAGTAGAGCAGTCTCGTTGTAGCAGCTTTGAGCTTTATTAGCTGAATAAGTGCTTCAATTATAGCTATCGGCGTTTACCGTAGCTTTACATACGGCTTGTTTAGATATGTTACGTGCCTATATAAATTGGTCTAGCTAGAGGATCAACCGTGCCAAATATTACGATTGAACTGCAGACATATAAGGTGACTTTTCATAAGTATCTTAGTGATGAAGTGAACGAAGAAAAAAAAATCTGAGATGTTTTCACACTAGTATAAGATGGAAACAAGAAACTTATTTATTTATTTATTTATTTATTAAGATTGCCAAAGAATAATACACATAACTTAAAACTAAACTCAAACAGAACATATTATGGCTGGTGCTTATCCACTAAAGGAGAAACTCTCATGATCATATAAAACGTCTCGCAATGGGAATTAAAGTCACATTAAGCTCACTGTAGATCGCACGCTGTGTATGTGATGTCATCAATATGTAGACTAAAGAAAAATCTAAATGAAAATGTCATTGAAAAAAACGCACATTGCCGACAGGTTCGGTAAACCACTTTACTTGCAAAATCTTTTAGTTCACCAAAATCCATATCAGTTACTTGTATAGAGAAGCACGTTTGCTATGTACTAGCGGCGCTAAGAAAATGAAAGATCAATTTTATTTATTGATGGAATAGGACACCTTATTGCAAACTTGTTCCAATCTAACGTTAGACTCAACGAAGGCTAGCAAGTTTTTGCTATTGCAAGAACTAACGACAAGTGGATGCTGTATCTAATATATTAATTACTTATCTGCTAATGGAGGATGTTGGCTTAAACAGACAGGCTTATTAATAACGTCTCAAGATACTACTCCTACGCTTCTTATAAAACTCATAAAAATAGCTCAAATAAAATTGAAGTAAATAAATTGATACCTAATTACAAAGTTGTAATAGTCAAAATTTAAAAGAAAAGAACTACTACTATTCATATATTTCATGTTTTATAACAAATTTGAAATACTTGATTCGGTACTTTAAAAGATAAAACATTATTTTTATCGTATTTTCTACTAATTTACCCACTCGTAGGTATGATAACTTCAAGTCTCGCCGGTCTTGACTACTGTATATCCTATATCCTTTTGCCGTAACAGTGCTCCGTCATTATCGTCATTGATTTACTTTTCTTGTCATGCCCAACACCTACTATTTATTCTGTGGTCTGGAGTGTTGCCAGATCCTGTTCTCTAAGTAATGGTCACATCCTCCGTTTTATCGGCTTTCACGTTTCTTCCTTCCAGTTTGTTTTGCATAATGTTGTTTTTATTGGTTTAGACGGATCTTCCATCTTAATCTTATGTTTGTTTTGTAGAAAAATGGGCAATTTGTAGGTGTATGTATAGTGAAGACTTGTGTTAAGTTTTGTATTATATAATCTGTGGTGCAGGTTAGCCATTATAAATAGTTTATTGGATGTTTACCTGTACGCCATGTAATTCCTCTAAAACATATTATTTTATTTTCTTAAGCTTCTACTCTCTGCGGGCGGTTTCCTTCTATAAATAAACAAAGGGTTTGCAAATATTTCACACGATGCAAACATTTGCTTACCTATAGAAAGTTCTCCGTGTGTGTACTCTTGTAAACACTAGTATACTTTGTCTTCTTACGATGCAAGCGTATTATGGTTATGAGTATATTTATTAGGTTGTAAATTCTAGAAATACAAACATGTCTTACACAACTCAATGTCAATTAACATTTAAGGCCACATAAAGTAAAGTGCCTTTCGCTTATAATTGAAAGTTTAGTTCCGCGATGAGAGAAATTATTACCTCACTCACATGTACTTGACATGCTACATTACATTACATATAGATACCCATTTATTTCGTATAGGGCTTGTAACATTGTATCATCGTATTTATGGTCTCTTTTTACTTTGGCATTCGTTGTAAAATATATAAACTTTTGCACTATTGTGGATTTGGAATTAATAACATCAAACCCGCGTTTATCTTTGAAAAAACAAGAGCCTGATAAGTAAGTTTATTTTTGAATCTACCACATCACATGCCCATGAAAATGATTTGATAAAAGATCAAAAATCACAGCGTATGTTTTATTTTTCGCAGATGTGGCGCCAAGTGCGGTTGGTGGCTCAGCCACTGGTGTCCCACTGTCATGGGAGCCGTTCTACTGCGTCCTGCAGCAGGATCGGCGGATTCTCACTGCGTATACTAGCGAAGAGCTCGCTGTGAGTATTTATTCTATCTACACCTTCGTTACTTGCTATAACATCACTGCAATAAGCGGTAGCCTCTAGGACTAGGCACCAGAGGGCCTAGTACGCATTTTGGTGTGTGAATCTGGTGTTAAACCTCTGACATATAAGTAGATAAGTATATCTATCATATTTTTTTTACTATAAACAGGATATTTTCCATGATTTGTTTTGTTATTTTTCGATATATCCGAGAGAACGTTTTTAACGGGACATTTCTTTCAAATAGCATCCGACTGTTATATCTGAGAACCGGGAAATCTCTGCAGGCTTTTATATTGCTTGAGAAAAAGTAATGGCCTTTCAACGCGCAACGAATAAGAAACTAACTTAACTTATGATGAAGCTTACACTATATAAGACGGGAAACAAATTAGTTATGGTTTTGGCTACGCTTCCGCGTATTTGTATGGCGTTAGTAGATTGAAATCTGTTATGCTACGGAAGGAGATTTTCCAATAAATTGATTACATTGCGTCTACTGACCCGCCTAAAACATTAATTACCTATTTTATCTTGCAATGAATTTGTTATGGAAAACCAAAAATATTTTGTTGCAGACATTGGCAAAACGAAGATTGACGAAAGCCTCTGTGGCGTGGGCAAATTAACTTATTAGTACTTTAGTAAATTACGTATTCTGTGTTAGCACTTCAAAATCAATCGTATTCAATGTAACAACACGATTTACAAATAAACCTATTTCAATACTAGTTAATTAATTCTCATTTCACAATCAATGAAACCTGAAATGTATTGCTAAGGAATGAAGATTGTATAATTTTTCTTCTATGTATGTTTTAAGTATTTATTCTGCGTTTTTTTTTTGAGTTTAATCGGTCAACTCGGGTCAGTAGATAATAATGCCTCCATGAAGGTTTTTTGCCGTGTAAACGAACGGTTGAAACCGGATGTAGTTACTAAATTAGATTGCAATGTACCGTGACTTTTTTGTCGCACTATGTTGATTTGTTGCTGTCGGCATTCACAATCTATACCTTGTACCTACTATAACTGGAGCAATGAATGTTAGCTAGCATTTATTTAAACGTACCTTACGTATATACTACGTTTACCTCTAATAATCGTTTTCTAACTTCCTACAAAACATGTTTCTGTGTTCCATACATCATTCTTCCCATAATTCTTGATACTTCAATTATAACTGTATAAACCTTTATCTTTTGAAAATTGTCAGAATATTTCCACCTAACAACAACTATTATCATCATTTTATAAATAGTATCTTAAAATATTGCTAGTCATTGCTCTATTTGTTTCATTCAATGCTATTTTCCAAAACTTTCACGATGATTTTTTGGTGAGTGTCTAAATTTTTAGAGCCGTTATTTCACAAATTGGAAAACACCTACTGTGATTCGTTTGTTCCGCTTTCCTAAACATGTTTCAATGTCTTGTTTAAAAAGAAAATACAACATGTTTTAAAATGAAATTGCTCTGTCTAGACTTTACATCTATCAGTTTGCACACTTTGTCATCCTAGCGTGCATATTATCCAGGTAAATTACCCTTATTTATAAATTCTTTACTTTTGGGAGTTTTTGGTTGCTTTCTTATAACTTCGTAAGTCTTCTTCTTCTTCTTCTATATGACTTCTGTCCGTCATTTCGATAGACAACGATCCAACGATCACAACACTACTTGTTATTCTGACGGTTCATGCTGCTCAACAGTCACATATTTCCTTGATTCTCATAAAATTTTACTGCCATATTCTTATTTTTCCCTACCCGTTTGTGACACTAGAGTAAACAGACACTAGCAGAATGACGCAAGCGAGTTGACGAATAACTCGAATTGTGACAACAATTTGCAAAAGCTATAAACCAAAAAGTTGAAGTTCTATATTTGCCTCCTAGTTAGAGTTCGCAAATAAAAATAGTACCAGAGGGCCTAGTACGAGTTATGGTGTGTAAATTTGGTGTGAAACGTCTAACGCCCAGCACACCAGTGGGCGCTGATTTGTATGGAGACACTGAGCGGTTTTTTTTAGAAGCTTGGTCTACACCAAGCCCGTACTCGCAAATCGAGCTTCTCAAAGAATCCGCTCAGTGTCTCCATACAAATCAGCGCCCACTGGTGTGCTAGGCGTCAGACGTTTCACACCCACACTACACTGAAAACTCGTACTAGGCCCTCAGTACAATTCATTCACGAGTCGGTCGATAACAGTGTGCCAGTTCACAGACAAAGTTGACAAATCTCTTCAGATGAACGCTTCATGCTCTCTTTGATGACGTTGCAAGTTTTTAATGCACAACTCTACCAACATTTCCTTTACTTATTTATTGTTAAATTCTATAAAGAGTACTTATTATGTACCTTACCTACTTTATTGAATAAATGGTACCAACTTGAATATGGTGGGATTCAAGTGAAGGCATAGATTTTAGGCTTTCCTTTTGTGCAACATTGTGTGGATCTATTTTTGTTTGTTAGTTGTATACCAAAGGAGTAGCTTTTTCACAAGGTTTTATTTCAGAGTCATATTGGTATAATGTATTCTCATGTTTATTTCATTAGTTATTGTATCGAGAGCACTCTCATAGAAATTCATTGGGATGCGCGGGCACTTCATACGACAAATGTGGTGCGTAGGCGCATGTTCCAACTCTTCGCATAAATCAAAATTAAGTATTCCACACCACTTTATTTTATACTGGCTTGCTGGACTTTTATACACTAGGTACTATTTTTTATTCACAGCAAGTTAAGTAATTAATTCATACGCGTCAAAAAAAATTTACTTACATAGAATTTTTTAACATTTGCTTCTAGAAGACACTAGCATACTAAGTGACACCGCAGTACAAAATTATATTTTAAAATAGAATTAGTATACCTATCATAATAATATGTAGTTTTCATTTGGTATTTCCTCCAACTGGCATACATACCAGTTATTAGCCGTTCAGACGGGATGTCTTTAAACAATGAGAGCGGATATACAGCTCCTTCTACTTCTCATGAAGATGAATGACTTTATTTGTAGAGAAACCCTTTCTATTAAACTACTTACGTAGTTGGCTAGATCAACATAGACAAGACATTCATCATCACCATTTTAGTCATAGGATGTTTACTACTGAATATAGGCCTCTTTCTCAGGTTACCAAATATAAGTATTTGTGATATTCTAACCCCCTATTTGCCAAGCTTTCAATCCAATAAGCCAAATGGGTGATATATTGAATTGCAAATTAATAATATGCAAAACATACCAGGAGGGAAAAAAGAATAATAATCGGAAGAAAGCATTTTACTTTAGTCCCGTGTGCTACAGCAGTAAAATATCTTGGACGAATTAATTCGTCCAACCAAAATACCTTTGAAAAAGACTTCTGTGCTTTTAATATACCTCACCTTCAAGAAGTAGTGTGGCTTTTGTTCTGCCGAGACCTTTAGCCAATAGCCCTGTCAAAATCATTGGTGATAAAGTGAATGCTCTGTTATAAAATACGCAATAACCATAGATCGGTGCGTAGGTTTTAAAATTAGGTACTTCTATCTATTCTATTCTATTCTATAGGTACTATTATAAAACTGTAAAAAAGCCAAAAACTAAAATTAAAGATACTAAATGAACGAGTTTGACTGTTTGTTTGTTCGCGGATCACGCCTTAACTACTGGACCAATTTGGAAGAAACTTAGGTATACCATTAGGAAGCCCTTTTTCCGGATTGAGATATAGGCTATATTTTATTGAAATTAAAGACGTGGATTCTTAAATACAGCTTGACCTCTCTAAACCAAAAGCAGCCTTTGACACGAGGTTCATCGTATGCTGGTTGATAGATTTTTTTTTGGTGAAAAGTTTCGCAAGCGTACGAAGTCGCGGCGGGTATCAGCTAGTAGTTAATATTCTACGCTAAAGACCTACCTCCTTGGGAGACTTTGTAGACACTTGAAACCAATAAAACATAATGAGTGGCACATTTGTGTTTCATGGAAATGTCTGGAATAAGAGGAAGCAACTAATTTGTCCTCATTTGAGGTTTTTGACTTCTTTCATTAGGTTTTGTATTATTAAAGATGTGAACCCAGATTTCAAGGAATCAGTAGGTACTTCAAGTTCCTATGTTATATTTTAAAATGCGTAAGTCCTTTGTGTATTATGTATTTATTTCTTCTTCTCTTTTTCACGCTGCCAGTCCTTTCCTGGGTTCTACGTGGAGAGCAAGGTAAGACGCGTTTGCGTGCATTATGTCTGTTATCTGATGTTTTGCGGTTAACTTTCACGATCAATATCATCGTTTCCATACTATTAACTTTTTAATCGCTAATTTTGATTTTTCATAAATATTTTATGTTTAATCTTATACTAAAGTTAACTATCATATTCATCTCATCATCATCTGTTCCCATTCTTTCTGTTGTATGCTGTTGTTGTTAGACATCATTCCCTTGCGAAAATCACTCCCAACTTTTTAAATGTTTTGTTTGACTGTAAAACGTAACACCGTATGAGAGATATTTACGGGATACTGGTTGGGGATGTAACATAGATAGATGTCTTTGTTACATCCCCAGCCAGTTTCGTTGAGAAAAACAATAACTTTTCCTTTGAAGACATATTTACGAGTGCAAGTTGGCGAGTGCTCCTTTGTCCCGATTCTTGGAATACTTTGGTTGGCTGATGTTGGTGTAAATGGCACACGGTGATGTCATGGCCATGTGCGTTGGACCATACCGCGGCTTATCCAAAATGTTTATTATTGTAAAGCTGGTTCATACTATAGTATGATCGAAAGCACGCGAGTTTGCGAAAACCAATTTTATTTCCGAAGTTACTCTTGCAGACCCTGAACATTTGATCGGTTTCCAATTAAATCCGATCGTAGTGATGCCAGAAACATAAAAATATGGGATACTAAAAATTTTCACAATCGAGACGCGTATGTATGAGCATGAGGCGTTGATCCTTTAAGATCCTACTTGTGATCTGCATTTTAGTTTTTCAAAGTTTTGCGTTCATGTTACTTTAGTAGGTACCTATGTGTAATCGTTCGCTAAGCATTGCAAGGGTGGATCTTCACGTGCAGAGTGTGTACACGCCTTTACGACTCCAACAGTAGGCATTTACTACATCTGTTAAGGTTTGATACCTACACTACATGTGCAACGAACATTTTCGTTTTGCTGTAGGATGCTCTTATTGTTTGTATCCAAAAATGGTGAAGCTTCTCCCAAAAGGCGTTGCCTGTGGCTTACTCACAATTTGTATTCAAAAAACGTATCAAAGTAAATTCTTTATAAATGCGTGAGTAAAACCGGTTTTTTTTTTCAAAACTTTACAAGTTCTTACGAGGTTATGAGCGTATTATTTTTGTACCATTTTATTATGAGCTTTTAGTAGGCCATGAGGTTATCGCTTACGAAATCGAATAGTACTTATACTTACCTACTTATAACGAGTAATTGTTCCACCTGTTCTTAATGACCTCACTCGAAGATACGATCTCGGAATTCAGGTGCAGCCAGATTTAAAACCAACAGCTTAGTTGAGGTATATTTTATTATTTTAATAAAATCTGAACTTCTGGTTATGTATGTTTCAAGTACAAATACTTGAATCGAAGCAAAGAATGATAGAAGCCTTGCTCAAGATCGAAAGCCTCTGCAAACAATACATCAACAAATTACAGTGAGTTGCGACTGGCGACCAACATTTACGAAGAGTCATGTCCGTCTCGCAGTCGTGTCCCTTGAATATCGTGAAAAAGCCGTTTTTATTTAAGTGGTACCTTCAGCACTCGGACATCTTAAGCTATTTATAGGTTTAGAAGAGGTAAAGCTTCAATAAAACTACCAGTGCAGCTATTGAGAACCAAGGCTTCGTGAAGCCGGTATGAAAATGGCACTGAAATAAATCCAGCTAGGTATTCAAAATATTTCACATCAAACAATAAAATAGTCATGATAGGCGCTATATTATTGACAGTGAACTTGACTATGAAACGAGCTGTCGGAGGTTTATTTACCTACAAGACGTTTTATTGGTCGAGCGAACGAAGCGAACAAAGTGGTTCAGGCAAGGTTACCCCAGATATAATCGTAGTAAAAAAAAAGTTTTCTTTGCGTTTTACTTCCTTCTTTGGGAACACCGCGAGTTTTTTTTTATACAATTCTGTTGAGTTCTCAGTTCGGGACGAATTACTAGTTAATAAGGCCATCAGCCTTATTCCATCGATCCCACCAGCCCGCCCACTGGTGGGCCGGATGGGAAAAATAATCCATCGAGCCCACTATGCAAATGAGTGGGCTCGAAGGGGTTTTTTTTCCCATCTGGCCCACCAGTGGGTACTTTCCTAGTAGATATTTCTAAAAGCAAGCAGCGCGTGTGCATTATACAATACATTATGACATTTATGACTGTTATAAATAGCTTCAAGGTTCATTGATCTATCCCTTTTTTTTTTTTTTTTTTTGTTGACGGGGGGAATCTAGGCTTACTAACCTTTACCAAGCCGCAGTAAATATCTACTATCCTCAGAGACAATCGTCTGTATCAGTAACCACCGGAGATGTAGATTATCTACATTGTCACGTCCTCTCTACGTGAGCGCACTCGGGAAGAGACCTGTGGGTGTAGCTACTTGCATCCTTGCATCACAACTAGGTAGCTTATTGGCTGTTTTCACACCGCACCGACTCGATATTGGTGGAGAATTACATTTAGTGCCATGTACTAAATAATTTACTAAATACCGGTGCTGTGCGATATTTTGTTTGAGCCACTGCCATGTTGGCATCGTGTTGGTGTCGGTTGCATACTCCAGCAGCACTATATAGACGTTACTTTATCCTTAAAATCGATTGGTGCCCAAAAGTGGAATAGCGTAGTTGCGGAAGTCATGGTGCGCAAAGTGGAATGCGTCTCGGTATCGGCCCGTGTGCAATACAAACGCCCTAAGTAGCTTATTTAATTTATTAAAAGGATGCTTTTACGACTTATCCTTAAAAATACGTCAAAAAGCTCAAACTCAAATAGCTGGTTTTACGTATACCAAGAAGATTTATGTAAGCAACCGTTAGTTCCGCTTTCTCTGCAAATTATTGGTTTTTATTGAACTTCATTGAATAATTATAACCAATTAGGTATTTTTTTCCTTCCTTCTTTTAGGTAGTATTTACACCCTCTAGATTTTAATCAACTGTTTAACTATTCAGTTTTTATAGGTAGTTTTAAAAGTAAATAAATGACCATTGTAATTTTGAAGGAATACCTACCTCTCTACTGTTTTCATTGACATTCATTGATATCTTTACAAAGCGTTTTTTAAGTTTATATTTATCTGCATAAAATGTATGCCACAACTATTTGTTTCCCACGTGGATGTATCAAAGGGCGGCAACTAAGTGGCGTTTCTAATTTCATGCTTTCTCCGACCTATTTTTAGGTGTCCATTACAAGGTGTAGAGCCCAATCTTCTCATGTCGTGTCAAATACATGTGTTTGGATTTGGACACAACAAACAAATACTTTTTAGTTGAATACTAGGTAGTAAGTAGACCGTACTTATGATTCTTTCAATTCATCTCCTGTGACGTAATTTTTTCTCTGTTTGAGAGATGGCTTCAGCAAGATAAGAAGGAAGCTTTATGTAATTAGGTCGATTTCGTTTAGCTTCTGATGCATGGGCCGATTGCTCTATATTGTATACAATGTGTGTATATTATACTCGTACTATGCATGCATTAAACAAATGCACGCTTTGAACTTTGTTTTTCATTCGATATGGCTTTAGTAACTCGTTTTACGATGTAAAAGGTATTAGGAAATCTTTGTGAAATAAATTTGAATTGAGAACGTAAACAAAAAGATTTTTTTTTCTATTTTTAACTTTCTACAAACAAATTAGATTAAAAAGTAAAAAGTCCGTTTGGAGTCGGATCGGAGCAGTCAGTAAATGTGTTTGGATATTCCAAAAAAAGATTTGATAATCGTCGTTGAGAAGCCTAGCTCCTAGAGGTTTGATAGGGCTATTCTGATTCATTAGGAAAGACTTTTCGATCGATATGGGAGACTATCTAAAGAAATTTCCAATTCTCAATTTAAAACCACCCAAAGTTTCTGATAGCAGAAGTTTATGAAAAAATAAATTAGGGTCACAATTTTGGCATGTTCGCGTATCAGATATAAATCATAGAAAACCGTAAGTAAATATACAACCACTTAGCATGATCGCAGACGCTTGTATCGTAAGCAATGAGGAATTCCAGTGAACGGCAAGCTTTGGGTAGAGCAGGTACTCTACCTTCTAAAATACGCATCGAATTAGAATGAGGACATGAGAACCCTTACTTATGATAACTTTACAAGATGATTTATAATATTGTTTCGCTATAAATTATGAGTTGTGGAGGGAGGCACAACACAAGGACGTCCAACGTATTGGTATCAAGTGACAGCACCTGTACCGTCACGCTCTATAGTTTCCACCGTTCACATGAATGTACAATGACTGGAAAAAGTGCTAACAATCAATAGAACTATTGGATCGATGGATAAATTAGCAATCATTTGTTTCTTGTTTCCAGGTGAGTTTTTGTTTTCTCCATATTCATCAACATAACTACCTTTTTAAGCTGACTGAACCAAAACTTGAATTTTGTCTAAGTACTCACTGGTTTGCTCGGTCGGTTTATGAATTTTATTATGATATTTATGGTATCAATAAGTACCTAATATTAAACTTTATTTTGACGTGTAATACCCTTACCAAATAAATGATTATTGATTATTGATTATCGGTCGTTCGTATGAGTTAGTGGCCAAATCTGGTGACGGAGTTTTTAGGCCGCCTTAAGGCCTCCGTCATGGCTTGTTTACTAAGTACTATTAATTGGCTCCCATCATTTACGCAAGGCACTTGTAATTGTAACACAGATTTTTTTGCTAAGTATTAATTGTATTTAATTCACTTTTCTCCTCGAATAATAATCATTTACAAAATATTCCTATCTACATACTATGTTGTAGGTGAGTATGTCGATGTTCCGAGTCTGAGAAGTCACATACCCGAGATTCCTCCGACGCGATTATGTAATAACATGCGGGTTGCGTTAGTAATTGTATAGTTCAACAGCTGGTGGAAACTTTGACACGACATCTGCAAATATAATGTGATTAAAGCTAGTTACTGGGTACTTTGTGTATACCCGTTAATGTTTCTCAAGATTTGGAAACATAAATAAAAATTTAGTAACTTATTAGGTACAACGTGTTTGATTTTTTTTTGCTAAATGGATATCTTGACATAAAAAAGGAAGAGTCATAGGCATGCTCTCTACCTCGCAATATGGCATAGTAATGTGAATTTGAATACCTTAAAAGTGTTATAGTCAGGCCTTCTGTGACATAAGAAAATCATCGCTAGCTTCAGGTCTACGATAAATAACATAATGACCTATGTTATGGTAATCACGGCTTTATAGGGCTTGTAACTTTATGATTATAAAGCGCTTACATGCGACTGGATGATGTAAAAGTTATACAGTCATCTCTTGATGCTTTCTAAGTTGAACTTGAAATTCCTCAGTTTAACCTTAGAAACATTGTCCTTTGTAAAATAAATAAATAATAATAATAAATAATATTCACGGACACTTAACACAACGCCTTCTAGTCCCAAACTAAGCAAAGCTTGTACGATGAGAACTAGATGGCTGATATAATACATACATACATTTTTCTTTTGTAAATACATACTTATAATACATAGAAACACCCAGACACAGAACAAACATCTATGTTTGCCACACAAATGTTTTGTTCTCGGTGGGAATCGAACCCACGACCCACAGCACGGAAGGCAGAGCTACTACCGACTAAGCCATGACGCCTGTCAGAAAATAAAGGACATTAACGTAATTAATGACCTCCGTATTATGAATTAACGAGAGAAGCACTTTTTGTAGCGACTGTAGAACACGTATAAGGCTAGAAAAAATAAGGCATGAAAAAGGAACCGCTTTCAAGACGAGCGTCGGATAAGTGACGTCACGTCACGATACGTCACAATTCGTAAGTCGGATAAATAATTTGCATGTTAAATTATTTATCCGACTCAGGAATTGTGTAAAATACAATTTCCTAACCTAAACCACTGTTCTCACATCTAATTGTCCCGATTGATCACGACTTTACGAGTACACAGAACCAAGAACTTGAATATTGAAAGGTACCCGTTTAAGGTTTTACAGAGCTTACGAGCAGTAAATGTTCCCACGAAAACCGGCCGCTCGACGAACGTGTAATTTTTTGTATTAGCATAGGCACAGATTGACTAGTAGGTATCTACAGTATCAGTTTCAATTTGGTTATTATAGCTATTAAAAAGATTGATGGTAGAAGAATTCGGCCGTTGAAGTAGTGAGAATAATAAATGGCTTGAAAATTCGGTCCAGATGTTTATTCGCTGGTAAAACGATATGCCAGCATGTGTCTTCCTTATATAGTCTAGTCGTAGACTCGTAGATAAATGGTTTGATTGTGCTGGGAACTTACCTAATCAATTTTTGCATAGATACAAAGCCTGGACTAGCGTGGTTGAGTAAACAAAAGTCTCCCTGCATCTAATAAATAATAATAATAAATAAATATTCACGGACACTTAACACAACGCCTTCTAGTCCTAAACTAAGCAAAACTTGTACGATGGAAACAAGATGGCTGATAGAATACATACATACTTTTTTTTTTGTAAATACATACTTATAATACATAGAAACACCCAGACACAGAACAAACATCTATGTTTACAACACACAAATGTTTGTTCTCGGTGGGCATCGAACCCACGACCCACAGCACGGAAGGCAGAGCTACTACCGACTGAGCCACGGCGCCTGTCAATTTTTTTTGAAATCAAGATTTTGCAATCACGAAAAATTACGTAGGAAGTAGTTAGTTATATACCTTTTATTTATTTGTAAGTATTTTTATTTCCAGGGTACAAACAGTAACGGGGAGTACACAACACGCAGCCTACCCCGAGTCAGGTTAGACAGTGGGACGCAAGTCAACAGCGCGGGCGTTAGACTCCGCTGCTGGGCTGCCCCTCCATCTATAACCGAAGAGGAAATCGAGGAGGAGATCGAAGAAGATGCCGTTTCTCTACGCGCCATACCTGCTCAAGGTAAGCACTAACAAGCATGTTGGATTTTTTGCTATTTGTGTACTCATAACGCCATCTTGTATCGAGTAGTATTAAACAGTTGTAAACGCCATCTATTGCTGAGTAGAACAGATATTGCTAGCGCCATCTAGTGGTTACAAAAGAGTTCGGGAAGTGTCTTTGCAACGCCATCTAACGTCGAATAGCGTCAATACCCAATGGGTAGCGCCATCTATCGCGAAGATTTGCTAACATTACTAGCGCTATCTAGTGATCATAAACGTATTGTGGTTTGTGTTCCGATAGCACCATCTAGCGTCGAATAGCAGTCAACATAGCGTCAGCGCCATCTACCGGTGAGTAGAACAGTCTTTGCTAGCGACATCTTGTGAGTTAGAAAAGGGCTAGTTTAGTTTATTACGTACTCGGTAGATGGCGCTACATTATATTTCGAAAAATAAAGCAAAGTAGAGCAACGAACTTGCTTGCTTACTAGAATAACTTTTCAAAACGAACTTTTTACGAATCGTAAGGTACAATGGGGGAATTAAATACCTTAGTGTAACGTATAGTATTATATAATCTGTGGTGTAACTACGTAAATATTTCTACCATCACGACATTTGTACCTACGCCCATCGCCATCGGAACAGTGACAAGACAGAGAACATGCGAAGCGTGACGCCCGCGCACCCAGCCGCAGCCGACTCGAATCGATTACCCTCGTGTTTCACGCCCCTTCTGAGCCCTTGCTACCACTTCACGGGGCAATGGCATTTTTCAAATTGCTTTTTGGTCCAGCAATTAATCACAATCCAGGGAATTAGCCAAATGCCAGCTCTTGCTCTCTATGGCGTTTTGTTATAAAACCACTTCTAGATGCCGTAAGCAGTATTGATGAGTACCTTTGCGTCTATGCTCTGCCCGTATAGTGGATTAGCCCGCACTCTTTGCGAAAATAGCGAGTTCGAAGAGCTCTTTATCACATCTAATCCATCCGGTAACTCAACCACCACCTTAGCAAGAATACTGAGAACTGAGAACCAGAGTACCGAGATCTAGAGCTATCCTGTAGTAGTTTTAGATTAGGTCTAGTTAGGGTGAAGCCATTGATTTATTACTTCGAGAATTGCAATGGAAACGTACGAATTACATTTACACATAAATCGCATTTCCCCTGCAGCCTCTACTTTCTTGTCAACAAACATACAAGTTTCCTTTTACGGCTTGTAAATACCTTCACGTTTATGTTCGTTTCATTTTTGCAATTTACTATGGCATCTTTGAAAAAAGCTTTAGCTGCAAAAGCTCATAAACCATCTGCTACATCAGCCATAGATTAGAGACGTGCTGTGCACTGTGACATCGATGAGCTAGAGACCAATTAAAACAAATTATATCACCTCGTTTGTAGCTTTCATCCGGGGTTTTAAAATGACTCAATTTGACAGAGTAGTTAGTGTCCTTTCTGGCTGGCAATCGAGCTAAAATGGGCACAATTAAGCCCCAGGGCGGTTTTAATTGACATCTCTCTGCCGTTCCCGGCTGGATGGCAGTGCCCGGCAACATCGCATCGTCTTGTTTAAACTTTGGTGTGATATAAAAATGCTATTTTTTTTTGCTCAGTTCACTGCGACATTTTAGTCAACAGGTTTATTTTTGGCTTTGTGTTTACAGCACGATAAAGAGAAAGACCGACTAGTTAGATTAGACCACGTCGAAAATATTTACTGAAGCGAGTGCAGAAAAAATACGCGTATCTAAATATAAAAAAAATAGAACTCGAATGAAATCTACTCAAGAATGAGCTTTTAACCGTTACTCAATACCTGACGAAAGAGTAACACGTAAAAATAACATTTCGGTGCAGTCTTTTAGCTTCAAAGCTTACGCGGAGTCGATTGACGCTTCCAAAATAGCGGACGTAACCAACGAAGACCAACTTCTAATTTAGTACAAAGTTTTAGTTTTTTTGGGTAAAGTTCCGTAATAACTCCACGGTTTAAATGTGACATACTTCAGTTCAGACCTATTTGAGTGGAATCGTTTACAAAGTGTAAAAATAAATACGTGTTGTATGTTCTAACATTAGTCTTGTTGTGTTATTGCGCGTTTCAAGAGTTTCCTGTTATGGTTTCCTCCATAGTTTTAATAAAGAATAAGTTCATGAGTTAGTCGTAACTCTGGTAACCGAGTTTTTAGGCCGCCTTAAGGCCTCTGTTGTGACTTAACGACTGCTGGAGTTGGAACCAACAGTAAACGTGCCCTCAGAAGTACGAAAGCGCTCAGATGTAAATGCTACTAGCGGTCACCCATCCAAATAGCAAGCAAACTACGCCTTGACATTTAACTTGTACGCTGTGCTTGGTATACAGTTCATTTAACTTTTTGAAAATGCATTTCCTATGATTTAAGATGATAAATTTATTCACTAGCGGTTGACTTCATCGATTCACGCGTTACAGATTCAATAAGATTCGTGCTTTATTTCATGTCGTGTAGCTACTACTACGGAGGTACATTACTATAGCACATTGCGCTATATACAATGCGGTATTATATGACGTATGTCGTGATTCATAGCCTTGAATACTCAGAGGAATAAACTCAATAAAGCGCTGTTATGAATCGCACTAACCAGAAGATCGTCTACTATAGTGTATCAACAAACATCTTAGGACTACTACTTTTTGTATTATTTTCTTGAGAAATCCTTCTATAACTTCTATAAGCTTCTTTTATAGGTATACGCTTTGCAATTTTAACTTTAGCTTTAACAAGGTCTAGTAATTCTCAAAAAAAGTGTGTAGTAAAGTAAAATTCGAGAAAAATGATGGTTTAGTGTCCTATGACAGATATTATAAAAAAATCCGACATCTCCATCATCGGTTCATACATTGCTCTTTTTACCTACACACAAAGCTCATCTAACATTTTATCCCTCTATCCCCAATTGCTCATATCACTTCATAGGAAGTTAAGGCGGTCGCCACACTACTGGCACATGACCTGCATATTAACAATATATTCAACGCTGGCGGAATGCTCGTGACTTCATTCGCGTGATTTTTTTACAAAATTGAACAACTCTTTAAGCAAGAAAATCACCTTTGTAATTAACTCTGAATATCTACAGAAGATGCTGTGGATCTATATAATAATATAAGTAGAAGTAGAATATGAAAAAAATTGTCCCTACGTTTCGTTCTTTTATGACATATTATGGTAAAAGCTGTTCGGTGATATCCTGTGTCAGTCAAACATGCGTATTTAGAGGATAAAGAAGTATTCTATTCAATGCTTTTTATTTCTTTATGCAAACGATTTATTTCCGCTGCCAAATCGACAAATCTGAAGTCTGACTGAATAAATGAGGAAATTCCGGATTTACAAAGAAGTAAATATACATAATAATTATGATTATAATTATAATAAACTGGAAAAATATTCCTCGTAAAGTAGCTCTCGTACACAAACGTGATTATGAACACACAATAATATAATTCAGTAAAATCACAAGAATTATTTAGTTACAAAGTAAATTTCGTCGTTATTTTTTACTTAAATAAGCAAGCAGGTACAGCTACCGGCACGTTTTAATAGCGCTGACGTAGAATGCACAGAAGTTGAATTTTAGATTTGTGACAGGACCTGAATACAAGGTTCTTTGTTCTCCAAACAGCATTGAAATAAGATCGCACTAAGTCAATGAGTGTAAGAGGTTCGCAAGAGTTGAAGAGTCCTATATCTAGTAATCTGATGAAAAAATTAAAAAATGCATTGTAAAAGAGGACATTGCGTGGCCGCACCTTATAAGGTGAGCTCTCGATCGCTCGGCCAGACAAATGCTATTGAACTCGAAGAAAGCATTGAATCGTCATATCCTTTATATCTTACATTTTTTTATTTCAATCTTCCCTTGTAAACTGTTGATCTATATTATTTCCGCGTATGGATGTACGAGTATGTATGTTTGTTCCTCTTTCGCGCAAAAACTACTGATCAGATTTGGATGAAACTTGGAATATATATTGCCCGTGACCTGGATTACTACAGGCTACTTTTTATCCCGGAAAATCAACGGAACCAACGGGATGCGAACGAAGTCGCGGGCGGAAGCTAGTACTTAATAAATGCATGCAAGATAAAAAAAAAATACTAAGTTAACTTATGGAGTCTCAGAGGGTCTGATAGTCTACTGGACCATCGGAAAATATGCGTCATTGGATTAATTATTAGATGGAGAGTGATTGACGCTCCATTCCAAAAACCAATCCGATACCGTTTTCTGTGGTGGTCTGGCAGACCAACGACGAACAGACTGTTCGGGAGATGCATTTATAGTGGAAGATCTTTATTCTAAAAACACTTAGGATTTATCCAACGAAGAATTATGTTAACCAGTTGAAAGAGTAAATTACACTAAAAACCAATAAAACCATTCTGATTATTCTTATTCCGTGTCTAGATCGAAATAATAATTAAATCTTTGAGACGACATTACTAAAAGTTGGAGAAGTCAACTTAAAAGGAGATGTTGTCATTGACTTTTTATGGTAGGTACTAGATAGAGCCTGACTCATATCTGCCATTAGTAAGTAATCCAGACAGCTCCTGTCTTCATCTGTACATACTAGTTTTATCATGCAAATCCAAGTAACACAACTAAGTAAACAACATACCTACTACATTTCTTTTAAAAAATATTTTCCTTACCACAAATCTAATATCATATTTATTCAATGAATTACGTAACTGATAAATATAAAAATGAATGTAGCTCCAACTACATTTATTCAAAGTTTTATTCAAACCAATCCCAGGTCCTATTACGGTGTGACTGTGACTACGTTGCAATCACATAGTGATCTCTATCAGGCATAAAAACATAGAGCATCCACACCACACAAACACTTCTCGCATTATATGGTAACCCAGACGAAATACTCATCGTTCATTGCATCAACTGAGACTAGTAAAGTGATTCATAACAATATTTCTCTGACGTTGATGCATTTCTACTGATTGCTGCTAGATGCGTCGCGGTAGTCTGATATGCTACTATTGTCTCCCCGTAATGCGTCGATATCTAGGGTTGTCACGCGTTGGAAATAGTATCAATTAAGTGCATGACTTTAATCTATGATCACAGAATTCACGGCAAAAACCTCAGATCAAAAATAATTTAAAATAAATAGTAGGTATGTAGGTACAAAATAATTCTAGTGTTTCTTGATAAAGATAAAGATAGTTTATTTGCAAAACATGTGTAAATAAGGATGTTGTAGGTACATAATTTGGTGACACAACATGTCTTACCGATTTTGGCGTGCAAATAGAGATAGCATGCTACAACTCAAAATGTCGAAGTAATCGGGAAAGAGAAATACATATTATTATAATACCTATATTTTAGTCAACAGTTAAATTATAAATTAACAAAATCAAAAAATAATAATTTTAATAATCTATTATAATTTATCGTTTAGGAACTCGTCGATATGGTAGTAACATTTCTCAGTTAATATTTTTTTCAATTTGGTTTTAAATTTATTTACATTTAAATCTCTAATACATTTGGGTATTTTGTTAAAAAGAATATGATACTTTTTCGCAGTAATGCGGTTTTAGACGCATGTCTTGGTAAAATAATTTTCAATGGAATACTTACTTAATTGGATTTAAATTAAAATACTATTGAAAATGTATAGAAATCGATTCGTGAATATAGATTGACTGTTATAGAGGAAATCAACATTGCCATGTTCTATCTAATCCACATTAAACTTAAATACCTTCATTATTTCTTCGAAACTACGTGTTCAATGTTCATGTTATAAGCGTGATTAAAATTATGATTGTCAACCAGGGGAAAAATTATATGCGTGTAGTGTGACGCCCCTACTTTTCACTGACTCAATGACAGTAGCGACGCCGCCGCCGCCACCGCGCCTGGCGTTGACTCAGTGTGTTGTGTCGTTTCCGACTCGCCGCACTCGGCAACGATCGGTTTTTCCATTTTCAAATTCTGAAAATCGAACGTATTTTCCTTTTAATTTACGCACACGTGACTTTTGTGAAAAAGTTTGTGTTGTGTGTGGATTGACCGAAAAAAGTTTGCGATACTATCGTTTGAGCAAAGTGTAAGGTTTGTGTGTGCATCAATATTGTGTAAATGAGTGTGTTTATAAGCGATATGTGATAAATGACCGGGTGCAATGCAATATTGGTTTCACAAAATAATTTAATTACCAATACAAATAGTGATTTACTACGATTTTATGATTCTTATCAACATTCCTTTTATGCATCTAAATTGCGAGTATACGCAATGCACTAGACTGACAACTCCATCTAAATATTTATTTATATCAACAAAGCGCAAAATACCACCTAATGAATGGCGGTATTTTACATATAAACTAGGGGTTTTTCCAAATTTAGCTTTAATTTAATGAATTAAGCTGGAATCCTCAAATTCTCTGACGAATTCTGTGTTGAATCATCTTCATAAAAATTAAAATAGGTACCTACCTAATTAGTTTATGGTTCGTAAATATTAGCTTATCTATTTTGGGTTGTATTTATTTTAGACATTAGTAATACAGTAATTGAAACTCTATGCGTTATACTTACAATTCTTATTTTCAATTTTTGTAAAGATATGTTTATTTTCTTAACTTTAGGAATATGACGAAAAAATTGCGCTAAAAAAAGAACAATCGATCTTTAGTTTCCGTCACACACATATGGCGCGTAGGAGTCTGTGAGACTACAAGTTCTCATCCGTATTACACAGCGTACTTTATATACAACATTAATATTAATCCCGACTCAAACCGGAAAAAATAATACTTATACACGGTGTAACATAAATACCCTATAAGTCCGAAAGGGGGGTATTTTGCATATCATGGAGAACAGTGTTTGTTCTACGACTTTTGAGATTTCGAAGTTTTTCATTCATGAAATGAGCTCGTAACTTGTACTTAAATGTACCTACACACAGCTAGCGTGTGCGTGCGACGCGGTAGGATGGTACCTACGTGTGCATGCGTGTGTACGGGTTTACGCAAATAGTAAACAAACACTTAGGGTTGTCGCAAATTTCTAAAATAATAATAGTTGTACTTTTGTGTGAAAATTTCAATTACGAGTTATTGACCCTTTGCACACGTCCAAGCACTCAGGTGGTCGGTCTGATTACGCCCCTTTCGGGCTTAAAGGGTAATTATGTTACACCTTGTATATTATATAGATACCTATTATATTATACGTCGTTTTAAACGATAAGAAACGACACTACAGTAGCTGCCTTGATTGCAGTCATTAGTAGAGTAATAAGATTGGACATTTAGATCACGTGTTGATCGTTATGAATGTTTCTCATAGTTCTTGTGTTTTCTCATGAACAGCTAAGCATAGACACAGATTATATAATACTATACTAGGCATAGACTACTCTTTGGACTTGTAGAACTAATAACGTTCTCTCCGGTTTCTCGCAGTTTCATAATATCGTCAGTCCTTCAAGAGGTTGTCCTTCGGTAGTCTTTTGGACGTGTGAGTAGGTCCTGCTGTCAGAAAGACTAATGGCGGCCACATACGTAGCGGTATACCTGAACGGTATACCGGAACTGAAGGCTTGTGCAAGTATACCGGAGCGTGTGTGTGTGACAAAACTTCCACAAGTTTCCTGACTTGCACAAGTCTGGTAGGCAGATCAAAACTACGATCTGTATACCTGCGCAAACTAGTTTGTGCAAGTATGCATGAGCGTGTGTGTCGGAACGCTTTCAGTCACGCGCGCCAGTGCTTTGGTCGGTTTGTGTTTATTTTCGCGCCAAAATGTTGGTGTACTACCAACTAATACTTATTTCTTTTCAGTAACCATTCTTTACACCGTACAGAACGTTTCTTCTTACACTTCTCTTTTTTCTTAATAGCTAGCACCAAACCAACAATAGCCAAAACGTCACCATTTGTGGGTGCCGGTAGCATATTTCACAAAATACTTATTGCACAACACGACTTCTTCGGTTTGTCACAGGCGCAGAACTGAGACTGCACAGACATTCTTGAATTGTATGTGGTCACTATGGACGTTAGGTATACTTGCACAAGCCTTCAGTTCCGGTATACCGTTCAGGTATACCGCTACGTATGTGGCCGCCATAAGCTCTTTGATATTTGACAGGCGTCATGGCTCAGTCGGTAGTAGCTCTGCCTTCCGTGCTGTGGGTCGTGGGTTCGATCCCCACCGAGAACAAACATTTGTGTGTGGCAAACATAAATGTTTGTTCTGTGTCTGGGTGTTACTATGTATTATAAGTATGTATTTACAAAAAAAATATGTATATATGTATTCTATCAGCCATCTAGTTCCCATAGTACAAGAGGCTATAAGCTTTGCTTAGTTTGGGACTAGAAGGCGTTGTGTTAAATGTCCGTGAGTATTTATTTATTTATTTTTTATATCTGCAGTACATGTAACATCGTTGTGATATGAAAAAATCTTCTTAGCACCTTGCGCGGAAAGTGGAATAACTCAGATATTGTACTTTTCCCATCTTTAAACAATACCTAATTACAAAATTATAATCTTCCTTTCTATCCAGTGAAGGATGCAAACAATACTAAATTAGAAATTTTCTACCGAATTTCACAGAGAATGTTTTCATAACAATAAAAGTACAATGGCTTTGCTAATCGAGTGCGTTCTGATCAATTGACCAGCGTATTAGATTGTGGCATTCACGATACGTCTGCATTGTTACATACAACATAATTAATATCATAATTACCGAGTATCGTTTCATGTAACTTGAGTAGCACGCTCTCACCCCAAAACTGAAATGAAAATAAACACCATTTGGTAATTATTAAAAAAAAAAAACTTAGGATGCACTGACTGCTGTGTTTTTTCGTCGTAAACTTACGCAATCTAACATTATATATAAGCTACAAAAAAGCTCTGCATTTTTACCCCCACTCATCTGCCAATATTACATGCACCCCATCCGTGTTACTCCGGGATGAAGCTCCAAATACACCCCATCATACCCCAAATAATTCGCAACCACGCATTGCTAGTCACATTCAAAAAGTCTGTAATCAATAAAAACACAAGTTCTATGCCAACTCTACGAAGCATTCCACATTTACGCATCAAGAACTTCCGCACCTACTACGCTATTCCACTTTTGTGCACCAATCGATTTTAAGTCGATACATCACTAGACGTTACTTTATCGATCTACGCTTGTTGTTCAAATTTTGTTACTTTGTGATCACTTCCTAGTGACGTAACATTTCAATTTGCATCAAGTCCATATCAATCTCTATCGTATGTCGTACGTAAGCATTCGAAAAGATGTGGTCACGCGATTTGAAAAACTCATGATATAAGAGTAATTACAGTTCTCATCTATAACATGACACACGGTGGACGAGCAAACAATTTTTGACAGTCTTCTTTCTTCTTCTTCTGTACCCTATATGACCTGTGTCCGTCATTTCGACAGACAATTTTGCCAGTGTCAAGTGATGAATTTGTATTAGTATAAGTCAAGTCAAGTCATTCGTCAAGTCGGCTATCGTTTCTTTTGAAGAGAAAATGGTGGATTTTCTCTTCAAAACCTGAAACAAATTTTCACATTCAGAGAAACCACTTTACATACATTTATTTCAATGGCTCACACTTTATGTTACGAACTAAGTATTATTGGTTAAAATTCCACCAAAATTAAACAGCAATACTCACAATAACACAAGAAAACTATTAAAATAAAAGTGCTTTGTTGTTTCAAAAAATGTCAAGACTCGAATCGACAGTCTTCTTCTTCTTCTCTTATTGGCCTCTGTCCATCATTTTGACAGACAATAATATTGCCGGTGTCAAGTGATATATTTGAAATAATTTATCTCAAGTCAAGTCTTTGACAGTCTCTCCAAAACCCATTATAGCAACGTAAAAGTTGTAAGTTGCGAAATTTAGAAAAAAAAATGTTATAGGTTTCAATACTAAAGTTGTAAGTTCGTGTAGATGGGCTACTCCAATTTAAATGATAGAGTTTTACGCAATCAATATCACCGGATTTTTGCTTTAGGTAAGTGCCACAGCTACAGACAGGAACTGTACTACAGGCTCAGGCAATATTGTTAATTTATTTGTTGTTATTGGTCTCCAAGCAAGTGGAGTACCGCTGATCAAGAATTTTATTCTGTTAAAAAAAAACGCACTTTCATTAAGCTACTAATTTACTTTACAAAGTGGTGACAGTGTCCTAATTCATCATAATAAAATGGTTGACAACAGAATATTTCCGTAGTAATGAATTTTCTTCAAATAAATTTTGATTTATTGGAAGAAAACTCATTAATATTTACAGCTAATATTAGTTCGGGAAGCAATCGATGTTCTTTTGTTTTATTGCTCTACACAAAGTTACATAGAAGTCATTGGCTCAATGATTATTTGTCACATTAGCTGAATCACCTATCTATACTATACATGTCAGCCAGCAACAGTATTTGACAGCACTGAAAGTTTTTTTTTCTCGTAATGCTGATTTACTGGAAGAATTGATCCGGCCTCAAGCATCGATTTTAATACCGATTTCTTTATCATGATACAGGCCTAAGATTGTCAAGAATAGCAAATCTCAAAAGCAATGATTACGGGTATCTTCGACCATAATGCTAAAGATATTTTGACTTATGCGTCCTTGATTAGAAAAAAAAAGATCTGCCTTTTGATGAGGCTACAAAACAGTTTTTCAAAAGAGCTGTTCTGGGAATTTAGATAATCTACAACATTTTACTGTTCATGTGCTTATATCATAATAACCATTTCAATCCAAAGAGTTTTTAATGCATGAGAATTCCATTACCTGTGTATTGCATGGCATTGCTTCTGGTATCATCACCATTATAACACTGCCAATTACTCCGGTTGGCTGGTTACTCCATCGATCTATAATCTAAGATATTTGATATTAGATGAGTTGCCTGCGATGTAGATATGACAAGAGTAAGGTAATTGCCCGGTATCTACATTTGAAAACCAAGCAGCAAGGCTACACTTTACAACCACATGTCTGAGTGTATTTTTACCTCATTTTAAAAGCAGATGTGGTGTAAGATTTGCTTATCCTAAAGCGTAGGAACTGTATTTTTATTTGAATGATTTGGTAAATGTGTATATAATATAAGAAATATTTTTTGGCGTATAACGTGTCTAGTTGTAAAATATTCTTGTCTATAACTAGTTTCTTCGACTAATCAAATAGAACATGTTTTAATTATGTCATATTACGTAAAACTGTCTCCTTTCTAATAACGTTCACATAATCACATAACTTTATAGCACTAATGGAATGCCCGTGACTATACATGTCTGGCTTTTAAAAAGGCCTGTACGATAAAGCATAAAAAAATCTAAGGGGTGTTTTAAGTTCTCCATTACTAGAGGGATTAATGCACCCCTTTGGGGAATAGTGTAGGGTTTATATAAGTACGTTTTGTCTAAGCGGGGTTGCGAAGACAAAAAATTCGGTTAACACAAAAAAACATATTTTTTCTGTAGAATTTTTATCCTGGTACAGAATGTGTGGTGATTAATAAATAGGTTTAAAAAAAAACTTGTCTCATACTTTTATTTTAAAGTTAAGTTGAAAGCAATCTTTAGTCCTGAATAAAGAGTTATTTAATGATTTATGAAGAATAATTATTAAAGTCCAAAATAAGCCGTTCAGGAATGAAGCTACTTAACCGGGGATAGGGTCAGTAATTCAAACTTTTTATATACATATACAGATATTTTAATTTATGTCCTAATAAAGTATTAATATGTTTCTCGGAGAAGTCAGAGAAAGTCGCAAAACGCGTTATTTAAGTGAACTGCGATATTATGGAAATAAATCTCTTTTCCCATTTCATTACAAAAACGAAACTTGAGTAAATATCATTCAAATTAAACAGAAAGTTAAACTTTCATACTTACCTTGTAATTATAAATTAACTTAAAGTATGCAGATGGGTTGCACTAATGGCTTATTGAAATCATAGATTACAATACAACATACAATATACTTATTGGATTTGGATTATAAACAATACATCTAACAAACTGTGTAAAATATAAAAAAAACTTAGCTTGGTTTTAAATAACTTAAATCAGTGCATTGGGTAGGTAGTCACTATTACGCGCTCATGGATAAGTCTTATAATAAAATCTAGTAACATTGGGACTTTATTGGGATGGCTCAAAATCATCAGAAAGTCAGTCGTCGAAAGTCGAAACTCCACTCATATTTGTACTACATTTTATTTCGAGAATTAATCCTCAGATTGCGATTATTTTCAATTGCTACTGATGCGAGCTGCAAGCTTCAGATTAGACTCATAAATTCTCCATTAAGATGTCTGGAGATAACTCTCGCGCCGCTGAACAATACGATCAATTAAACTGTCTGCTAGGGTGCCTGGTATTAACGAATCCCTATAATCACAGAACAGATATTAAAACTAGCAGTAGCTACACTAGGAAGTAACTAGGTGGAGTAAATTGGAGCCAGAGCTTCTTTCTTTCTTTCTTTCTTTCAAAGCAAGAAATGTATATGAAACCCGGATAAGCGCCTCTAGCGGGAGATTCGGGAATTGTGCAATTCCCAATAAAATTTCTCGCTTTGCGAATGCGTTTGCGTGTGTTATATAGGTCGCGTCATGTAAAAAGAACGCTGGCGGTCAAGCTGCGCAGTAAGCGATTTTGGGGTCTATTTGGTGGCATGAGGCACCATTTTCCCAAGCGCAAACACACCCCCTCCGCTGTTTCCAGCGTTCTTTTGACATGACGCCTGCTATACTGGAGTCAAAAGTCAAAACAAATGCACTGACTCGGGGCTCTGGCCTGGCGCCGGACAAACGGGGTCGCGGAAATTAAAAGTTGCTCTCGTCGTGCATCGAATTAAAGTACCTACGTAATGTAATATGACATACTGAGCAAATATCACCTACCGCATTTCATTTCCGGTAATACCGAATACATTATCCCAAAAACACACTTGCCAGAAGTATCATTGACAAAACATTTGCTTGAATATCAGAACGACTTTTTTCTCTTGACAAAAATATCTTTTGATCAAAGTTAAAAGTTTTAGTAGGCCTTAAAATTACTTTAGACAAAATACCTTTTTCACAAACTTTTTTAAATAGAATTGACACACGCTAGAAATGCGATTCAGTGTAAACTAACAGAAATTTTAATTTCAGTTTGCCCATGATATCCCAAGCCCAAGCAACCGTAATTTTTACGAAAGAACGTGAAAAAAATTACATAAGTTACAGTAAAAAAGTTTTCAATTGGATGGTATGGTCGGGCTACCTTCGTGGTCAGACTGCAGCTCTGCAAATCTAAAAACATTTATTTTGTGTCGTTTCAAATCTAAATCACTCGTGAAAATTTAAGGGCAAACCATCAATACTGGAATGCTAAAACTTCAACCGTGCTTAACCCTTCCCGGGCACCCCTGTAATGGATTAGACATTACCCCTGAGGGGTGACCTAGGCCCCTAGTAAAGTCAATAGCTGAGTATGGATGCGTGCAGTGCAGAGCTCATTTGGGTGCCAGATAAGGGGTAGAGTAGGTACAACTTTTGCAGACTGTTGGACTGCGGCCTGCCAAGGAAAGTTTATGAAAGTCTTGGCAACCACACATTTTTCTTGTTATATGTTAGGCTACTTTAGTACAGACAGACCATATACTT
This sequence comes from Eulithis testata, assembly GCA_947507515.1. Classification (NCBI taxonomy): domain Eukaryota; kingdom Metazoa; phylum Arthropoda; class Insecta; order Lepidoptera; family Geometridae; genus Eulithis; species Eulithis testata. The sequence continues at coordinate 9,242,016 of OX382196.1, read as the reverse complement.
TCCAGATGTGTATAATACCTAACTTCACTTTGTTTATTCATAGCCTTGACGTTTAGCTAAAGGAATAACCTCAGAATCCCGGTAATCCACAATATAACCAGCTTTTGTTACAACGAATCAAACTTTTTGATGATATTTTTTTACATCTAGACCTCGGTGAAGGTGCTAAAATATGTTTTAGCACCTAACACGAGTTAGAGACAGGGCTTTTCGATAAATCCGTAACGTAATGAGACCGATATAATCTATGCTTTAAAACTCTTATATTGTTTTAACATAGTCATTGTCATGGTGTAGCTAATACTCAGATATGGTAATTTGATATTAACCTTTTAATCTGATGTGTAGTTGTATGACATTCTAACTTCTAATAGGATTGATCTAATCACATAGAAGTCTTATAAAATATATGTGATGACATAACTAGGTCAATGCTAGTTTCCATATACCGACACTTTGTATGTAATAGAACATGCATTAATAAAATGCAAATATCTAATGTTATGTAACGTAGTGGAATGTATACGAGAAGAGAAAAATGCTATGCGGCTTAGTCAGTTCCGCACGTATTGACCTTGTCTTTCCTGTGGATCAGACCGACGAATTATTCCAGTTTCGGACTACCGTTATCTCGTCCCACTGGGACGAAACAATAGCTTCAAAGACCGACTAATGGTATAAGTGCTAGGCAACCCTACTCCCAGATATTGCAGCGTTCAGTTCATACAGGCATGGGTAAAAAGTGACCTCTAAATTATTTAGATTAGATGCTAAGGCCGATTATTATCATGTTTTCTTACAATAAATAAACCTCTTGATATTACAGGATACTGGAAAAGATTCTCTTCCATAAAGTAAATAAAATAGACCGAATATCATTGACGGGGATTCTCATATGACGAGTTTTACGTGTGCTAAAAGTTCACGTAAACTTTATTTTTAATAGGCATTTGAGCAGCGCCCTTGGCGGGAAATTTACATGATCTAATGATTCTATGATTGTCTATACGAAAAATAGTTTTAGCAAACGTAAGACCATGCTAATCGTACACGCTAAAGGGCAGGTAGACCCTCAGAATCAGAACAGAAGCTCGGGAGTTCTGTGGGTAGATAGGTAAGTTTAGTGTTTGCAATATTCCATAGATTCGTATATTTTAAATTATGAACAGCGATGAATAACCTGACATAAACTAGTTTTCAGTTTACTGCGTAATGCATACATCCTGTCGCTATATTTGTTCATTGAATGATTCTATAGCCGAAGTTACACACAAAACTGGGTCCTGAATACTGCTAACGTAGAGTTGAAACCATTCTATATTCGTAGCATTCTACTTACTCTATCTCCGTATATTTTTAAGTAGGTAGCTCAAATTAACCTGGTACTTATCGACAAAAGTCTTCAAAAAACAAATGAAAGTTGACACATCAGAATAAAAAAAGCTCGTTTCTTTCATTCATATTATCGACTAGCTGTCGCACATGGTTTTGGTCGCGTGGTAGCAGCATATACGCATTATTTGGTTAAAATCTTTGATCTTAATTTTAGACCCTTTAGGGTGCGACTTTTCAAAATTCCTTTCTTAGTGCACCCCTACATTATATAAATATCCTCGAAGGCTTTGGTTGGTTGTCAGTCAGTTTCAAAAGAGTTTTATATGCATGTATTTAGATTATATAGGTCTAAAGCTTTCTTCTGTATCCAATCGGAAAGTATCTGTTTTCGTATACGTTCTAAGTTATATCGAACAAGTACCTACTTCGATAATTTGCCTGGCCTGCCTGCTGCCTGTGTGAACGTACATGCCCGTTCAGCAAACTTAGTCAGTTTTATGGGGTGGCTATTGTAAACAGAAAACTGGCGTTCTGCCACTTGACAGCGATTGAATGAGTAACGCAAGATAAATGTGGAGGACGTGATTTCGAAGACTAATGGTTATCAGACAGGAAACGAATTGAACAGACTTAGATCTAGTATTTAGAATGGAAAAAAAAACTACGGCGAAATGCAATTACACTTATTTCATACAACTCATACCAGGGGACGTCTTCTGTGGACATGCTTTGTGAGGCGATGCAATGTTCTATGCAGTTAACAATGCAATGCAATCATGAATTTATGGGTTAAAACAACAGCTTCGATAATAAAATAAAATTGTCATTCTCCAAGATTAAAATATGAATGACCAAAATTTGTTTTTTGTTTTTGGCTACTATTTTGGTGTTCACATAAGCATCTGTATCGATGATCCAGTTGTGTCAGCACTGTCAGTATTCTTACTTAAAATTAAAACACTATAGTCAGTTTAATATGATTAGCGGTACCTTAGTAATGAATACTACTTAGCTCGTTATTATACCCACGCGTACTGCGCTCATAATCACCTACTCTACATACAAGACTCAAGACAGCTTACACTTACCAAGGTGATAATATTTAGTTTGCTTATCCTGCTCTGTAGACATTGCGTTGTAGAGTATTAGCTACATCTAGTAATGTATGAATGGTTGTAATATTCCTGTACTGCCTGTTTATTTACGGGCATTCTAATTCCGTACTTGTACTTTACATACGCATTGCGAACTGTTTGGTTTGTTGGAAAGTCATATTTATGGTGGTTGGTTCTCCCCTGCTTTCTGAGATATATTTGTCTTGGCAAGAGATGAAACTAATAAAATTGACTTTATTCACAAAGAAAGTTACGGCATTATTTACAAAATGCACTTTAACTGTCGAGCTATCTGCACTCTGTTGAAAACGATTTAAAGATAGCTTAACTAATCCAAATGAGTACTAATCAGAAGCGTGCACTGCAATGCCACGCTGAATAGCAATGATTATTCGCTGGCTGGGCCAAATACTCACTAGCTCAAGGAAGAATTTTGACTGAGTTAGGTAGATGTGTGTTGGTATTGCCAGACGTCCCGATTTTGGCGGGACGTCCCGATTTTTTAATCAAAATTATGTGTCCCGCTTTTCGGGGATAACTCGACCGCATGCGTGCAGAGTGCTGAGGAAGCGCGGGCGAGTGGCACAGAAAAGTATGGGCAGGCCGCCCGCCGACGAATAAGACTCAGTTATTTAACGATAGGGTAAATCTGATTTAAAATATCATATTTTTTAAAATACATTTTCTATGGCTATTTTTCCTATCTATTGTCACGTAAACATAATTTGAACTCAAATAAAAAGATATTTATTAAAAAACGTCTGATTATATGCGTTTTTTTACTATGTCCCGCTTTCGACGAGAGAATCCCGCTTTTTTCACTCAAAAAGTTCCAAAATCCCGACTTCGCAGAAAAAAAATCTGTCAACGCTGATAGGTACATATACATGTACGATGTATATAATATGTGATATACCATATAATACATACTGACTGAGATTGTATTCTGCTAAATAATTATGTGACTAATGTGCACCTACTTAAAATGAATATTAAGCTTCACTTTGGGACGAGGTTCACTAAAGATACTTCGTGAAGTACTGCGTGGGATGGGTTCCGCCTCCACTGATACTGATGACTCTGATGAGTAACAGCGAACCCTATAATTAACTTCAATATTGTTTGTGCTTAGTTTATCGTGCGTTAAAATATAAATGACGTGATGTGGGTAATCCTATAAATACTGCCAAACCTATATTCTTATAGTGTTGGATGACAACAAATAACAAATGAAAAGGTTTTAAAGCAAGAATTATTAGATTAAATAAAATAAGTAAATAAATATTCACGGACTGCACTTAACACAACGCCTTCTAGTCCCATACTAAGCAAAGCTTGTACGATGGGAACTAGATGGCTGATAGAATACATACATACATATATTTTTTTGTAAATACATACTTATAATACATAGAAACACCCAATTAGGTATAACATTTTTTTATATTTTGTAAAATCGTGGCAGTTACAACACGAGGGTTTTAAAATTTTAAAAAATATTGTTGTACAATATAGTTTTACTGCAGTCCGTCATTTATTTCTGAGAAATGCCAAAACAAGATATTAACTTCTTAAAATATTTTTTTTTATTATATTAACTTTTTTACACACTTTTACAATAAATGATTCTTATTCTTATAACAGCTTGAAAACCTTCTTTTATTTACAAAACTAGCGACCCGCCCCGGCTTCGCACGGGTGCAATGCAGTGATCATGATGATGTATTATACATATAAACCATCCTCTTGAATCACTCTATCTATTAAAAAAAAACTGCATCAAAATCCGTTGCGTAGTTTTAAAGATCTAAGCATACAGACATTAGGACAGACGCGGGAAGCGACTTTGCTTTATACTATGTAGTGATGATTTGTCAGTCAATGTCAAAGAGCACTATTAAGTTACATGCCGTTGAATCATATTCTACCAACCATTGTATGCAAACGGTCAAGTGATCGCTTAATTTGGCTTGAACAATAGAGAATTATGTTCAAAGTACTTAAAGTCTGACCACGGTGAGTCTGCAATGCAACTAATGCCACCCGAAAAGGATTTGTATATTAAACGCTACAACTCATCTTACTCAGTAACATTCGTGGTAAATCGTTCTCGCAGTATAAGCAATGGTTCCAACAATTTTATAGGTTTTCAATACTGCCATGATTTAAGTTTGCAGACTTAGCGTGGTCAGAGTCTAGATACTTATGGCAGTAATTTGTTATGGCATTGCCAACAGATAACTGTAGAGTTTGTTCATGTTGCGCTGTGGCTAGTCATGCGATGCTTTTGTTCGGAAATTATCGTCAGTGAAGCTACTTAGACGTTTTTATCGTAAGATCAATAAATAACCAACAGTACTTTCAATATCCTTGATCTAACAGATCTATATTTTACTAGCCGTCACCCGCGGCATTGCTAGACGTCTATAAGAGTGTGACTTTTCAAAATTCCTTTCTTAGTGCACCTCTACACTATATAAGGATACTACTCTCCATACCTCTATATAGGACTTATAGTTTAGGCTGTGCGTTGATTGTCAGTCAGCTTCAAAAGAGTTTTATATATTTAGAAGATAGATAGTCATACATAAATAATTGAATATACAAATATACAAATTGAATATACGGATTAACTTTGAAGAGAAGTAAACTAATGTAGTAAACATTATGCCTTATTTTGATTAGGTTATTATGTAGCTAATGACACAATTTTGTATTGATAATACGGTAGGTAGTTTGCAACGGTCTACTGACAGCTCAATTGTTTCATGTGTATTTTGTACAAAATATTAGGTACCTATACTACAACGACTACTACTAAACGAGTTATATTCACTGTAGTTTTTTGTAAGTTTTTAGATTCGCGTAATGATTTTTCACACGTTCTGTAAGATTTCTTACTTACTGCGTTCGGACCCAAGGCACGGCTTTGAGTAGCTACAGTAGCTACCTATTTTATTCATATCAAAGGGAAAAAATGTGATTGTTTGATTATGCGTTGCCTTCAATTACAGCAAATCAAGGTGTTCAAGTAGTTTCAAGTTTGTCAATCTCTAGTTATCTGGTTCTCATTATTGTTTTATCCAAATTAATCTTGCAATGCCATCATTCAGAAGTATATTTTATTGTTTGATTAATCTTACATATAAATGTGAATTATTATATTTTTGGGCGGTTGTTCTCAGGCTATAATGCAATTTTTTCACAAAATCAGAACTTTGAACTTTGTAAGTCACTTGAAAAGCTTGAAAATCACCAAAAGATACATTTAACTAGGTTTATCTTTGCATTAGCGATAGCAACAATCACGTTTTACCTTTAGTTCTAATTAGGGTTCATTCTTGGCAACAGTTCAGACACGTCAGTTTTGAAAAGAAAAATTTTGCCGGACTTTCGCCATTTGACCTAAATTTGGTTAATTGTTAAACAAATATAACGCATTAGGTTAGGTTAGACAAACATTTGAAAATAGCAGAGTTTAATATTATTAAATTTAAAACTACACAGTACACAATATGAAACTGCACTATGGAACTATGAAGGGCTTAATAACCTTTTACAATAATTTTCTTTGTTGGTGATGTTCTGATTGAAAAATATATCACGAATGTGCTCTCATTTCATTGTTTTAAATTCTGTCAAATAGGGATAGGTAGGTAAGTACTCTGTCAAACTGTATTTGACAGTTCTTAGTACCAACTAACCTAAGCGTTTGTATTCCATATAAGAAATGATATGGACTGGTGGTATGGGTATCTAACTGCGTGAATTGAATAACTAGATTTTCTTAGAATATCTACCTAACTAGTCATAGGTAGCGTAGTGGATTTCCATGAATGACTAGAAAACGTAAACTGTATACCTACTTATCTACTTGTAGATATTGGCAATTGAAAGTAATAGCGGTGAGGGCAAAGCCCCCATTCATTGAGAATCGTTAAAGCTTATTGCATTGCACTCTCTGATTTACTCCTCGATTTGTCGGCATCACACAACAATCAGACCTTACATTTTATTTACTACTCATTCTTTCTAGTGTTTATGTTTACCAACCGATAAATTTATCTACAAGTGTTAAATAAACACTCAACTAACTTTCAAACTGGATAGAAGTGTCTTATGTGAACTAAAAATAAAATAAGTATAAATGAGTCTTCAACGAGAAAAAAGACCAAAGTTCAAGATGTGGAAGTCGCTGATGCACAGGAAGCGAAAATACAGCGAGCAGCTGCCTTGTGACCGCGAAAGTTACGCCGCCCTGGCGGCCATGCAGGGAGGTAGTGCGGCGACGCTACCGCCATCTCTTGACGCCTTGCGAGCATGTAAGTATTGCTGCTACTCAACGGTAGATGGCGTTTGCCTACCTTTAACTAAAAATATATTAACGCATAGTTTGGAGTCAAATCTACAGAGCCTACAGTACAGCAATCAAGATAAGGAGAACTTTTTTCAGTTTGAAAAATTAATATACCTACCTATCGTGTCATATTGTTTGAAAATAAAGTTTTTAAGAAAGCTTTGTTTGTTTGTTTGTTACTAGCGTCCTTCTCTACTATACAAAATCTACCTTTTTATTTTGTGCTTTGCCGGTCTACCTGCTTACACTGCGCATAATTTATACAGTAATTTGACCTACCTAAGTACATACCAAGCAAATTGTATACAATTTTTTATAATCAAGTGCCAAGATGTCTGTCACCAATTGTGAGAAGTTATGATTCAGACTATTGTGTTTTTGCTGCATTAACCACTTCAAGCGACACCGCTCCCTGAATAAGGTCAATCTTTGTTACGTTTCTGGCGAATCCTTCTAGCATGACAAATGATGTCATCGAGGGACCAGTAAGGAAACAAAGGTTCGGTACAATGAACCGATGATGAACAGTTTTAGGAAGTTTTACTAGCGTTTTTTAAGTAACATAAATAAAAACGATATGAGAGTCGCCATTGTGAGGGGCATGATTGATTTGACCTTAATATTTGCCTACCATTTAGGTATATCTCGTCAAATCCCTGTATATATTTAAGTTTTTTATACATTTTTGCTGATTTTGATGCTACAATGAAAAAATTAAAATGGTTGAACAAGGAAACAATGAAAAGGTACTTATTTCATTTAAAATGAATAGACACTAAAAAACTCCCCTGCGAATAGAGACAGACAATATGGCTCTCACGACATGGTTTCCACGACTTTACGTAAAGCAACTAATTACTGCGTTTCCACATTACAAAGATATTCTTCATTGTTATAAGTGTAATTTTCATAATAAAAGAATATTTATTGTGGACATTAAGCAATTTACCATGTAACAACTGAAAAGATCGCTGACTCATTATATTATACCTACTTAAGTATAGTTTTTGGAAAACCAATGTCCTCGAAGGCTTTTCAATTTTCTTAAACGTTCAATGAAAACAAACCACTACCTAACAAGGCACAGGTGGCACAGGTTACATTTATTTATTTTTACACATGTGGAACAGCGCACGCGAAGCATACGCGTTGACCTAGATGTTATGAGGTCTTCCCATTTCATAAAGGAAAGGACAGGGAACGACACGAGATCGACGATTTGAAAATGCTTAGCTTGCTTACTACAGTGGAAAGGCACCCTTCATGTAGCCACAGCCTAATCCTTATGTCAGATATGCTCACAAAAACAGATGCGTAGCAAACGTAAAGATGTATATTTCAGGTAAATTCAAACACTACTTGATTTAAAGTGATCAGTGAGATTTTATTGAATAAAAACATTTTGACTTTAGAACATAGATTTATTGACATAGCTCTACCATTTAGAATATATTATAGAAGTATATTTATTGTAGTGCGAATTGACTTCATACATGCGTGCAGTCGTTACCCAATGGTATAGTATGTGAATCTGATTCACAAATTGCCATACAAAACCCGCTTATTTTTTGCAGAAATAAAATTCTGAAAATGTCTGAACGCCCTCGTCCCGTTGGATATCAACAAGCCCTTCTGACTCCTTTGGGAATGCTAACATTACGTTCTGTGCATTACCACCGTAGTAATTGTACGTACTTATAATTCTTGCTACGTAGAATGTCTCTTTGTGAGTGGCGCTGGTCATAAGAACAGAAACTTGAGGGGACGCGCTGGGAATATGTAATTAATGCCTCAGGTTATGAGACTATATTTTTGGTTCAGAGATAGTCCTCACATGAAAGTTGAGAAAATCGAAGGTGCACTTCCGTCTGGCGCCGCAGCCAGTTATCATTAAAGGTCAATAGCACCAATCAATCATTTTCTCGGTATCAGAAGCGAATGGTGAGAACTCTGCCTTATCAAGGTGCTTGCAAGTATTACACCCACTTGAAATGAATCACGTCCAACCAAAGTTTGAACTTTTCGACTTCGCGACAGGCGGGGAAAACATAAATTCGCAACACCAAAGTTATGAAACAGAAAATTAGCAAAACTCGTAGAAATATATTTTTTGTTCTCTTATAAACAACTAGACTAGCTTTTGCTTGCGACTACGCTTACGACGATATTACCGCAGTAAAGTAAGGCGTCCACTGGGTCGGATTCGGAGCGTACGGTGCTCCGTACGCTACGAAAGGATTATTTTGGTGTTTTATATTTATTTTATACAGTGTGCACTAGATCAGCATAACTGCACGCTATGTTGTAAATACCGACACCGCCATGTACGCTGTATATCCGATTTCAATACAGTGGACACGTAGCTTAAAGGTACCTTTCATAATTCATAAGTTAATTCTTGTGCCTGATTTCATGGTGGTTGGTTCTGCAACTTAACTGTGAAAACGTTGTACGGACACACTTTTGCATTCATAATTTTAGTGCTAATTTCCCGAGTCTTTGATCTCTGAAAGGGAATTCTCTGGAAACTGCGGACCATATCTTGTTCCGGCTGGATACCGTCGCTTTGTTTTTGTATTGTGCCTTCCGCTCAGAATTGTGACATTGTTAATGGGTCTTTCAGAGGTCATGGACTTATAATTCACCGCACTTTAGATACAAAAGGGTTTGCGGACTGAAACACAGTTTGGTTCAGCAGAAGAAGAAATACATTTTACATTACGTGCAATAAAATCGTTTAAGTCATGGGTTACTGCAGTTTTTATCGAATCTCGAACACTGACATCGAGGCTCCTTTTGTGTAGTAAAGAAAATGTTGCTCAAAGCAAAATGACCCATCTAAGCTCTTTCAAGCACCATATTTTAAAGTCAAGTTTCATTGCCCATTTAAGTTAAGTTACTCTAATGAAACTGCCACATAAGGATGTGGAAGTGAGATGGTGCAAAAAAGCAGTCGTGATCTGAAGGCCGTCATTACAAAATTCTAGAGTTTTTCAAGTGAGCTCTTCGGAGAAATTCTCGCTTCGTTGAGTTGAAAATGTCGATGCCCCAGATCAAATAGTTGAGATAAGTTTTAATTGTGCAGTGAGCTACAATATTCTTCCACATGTTATGCACCTTCTTTTTAAACAACTTTCATAAAACTGAGGATCTTAAATTGGGTGGGTAGTACCAAATCTACTATTCTAAACAGCTTTAAAGTGCTGCAGTCGCAAGAAAAGAGGAAATAATTAAAATAGAAAAAACTGAAATAAATGTTTAGAATGCTAGAGGAGCTAGAGCAGTAGCATAATCTCTACAAAGCACCAATCTGCTATCATTAATTGTAGTCGGTTTATTCAGCGAATTAGAGCTTGTCTTTTTATCGAGAGGATTGGTATTCTACTAGTATGTTCTACTGTCAGATTTCTTTCTTGAAAACACAGTACAGTGCACACTAATCGAAGATGTTGCTAGATACGCCTTCGTATTTCCCAATTCCAAACTTCTGTCGCCTAAGCGGAAGAGTGTGGGTTCAATGCCGATTACCTACTAACTGTAATTACCCATATGGATTTGCATTGTGATGTAAACAATGATTCAACTGCTTGTTAGTGAGTGAGTCATCTTATTGTGATTTGTATCTTCTTTAGGGCTATAAGGTTTAATATGATACCTTTTTGAAGTGAATTTTTTTTGAGAAGTTTTACGAAGAACATGAGACACATCTGAAACCACATCTGAACCATCTTTATGGAACTGTCTGAGTCCGTAGTCTGAGCTTTATTTTGGTTACTTACCTCCGAAAATCGAGAAACTCGCAGTTTTTGTGTGGAGAAAAATCATTTGCAAACCTCTCCCTAGAGGCGCTTATCCGATTTTCATACATGATTTCCCGCGAGTCGCGTTTTCGATCAACAAAATAAAACCCAGACTACGAATTCTGGATATCATTGTTGCGTTACGTAAAAATTTACATAATATGCGAGTTACACTGTGTGGTGACCAGCGTTTTGCTTGCAGTCGACCTGTTGTTTCCGCGAAGTGTAGCTCAATATGCTATCGTAGCGATACGATTGCGATTCTCAACATGGCAACCACGAAAAACACGCGGCTCTGTATAAACTAGGGATCGTTCACTTAATTACTAATCATAATCATAATCAGTAATACTGTACTTTTACTACATGTAATTTAATTCTGTAATTGTTTTGTTACAGGTAAGTCCGCTCCATAAACTTTTAAGTACCTTTTTAGTAAAGGAGACTATGGTAAGTGCAATTATAAGAAAAAGTCTGATTACATCTTTACGCTCTCTTTATCTTATATCTTCGTGAGCTGATAAGGGCTCATGTCGATCATGTATGTGCCGAGATAATGTGTGGTCATCAAAATACGGTATCGTTTCGATCGACCGAAGCCAAGTCGTATTGAATACGTGACACGTGACACGCGTGACGCTCAGTCGGTACTAGCTCTGTCTTCCGTGCAGTCGTGGGTTCGATCCCCACTAAGAACAAACATTTGTGTATGGCAAACATAAATGTTTGTTCTGTCTGGGTGTTACTCTTGTATATCATACTTTAAAAAGTATTTATTCTATCAGTTTTCTAATTAGTTTGGGAATATAGGTTCATAGTTTTACACCATCCTCTAGCAACACAATACGCGGGATAATTAATAGCATTCAGGTTATTGTATCGCAGTTCTTTGTCCGGTGCCGGATGCAGCATTAACTGACTTGAAACGAGTGCATCTTCGCATCCGCTCGATCCTGAGCTGAGCCGGTCCAGTTTGTTTACTGAGCTATTTTGGTGCGGCTATACTACTGTGAATTGACTACTGTTGCAGTTGTGTGGGGTATATTCTGACTGTGCTGTCCTTTTGAAACCCACGTATTTTTTGTTTTTTCGCGGTTGTGTCGACTACAGGATAAATAAATAAATACCCTTGGAAATTTCAGACAACGCATTCTAGTCCCAAACTAAGCAGAGTTTTTACTATAGGAACTAGATTGCCGATACAATAATTATATGAAGTACATTATTAACACCCAGACATAGAACAAATATCTATGTTTGCAGTTTGCACAGACAAATGTCGTTTTTGATGGGGATTGAACATACGACCCACCGCACGGAAGGCAGACCTATTACCGACTGAGACTGACGCTTGAGTTATTTTGATCACATTCTTGGTTTATTTGGCAATATTGGTCGCTGTCAATCTTCATCGATTTTCGAAGTTAAGCGACGTTATGCGATTATTTGGATGGGTTACCGTTAGTGGCATCTCTTTAGACATATGATGGTTGCGCTTTTATAGACCAATTACACTTCCAAGAAAACTGTTTGAAATCTGTGACTACTAATTTTAATCATCGCCTGTCTATTAATTGAATCAGTGTTATTAGATTTGCTGTCATGTTTTGTATTGATCTCTTACGTGTTGTTATTATGTCATGAACGTGTTTGAGTCAGTCTTGCTTGAGATTTATTCCTGGCTTATTTTATGAACCATAAATCTGGAATCATTTTAGATGTTCAAAACATCTAAACTTATACTCGTAAATGTATTTCTGATAATAACAAGTCTTTGTTCGGTGTATCGGTGTAGAATTGATTCTGGATTGGAGTTTCTCAATTCGGCAGATTCCTAAATTGGGCAGTTTCTGGGAATCAACAAACAGATTAGCATGGGAGAAGTACTTAAATAAAATGGGAAGAGGAATTTAAATCAAAAGAAATGATTTCTAAATAGGATTATTACATTAGAGGATTATCTGTGTAGCTAAATGCTAAAAATTGTTATTACGAGTATTTTGTTAAACACACTAGGTACCTATAAAATTGTGAGATATTCAAGCATCCAAAACGCCAGACAAACAAATTACTTGCCGGTTAAGCTGGATAAATTCATGCCAGTTACAGTGATTTGGCCCCAATTTAAAAGTTTCGAGCCAAAATTATTGGTCCCGCATTCAACAGCAATGCAGATGTGCCTTCCACGCATACAAATGAAGCCTGTTGACCAGTCCGCAACACGGCAGTGTTGACACAAGGCCGGCTGCAAAGCATTTAAATTTTTTATACAAATTCCTTACATGCAGTAATCTTATCTAACTAAGAAAGTTAGTATTAGATAGTAACCAACTCTGGTAGAGGAGCGTCACTAGTAAGGCTATACGTGTATTAGGCAGTACAATATCGTGACTAATCTGCGATTCAATTTATAACAACCGACTTTTCACTGCTTTTTACTTTGTTTTTCTCTTTCTAAGAATTTTTGTTTCTGAGATTGATTGGTTCAATCGATGTGTAAAGTGTTTTAACTGGGATTTCATCTTTTAAAAGATCATTGCAAACAATATAAACAAAATACGACGCAGATTATATTTTGTTTACAATTTTATCTGAGAGGACTCGTCACTATATATTATGTCAGTCATCATCACACTTTTCAAGCTGAACTTGTCATAGAGAAAATTCCCAAGCCAACCATATCCGTCTGGTTTGAGAGATCCTATACTCGGATCAAAATCAACCTTGACAATGCGGCAACTGAGCGATGGTTATGTTTATTCTGCCAAATTTGAGCTTGTAATCTAGCCATGTAACTTATATAACGTAGGTAGTATCTTCAGCATATCGGCCCATGTAAGTTTCAAGATTACGGTTAGTCATGTCACCCAAGTTTACCGAACCCAACTCTTCAGTATTTCTTCTCCTGTCCGGTTCCTAAAACAGATTCAAACTAGCCTTATTCCGTGTTCGCTACGAGAAAAAAATATGTTTACTGATTTCTTCCGACGCTTGACGCCATAAATCTTACGGTAATAAACAGAAACAGTTTTTGAATACTATTTCAATCTCAGTGAAAGAGTTATAATCGCTATGAAATTGTAACGTAACGTTTCGAAACGGTTTACTTTTCGTTGATACGCTATCTTTATATTGCCCAATTATTGTATATATTGCGTACGATATTGCTACCGCTGGAATATAAACTGACACACTGCTCCATCTATTCCCCTATCAGAATATGTTAACGAGACAAAAAAGAAAAATGTAGTCAAATTATCGCTAGTACGCGTGCCCTCGTTTCAGCTATCAGTGAATACGTCGCATTTCGTACCTAAATTCTCGTTTAGACTGGGACGTGTTTATGATGAGCTTGCGGAGAAAGTTGAGCTTTATTGAGCTGATTTTAGACACAACATTGGTAAAGGATCGGCGACGCAATTTTCACGAAATTCGCGAAAAAATTGCAAATGCGTTTTTGTTCTACGTAATTGCTGTCACTTTTTGCTTTGTCGTAACCAGATTTGATCTAGTATTTTCTGTGGAATATATTAGTTTTATCTTTTGTACAATGAATTGTACAGCAAAACCACACGTGGGGACAGCAATGTCGTACTATTGTACGATAGCAAGATCATTGACACCGCGGCATTGCGCATTGATATATTCTAGTAATGTGAACCACTTCTGTGAAATTACATTTTTTATGTGCGACATTCCTAGTAAGCTTTAAATTAACCGGGAATTACTTTCACGAATAGTGAAACCGCAATAATATATTATTGTTTATTTTTACTTATAGGGCATTGTCTGGCTCACCCTAAAACTACCTTAAATGCGCTTCAATCTTTCCAATGACATGTATGTTAGAGATACTAATATACTCCATTATAAAATAAATTAATATTTAAAAGTGCCAAGGTTTCAAATAGGTGAGTGCGGTAGGTACATTTATGTAGTTGTAGAGTAAGTATTACTGCGATATTTGTGTCAGTAAGGTCTTTATGCAACGTTAGAAGCGATAAGAAAACTCTAAGCGATATGATAGTGGTTATCGTATGTGTTTTTTGTGGTTCCAACTTCCAACTAGGCTCTACGGTCTGGTGAACAGGGCTGCCTGTCCAACTGGGAGCATTGTTTAATAAGACCAGTTTTATTTCACTTTTTTGTTGGTTTTTCACCGAATTCCTCTGAAATTAATTAAATCAGTAGGTATAGATTTCTTGGTCAACATCTGTACTTTTACAGTCATATTCATTCGTCGTTTTTTAACAGTAGTTTTTTCAGGTCAAATCTAAAAATAACAAACTTAATAAATTTACATGTTCCAAGTATTAGAATTTGAATATTTTGATCTCATGATCGACCATACCCTTGGTATGTGTTGGACCACTGCATTTAATAAATTCATTTTAGCGGTTTTGATATACGAGTCTTGCGGTTTAGTATAAACTTAATTAAAATTCTTAGTACCCTCACCGGCTTTGCAACCCTAATACCTTAATATAGGGTGCTCACGGGCGGCGTAGCGAGTCGATGGCTTGGCTAAACGCGTTGGTAAACACAGTCAGTAGGAGACGCGCGCGCGAGTCGCTTGCCCATGCAGCGATAAAAAAAGTAAATAAAAAGTATCACTCCAGTGCATCACAATACGCAGGAACTACGGTTTGCTCGTGGACATCATTGTGATCTCTTTGATAGTACATATATTTGTGCAGTGAAATTAGTGTGAGGTACCAGCTAGTGATCTATTGTAAATATTATGAGCTTTTTAAACTAAATTTTACAGAAAATATTTAGAATTTATAGAAAAACTAAAATAAAAAACCAAAACAACTATTACTTTTCTAGTGCAGTTAAGAATAGGCATTGATCGCAATTTTTGTCAAAAAAGTTACTTTTCGTGTTCCAAAAAGTTACGAAAGCCCACGCAACTTATGTAAGCTTACGAACTTTCGAAAGCCGGCAAGGTTTCTGCGAAGGAATCATCTTGAATGCCAACCTTCCTTCGTTACCTACTCGCTTATAAATGTTTTTGACTGCACTTCACTGGTTTGAATTCAATGTTTATCAGATCTTTACAATTTTAAAACATCCTAGACATCAAAATTTTGTTTTCGAATTTTTACCTGCATAATCCTTTCATGATGTGAATCGAGTGTGTTTGAGTTCCAATACAGTTAATATAGTTAATTCTAAGTATAAATATTTATATTAGTATAAAAGGGCAGTGTTCTTATAAATCAGTCTCCTTTTACCTACAACTCCTGTGCCCCGTGTCATACATCGCTGGATCGCAAAAGAAGGGCTAAATATAGCCCATACTCCCTTTTCTGGTACTTGAACATTTGCTTACATTTCGTATCATGGATCAGAATATTAAAAGCATGTTTGAAGAATTAGAATTTCTTTACTAAGTATTTTTTGAAAGCTTTGGCTAGAACATTTAGAAAACTACATAGTTTTTTTCTAACCTTCTTACAGTTTCATTGGACTTCCGTAAGATTTTTTTTTTAATATCATTCATGTTGGTCCGGTCCTATAAAGTCTTACGTATTTGAGAACTGCAAAGTACTCGTAGGTATATGGAATAGCGTAACCAAAGCATTCGGCAAATTAAATTCCTTGTACGAGGCGCGTGCGCTGGAGTTTCAACTGTTTAAATATTATGCCGGTTGCATATGAAATAACTTACCTGTAAAGTGGTAAAATCTTCAAAATACCTTGAAATAAACTCAAGTTTTCACACCGTGACCGAGAGCCAAAGAGGCCAAAGCTTCGCGGTCGGCTTCTCTGATAAACAGTCGTTTAGTTACACACGAACGAGTCCATTCAATACTTCAATAATAGTTTCGTGGTTTCTGCAATCTTTCAAAAGCATAATCTTTTGTTAGGTATACTTCCGTCGGTATTGCGTGACCACGATGCAAATAAAGTTACGATCTATATAGCAATATCGAATTCCGATTCGGATTAAGATTGTTATGGAACCATCTGCCAAGCCGGGTGGGGAAAATAAAAATATATTACTACCCTTTTTAGTCCCGTTTCTTTCCACCGGGACTTTAAGTACACCAATGCACGGGATAATGAGTCTTAAAGCCAGTGACTGATCGCTTAATTTCTGTTTATCAAAATTAACTTTCACACGCATACGTGCCTCAAAATAATCTTCTGAGACAGTAGCATAATTGACTTTATTGTTAGGTTGATATGGCTCGTTTTACATTGTGAGTTGACTTAAAGTGACACGCGACTGGGAGGCTAGAAATCAGAGCTGGATAGCACAATCTGCACATGTCGAATCTTGGCCACAACATCTTGCAAGCCGGGCCCGCATCTACCTGCTTCCTTTATTGTTCATATCCCCGCTTCTCGAGGACAATATGGACCTGCTTACCCTGTTTTGTTTGGAATAACAATAACTCATTGTTTCAAGTGCACCACCGAAGTTGCACTTGACTCTACGAATTCCAAATCGTTCGTAGAGTGTGATATTATAATCCAAATAGGTATTCTTTTATTAATTTTTCTATGATTTGGTAAAACAATGTAATCTGATAAGTGTTATCATTCTTCGTGAAGAGAAGATCTTCTCTTTCTCTCACGTAAACCACAATTGCATTTTTGGCCAAAACTACAAAGGAACTTATCGTTTCTTGTTTCTTTCTTTTCAAGCTTCTTTTTTGTTTATTGAATATAACATAACCCCCCTGTGAATTAGCTTACCTAATAAAGCAGCGACTGTATGCAATTACTTGCAAATCAAAACGTTATGCTGTCATACGACCACTGACGCGCAGAAAACGGCACTAGAATAATAAAATGCAGGTAAACAGCTGCATAATAGAGCTTCTTTTTGACAATCTTGCCACGTCCCTGCTCCGTGGAATGCAAAGATAATTTGATACTGCTTTTTTGCTGTGGGATTTTAATCGGCCGTATCGCCGCAAGATAAAAAAAAGTGTAGTTTTTTCGACGGTAGTTCTACTAAAGCTCTGAAAGAAAAGATCATACCAAGTATTAAGTCTCGAAGGACATTAACTCTAAGAGTAAGTAATTGTCATTGAAATCATCACAGAAGCGGTATTGTACTGAAAACATATAATACAAAAAAGGCCCAAGCGCTAAATATATTCGTTGAAACTTTTACTGATGTGCACGAAAGCAATCTGTTCGGTGGCAATAGTCAGGAAACTTCAATGAGTACTGAGTAGGGAAGGTTTAACTTGTGATGATGATGATGATGTCTTCCTGGCCGGTTTAAGCTAAGGCAATATTGTTGCTGCTTGATGCCTATGATGGGTGACTTGAATAGCCAATTTTGGCTTTAAAGGTCCTCGGCCTCTTGTCCACCTACGGTTTGACTGGTACCTTATATGTGAATATAGTAAGACTTTATGATGCACGTGGTTGCAGATGGATTAAAAAACAGACTCCTTCCTTGCACCTCTGCAAATGTTTGTTTATTATACGGGACATGAAAGATGTCGTAAAGTTTATACTCCACGATCTAACGTATGTAATAATGACGTGTTTAGAGAGTGTTTAAAAACAAGCTCCCTCGTAGAATGTCAACATATAAATCGCGGTGGAGTCCCGTGTATGCTCAGAGATATCACTATAGTTTAAACGGTTCGTATAAGATTTTGATGGTGAATAGTGCCACTAAGCAAAATGGTGCAAGATTTGATTTAAGTTTCTGCATAACTAAATATTCAAAAATTTGTGGTATCATAATACTGCCTGTGGTTTCTGATACTTTTTAGAGACTCTGATTTTTTTCGATTGACTAACTTTAAATTCTTAATTTCTTTATTGCACACAGAAAAACATGAACAAACAAGTTAAAACTAAAAATATGTACAAAGGCGAGCTTAACCCTAATAAGAGTTTTCTTCCAGCAAACCTTTGAGGCTTTTTTTACTGTTGTTGTTTGAATGTACTTATTGATATTTTATGCTTGTAGCGTGAAACCTTTTTCAGTACTTAGCAAATTCTCTCTTGTCTCATGTGCCTTTTTAGTTTGACACTATCATTGCAAAAGCAGAGCACTAGTGTATCGGAGCAATTTTCGTCTCTGAGTGCGGCCGCGGCGCCATTGACAAGTCTATTCGTAAGATAAATGTTGTTATCGCCACAGTCGAATTCCCGATAACGTGCCGTGTGAACACGTTGCTGGATAATCCGGGATTTTTGGGAGCATTCTCCATAAATATAACTAGAGTCGGGATAAACCTAAGAGCTTTATCGGTATCGACATAAGCTTTTTGGGGTAACGGTCATTTCAAGTGTTTCACACACTTATATTCCCTTCGTAGGTCTTTGAGTCATTGCTTTTGGCTCGACTTGAAATAGGAAAAGTGGCCCCAAAAGGGTCTAGTGATGAAGATAAGTTGGGACTTAGGAGGATATGAAATATATTTTTTACAAGTATGAAAATTTATATCCATCTTTAAATGAGAAAATACACACAAGTCAGATGACTGTTACGTAGATTGCAGAAGTGGTTTTTCTACTAGTCTATTAAACTACGCGTTTTTTTCTGTAGGTCAGGTGCAAAAACATTTTCAAAATGTCGTTAAACGCGCATCGGAGTGTGATAGCCATCGGAGACAGGTTAATCAGGGTCAACGGGCACGTGCTCACTCATTACAAATGAGGGAGGTCATTTGTAATGAGTGAGCACGTCCCCGACAAAGATTATGTCAGGCATGAAATTATTGACCTACCTATCTTTTCAGTGGCATTGGACGTGTATGTTTGTGTCGTAGTTACGAGTTAAACGGTAGTTACAAAGGTGATATTATAACCATTTTGTAGGCTTGTACTTAAAATTACTACTAATTATTTATCTACTCAAAAAAACAATGTTTTACTTAATAAACTTTGAAATCAACGAAATAAAAAAAAAACATTTACTATTTCGTCATTTCTATAAAAGCTCCTGTTGTTTTAAATGACTGTACAATGCACCTATTTCTAATGGTATCCGAATCGTCAGCAACAAATATATTAAAATCAAAACTGACAATTGGGACACTTTGTCCCAAAATATTTTGTCCGAAACGTCAGCAAGTCACTCAAATGACTCTACCAAGGTTGAACTTAGACGTTTTGAGCTAGAAGCTCTTTGTTTTTACTAAAACCTTAGCGAGCAAAATAATTATAAAATTGTATGTTCCGAAATCCCTGAAAACAGTTGATTGAAGCTTTCTTTTTATGTTAATATGCTAATATGTTTTGAATTATTTACCATTTACGTATTCAAATGGCACATTACTATTTTCAATTACTTTATTTTTCATAGATTAATATTTAAAATAGTGTTTTTTTATTCGGTGGTCAAAACTAACACCTCAAATAATAATAGCAATTTGTCAGTATACTATCACAGAATATTAGTAGTAACAAGTAAGTCCTATCACTGGTATATGTTTATAATGCTGCCCATGCTCTGCATGCACCTTCTGTATTTGGTAGATAGTGTAGGAATGTACTAACTACCATCTTCAGGTGACAATTTTCGCGGAGTCCTGTCAGCACATAACTGGTCAGTTGACAGCGACGGGCGGTCATTCCCCCGGCTTCCGGCCTGCTGTGGCAGCCGGATATATGCTAGCCGTTTAGCTACTTTATTAAGTTGTTTTTTTAATGTTATGATTTTAGCAGACACAAACATAAATATGTAAATATGCAAAATGTATGCTGATTTAGCTAAAGAAAAGTAAAACTATAGCACTTTGCTAGATTCTACCTACCTACCTATCTAACCTAGTAGCTACCTACCTAATGTAAGGCTATCGACGCTAAGACTCATGTAGCATTATTCCTATAAACCTTGTGGTTTCCTTAGTGCTATAGTACAAAATAAGTTATGTCTTTTAAAACGATAAATAAATTAAAAAAAAAGAAAGAAAACTATTAGGACTTTGATCAAAACAATCTATAATTCAGTATCCTGAGCGCGCAGATAAAAAAGCCATGTTTAGATTTGAGTTTTTGTATCACCTAAATACAATTGATCGCCAGGGTTAGATTTTAGACACAGACTCTTCTATCTATTCATTTATTTCGTTAGTGATGGACGTACATGAGACCATTTTCTAAACCTAAACGAAGATTGCGTAAAACAAGAACAAGCGCAGAAAGTCGTGGCCGTGCAGTGACTTACCCTAATTCCTCTAATCGTTTTGTGATAGACCGATAGTCACGATTCTAGAACTAGATAGATCAATCCTTTGATTCTCACAGTTTTTTGATCATAAATAGCTACACTCAAACCAGGCCGATAAGTAAAGGGTAAAATCCACCAATGACAATGTATCACATGTGACAAAGAAAAATTAACCAACACTATCATTTCATATGATAGTGTTGGTTGATTTTTCTTTGCACGCCTTTGGTGGAAAGCAGCCTAATACATAAATTGTATATAGGTACTAGTATAGTATTATATAATCTGTGATATAGGTTAACTTTATGATATTTCCAGTATAGCAGCTTTCATTTCAAAGTTTAGGTCAGAAGCAGGTTATTTAACTCTCATTGTCCGCACAGTATTGATCTTAATCTGGTAAATTTATTTCATCATAGCTTATTGTTGCTGGATTTCGTGACTATAAGTTTTCGCAGATTAACATCTTGGCACAAATGAAATGTGAAAAACCTTATTAAAACAAGAGTTTTACGCTGCAGCCTCACTATGGGTGTCAATTACGGTGTAAATACTTTACTCGTAAAGTATACGAGTAAAGTATTTATCTGACACCTTGCCACTTACAAGAGAAATCTTTCAAGCATGAATTGAAATCTGTGAAATATTGCATTGCGTTTTTGCTTTCAATACCTATAGAAAATTCACTGACATCTCTTCGTGGAGTATCTTTTTGCAGTGTATGAATCTAAATATTCCCTTACTTAATTTGTCTTAAGCTTAAAAATCCCAACTTGGTTCAGTTATTGCATAATTTCAATGAGGTGATCACCATAAACAACGGTCCAGTTTCTATGCTTTGAATCGTTAACTTAGGTTATAAAACCCATGTTTTACGATGTTGAACAGCTACAATAACAATGCGTTTGGTTGTCGACATCTTTAACTCGTTTTGTCTATTTGTATTTCAT
Organism: Eulithis testata; assembly: GCA_947507515.1. Taxonomy (NCBI): domain Eukaryota; kingdom Metazoa; phylum Arthropoda; class Insecta; order Lepidoptera; family Geometridae; genus Eulithis; species Eulithis testata. The sequence goes on along the minus strand of OX382196.1, from coordinate 9,220,303 downwards.
TATCGTTTTGGTCAAATCACTGGAAACTCTGGAAAGATACCGATTACATCTAGATATATAAAACTTTTTTGAAGCTGACTGACAATCAACGCACAGCCTAAACTATAAGTTCTAAAGGTATGAAATTTGAAGGTGTAGTTTCTTTATATAGTGTAGGGGTGCACTAAGAAAGAAATTTTGAAAAATCACACTCTAAAGGGTCTAGAACGCGAGCAACGCCGCGGGCAACGGCTATTTAACAATATAATCTTACTACAAAAGCGTCCATATAGCCACTATTCTTATACATAATTGAATTCATCATCATCATCAAAGATAGCTTCTTGACTCACTACTGAGTATCAATCAACTGTCTTCTCCCGCTCAAACCGACTTTAGGCCTGTCGCGTTTCGATAAAAATACCACCTCTATTCTTCCGGTTTTTGCTCGAGTTTTATAACTCCTAGTTTTTATTCTAGCACATTTAAAAAAAAACTTTTTGAACATTTGATTTATATTTTTACTGCATTGCAGTCATTGCACTGTAGAGTTCATTGTGTCAAAACTGTATCCATTTATTCACATCGACGTGTTCACGTGGGCTGGTTTCCGGGGCTTTGGTGATTTGGGCAATTTTGGCGCCGCTCCAAAAACTTTATGACAGTGACTGTTTACAATATAATCTTCTGAACAGCTGGACAGTAAAAGCTAGATGAACTTTTTTGTATAATTTGGGATAAACAAGAATTTTTTATTTCAGTCAAATACTTCACCTAACTGTACTAACAGACCATGAGCAAGTTACTAATTTCCCTTTGACTGTATTAACTAAAATATATTTATATACCTCTACATACCGAGAGGTTCATACAAAACGGTACTGCTATGTCTGTGTGTCCGTTGTGTGCTTAATCTCCTCCATTGAGGCGACACAGTACCTTCCTACTCTACTGTAGTCTTCAGATTACCCTACATAGAGCGTTGACACATACATTTCTATTCGTTATCGCCTTTTGATTCATTGTTGCTATTCATCGGTTGTGGGCGTGCTATGTTTTTTCTTTTTTTGAATTACACTCTTGGCAGAACGATATCGCAAGTATGGTCTAAGTAGAGTTTAGTCTTTTGCTTACAGACAAAGTGAATTCATTATGTGATCGTTACGTTACGCGTCCCCTAGGATGCTGATGTGAATAAAATATCAGTATTTTAGCATAGCATTACAAAGCTAGCTACTATGCATGCACACTAGTTTCTCTATGCTAAAATACGGAGAAGTTAAAAGTGAAATTCTGAGAACGTTGCAGCAGAAAGCTCAAACGATAAATATCTTACTCGTTGGCTATAATTACTGTTATGAGAACGTACGAGTAAGCTTAGAGAAACTCCTCGTAAAGACTTCATAATAATTCTGTGATAGTAATGTAATAATTACGTAGAATCCCATAATAGTGATGAGAAACGCATTGTATTCATAATGATCCTTGTAATCTAATAGAAATATTTTGACTTGGTGCTTTTTTTTTTCGCGACTATGTGTTTTTTTTTTATGTCGCTTTATGCCAGTTTTGGTTGTAGCATGTTAGGTACAATTAGCTGGTGTATTTCAAAGTACAAGTCCAAATCAGTTTCACTTGCACCTGTTTAAGTGGTTATACATGCAGTTATTCGCCACATTTCCACGGCCCGTGGTCGGGTAACACGCACAGTGCGCGCATTCTATTAGCACACTTCTCTTCATCGAAAGTTCGTTACTTATTCCAGTTTTTGCGCTTTCCTACTCAGGCTCAATATCCACTAAAGCGTCTTCTGCGGCTATTTGTATTACCAAGCATTTTAAAAGTATCTGCGTTGTTTTGAGTTCTTCCTTGAGTTTTTCTGATGTGTCACCATTATAAAATCTCAAAAGGTTTGTCGTATATCACTTTGGAATTTTGTTATTTACCTAAAAAATTTACATTGTATGGCATGGAAATCAATCTATGTGGGTTTTGTGTAGCTTTTGTTTGTTTTTAATTTCTTTGTACTTTATAGTGACAAGTGTTAGATCATTATCGTTAGAAAATGGGTTGGTTTAGCTGGTGGCTGCCTTAACTGAATCCATTTGATCTACTGTTTTATTAATACCGTTTGGTTTTGTAATGGATGCGGTGTCATGAGCAATCACGTGTAATGCCGCCCGAAATAATGCTTTTTTTTTCATTTACTGGGAATCATAGGTAATCTATAAATAAAACACCATTATTTCATTTCATTTCAACAAGTTTGTACTTCATATACACGCACACCGTAGCCTAGTATAGTATTATGTATGCTCTGTGCTTTAATTGGCCCACTGTTTCTATTTTTGTACCTAATCGATGTTATGTGCTGTCGGTTTTCCTATAAATAATAAATAAATAAATAAAAAAGTACCATAGCTGTGTTTTCTCAAAGTTGATCTCAAACATAACCAAAAACATAATGTAGGTATATTCAAAATCGGCAGCTGTATTTGAAAACATAAGTTTGGCTCTTGAAAGTATGAACAAAATCTATTGTTCGATAGACACGGCAAGTATTGCAGCACAATGACATCACTAGCTCATCGTTATTAATACGTTAACATAATATTTTTACTGTAGGACTCTGTCATTGAATATAGAAGGGCTTCTAGTTGCGCAAGAGTTGCCGGCGTGCCAAGTTCAGACGCCTACAACGACGCCGGCTCCTACGTAGTGATAATAAGTTGCTCGGCGTCTGTTTATACCAGTACCAGCAATTACTAGATTCTTATAATTTTTTACCACATTTGTTTCTACTAGTTTTTCGTATAGTCTTTTTACAGTTGGTTTGAGTAAGACTTTACCAATGGACCTTTGCTATACAGTACATATACATATCGTATATGGTCATGTCATTTAGTTGAGCTTTAGAACCTAATACATGTTGTATTATCTCGTGCTACCAACCTACTATTACAATGTGCATGTGTATCGTGACTCTACTGAGCGTAACATCTTCATTCGGTTTGCATAGCTTTTATTGGGTCAGTTTCTCATGGAGCAAAACGTGATATCGCATGTCTATGAACTAGACCATACCATGCAATACACGTAAATATTACAAACCTACTCTCAAGGTCAACATCTTTACCGCTTCTCAATTATTATTCTCAACATTCTTTGGAGCCATTTATATTTATGAAAACGGGTTTGTATTCGTTTGAGTAGTTTATCTAGAAGCTGGTTGAGACAGTAACAGTGTGCTAAATGTCAATAACGCTTGCTGTAAAAACACCTGCTACAACTTCTATGTCAATATTTGCTTGAATTCCGATCCTAGATGCTTCACCTTGTATTCAAACAAACAATTTATGATGTTGTTAAGAGCACCTATATTTTCTGATACATACGATTCGCTAAAGAATTTCGTGTAACTTTCTATAAATAAAATATTATTTTTGCTTTCTTTTGGTAATAATGCAACATCGTGTTGGCTGGAACTGTTGGTTTATAGAAAAGTACTACATACTTGGTAGTTCTCATCCCAGAACTAATTACACTATTTGTACTAATATTATTTCTGTTTTAATATTAAAGGTCCTTCTCCTGTTTGCATTACATTTCATTATACCTTACAATCGTTTGTAGCTCCCATATTAGGTAATCGACATTCCTGCAGGTCTCTGTTTATCCACTGCCTAGCGGGCTTTAATTGTACAAGTGTATCCCTCTAAGAAAAGTTCGTTGCCTTTGACTACCTGCACCACACCTTTGAAATGAGTAAAAGTGATCTATAAGTTAACAGGTTCTTGTGCATTGGTAGCGCCTACCATATTTTGATTGCTTTCACTCTCGTTGTGATTACGTTATTTTGAATTTCTTATTAATGAAGAAGTTTTGTATCGAGTGTTTATTTTCTATGAGTTCTTTTTTCACGTCTAACGTTTATTATGTCTTATCGGTATGTTGACACATATTTTTTCACAAATTAAATTGAAGTAAAAGTATCTATTGTGCTCTATAGTAGTCTTTTACTATACACACTGTAATTGCTTCCGTAATTACAGGCATTTCTTCTAGAGTGCTATATAGCTTTATAATGAATCGTTATCTTTTTCCTCGTGATCATGGTTGTTTCCTCTTTTTACTTGATTGCGTACTGAGGTGTGAAGAACGCCGGCATATCTACGCCATGTTGATTATTAGAGCACGTTCGAATTTTAAACTGTGAATAGTAAATAAACGGTCCGCCATCGCCACGGAGGGCGCAGGCGCGTACGCCGCATATCTCGTGGTGCGCGCCACTCAGTATGTTGGTATCTCTGAATGGAGACAGTCACGCGATTTTCCATGTAAACCACTCGCGCTGAACAACAAAACCGTGGCACATCCGTGTAAGGAAAACGTGGGTTTTGTTACGAATTCGGTAAAGAATTGGATCTAGCGTTGTGTGTCTAGCATTAAGCTCTGTTTAACTGTATTGTGACGTACCGGTTTATTTTGGTGTCGTTCTATTTTGGTGTTAGTGATTCTCCGTGTGAATAAACAGCATCTCGATTTATGCTTTAACTTGGAATAATATTGCTCAGTGAGACTTTATGTTATTTTACTGCGGTTTGTAATAAATAGGTTTACAACTAAATTGGTTTTAGGCTGTATGTTGTAGAGCCGCGGATTCACTAAGGGGAAAGTGTCCCACGACATGTATCGGCGACATGTCAAGCGAAGCCGGCCGATTTCCCCTGACATATATGGCGACAGCGCGCGACTTTTGTCCGCAGCGACGTCAGACGAAGTCGTGCGACTTTGCGAAACTTCGCCTGACATATATGGCGGCAACGCGCGACTTATGTCCGCATAAGTCGATGTTGCCAGACGATGTTGCCAGACATGTCGAGCAAAGTCCGGCAACGTCGCGCTACTTTACTCGATGTAGTTGGCGACACGTGTCGCGCGATGAAGTTGCCAGACATGTCGAGCGAAGTCTGGCAACGTCGCGCTACTTTACTCGATGTAGTTGGCGACACGTGTCGCGCGATGAAGTTGCCAGACATGTCGAGCGAAGTCTGGCAACGTCGTGCTACCTCACCCAACGTCGCTGGCGACACGTGTCGCAGGACATTTTCCCCTAGTGAATCCGTGGCTTAAATTGACAGATAGATTTGCCATTGCTAGCTGAATTGACAATTTACGAGGTTGTTACAGTCACCTAGACCTATCACCTGGATGTTCTTTAGATCATCCAGGCGTTAGATTCTGAAGACTAAGCAAAAAAGTGCAATTTGTACCATGCAACAATTTTAATTGCTCTTTGAACAATCAATCACACGTAAACCAACAGTGTAAGTAGTACATTGCAATAACAAAAAGTCTTGCTCCATAATGTTCTTTTCTCACGCCATCAGCACAGAATACGCATTCTGCCCTATTACAAACGCAACAGTATCTACAGACTCACAATGACTTTATTGAAGCCCACAGACATAATGAGTGAGATTAATAACTCAGTTCACGAGTTCAGACCCACTTGTCCCAATGGCCGTATCCGTCGTAAATGGTTCGCTTCCTCCGTCTTTGCGTCTTGCTATTACCAACATGATTTATACCTGTCGACGTCATTAGTTTACATGTCAGCGATTGTCGCTGGCGGATGCGCTTTATTTGCTCCGGCAACCCCGTTTCGACTTTCCATTCTATGCTTCAGGAACAAAGTTCATTACACCTCTGCTAGAAATTACCCTTGATGTAAAGCGCTGTGTTTACACTTTTTTCTAGATAGCATTTTATGGAACGCATGTTTTGCTGGCTGTCAACAGTAGGTAGGTACCTCAACACTCACATGATTCAATACAATTTGAAGCTCATTGAATATTCGTCTTTTTTACGGCAGTCGTCTTTCATTTATTGAATTGGGAATTCGCCTTGCATTATCAGTGTAAAAGCCAGTAGACAGCGCAGTGGTAGGTAGGTACCTAGTCTTTCTTGTGACTGTGGTCGTAGTTTTTGACAGTCTTTGCGAGCTTTGGATAAGCCACATGTATTTTCACGTGCTATAAATTATCTCGAACCATATGGACCGCACGTCGTCGTTTCGTTCTCCTTGACCAAATCGGACCACTTATATTTGCTCATTGTTCAACGGGTTTTTGTTCTATTCTTAGCACAAATGATCACCGTCCTGGATGTCAACAAACGGGTTGATTATGATCATCGACGTTTAGTTACAAAGTTACAATACTGTATTTCTACGTGCTATCGTAATCAAGATTTCACGACAAGGTCGTAGTTATGATAAAATAAAATAATAATATCTTATTTTTTGTGGTTTAAAGCCTTGTTAATTAGCTTGACCTTAGCGTGCTTCAAGCGCCATGCCAGCACGGCAATTGTGAGGCAATTGTGGTCTGCTTGGCCTTCCTTATCTTGAGAAAATATCGGTCTCGTGCCGGAAAACGTTGGCCGCTAGCCAACACCAGACCTCGCACGTTTCCATTACCGCAGTACTATGCGGCACTGCTGATCAACCTTTGTGAACTACATTACACTGAAACTGAAATGGAACGGTGTAGGAAGTCATTACGCCGAAAATATGGGTCCCCGGTCTCGGTCGTTTCCGATTATACTGTTGATTTGTGATTCGTAATAATACATTAGCTGCTATTTGCTGAATACGACGCGTGAGCTTGGCGACTTTGTGACTGCCTTAAAAAATGCGTATCAAAAGTAGTTTCTAACGACCAAAGGTATACATTCCTCGAGAAGCGACACGTGCTTTGCTTATCAGTCACCTCACCGACTACAGGATGTTATGGTTAAAGAATTTATCAACAACCCAGTTAGCCATCTGATTCTTTCTATCTACAAGTGAAGACATATCTCTCGATCATCTAGTATCTTACAAGCTAGCGTGAGAGACGACACAAAGGTCAAATTTCAATCGAAAGCAGAAGCTCTTTTAATTTTAGTTCCACCTTGGTTCCACCCATTACTGTGACACACAAAAAGTATCGTCATATTGTAATCGGCATGAAAGCCTCATCGCCTGATTCCGCAGTTTTCTTCACAAGTCAATTCGCGTTGAGCTCTCACAAACTTTCCAATGAAACAATGGGTCGTTGAAGATTTCACTCTTTTTGTCACCTCGTGGAGTGTGATTTGATGCTAAACAGCTTCCTAGATGTATCATTTAATTGTTGCGTAAGTGCTCCCACACTGTCATCTAAAAGCAACTTCATCGTGTAATTCACTTTATTCTGCTTTTTCGTCTTTCGCATCTTTTTTTATGAAATCCACGTAACTAAATGATTGATGTTATTATGCTCGTATCTTTTTGATAAGATGAAATGAACGTAAAATTATTTTTCACTCGTATTACCTACATTGGAAGTATATTTCCCAATAGAATTCCTTGAATCTTCGTTTGTTAAAGGTAGGTAAATCGTCCGTAACTGATTCAAATTGGGTAATAATTACCAGATCGTTAACAAAGCGTTGAATTGTAAGATTGGTTTTGGCTCGGGGTCATGGTCATAAGAAAATTTACTATACCATTAAATTAAATAAATAAATATTTACGGACATTTAACACAACACATTCTAGTCCCAAACTAAGCAAAGCTTGTACTATGGCACAGATCATATAGTACTATACTAGTAATAACTATGGGAACTAGATGGCTGATAGTTACACAGTGTTTTATCTATGATTATCGAGACCGATTTTTATAAAAAATTATGAAACCTAATTATATTCACGGTATGCGATCTTGACACAAATAAAATTTGTAAATGATTCAAGTTACCCAGTGCTTCTGTCAGGTAATCTCAAATTTTCCACAGTCACATGCCATAGAAAAACAGCCATAAGACTATCTAAATATCTAATCAAATAAAAATCAAAAAATATAGAAAAGATATAGTTGGTGAAATCTCACAAACTATATCTTATCTTCAGAAGAAAGGAAGCGTTACGTAAGTTGCAAGCACACGTGAACAGATCCACAATCCAACATGTCTGTTTGTTCGTCTGCCATTCATTAGCCGAAAGTGGCTGGTAGGCCCCATTCTCCGAGGTCATCGACCTGGCAATTGTCATGTTTCCCTGTCCCATGTAACGTGTTTTACGGGTTGTACTACTTTTTGGTACAGCACAATATGGTATGCCACCACTGTTCATGAGGAGAGACGAATGCCCATAATATAATTATGCTTTATCATAAAAAGGAATGGGCATTATTTATCATTTATACTCTGATCCCTTCTTCCAGCCAAGTTGGTATAAAATGAGTCACATATATTTTTGAATTTACAAGCGATTGTGGAATTTCAACTTAGTAGATACTTTTTCTGGTACTGCTAGAAGAAGTTTACAGTCCGGTATTTTAAACTTAAAATAGATTCACCACGTAGTTGCTGTGTAAATTTCAATTTGCTACATCTAATGATCTAACAGCTTGGTGAGCGCATAACTAATCATTTTGTCAGACTCGGGGTCCATGTTTCAGTAAATTATGGTGTTTTACCGTGTCTGAAATGACTGTTACTGCTATCCGAAACGCTTTTTTTCTAAATAATTTTTTTTTTTCAAATAATATCGGAAAAGGTTTCAATAAAAGAAACACCTTAGGTGAATATATTCCACAAAAATCGGCATCTGTTTTATGTGTCTAAGTTGATTCTCCTATAGCATATAAAACGTCTTGATCTAAACTAAGTTTTTATGCACCTATATTTCATAATAAATGAATAATATTGCGTTTAAAATAGTTGAAATTGGTATGTCTTCTAAAGTGCATATAAATAATGCATATATTTATTATATAGGTCGGTGTTTTTAACCTTTTTGGGACTGTGACCCATTTAGGACATAAAAATCGGGCACGACCCCCCTATAACAATATCATACAAATAATAATCTATAAGTAGGTACATGTAAGTAAAGCTAAGTAAAGTAAGTAAAGGTGATTCTGGTCGCGAGCAAAAGTAAAAGTAAAAACAGGCAAGGTAATGTACCGGCGAGCGGAGCGAGCCGCGAAAATGTACGTGTTCTAATCTGTACAATTTGGGATGCCTTTGCTGAAGCTTTCACTATAGTTAAGTAAGTACTAATTGTCACGTGACCCCCAGGGGGTCGCGACCCACCGTTTGAAAACCACTGATATAGGTAACCAAAACGTATGGAAAGGCAACATTCAAGGGGTCCGTCACTCAAAGAATTTATTACGCGAAATAAATATAAAATATAAATATACACGGACGCTTAACACAACTCAACTTAATAGCTCTGTACTTCACCGAGTTATATCATAATTCTTGTTGAAAAGTTATATTTTCACGCTTGCTTATTACTTATACGCAGTAATTACTGTTTTAGGTATAATTTGTCTAAACGTGGGTCAAAACGTAAATGAATTTGTAAAGCCAGATGTTACCGATGTAAACATTACAATAATTGCGTAGACTTGTTTACATAACAACTGTAAACGTGGCCTAGCTTATTTCCGCTTTAAATCTTTTGGGTAATGAAGAATAGCTATTCTTAGATTAACATGTTCTGGGCAAAGGAAAGTGTAGTATTTCATTGAACCCGAAATTATTGTTTGGAATAATTTGTGTGTAGTTTTTCCTAAAAAGTAGAGCTATGACAAACGCCTAAGTGTTGTCTTTTGCGAAAAATACTAGATACCGTACCGTAGTTCTGTAAAAAATTATAAGACCCACGTGCAAATACCACGTAAGCCATACGATATGAATAACACCTAAGTGTATTATTATACTTATCACTGTTATTAAAAAACTTTGAAAAAAAAGTATGACTAAAATTATATTCTTGTGAGTCGATAAGCTGTTTATTTACAAGTAGATCACTAGTTCATAATATCAATGATTACAGTGTCTCTGATAACGATAGTGAACGTGAAATAAAATGCAGTGATATTATTATAAAGGCGTGTCCAATGAATAAACCTCCAGGAATAAACCAACGACATTTAACGATGATAAATTAGTGACGTCATTGAAAAAGTGCACAAAGATTTGTTGACTCATTATTCATCGGATCGTGTTGTGGATACGTCAAGTGAAATAAGTGCTAATTCCAACGTAATAAAGTTAAATATTGCGTGTTAGTGGGACATGAATGAGGATGAGTACAGAGCGACGTCTCTCCCGGAGCTTCCACTCCTGTCTGAAGGGCTCCTCGACAGAGGAGGCCGCGGACGATGAAGAGACTTGCTACCACTCACTCGGTGGTAGACATTCCCTGAGCAGACAGCCTCAGGTGTATATTGAAGACTTGTCCAATATATCGCTGGCCGATTTTGAAACTACACAAGAAGAAAATAATGGTTCGTATATCAGTTTATGCATATATTTATGTTGTACTTGGTTATGATCTAATCTAATCTACCGAGAAAAAGACGAATACGTTTGTAGGAAGGTCAACTTTTTAGTAAAAAACACTTGGTATACCATTTCTAACAAATCATCCTATATTTTTTTTTATTAAACTGTTGTATTTACCTGGTGTAATTTTAGAGATGTTTGATTGGACAGTCTTTATATTTGATTGTCTTGAAAATATTTAAAAAAGTAATAAACCCTCAAGCGCAATATATCAACGAACACAACCCACATGCTCGTATATCTTGTCCAGTTCATTTATTACCGTTATTTCAACCTGCATAAATGTCAACTATGCTAATATATCAGGAATAATTTACTGTAGAAAGCACATCACTCTGTGCGAGGGCGCGGGAGCATAGATCGAACTGCGTATAGAACCGAAACAACAAAGTTAAAAATCATCATATTAACCAGCAACTATGGACATAACAACAATCAAATGACATTTGTGTGCAAATGCATACCCACTGCAAGACTATTCCTATATTTTGTGATATATTCATTAATATTGGTCTTCTAAAACTGAGCTATCTAAAATTTTCTGCTAAATCTGTTGTCATGCAATGCAAGTCATAGTGACAGTGCATTTTTGAAAGCTGCGCTAAAATGACAGGCGAATGAAGGAGTTAAATTAACCATGGAATATATTTTAGGTAGTGTATATGACAGCACCTATTCTGTACCTCAAATCATACAACTCTAATTGACAGCAACATCTTGACATCGAATACTCAAACTACTCTATGGCAACTCTAATTGAATACGATTGATAAATTAATATATTGCTGTACGTCATGATAACATTAACCACCAGATACTCAGACAAACATACATGCGCATAATTGCAATAAAATTAATCACCAATGAACTAATTGAACGTGTCACAACTTCGTTTCCGTCAACAGTTTCTTGTTCAAGTTCTTGTGTGTTGATATTGAAAATGTTATGACATGTGACAACAAAACGTAATTTTGTTGGATTGGACCACTTTGTTATAGTGATCGCGGCATTATTTAAAAACAACAGCATTCATAGTCGAACTATGAATGTTTTCAGTTCTGAATCGTTATTTTTATTTGTTTCTTTTATTTTCCTGATATACCTATATTCTTTTCTACATATTTCAATATACCTATGCTAGTTAGTACCTATGTATACTAGACGCTACATAAAACATCTGGTTCTCCAGTGTATAGCCAAAATATCTGGCCTGAAAGTTTATACTTACAAAAAAGTAACTTGAAGCTACAGCGCAGAAATAGCACATTTTTTTACCCACGCTTGTCTTAGTGAGTACATGTACTGTATGTAGGCGATGAGGAAGGTATTAAGGACACATATTGCGTACATTACACGTCGTTGGCGCCTAACTGTAGAGAACCGCGGACCGTTGCCGCCTACCTGTGTTACGTTATACAAGATTATAGGATGCTTTTCAATCATTACAGAAAGTCTTCTTGGTAGAGTCGCCTTTGTGATCGACTGTGGTTTCATAACGTTTTGATTTGGAAAGATGACGAATGTGTTCTTTTATCTTTTTTCAATTTATTTACTATGTAACTTTTAGTTTCCAACCGACACAATAATGTTGTGACTTGTGATCACAGAACACTTATATATTCTGTTGACGTTTTACAACCGCTAAAATAAACAAAAATTCAAAAATGTTGTTATAGATTAGTCACGTAACTCACTCTTTAACCGCAGAACGTTAGTTGGTTTATCTAATAGTTTCATACTTAATGTTGGTTTTATTACTATTTTTCTAAATACTTATACTAACAAGTTTTCCGAGGGCAAACTACAGTTTAGAGCAAAATTCCGGGTCATCTATAAAAACTTAAATATCATGAAAACCATAAAGACTAAGTGAAATAAAGGAAGCTAATTATGCAATAAACAATTACTTTTATTTAATTAAGTAGTATTAAACTGTCTATATACCAAACACAATTTACTTCCCTAGGCTAGCATTTTGTTATAGAGGATTTGGAATTTTTGCTCTCGAGTGTATTTATGAAACATTATAATCAATTATGGACCAAATCGTATGAGGAATGTACAGAATGCAAAATATATGTAGTTTCCAGACATTGTTATTCATAATATTCCGGTTAGAAAAAGGTACTATATTCATGGAGTTATAATTAGTAAATTATGGTAGGTACATGCAGTTGATTTTATAGGAGGTTTACCTCAAATGTTATTCTGTATATAATAATGATGATGATGGTGATGATATAAACCGAAATTGACACAAACATTTTTCTACCTTTTTCTTAAAAATAATAAGTCCCTAAGTAATTACTAATAAAAAATAGTAAAAACTAAGTTAAAAGTAATTAGTAAAAGTAATACATAAACCTTCCTCTTGAATCACTCTATTAAAAAACTGCATCAAAATCCTTTGTGTAGTTTTAAAGATCTAAGCATACATACACAGACATTAGGACAGACGCGGGAAGCGACTTTGCTTTATACTATGTAGTGATAACTATGGTACGAGTACACCACTTTGACAGGCGTCATGGCTCAGTCGGTAATAGCTCCGCCTTCTGTGCTGTGGGTCGTGGGTTCGATCCCCACCGTGAACAAACATTTCTGTGGCAAACATAAATGTTTGTTCTGTGTCTGGGTGTTACTATGTATTGTAAGTATAGGCTCTTCCACACACTCCCACATCAGTTATTTTTACGCTCAATATCGTAGGTGCTGGATATCCTTGGAATATGATCTTGACATTGATTTCTTATATTCGCGTAAGCCTGCTAAATAAACCACTAGTACGTATACCTAGTGAGTCATTGGATCGAGTGCTGTCACCTATTCAACCTCTATTGTTATGACCTAGGATAGCGCGTTAAAACTATACATTTGTTAATTGTAAATTGTAGTTAGTTATTTTCGTAGGTTCTCATTATTATGAATCGTTAAGCCATGACGGAGGCCTTAAGGCGGCCTAAAAACTCCATCAACAGAGTTGGCCGCTAACTCATACGAGCTTGCTTGCTTACTATTATTATTATGAGTACATTTTTGTAATGATTCGGTCATAAAATTCTATACGTATAATGTCTCACAAAAAACCAGATGTACGAGTGAAGGCTATTTTTAGGTTATACGTTTTTTGTGTTGATTTTATAAGGTAGCATATTGGTATATCGTTCGAAGTTAAATCGTTCGACGCACCTGTAACGTGAGCTGCGCCCGCGCACATCCGCTTCCTGTATTCTCGGATCTGTTACACCCTTTACAAGTTCTTGTTTCTTTCTCTCTTACACCATTTCCAGGGTTCCAGTGTTCCTGTCTCTGTCGCACCTTTTCTAGGTACTGTATCCGGAGTTTTTGTTTGGTTATTATCATGTTTATGCTTGATGAAAAGACAAAGTCATTTGTTAAACGGTTTGTTGAATGCGGGCGGTCATTAGTGCCTGTTCATTAAGTAAACTAAATCTTTTAGTATAATTATACTTTTAAAATTTCTTCTTAATTTAAACACTGCTTAAGATCCAGTTTATCATTATTCGTCACTATTTAACTGAATAAAACATGATGATACCATTTCAGCGCTTATTAACTTTTGACAGAAATTGAGAATAATTATAAGTATAACCACGATTGCACATTTTCCGAAATAATATAACCTGTAGTTCCCAGCTATGACATTATGTCATATCTACCGGGAATCTAACATTAAAAGTAATTTATTCACAAAGAAAATTAAAACTAATACAGTAGGTAGTTGAGATATCTACAAACCGTTGCAAACGATTTATAGATAGCTCAAATGGTCCAAATCAGTAATCTACCGGGATGATTATTTCGAAGTGATAAATCATTGTGACTATTTTCATACATTTTTATAGTTTCTCAAGTAATTATAGAATGTGTACTAATCATTAATCATAAATCATGTTATTGTTGGTGAATCTAGGTAGGTACAATAAAGGTGTTATGTAAAGAAAAGGGAATCACTAGATCCTGCTCATAAGCGTACAAACATTTAAGAGGTAGTTATTATAAGGTAAGTAGGTAGGTACTAAGTTAGATAACATAGGCATGTCAATTGAAGTCCCATCCTCGTCGCCAAAGGTTCTGTATTTTAGGGATAATTAACAATGAAACACCACAAATCGTATGAACTCGTGTAATGGCTGACAACCAACTGTCGGAAACATACCTACCCGCACCTAACATAAACTGCACATACACCACAATAACAAACAATGCAGTACATAATAGCAAAATGAAGAAATACTTCGGAAAAAAAAATTAAGCTAGGGGCCTACGGCTACTTATCTGCTTGTTGGGCTCTATAAGGAATGCGTCCGGCCACATCACTTGATATTGTCAATCCACAACTAATCGCTGGAAAGGCATCTTGGCCCATCTGGTTTTTGTATTGCTCAAAACGGAAGCCTACTTGCATGACTACTTACCACGTGACTTGTGACACACTGCCTCATAGAAAAGCTGGCACACTACATACTTACAGCGATGGGTAACTCCCATTTGTTCTATAGAACTGTTAAAACTTTTTTTATCCGTAATATCTGGTAACTTCCATTTGGGTAGGACTATTAAAACGAAAACTAGCCCTAATGGGCTAGTTTCAATAGTCCTACCATGAAACTACAGGCATAAAAAAATGTTTTAAAACCAGTCCTATAGTACATAATGGCAGTTACTTACAGCGATAACCATGCCGGTGATTAGTTGTCGATAGGCAATAGGCTTTGACAAGCGTTATAGCTCAGTCGGTAATAGGCCTGCCTTCTGTGCTGTGGGTCGTTGGTTCGATCCTCAAAGTACAAGCTTTGCTTAGTTTGGTGTTTGGCGTTGCCTGTAATGTCCAAGAATATTTTTTATTTTATATATTTCATATCTCATTTCATCGTGTAATCGTGTGCATCGTTTATATTTCTTGTTTCTCTACATCGGATAAGATTTGGTAATAACTTCATATCCTACAGTTATCGGTTTCTTTCAGTTCGTTCTCAAAAAATATGATTACAAATCTATTTACCTATATTATATTTGAATAATACTCACGTAAAAAGTTTTGTTACGCGTCAAGATTTTATAGGCGATGAAAACCGACACTACAGCTTTTTTCTTATTCAAACTGAAGTCTATTATAAAAAGAGGTAACAAAAAACAGTTTACTTGAGCTGAACCAGCCGTTCCATAAACTCTTCTTTTGTTATCAAATACACTATTAATATTCTGTGGCAAATGCTTCAATGAAATCCGTAGGCAGGAAGTGTTCACGTGCTAATTGGTTTCCAACATTCATCGCCTAGCGAGTTTACTTTCTCACTGCTTTTTTCGGCATTCCTAATCTTATTAGCGTATGTCACGTAGGTTTTGCCTGTGAAGTCTTGTGAAGATCAAGATAGTGTGAAAGTACTCCTTGGTGACTCTATCGCAAACCTATGCATTTAAATGGTTTTATAAAAATCCATTGTTTTCACATAAGTAGCTAGAGAACTTGGTCAATTGGAAGTTGAAACATCCCGTTTTGTAAGTCGCAAGTAAAATTGTGCCAATTACAATGTTAGTTTCGCTCATGTGAGCCCGATCTACATGAGATCACTCGTGAGCTCATCAAATGCTACAATTAACATGCCGCACCGTATTGTTGTTGGTGCCTTTGATTGGATTCAGTGTTTTTCTGAAATTTTATCACCAATTACTTGCACAGATTAGATAGCGCCCTAATACTTAGATAAAAAAAAATCTCCATATTTTCAACGTGGTGTTTTTTACTTACTCCGACAGTACTTTCTACTGAAAGGTTTGCCATGTCGTAAAAGCGAAAAGTATTTTACAGTTAGTTTCATACAGGAAGTACCCAGCTGTTTGTATGTAGATTACCTCCACCCACCTGCAATTTGCAAATTACTGATAAGACAATACGAAGCACACGCCACGCTGAAAATTGGCCTAATATATTCCATGACATAAAAAGTAGTATCAAAATGTACTCAAACGTTTTTTTTTTTTTTTTTTAAATGTTACTTTTATTATTGTTAATAGTTACTTACAAAAGTTTTGTTTATTTCAGGTAAGTTAAAAACTCAATATATACAGCGAGCGTAGTGCCATCTATGCAGGTACGTTGTAAGTTTATGGTTACGCTACTTGCCGGTAGATGGCGGGCAATGTAGTTTTACGCAGAGTGAGCTCTATGTTGGTAGAGCCCATATAGAGTTTTTGCTCTAAGTTTTAGAGCAAAAACTTATATGACTCTAATCGTGTTGTGTGTAAAAGTACGAAGTACTTGAGTATAACAAAAAGAACCTGAAGTTACAAGACAAGATCGTTCGATTTTGAAAATCTACCGAGTGTAATTTCTTCGGTCGAGCAAAACAAATAACTCAGTTTCGCTCTACATTCGTCATGATTTACAAACGTATAAAGAATGTACGATATGTACGATATGAAGTCCTTACCTTGAAGTGAACAATACCACACAGAACAAAACCAGTTTAGTGGGTCCATGACCGCGTTGATCGGCTCTCGCATAATGCCGACTGAGACTTCCAAGTAGCTTGATTTATTCATATACTAAGTACTTGTGTTCTATAGCTATAGAGTTGGAGTGTGATCGGCTTTTCAGAGTGCTCTCAAAAGTCCGGAAAACATGTTCCAAATGGAAATTTAAAATAGCTGTACCTTAAAATTTCGGTCGGGTTTATGCTACTTGGAATTTTTCTATATTATTCTCTGGAACAAAGCACTGGAAGACACTCAACCCAAAAGTTTAAAACATCAAGGTGTAGGAAAATAGCAAAAAAACATGCTGGTTCAGATAAGGTTTCTACGAATATTCATGATAAACAACATAAATTCAAGTTATATTCAGACTATAGTATACTACTGGCAAAATAATTCATTAATAATCTAAGCATCTGATCATTACCCATTGGTAAGAGATAGCAAACACTTATTCGCATGTTTTAAAATAATCGTTTATAACTAGATTCACTACTGAAGGGCAACCTTCCAATGATAGATACTAAAGCGCAAACTCATGGACATGTGCATCCTTCCCGTTCTTACTTATGGCTCGCAGACTTGGTCTCTGACAAACATTCAGAAATCCAAACTCAAGGTTTGCCAAAGAGCAATGGAGCGCAGCATTCTAGGTATAAAACGAACAGATCGCGTCCGAAATACCATTCTGCGCTCCAAAACCAAAATTGCCGACGTAGGAGAAAAAGCCGCCAGACTAAAGTGGGATTGGGCCGGTCACGTCTGCCGCATGCCTGACGACCTGTGGGCCAAAATAACCAATGAGTGGTGCCCTGACACAGCGAAGCGGCGTCGCGGTAGACCGCGTATGAGGTGGCGGGACGAGCTGGACGCCTATGAGAGGGACTGGCGAAATAGAGCTCAAGAACGTTGAGACTGGCGGAAGTGGGGGGAGGCCTTTGCCCAACAATGGGACAGTATGGGCTAATAGTAATAGTAACTAAATTCACTAGAATATTCAGAGGGGGGTCTACCCAAAAGTGCACCAGGATTTGGTAGGTAAAACCCTGATAAGCTGGGTCAAACCCCAAACTAAAACCCTGGGTCAATCAAGCCCCTCCCAAACCAAGGCTAGTGCATACTAATTTTATAACTATGCTTCGAAAAGTGATTAACATCCGACTTTTTAAGCTTTTAGCTTACACCCAACTTGAATGTCATAGATTAAACAAAAGTAATCTGCTTGTACAAAGCAAAAACTGGATAAAGAGGAAGCAGGCTTCCCAGTCTTTCGAGACCTCGGAGCTCTTTGATAAACCACTAAAAAAACACTAATTAAAGGTCTACATTTACTGGTCGATAGTGATTCATCGTTCATTTAAAACTTGTCCAGATATTTTGATAGATAAAGAACGAATTATTATAATTTAAAATAAAGTCTAGAGCAAAAATTTCTAATCATGTATAAAAACTCGAACACCGTGGAAACTATTGAAATATGTTTGATACAATTTAATATTTCTTGTACCTACATAAAAGAAATTATTTAATTGTGTATAGCCGTCTTTGTCGTTTCGGTTTATGAGAAAGGGACGGCGAATTCATAGAGAATTCTTAGTTTTCGTAAAATTTGCTTCTATACTAATCGAATAAATTGACTTGAATTACATTTTTGATACAAATTCAACAGTTTTTTTTTCTTTTCATTTCTATAGAAGTTTTGTATTTTATACAGTAGAGGCGCGTTTATGTCTTTTGTATAGAAAAATATTTTTTATGCAAAAATTTTACAGTTTTATTTGAGCTAGGTATTAAATCGTTTGCAACGGTGTATAGATAGCTCAACTGTTTCATGTATATTTTGTAAAAGTCGAGTATGCACTGATTTATACATAATAAAATTTTCTTTATAAATAAATATCTTAAGAAAATACTATATCAGCTACTACTTACTTTCACTAATTATGCAAATAATAACGAATGAAATTATGATTGTGTTAAAACAATACATAATTATACATTGATAACTGTCAATAATACCATACTAATACTAACTTAATAATATTTATTTATTTATTTATTTATTGAACATATTTAGCACATAAAGATATCTACCTACTTACCTACTTGTTTACATTACAATTAGTTTGGTTAGGTTAGTCATATTCAATAAAAAAGTTATCTAAAAAATCAAATCAATCTTAACTATCTATATAGGTTAGGTTCTTCGATACAGCGATTCTACGCTGATTTGCTCTAAATAACGAAAATAACATCGAATCAACTACAATTTCAGTAAATATCAATAATGTTACATGAAAGAAACAGTTTTTTAGAATTAATATAGTTTCCTAATAGAGGTTAAATGAGCTCACGATACTTATAAATAATAATTATTACAGTTTAACCTTCCGTTGGTCACGTTCGTACACTACTTTACCGTTTAACTGATTGCATGCCAGTCTATGACAGTTAGAACAATTAGGGTTAAGGGATATGTAGGGTAAGTCCGTAAGTAGGACACATACATTTTAATTTAAACAAACCCTTGCACTCCCAAAAGAACTCTTTGGTAAAGGCTTATAAAAAGCGTTTAAAAAAATCAGATGAAATGCACCAAAAAGCTATTGAAGTACTCATTCTTAAATATTAAAATGAATGGAACTGAAGCCTCATGGCCATGAGTCTACTGAATGATGGAATAATGCGTCAAATAAAGTGAATTTCAATAGAGAAAAGCTAGCATAATTTAGTTTTGTGCACATAATGGTATCTAGGCGAAGATAACCGAAGCATGATGGCGGAGATGCACGAAGCTATCCAATATGGCGGCGCACGCTCGGCTTGTCAACAATGTAAAGTTTCAAGTCTGGCACGGTCGCGTTGCCGGTCGCGCGCTTTACGTTCCTGAAGTTACGTTCGCTCTTGCCAATATTATAAGTGCTTTTTATGTGTAAAAAATTGTTTTGTGGAAGGAAAATCCTCTGGAATAAGGTGGAGGATATATTTTTGTGTGCAGTGAAAAGTGTTTTTGGTTATATATTTAAAAAGTTTATGGTTTGTACAAAACTGCGTTTACTGGAATGTTGGAGTATTATTGCTGCATTTCATGTGGTTTATCTTGATAATAATTTTATAGCGTAAAAGTTATTTTGGTGAAGTAGTACCTACTTGGTACGTGAAACAGCACCTATAACGTAAACATAGTTTTTGTAACTAAAACGCAAAAATAAAATAAAACAACTGTTTATAAATTCTAATCTAACTAGGAGGTAAATTGAGTTTTACTAGAAGTATTAGCAGCACATTATGTTGACCATTACCTACCTAGGTAGGTTCCTATATCGTAGTGATCATCGTAATCATTATTAGTTAAAATAATGAGTAAACATTATTACTTAGGTACCTACTACCTACTGTACTTATGTATGTAGGCTCACTATACATAAATTACGTTAGGTACTTAATAATCACCAAAAGTGATCAAGAATCTGAGGCATAAAATCACTACTAAGATGTTTTCCAGTTTTATAGCAATCGCATGGTTAAAATATTCCAGGTTTTATGGAAACTTTCTCCCAAAACATAAGTGGTTGTACTGGTCCTGTTCGTAGGTGTCATGTCAACTCATTTGCATACTTGCAGGTCCACCTACCTTAGTCAAGGACTAGTAAAGTAAGTAGGGACTTATCTCTAGGCTTTTTAGCATTGAGTGGCAAAATAATCAGAAAAGAGCTGCTTAGTTGTTCATAAACAGCCCATTTAACCCATTTTTATTCGAAAATCTTATAAAAACGTTTCTAAACGGAAATATGTTTGTGTCCTGAAAACATTGGCTTAAATTTATAGGGTTTCTGCGAATATGTCCATATTATGTACAGTCAGAAACATGTATCGGATGACATCAATGTGTTTAAAACTCGAAATTCAGCTACAAAATATTATCTGCATTCTGTCATTGAAATTACTATAAAGATTTAAAAGATTACCTTTACTCTGCTAAAGTAGCGAAACAAAAGCTTCAAAAATATAATTGGACAATTAAAAATTGTTCATAACTTAAAGTCATACCTACTACGTTTCTTTTTAATGTTCCCTTAAATATCCAATATCTAAACAAACATTTTGATCGAACGTTTGTCTTTAATTAAGGGCGCTGTCCTGTCTTATTTATTCCGGTCGAAAAGCTCGCACGTGCTTGCACAAAAACTGACCCTTATTTTGTGCAGTGTTGCGGAAACACAATGCTTTATATTTCTAAAACGACCACTGGGCTAAAACAACACTTTAGTTGCTAATGTCTGACCAAAGTGACCAACGTGCTCAATGAGGCAATGAATCGTTATAGGTGAGGTGGACTATCGGCTTGTTCTCGTACATTATACATACATATTTCAACAAACCGCCATAGAGTAAAATATACTGTAGAGCATTGCTGTTTTATTTTATTCGTAGTGAGAATATCTTAGAAAAAATCTAAAGTGCGACGACTAAGTAATTTTACTTAGTCGTCGCACTTTAGGTTTTTTTTTGCTGATTATAATTAATTTAAGCCTGCTTGCATTTGCAAGCAGGCTTAAATTAATTAGAATCAGCAATCATTAAAAAATAAACTCTCAAATCATTCTTCGTGTAGAGCTCAGTGACATAATTAATTATAGTCGCAATAAGTTGCCAGAAACATACGGAATATTGCCACAGAGGTGGGAATATTTTCAAAATATATACGATAAAAATGGTAAATAAACACAATAAATTATGTAAGCAAGACTCCAAATAGCGGAAACATTTCTTACATCTCGCCATAGCTCAATAAATAAATGCGGCGTGCCACGCGTCGCACGTACCACACGACTAGCATTTATTGCTAAACTAGCGACCCGCCCCGGCTTCGCATGGGTGCAATGCAGATATGATGATGATGATGTATTATACATATAAACCTTCCTCTTGAATCACTCTATCTATTTAAAAAAACCGCTTCAAAATCCGTTGCGTAGTTATAAAGATTTAAGCATACATACAGACATTAGGACAGACGCGGGAAGCGACTTTGCTTTATACTATGTAGTGATAGTGATAATATAAAACTGTAATGTAAACTTCGGAGGAGGCCTTCACCTGCGAAATGTTTAGTTAAAAGAAACTTAAATTATGAACAAAATAGCGACCTATCCAAAACAAAATATTGAAAAAGGCTTACACTGTTTTGAAATAACATTTACTGTTACTAAACAGCCTAAAAGGGTCCTAACTGTACCCTGGTGTTCGTTCATGTCCAACAGTCGTTGGTTGAGATACCTCTCAAATTCTTGGCTGTGTTTCCCTCTAAGGTAAATTAACAAGAATTTGTGAGTGCTTCGCGGCAACCCCTGGGGGGCATTGTATGTTTAAACAGCTATTAGGACGAAATATGTTTCGAAATATGACACTTTTCAAACCTTTTTGGGGTCGGATACAAAAAGCAATAACTTTTGAGAAGCAAAATGAAAAGTAGGTCGAGTTTATAAAGTAATTTACACGTAAAACATTATTTTAGCGATTACAGCCATAAAAAATTGCGCGTTGACTTTTATCGATTTGAAAATGTCACCACAATTATTTTTAAAAACCATTAAAAGGAATGATGGAAGATGGACGACAGCAATTACGGAATGGTGGCCAAGGGACGCTCAAAGACCACGAGGCAGACCACCCGCCCGATGGTCCGATGATATTGTGGCTGTAGTTGGGCAGCAGTGGAGAAGACTCGCGCAGGACCGGAGAGACTGGCGTACTAAAGAGGAGGCCTATACCCAGCAGTGGGTGCATACAGGCTGAATAGTAAAATCAACATAATCTAAACCCCATCCAAGGTTTCAATTTAAATACTATTTGCAAGATATTTTATAAAGTGTAAATCCGCATACATAAGGAGCTGAACATGAATTCAGCAGTCACTTTATAAATCCGCATTGCGAGTGCCGGCTACTAGTCCTTGGACGTTAATCTTCTTAAACTTCGAAGCTTTGAGATCCGCTAAAGCTTTGCAGACGAAACAATTTATATCAGATTTATACTATTCAGCTAACTCTGGAAAAAGCTGTATCATAACTTTATCGGCTGTTCGCGGTAAAGCGACTAAGCGAGTAGATTCAAATTTCATATTGAATCAAATGCTGAATAAATCTGACTATAAAAACAAATGTAGGATGTCGTTCTACTAAAATGTATGTAGGTGTACTTAATGTAATCCTGTTTACCTATGCACCCACGTTGGACTTTCTAAACCAAACGTACGATGCGTCGGCAAACTGTTATTTAAAAAAAATACGTTCATGTGAGTCACAGTCCCTGGGTCTGGGTCACATTCCTGTCCTGCCACTTCGAGCGCCAAACCGGTACTCTTGTTCATCTTATTTTACTCTCTGGCCCTTTCCGATTATGCAATATTCGGATACTTTACGTAACGTGATCTAACTTATTTGAATATTTCAAAAGTTCTACCGTCTCTAGTGCCGTTTTGTTTCCACCATGCGTGGTAATGGTGGTAGGTTCGTTCCCGCTTGAGAGGTTTTTACACCATCTGTCGGCTAGCAGGTGTCGTTTTACATATTAAGCAGGTGATTTGAATTCGCTCTTCTCACTTTCAAAGTCCTACACATTTCACTGGGAAAGCTCTTCGTCGAGTTTTATAAGTAATGTCCTTATTTCCGTTCCCACTGCTCGCGACTTTAATTTATGTCCTTAATTTCTATCTTAATATTTTGTATATTTTTGTCGTGTAAAATAATGATCTAAAAAAAAGGAATTTGTGTGAACGTAACTTTTGAAATCTTTAAAAGTAGATACATAAATATTTATTTAAATGTAAGTATGTAACATAATATAGATAACCACTGAATATATTAGGTTCTTATATGGATTTAGTACTGTACTGTTTAATTTAACACTGATTATGTATAAAAAACTCTTGGCTAACTGTAGTTGACTAAACAAAAAATTTTGTTCTATAAATTTCGTTCAATCATTAAAAAAATTAAACCAATTCTGCTATCCTCAAGCCACCTGCCAACTTAAAGCTGCTTTCAATTTACCATTCAAACCTTCCACTGCCGTATGTTTCCGGGAGCAGACAGGTGGTTCCACAAAGAACATTTCCACTTGATTACCCCAAACCTTATTTCAAGGGCATAGAGGATAGATTAGAACGGTCGGGTTTGTTTTTTTGAGTCCATGACCGCTGGCCAATGAGATGGCAATGACACAACATTTGACAGGAAATCGGGTTATCTCAATGACAGAATTGCCGTACTATGCTTCCTCTCGATTGTCTATACAATACAAATATTATAAAGAGGAAAGGTTTGATTTTTTGTTTGTTTGTTTGTTTGTATGAATTGAATAGGCTCCGAAACTACTGGACCGATTAAAAAAATTCTTTTACCATTAGAATCCTACATTATCCCTGATGAACATAGGCTATATTTTATCCCGGAATTCCCACGGGAACGGGAATTACGCGGGTGAAACCGCGAGGCGCTGCTAGTAACTTATAAATTGTATACTTTATGAACACTATCATATTTTATTACTTATTCGTTCAAGTAGCCATAAATTTGCCTCTTTAGCTGTCCATGATAAAAAAGTGATTCATAATGATTTTGCGTGTGAATATCTTTGGTATGCGCGACGAGGTCGCTCTACCTTGATTATGAAATCAAGTTGTCTACTTACGTCGAACCGGAACTTTAGTTTTTTTGTATGTATTCTGCTGCTTTGATAGGTGGGTAAGCAATTGTAGTTAAAAACAAATATGAATTAATCAGTGCTTAAATTTTCAGTCAATTCAAAAACCTAAAAACATTAAAGTTCGTCGCTCGATGCTGAAATATATTGCAAGAGTAAAATGACTATATTTACGTCAAAATTAACATATAAAGTAATAAATTACTACAAAAGTAATAAAGTACACCAATTAGTATGCGAATGTCACACTTAAGATCGTACGTTATAGATATCAATTTCTTATTTAGCATAGTAGCCAAACAAGACTGCATATTCACATTCGCTTGTTTATTTACAAACATAATCTAAACTGTTATACCACATGGATACACTGACCTTTCGGCAAAACCAGGAGGTTTTGGTTTCCTATGAAAGACCCACAGTCATAGCGGACGAAAGTAATAATATAGGAATATCTCTGTAATGAATACCTACCTTATTGAAGCTATGACAAGGTTGTTTTGTAACCTAAACAAGGGATTTAAAAGATCTAAGTATTCATTAATATATTTTTGAAGTTATACTTTCTAATGCGACTTCCAACAAGGTTGCGCAACACATTTAACGCTCCTGGGGAGGGGGAATAGAAAAAGACAGAGAGAGAGTGAACGCGTGGAATAGAAAGAGACAGAGAGAGTGATCACATACGGAGACCCCCACAAAACGCAAGACACTTGAATAGCGCGTTCTAGGATCCGACCAAACTTAGCAGCGCCATCTAGTTCTGATTAAGGCAACATGAGCATAGAACCTTTTCTAACTAAATAAGTACTGCATATTGGTTGAGTACATAAAAATAAATACTAAATTAATTTCACATTAAACACAGAGCGAGAGTCAATGCGTGGCACTCGAAGTATAACTTCATTCGCGCGGAGGGACTCCACGCACAATTTTTTTTTCGAAAACCACGTTCATCTGAAGTATATATATTGCACCGCTTTAAGTGACGGTTATAATTGAGTATGACTTCTTCTTAGAAAATCTAAGCGATATTTAAGTTGCTACAGAGCCTGGTCGTGACCTTGTTGCAAGTGAACGTATGGTACCTCTCGCACCTCCATAGTTGAGTCCTGCTTTAGTCTGTCACGAACATAAGTAAGCACCAGTTTCGAACTGGTGTCCGTCGCAAGCACAGAAAGCGCTGTCACATTGGTGTCGCCAGCGATCCCAGACTCTTAAATAAATGGGTCTAAGAGGCTGGGCTTTCCTAAACAATAGATAATATTTATATTTATAAGTTTGTCCTATATCGTTCATTATTGAGCCTTTAGTATGGACAGACGTCTTTCTCGAAGATCTAAGATACGCCTAATATAACATCTGCCTAATATAACAGGGAAAAAATGGTATCTACTGCCGCTTATATGTAATAAAATGCTAAATGGACAATTTTCTATACAACTAAAACATTCGGGTAGCTCCAAGCATCTCATACAACGTTCGTGATCATGTCGTGATTACAACTCACGATGTCCTTATACAATACATGGTTCGATAGCGCTACTTCAAAGAGATTTGAATAATAATATCACTGTTTATTTTTGCTTTATTCTAGCATAATATGCGCATTGTACTTTTTAATAATAGCAAAACCGCTCCGGGAGGTCTAATATTCTTAGCTGATCTAAATGTGAGTACATTTTCCAAAATGTGTCAAGACTGACTACTCTAAAAAAAAACACTACCTTTATGTAAAGTTATATTTACCTGAACACTTCAGACTTATTTTTCCCGAAATTGAGATCTAGAGCCTTCTTTATCTAACTCATTCTGTTATTTCGTGCTCGTTATTTTTATTCCCTACCTTTACTTGACAAAGTATGAGTAAACAACATCCCACAAAGTTACCTCGACGCTTTTCTTTGTTCAAACATGTCTAGCGTAGTGTTTCAAACCGCTATTGCGCAAGCCGCCTACGCCGAAAATGCCTATCTACTCGCTTGCAACACCATGGAGTATTATATGATCTGTGACCATGGTTATTGTTACCGATTGTCACCTTTGAACTTGGACGTCTTTTTGAAGAATTTTTTCAAGTTGACAACTGCTTTGTTTTTTTTTGTTTTTACGGTGTTATTGATCTTTTGAGAACAATCTGAATCCTACAGCTATTAGCTAGCTTGGTACGTAACTTTTTTAACTAACAATTCATAAGTACCATGTACCATAGCTTCTGTGTGGGTTACGCAACGCTGTTCAAAAGTACACATGGCCCATACTTACTATATGAAAGTAGGACACATGGACAGTTAATCATAGGCAGACAATTATATAGTAAAGCCTTAGATAATGCAACATCTGTCGTAAAATGAGATTGTTCTAAAAAGTGTGCACTTCTAAAACTGCACTACAAGTCACGTTCATGTCCTCATTTTTTGTCTTTAGCTACTTCTCTTCCGTAACTAAGGGCTTTCATCTTGACCCGACGCCCTACATCCCGGGGCCTGACACCGCACCGCATGCTCATGTTTCTTAATATTTGTTGAGTGAACCCTAGTGCTCTTTATTTTAAACATTTTTGTATTTATTTTGTTTTTGTTTAGACAGTTTATTCCGAATATCGAGCCATTCATTTCAGATCGTTTTTCTAAAATAATTGGATAAATCCAATTTCCGTCAAATGACTATGAACTCAATTATACATTCAAATGCTTTGTTTTGAAAATATTGTAATTAAAAATTATAGCATCCCAAAACTAGGTCAATCTCACTACCAACAGAGCAGTGCTTAAAATCGAGCACAACGGACACGTGTTTTCTCCAGTTATGGTTGAACCCGAACGTCCAGCAAGCTAACGGGAGTGTGGTTTTTGCTTCGCGTTTCTGATAGCTTGTTACTGTATGTTAGAAACCGTAAACCATGGGGTCGGTCGGTATTAGATTGGAAGAGAAGTGTAAGGAGGTTAACTAACCTTATGTTATTTGTGTGCGAGCATAGAGATAAATAAGGTTTTGATATTCTACAGAATACACAATACTTACACAGCTTTCAAGTTTTTCTATACCGCATTATCATTGCTTTTTTTACTAGTGGTCAGTGAGCCTATTGATACTATTGTATCAGGCTTGAAACTCCTTACGAGTAAAGGTGCAAACTTTATAAAGAATATACAATCTCCGTTGCTATTGCAATCATTTTTTAATTCATTTTTTAACCCATCATAAGTATTCATAACAATTTAAAAAATATTCATCTTGCTAAGTAATACTTCAATTCCCCAATTAAACTGTTTCCCGGAATGTGAATATTGACGATTGGAATCCTTTTCACTGCCAAATGATTAATGGTGAGAGCCCTTCCTGACAAGTTTGGGCTCGTAAAGACCGTCCATTTACTAATTACTTAGTACATGTGATGTGGGTTCACGGTCAGCAAAGTAGATTAAACTTATGAAGAGCTGTTTATGACATAATAAGTGTTTTGATTCTTAAAATAGTGGATGTTTACCCGATCCACTATAGCTTTTTCCTCGAGTATGTTTATTTTGTTGCTCGACAAATCTGCATAATAATAAACCATACTTATTCATTTTATAAATTAACATGGTATGGTACAAATGTTTTTAAAAATTACCATTTGAGGAAATATCGGAAACTAATAACAATTTAGCAACCAATTAAGAACAATTATGTGATTTTTTTGTGGTCTAATGAGGTGAGGACATCACTTGTTGTGACTTTTGTAGAGTCCACGTAGCACCTACATAACTTGTATTGTAGGTATTCGGTCGACAAACCTGTATCTATTGCTTGAAATCTAGGTGCTTGTTTCCATTGCTCACATCAGACTTTGCAACTATACACCAACCGTATTATCACTTGTCTTGTCTTATCGTCAAATTAAAAATAATATGTGGGTTTTATTTAATTATTCATTCTATGGCTGAATTGGATTTTGATACTGAAGTTTGCAAAGAAAAAATACTATACAAAAATCTTTCTTATTATTTACGAGCATATAAACAATTTCACATGTAGTTTGGTATATACTGACTCAATAATATTTATGAAATCTTGAATTTTTTATTTGTCATGATATTTTAATACGGATAATAAACAGTGGATACAGTCACCCATCTCTCTCGAAGCCGGCCCATGAACGCATTAGTACATCCGCACTTGACGTCTCGTAGCGCCTCCATACCATACAATATTGCTTTCCCTAACGACTCTCCGAATTTATGCTTCGCTGATGTTTTCTTGGGAAGCTCATTAGCTGACTTCTCTTTAAGGAATTGATTAATAAGCATTTAGTTGTGATTATACGTAACTATACGAAACGTTTCATATTATTACTTGTACTAATATTTTATGTAATTAATAGAAGAACACTAGCTAGGAAAACCAAATAGTATACACCGTGATGTAAAAAAACTTTAGATCTGAGGGTTACCGTTACCAACAATATAAAAAAAAAGATTTAAAAAGTATTTGAAAAAATCTGGGGTTCTTGAATAAAATCTAGTAAAAATATTAGTAGCATTTTGCTGGGGTATCATGAAAGTCACGACTGCTTTTTTAAGAGTTTTATGGCATCTCAAAAAAATGCTAATGAAAGTTTAACTTTTATAAGAGACCTAGGTACCCTAGTTTTTTTTCAAATATTTCAAAGTTAGTAGCGGCTCACACGGTCGTTATTTCAAAAGATTATTAAAGGCTTTCTATAACATGCCCTGTAATTTATATTTCAAAACCTACGCAATTACTTTTGCAATATCGCATTAGCCTACAAAGTTACTATCAATTGACGTGAATTGAAAGTTACAAGCCTATAATTCCACATTGAATATCATCATTATTGTAATAACGCGAGCTTTGGATGCTGCAAATTGTTTTTAAGATTCTTATCAAAATGAAGATGAAATGAATTTTCTTAAAACAAAGATTTAGCAAATCCAAAGGCAAGAAATACGGAAATCCTTGTTTTAATTTCCCAAATTTTAAGCTTAGCCTGAGTAGCGACTGGTTGCAAGTTTCCTTCTACAAAAAACAATGTGTAGGCATAATATTTAATTATTATAGGAAACGATAAGGCATTTGCTCAAGGCTAATTAAATCAAATGATCTGTAAGTACAGCAATTTATATTAAAACATTGTGAAACAGCAACGGTTTTGTGGTTTCATGGTATTCGTTGCACGGAGTTACTTGCGTAAGTTCAAATGAAAGTTTAACAACTGCTTTATTTGTTTTCCTATACTTTATCTGGCTTTACCTAACGCACAAGGTATTATTCCTTCTATATCATTTAAACCGTTTGTTTATTAAATTTTCCTTTGTTATATTTTTTTTCTTTGAGTTTGATTGAAACTTGTCTGCGCATCTTGGTTGTATTTAATACGTCTGGTTGGTTTAGTTTTCTTGCTGGCCTCATACAGTTTATAATTTTTTTAATAAAATAGCCAGGCCCTTAGGTACAAACGGAGGGTTTACTCTGAAACAAATCTAGTAGCAATATCATTGTGATTTTGTTTCGATGTTTTAAAAGCCTACTTTCGCTGTATTTTTGCGACTTTTATGGCACCCTAATAAATGCTGTACTAAATTACATAATATAACTGTTCGAGACGTCGTTGTCGGTATAATAACATACCATACCACCAGCATAACATTCACTATGATTTATTTCTTCCGTCCAAGAATCCCTTTTCCCGGCCCAAGGGATCATTAGAGGTCCGTTGGCCTGTTTCGGCTCTCAGTGATTCACAGAATGCTCGTGAGTAGTTTCAGTGAGATAATATACCGGTTTAGGAGCTACGCAACTTGGAAGCGTGGCGAGTTTGGTTGTGAATCGCACGCACAGAATTAGTCATAGCTTTCGATCTTGCAGTTTTACTCGTTTATTTCATCAGCAGCTTTCCTTTCGTACTTAGGAAAAAAGAATAGGGTTCAAAGTAAACTACATATGTATAACTAAACTAGTAGGTACTAGGTACCTATCAGTTATAGTTTACTCTGACTAAGCATCCCTCAACATGGTAGTGTAAGCACAAAACTACTGATTTCCAAATTAACACTTATGTAATTAATAAACAATTTATTATTAAAAAGTATACTCTGAACCTGAACACAAATTGTATATCCTACTTTGTCGGATGCATGCTTATTTCAACAGAAATAGTTGAGGATTTCCAATTTCAAGAATCCGACGAGAAATTTCATACCACGACAAAAACAAAACAAAAAATAGATAATTCCTTGTTCGCGGGAGGATCGCGTGAGAAAAATATCCTGCTGCCGCCGTATTTAGTTGTTTTATTTTTGTCTTTCATATTTCGCACACTTGCTTGCAATACACGTGGAGATAAGTACTCAGTAATGCTGGCGTTTTTATGTTATTATGATTCTAGACGTCTTGATGCGTTTTGCAAACTTTAGGAATGGTAATGAAGGCGCCATATGATTGCAAATTATGTCAGTTACACACTTGTGTATACTTGTACGATTTGTACGATTGCTTTAAAATCTAGATTTTATTGGTTTGTAGGTACCTATGTCAAAAGTAAAATCTAAAAATACTCAAGATTAAATAAGTGTATTTGAAAACGTTCTGCTATACCATTCACAAACCATCAGAAGAGATCGTAGTCAAAGAATAAAAATACAAACATAAGTCTAACTAAACGACAGAATCACTAACTACTCTTAATGCTTAAAACTACCGCGTTACTTTATGAAATGAATAAATATTGTTTATTGTTTTAAAATAATATTCACTCTTCAATAACTTAGATTAGACCAATGCCAATGACCAAAATAAATACAGCTGTAAAAAAATTTGAGTTGAAAGACCCAAAGACGTTCGCAATGAATATGATAGGACAGAGCTGCGCCGGAGTCGCCTTGAATCTTGATTGCGGGCACGCGTTAGTCACGCCACCTTCCCCCAGTCACAAGAAATAATAGCCCCAAGTCCGGTTTATTGTGAAACTTTTGTTTTTTTGTTTGCGCCGATATCAAAGATCTGCGATGTAACTGACATTGAGAATCGTAAAACGTTATAAAACTTCAAGATCCACGATAATTTGCAGTTTTTTGTATCTCATGTTTACCATTAGAAATTTCAACAAAAAAAGATAAAATAAATAAATAAATATTCACGGACACTTAACACAACGCCTTTTAGTCCCAAACTAAGCAAAGCTTGTACGATGGGAACTAAATGGCTGATAGAATACATACATACTTTTTTTTTTGTAAATTCATACATACTTATAATACATAGAAACACCCAGACACAAAATATACACGCATTGATAAACGCTACCCTTTGTAACTGTCATGCTTCAAATTAACCCTATCATCTCTTGTTCACTCCATAGCGAGGATGAAGAGGGAGTGTCAAATTGTGTGTAATGTCCATAAATCACTATTGTTTGTGTGTCCATGAAAAAAAAAATGAAATAAATCTGAGAAACTTAATTTGCTCGCTGCATATGAGAATTCACAAACGTTGTAAGATAAATATCTTTCTAGTAAACTCTTATCTAGTTTTTACACACAACAAGTAAATTTGTCGACGATCGCTACCGCTAGTACTTCTGTGTGTTCGTAACCTGGTTCAGTCTTTGTATGAAATCCGGCACATTATTTTATTTCTTTGAAGCACGTATGTGCGCGTTCTGCTTGCTTGGTGCAAATAATGGAGCCATATTGTTTTCTTTTCTTGTCGTTAGCATAAAGACTAAAGAGACGTCTGCTTAAAGAGACAAGACAATGCGATTTTAAATAGGTAAGTTAGTTTTTTCAAGGAGACGCGATTAACCCTTTTTTGTGTTAATGGAAGTGTGTAATGTGTGTATGCAGAATTTGTCAGTCGATAGCAATAGTGACTACTAGCTTAAAGTTGATTTAGTAAGATTTGTATTTAGTCGCAAGGTGGTAATACCAAGAGGGTGCAGCATTATGCCCATCTTAATTACACATTCGCTTCCGACATTCGTGTTCCATGGCAAAATGTGCAAAACGCACGCGTTAATTTAATTAACTGATTCGCAGGTCGCCGACTAATTACGAGTGTTTGCGAGTGTACGTAATGACACTCACTCCTGATCTATTTTCAACGAAAAATGAGCTTTATATCACTGGTTTTAAATTCAAAATGGGTCACGCGTCTAGCTAGATGTAGGAGCATGAAGATCATTTTGGTTCAAGTAAGGTACTAAAACACAAAAGTGCTTTTTATTATAGTGCCAAACGGACGACCCTGAATTGCGATTGATCAAATGTCACATAACTTGACCTTCGGTAAATACAATTTAATTGACATAGTAAGGTAACACCATGCCTTATAAAATTACGGGACAAGATACGAGTTGAACACGATCAGAGTGAAACTTCTGCACTGGTAACAGTACCTGTACGTGTAGCTAGAGTCTCGACTATATTTGCACGACACCCACCGCTCCTGTTTGCTCCTACACAAACATAAACTCTACACACGATATTCGCATAGACAGTGTTTTAGTTTGCGTGCTACCAAGTTGTAAAGTGCACACCAGGTTTATGTTTTTGTGAATATTATATAGCCTTTCGTAAAATATTCCTACAATTCACAGTTTTATGTTTCATTTAATATTTTATCGAATTTGTTTGACCAAACACTTTAATCTTTATTGGTGCCATTCATTTGGCCGTGTTTTCATCGATTGGTCACGCTGTGAGCACCTTGATTGGCTGTACTAATCTTATCGGCGGTTGATAAAACAAAGCTGGGCTGTACGGTCGATCAATACATGTAAACATGGATTTCTTGGTCATTTTCCATACACGTTTGGTTAGGTAATCTTAGAGTTTAGTTTCACAAGCCTTGTCTTTATTTATTGATTCTTTTAGATTTATGACAGTAACACTCCAACATTCCCTTGACTGATGTAAATGTGAAAAAATTGTGATTCAATTAGATGAAAAGTGTGAAATGAAATATTGTGATTGACTTGAAAGAAGCAGTGAGACGAATGGAGGCAATGTTGCGAGACGAGTTTGCGGAGGCCAGTGTGACCACGCGATAAAGCGTGCATCCGCAGCCGGGACCACCATGTCGAGCGCAATGTCACCGGAGACCTCGGTGTCTGCCACCGGCGGCGACGAGGAGCCCACCCGCCGGCGTTCAGTCTTCTACGTGCCATTATTCGAGAGCTTCGACAATTACCTCCCTCTTACGGCAGAAGAAAAAGAAGCACTCCTAACCGGAGAAACACTTCGGGCGTCTCCAACAAAAACAAGAAGAAATACAAGCATTAGCCGACTGCAAACACCAAATCGCGGTGATTCATCTTTCACGGAAAGTGAAAGCGACATAAGCATGTTCAGCCCGGAACGAAGATTTCGACGGCCCGTGTCATCAATGGTAAGCTCGAATGAGGCACTAGCAAGGGTCGGCCAACGCGACCTGACGAGCCCTAGGCTAGTCGCCGAAAGCTCCATCATAAAACACGTCAAGCCAAGACTAAGAAGCACAACTTCGTGTGAACCCCGATACGATAGAATATACACTCCTTTATCAGCATCGATCTCATCAAACAAGCTGAACAACTCTACAATTAACATTGTAAACAAAACTGTATCAAAAAGTTCTATTATGAACTCCAATTTATCACTAATACCCGACTCGCCTAATATGATTTCGCCAGCAAGGGAAAAATCTAAAACTCTTCCTCAAAATATGAACGCAACTTCTCCCATCAGAGGCAGCAGCAGTTCTACATCTATATTCAGAACGCCAAGAATAACGGTAACTCCTGACAGTCCGAATAAAAGTCCTGGTAAAATCACAGGTTTGAATTTTATTCGCCGATCGCGAAGCACTAAGTTGTCTAGAAGTAATTCGTTATTGCGAAGTATAACTTCGAGGCATATTGAAGAAGGCTTAGAAGATCATACCGCTGTGATGAATTTGACGCAAAACTATGATCAGTTTGTGGACAGTAATGGAGGAGAGACGGAAGTAATCGGTGCTCTCATCAAGAAGCATGAAGCTGAAGTCGCCAATAGTCCACTGAGCATTCGACGTGGATACCTCGATGTTGACGACGACGTAGCTGTACACTCTGGTAAGATTTCATACGCCATTTATAACAATCTAAAATATAGCAAACTGCTATTTATTTCTCATTCATCACGCTCCATTAGATCCTCATAAGGGTTTTACCAATACCAATCAGTCCATGATACCTCATTGCGCAAATTGAATTATCAAGCGTTGGTTTGGCTACCTTTGTTGTTGAGCATTGATGAAAAAAATCCTTTCTAAACTGACTACTCACTTTTGATGATTCATCTAACCTTTACTAAGTATAATTACTTTAGTTATTACGCTCCTTGCAATATTTTAACGAGCGTATAATTTGAAGCTGTCGATATTACGGGTCTTTACATAATGTGCCGAAGCACATTAGATAACGATATTTACCTTCCGGAGACTACTTGAAACTTACTTCAAGCAACATCATCTCGGAATGATTCAACAATTTCTATTTACGCTCAAGTATTCATAATAGACAATGCTCTGTAATTGCTAAGGAACACAAACTAACGAGGGCTCTCAAACTGCGCGTCATCTCATAAGCTGGTATTACGCTGAGGAAGTCATCTTGAGTATTATTTTGCGGTCAACTATAAAGATCCAACAATTTCTTTGTGGATTTAATGGTCGGGTCTTATTGTTCTGAGACACGTGCCTCTAAATAGATATGGAAGTACTGAGAGGCCGGTGCAACAATGCCTGTCTCATGTAAATCACCGCTACGTGCAGCTTTGTTCACGTGGTGCAGCTTTATGAAGCTTGATAAAAACTTACTGAGATGTATAACCACAGTAAAACTTATACTCACGTAAGAATATCTTTGTGCTTTGTACTTATTTGAACATGACTCCATTTGTGTGTGTATCATAAGAGCTATATCATTAAAAAATACATTGTCTTAATTAAATAAGTACCTACTGGTGTCGATTTTGTTGGTGCATTTATCTAAACTAACCTCAGACAGCGCTAAAATTATAGCCGTCTTTGTTTTTTCAGTTTATGAGAAAGAGACTGCAACATTTTTAGGACTGTCAAATTAGGTCAGTTTAGAAAAATACAACAACAGAATCGACATCACTGCGTTCTCAATTCAATGGAATTCGTTAAACAGCCTTTCAAGGGTTTTGTTGAACAAATTTTGTTTACTTCATTAGGATCGTCTTTGAAAAGAGTTTCAAAGATAAATAAAAAAGAGTTATATGCTACAAAGTATCGCTATCGTTGCGACTACTTCCTCGTGGGAGTTTATCGTGCTCTTATCAAAGTATACACAGTGATTGCGTTACGGCTCCCTTCAAAACAATGGACTTTCGTTCTCGGATTATATTGCACGAAATTACAATAATTGCACGTCGTACAGTGTATATGTGTAGTTTATTGTAAATTGTAGATTCAGTTCGTTCACCCAGCAAGGGTCGCGTTTACCAGCAGTTTTATTAGCTAGTTTGCTACATTGTTCGCATTCAGAAATACTTTATGGTCCTTTCAATATTTTATCCTGCTGGTTCTCTTTTATTTATAGTAAACAAGGCAGTAAACAGTGGCTAGCAAGCAGCAAGTCATAATATATAGAAAGTACCGATCACAAAGTATATAAAAGTAAAGTAATAACGGTGATCCAACATCTGTTGGGTTCGCATCGCACGTCGTCGCCTTGTCGCTGTTATGTCAGCGAGTCGTTGACTCCGAGTTGTTTTACCAGTTTTTCCCAATATGAGTTACGCAATATCCGAAGAAGAAAATGCAATTCAGTTCTATTCAATAGTTTATTTCAGACCACAAATATTACACATGATAAGAAGTTACGTTCTGTTTCTGAACAATGCAAAACTGCCAATATTTCACAGAAATTTAAATTCAATGATTCATCAAATTAGAGTTGGCACAAAAGTAGAGCTTCTAGAAATTCAATGAATTCTTTGGTTTACCCTTTGACTCACATTTAAACACTTACCTACAGGGTGCATTGTGTGCGTTTTGAATAAAAAAAAGTGTGTTGTTCAAAGTTTCGATATTTTGAACGCACGCGCAGTGGTCACGGGTGGCGTGCGCGCAACTTCCGGCGGAAACCACGCCATACCCTGCACCTACTGTGCATTACATATCATGTGACATTGCCTACATCATGACAATGCGGTAATATGAACGTATTGGTTTCAATCGCCATTTTCTCGAAAGCCTGCTAAATCAGTGTCAATTGAACAGTCCTATCAAGTGGATATGCGGTTGTATTTTATTCACGTGTGCCTCGGGTGCTTCGGTAAATACATTCATAACTTCTTGCAAGTACTGAGCCTAACCTTTTGTGTATTTAAAATATGTAACAATTACATGTGTTATGTCAGTTTAAAGTTATTGAAAGAAATTAATTTAAATATTACTAAACGTGTTTGTCAAAAGTTGGCATGTGCTAAAGTGTAATAAGTATTTAGAGGTGCTGCTGACTTGAGATATTCCATAGAACCATCTCAACCGAGGTTATCTTTACCGTGCCTGCGAGGTTGTAGTCATGACTCGTAACCCTATTTGTTTTTCGTGGCCACTCTTTAATGGTAACTCTTAGACCTATGCTCTTAGTTAATCTATATATTCTAACAAGTAATCGTTGTCCCCAGACACGTCATACGAAAAGGCATGTCGACGTGGCTCCGCGCCGAACACGCCGGTGCCTGGTGCGGCGCAGCATTCCCCATCCCGCCTCGCGTCATTCTTCTTCTCCAAGAGATCGTTCAGAAGCAATC
Organism: Eulithis testata; assembly: GCA_947507515.1. NCBI lineage: Eukaryota > Metazoa > Arthropoda > Insecta > Lepidoptera > Geometridae > Eulithis > Eulithis testata. The sequence goes on along the minus strand of OX382196.1, from coordinate 9,182,924 downwards.
CGTTGAAGAGGACGAAGTCGGCTACGAAGCTGGAGAGGGAAAAGGCTCTCGCGGCCGCATCGACGCACCCACCAACACATGCTTTGCGGACATCAAGGTATTTTATAAACAATCTACAATCGCTAGAAAATAAAAAAACAATCAAATTCCATGGGAACGACAAAATATTATCTGAACTATAAAACATACGTGTTTGAATCTTTTTTGTTCTTTAACGTTCAATATGAATTTTTATTTGTGGTTGTTCCAACTTTAGTTTTAAAGCGTTTGTAAATAATGGTGTTGACAAGCAAATACAAAAGCAGCACTTAGACTCAAAATAGGTTCTCCTACTACAATACCGCTTACTAGTACTGGTATATCATCATTTCATAGCTCAATTACTTATTAATTCATTTCATAGCCGCCTTAGTTCCATTCCTTTTAATGAAGGTCTCCGAGTCGCAAAAAGTCCGGGGTTCGTACTCAATAATCTCTCTTGACACCACTTGCTTTGATAATTGAGCAATTAAAATGCTAATAGAAGCTGCAGAATGTCCCTTTTTCATAAAAATTTCGAGACTGCAGACCGAAGATCTAATTTTCGGAGTGGGTTCCCCAATAAATAGATATTGAACACATTATTACACAAAGAAAATTGGATTGTTCTAAAAAAATATCGAGCCAATGTTCTCAAGTTTTTCACACCTTCAAAACTTTCATTACAATTTATGAAGTCTTTTACTTACACAAAGAAAATTGGATTGTTCTAAAAAAATATCGAGCCAATGTCCTAAAGTTTTTCACACCTTCAAAACTTTCATTACAATTTATGAAGTCTTTTACAAGTTTCAGCTGATTGTAATCTTGTCGTGACATGGCAATCTTGCTGAGCAAAGTTACTTTGATATCACGCACAAGTTGAGAACTTTGATTACAATGGCTTTGTCCGAGCCTTCTTATTTTTAAGGGACTCCAAAAATGTGGCTACACTTACGCTTAAAATAACACTTACCGACACATTTTTCTTGTAATAAAAATTCCGGTCAAAAGCTGCCCTAGTTATTAGTGCTTATCAGTAAAATGATAAATCACAACGTATTCGAACTAAAAAGGTCGTAAAACAAAGTGTCAAGCGCACTTACGATGCCGTGACTCTACCACGTTACGAACCTAGTTACTAATTAATGTCTAGGAGTGCCGCGCCAGTTTAATTACTTCCCCACCAAATGCAAACACGAAACAACTTCATTGGAACAGTGAAGTTTATAGACAGCGTTGATTGCTCGGAGTGCTGGAAGGAGTTTCAATTCGTTGGAAGTTGGAAGCTGCGAACAATTGTCTAATGGGCTAACAAACATTGCGTAGTGATTGTGAGTGCTGAAGATCTGTAGGATTATGCAGGCTGAAAGGTCGGGGACTTTTGTTTGAATTTGTCTTTTTAGCAGCTAAGCCAAGGGGTGGTAGAAAACCGATTGGACCCACCTTGAAAATTACTAGTTTGAAATTAGAGTGATTATTTTTCATGCCACAGATCATGTAAACTAGTATCTATGCTAATGGGCAAGCTAGTGAAATAACAAAAACATTGAAATTTGAACTTTATAGCATGTCTACCGATTAGTCTTTTACACATTAAACTGTGACAGGTTATAAAGACTATTTTTTATTGTTACAGATCTCATGAAAGTCTCCTCTCTGCACATTCACCCGCCGTCTCCACAATGGACTTGGGACCACCTAATCAGGTATGTATAAATGAAACATAACAAATGATGTGTGTTGATGTGTTTAGTCGAGCGCGCAAAAAATATGCATCAGCGATACCAAATGCAATCCTCGAATTTCAAGGCTCCAGCTCTAGTCTAAATACATTACGGTTCAAGTACTTACCGTGAATTTTATAGTAAATAGTAGGTACCTAATACCCATAAATGTTATTATTCACGCTCCATAGATCTCCATTCTTAGTAAAGGCACCAAAGTTTGTATCAGAGGTGACGTTTGCAAGCTCATTACAATTTTATGCATGCACGTCTTTCAAGTAATTTTATTGCAAGCTATTTTATTCAGTACCTAGTTTCATGAGTTATTAGTATTTTTTTATTATTACTTAAAATTTTTATTAATGAGATTTTGTTCATTGTAAACCTCTGTTTCTAATTACAGGTTGAAATTCGATCTCTACATTCGTCAGTGCTAGGCAGGCCACACTGCTTCGCTCTTAGTGCAGAAAATCGCGCGCCGCGTTACTTTGCCTGCGCATCACGGAAGGAACGAGACCGCTGGATATACAGGTACTTTTTAAATATGCTTTATATGTTTCATGGAAGATATTACATACAGACACGGCTGTTTTCGTATCAATTCTACTTTATGTATCGAATTCCTGTGAAAATAGTATATTTCATTACAAGTGCGGAAAGGCTGTCATTGCAAAGAGTTCCGACAAATGTCTACTCATTTTGTGTAACAAACAACTAAACTAAGAAAATTTCTGAAAAATGGCGCCAACCGTAGAAAATAAGCAGAGATTTTTTTTTTCTTCACCCATTCTGATAGGCAAAGGGAACTATGCCCCTACAGCCAAGTCTTCAGTAGAATTTTTTTATTGATATGAAATGAAAAGGAAATTTAATGAGATGAAATGAAATGAAACCTAACCTAACTCATTCAATCAAATCATTAAATCTGATATTGAAACAAATTAGTAGCTTCTTTTTAGAAATATACGTATTTGCATGAATCATAAAAACTTCTATGAATTTTTTTAGTAAAAACTTCATGGTTGGTTTTTCTTTTTAATAGACATTATTTTGACAGTTGGGAAAGAGAATGCACGAGTTCGGGAAAGGTAAAAAAAAGCACGAGTATGTAATAGCCCACATCCCGAACGCTATACGTCCTTGCAATACGCCACTTTTTGAGCAACTGTAAAGTGTTTTTGTTATATAATAACAATTGACTTTATTTCTTGATCGCTAAGTCTTACAAGCGTTAGGAGTTATTTAGAGCTCTGAAAAATATTCCTTACTCAGCTTATATGGCACAAATGAAAGGTCAAATGATTTTATACTCCAGGGTTAAGGATAAAAACATACTGCTGTAATTCAGTCAATATTCGAAGTAGGTTGGAAGCGCTAACAGGATACCACCGAGCCGTAAACAAAGCACTGCGGTACCTATATCATTTCTGTTAGTAATTCGTGATCGGAATATCGAATGGAAACAATGGAATTTCAATAAAATAAATTAAATAATCAGGTGTGTACCAGTGCAGACTTTCCGCAAAGTATACCTACAAATATAACAAAGTTTCTGTCATCACAAGAATTTATAGTTGTATACTGGGTAGTTCCAGACATGCTTACCTAGCGCACTGATCTAAATATACCGATGCTGTGTAAAAGGGTAAAATACAAATAAAGTCGAGGCGACCAGGCAGGAAAATAGTGTTATCATTTTCCTTCTAATTAAGGGTATCTCATTTAACTGAAGAATCACTGTATGTAAAGGTGCGTTTACATAAAACGAATGGATTTTGTAAAAACTCATAATGCACATGAAAGTTTTAATCAGGTTCTTATTATTTATTCAAAAATGTAGTTGTCTACAAGCTTTATATTAAAAAAAAATATTTGGCGGTACCAAAATGAATAATTCACCTATAAAAATGAATCTAGGACTTTTAAACAAACTTCGCTCAGATAAAAAAGCACACGAGCGAAAAGCGAACTTACGTACAAACACGAGCAGTTCGCTTGCGTTCGCCGATGTGGACGCACTCTTAGCTTTATATTTTTACAGTGAGTCAGTGTTAGTTGAACTAGCACAATGGTTTGACGCCATGAATAAGTGGAGCAAATTAAAAGCAATATTTATGCGGTCTTCGCCAGAAACTTGTGACTACGGCCCTGTTAGATACGTGAAGCCAAAGTAAGAAACTCGTGCGAATTGTGCTCCTGATATTTTGTGTTTCGAGGTTTACCGTGGCGAATTAATTTAGTGAAAGAGTGCAAACTGTGATAGTGATATTGAGGTCGCTATTTCCATAGGGGTATACCTACTTATAAACAGTGAATAACTAATTCACTGTTTATAAGTAGGTATACCTCTTGTTTATTATAACTCTTGATTAAAATGTAGCTCTCTCACCGTTTGACATAATCTGTTAGTAAGAGATAGCTGATTAAAGTTATGAAACGATTGTGCCAATTTGTCATCTACTCTACCTCTTGATTGGATTCTATTTTTTTTGTTTTTATAGTACAGGTCTAGTAAATCTCCTTCTTTGCATCAATAACTTATCATGATGTCGCCGTTACTAAGACCTTCAATTGGGATATAGAATGAAGTTACTCAATTGTGTTTCTGTATGTTCCAGTTTACGGCAAGCAGCGCGGCCGGATGAGGTGCGCACGCGCCGATGTGAGAGAACTGTCAAACTGTGGCTTCTTGAGGCGAAGGCAATACCACCTAAGAAGAGATACTACTGCGAAATACTTCTGGACGACACGTTGTATGCAAGGTAGAGTTCTCTATATGATTAGTAAGAATTGTTATTTTTAGCGTCAATAGCGTCAATCATAATATTTTTAAAACTTTGCATACCATGTTAGGGCGTTGAGTAAGGTATTGCAATTGTGTATGTGTGCGCTTTTACCTTCCTCTTTTGTAATGAAGTTATCATACAACTGACTTCTTTCTGATTTTAGTCAATGGTGTATTTGACCAAATGGTAAATATCATACCTACATCTAAATGGTGCAGTTGCAATTCTCACTGCACTGAGCACAAAAGTGTCGATGATTGGCAAATACTTTGGCCCATGGGATCGATCAAGGCGCAGAGGGCCTAGTACGAGTTTTCAGTGTATATTGGATTCTTTGAGAAGCTCGACATGCGAGTACGGGCTTGGCGTAGTGTAGACCAAGCTTCTCAAAGAATCCGCTCAGTGTCTCCATACAAATCAGCGCCCACTGGTGTGCTGGGCGTCAGACGTTTTATACCAGTTTTACACCCCAAAACTCGTACTAGGCCCTTAGGAACCAGAGATTTCAATAATAGGAATAACAACATATCTTGGCCGAAAACTCTAATTTCAAGAACTGAGCATAAATTGACCGATTGTGTTTGTTTTTAGATCATCATCCAAACTGAAGTCAGAACTATGCTTCTGGGGCGAAGTATACGAGTTCAGTGGATTAGCGGCGGTGCGGGCTATTCATGTGAACGTGTACCGCGAGCCAGAGCGACGATCGAGGAAGAGAGACAAACACGCACTTGTTGGTGAGTAAATCTTGATGTTTACCTTCTTTACAATAGTCGTTAGACATGCTCACGTAATATGGATTACTACTGCCTGATAGCAAAACTACTTGTACTAATATTCTGTGCCAAAACCTAAAAATCTGTTGCTCACTATGTCTCTGCAGAATTTGAATTACTGCTGTGCGGTGATTCTAGACCCTATAAACTTTTAATTGTTTTTTGAATAGGTTTTACTACATTTAGTTAGTGAGTTTAGTAGTAGTAGATTTAGTTAGATTAAAGGGACGCTTTTGATTGATTAACAAAACGATAAAAGAAAGAAAGAAAAACTTTTTATTGCCCAACACCTGTAAATAGGTAGATAAATCACGCCAATTTTTTTCTATTCCACAAACCAGTTTTACCAATCAGACCAAAGCTTAAAGAAACTTTCATATCTTTATAGGTACAGTGCGTATCCCGGTCGACGACGTATCGTCCCGATACCTCAACGAGCGGTGGTATCCTCTCGTGGAAGGCGACAAACCGCAATCTCCCGGTGGTCGAACACCAGCGCCGCCTACACCAGCATTGAGAATCAAATGCCGGTACCAAAGCGTCGATGTACTGCCAATCGACCATTATGCACGGTTCCTGGACTATCTGAAGAGGAATTATCGGAAGCTGTGTGAGCTGCTGGAGCCAGTAATAGGTGGGTGCTTGTAGTAACTACAAAATCCTTGCTTGTATCCACTTCTAGAGCAGTGTTTTGAGGGATAATGTAGTTGCCGTGTAACATCTTCACTTCACGCTTTGACTGCCTTATCGCTCGTATTCTGGCCAGTATGAAACGGAAATCTAGATCCAATCAGGGATGAGCTAATAAACTCCTGATTTTCAGTACTTCTGTGGAGTACCATCATAAGGCATTAAAAACTATGCTCCTTAACATTTATCTTAGATTTTCAAGCTTAAAAATATCGATCGTCAACAAAGCCTACCCAAATCGGACTTACTATTTAATTGCTTTTCTACTTGTACTTCATACGAAGTTTTATGCATGTGTGTTATAATTCCATCATCTACCTACACCAACTGGTTCTCACCTTACACTTTGTATCCACAGGTGTAAAAGCGAAAGAAGACATCGGCTGCGCATTAGTTCTGTGCATGGCTGGAGCAGGCATGGCACCTCGGTACCTAGCCGATGTAGTGGCTTTAGATGTGCGTCGTACTGGAGATCACTCACTGACCTTCAGAGGGAATTCATTGGCTACGAAGAGCATGGAGGCTTACTTGAAGCTGGTTGGGGATCAGTATCTACAGGTAAGTCTTTAGCAAACTGTGTGGAAATAACTGGCTGATGGCTTTAGATGTGCGTCGCACTGGGGATAACTTGCTTACCTTGACGGAATTCACTGGCAACAAAGAGTATGGAGGCTTACCTGAGGGGCTGGGGTATTTATAGATAAGGCATGACGTGACATTATTAGCATAGGGTCATACTGCACAAAAGCAAAAGCACCTGCTTGCTGATGTGCCGAGGTAATTCACTGGCCGCTAAGAAAAAGCACCGAGCCTTGAGAAGATGGTTATGAATCATCGCATAGACAAGATGGATTATTTCAGCCTTCGAACCTCAACTGACTCTATACACCCACTATAAGTTTCCAGACTGATGAATGCCACCATAGCCCAGTATATCCCATTCAATACTCACTACTTTTTTATGACAAAAAAATTTATGCCAAACCAAGTAATGGCTCATCTTACAATTTACCTCACAAAGAATAAAAAGTAAAGTAATAAAAAACTTGCTTCTCTCAGGACACACTCGGCGAAGCAGTAGCAACAGCAGCAGGTCCTGGCGCGGTGGAATGTGAGGTGGACCCGCTTCGCGCCGGAAGCAGCGCAGCGCTGCGGAGGCAGCAGACAGCGCTTCGCGACGCTGTAACGCTCGCCTGGCGGTCTATATCCTCTTCTGCACCGCGCTTTCCTCCACCGCTTCGGGACTGCTTCGCTACTTTCCGCGAAAGGTAAGTTCATAACACCCCGGAGACATAGATTGCTAGACAATTCTTTTCTCATTGCATCAGCTTGAAAACTTTTATTTATTTATTTATTTTGGCAACAAACAGTCATTAAGGTATAATTAATCTTAAAGAACAAGTAAAAATTTTAAGACTTAATTTTAATTTTAATATTTTTTAGTGCCCAAAGCTTGATTTATACAATAATTTCTAATTTTCGGGCTGTACCTATATTCAGTTGATACAGGACAAGAAATCGCTGCGCTAACTAAACAAACAAAAAGAAATAGGTATAGGTGTAGTTAAAGTTAAGGTAAAAATAATAAACATAAACGTAGAGATACCAATCGGCAAGGTAGTCGGTACCTACCTATAGTAAGTAGGTATACTAAGGAATGACACGGCACAAATCTGTACTTACCAAAATACCTACCCGCCACTATTAGATCAACGCCCCTACCGCGAGCCTTTTATTAAGCCTTTTATGGGAGCAATAGATGTTAGAAATTTGTAGAATTCGGATTTAAGAGTTTGTGGAAGAAACTCTGAACATCAGATAAGATTTCTTAAACTATCTTTCTTTGAGCCTTTGTATTCCACCGATTTCCTTCTATATAATGCCGTCGGTTAATTTTGTCATATGCTCCGTCTTTCAATTTGTGGTCATAATTTGGTCCTTTCAAAATTCTACCTTAACCTCATGGAAATGGGTGTATGTGGAAATACAATATGCTATTGTATATTACAGGTTGATGTCGATGGGCCGTGAAGACATTTCGGACAATCTGATCAGCGCGTCTATATTCTTACGTTTTCTTTGTCCAGCTATACTGTCTCCGAGCCTCTTTGGAATCACGCATGGTAAGTGCACCTATAACATAACTTCTCCCTATTATTCGACTTCATAGCTCTTAGATATTATGTTTTCCTTGTAATCAAATCTTATCACAGTATGACGTCAAATAGACATGGTGTGTTCAGGATTGCAGGGTTAACCAAAGCTACGATAGTATGTAATTTTCTCTGTCATCCAAGACACGACCTCATGCCTGATTTCGTCATTTGCTTCGTCTACTCTGAATAGGCGTTATTACAGGAATATATTATTAGAGATTTAATACAACACATCGTAATTTTGTTAGATATAAGTACGTGGAATTGTTGTAAAGAAGTTGAATGGAAGATATAACGAAAGGCTTTTGTCCTTAAGGATTCTCAAGGAAATGCCTACCATTCGGAAGAAATCTCTCGGTGCAAGATAGTTTAGGACTAAGGATGATGATGAGCATGGTTAGCTATCCATGGAGTTCATTATTAGATTGTTTACCAACACGTGGTATCTTAAAGCGTTGTAAACTTTCAATATTTTTATTTCCATTCATCATTGTTGTTATACAAATTTGAACCTTATTTATAAATCATGTTATCTCTCGGACTATAATGACACACTTTGTAACAAAACCTTCTACATTTACGATCATAGGTAGTTCAAAACTACCCGCTCACATTTACTTGTAAAAAAAATTAGATAAATTATAATAATGATAATTTCTTACTCTAAAAAGGAAAAGCAGATTAGAATAAACGTTCTACCTACATATTATAAACTCTGCAGACAATAATAAGGTACATAATAAGTTTTAGAATTAAGTAAAATACCTACCAACCTTCATGTAATAATAATTTAATCTACTAGTGTTTTAGAAATAGACTACATACCTACCTACCTACTATTTACTTTGTAATCACGATTTACTTATGTATCCTTTCTTAGAATAGATATTAACTAATGCATGCTTCGCCACTAGCCCCTACCTACCTAATTTAATAAGTCTCATTTTAAGTGAACTGTATTGTTCTTTATGAGAAAATAAATTCTTTAAACCGAAATCCTAAAGTCGTAAAACAACTTTCAGAGTACCCGAACGAGCGCGCCGCTCGTAATCTGACGCTGGTGGCGAAGACTCTGCAGACTCTGGCCAACTTCACACGCTTCCAGGGCAAAGAGGCCTTCATGGAGTTTCTGAATGACTTCCTCGAGCAAGAAGCGCCTAATATGAAAGCCTTTCTGAAATCCATTTCTGTAAGTTTCATAGCTACAAAACTAAGGGGTGACTGTGGGGGGTAACCATTAAACACGAGTGGAACAAAAATACTCGTAAAGGGAACTTTTATTCAGTAGTGCTCCTATATGACACCACTAACAATAAAAAAATCCTACAAATCGGAGTAAATTTTAAATTGGGCAACATCAGAATGTATCAGCCTCACATCACACTAGGTCGATACTGGTTCCTTCAGTAGGAAGCTATACCACATAATTTTAGCTTAACTTGCACCGGCTAATTTATTTTACAAAGCTCTTCATTATTCAACTTCTTAAAAATTGTACTTTACAGACGCGTCCTCAAGAACCAGTCCAGCAACCATCACAACACCAAGACGGGAGCAAGCGTAACTCAGCGGCGTCCCAGGGCTCCGCTGCTGGCTCAGAAGGTTCTCGAACTGAAGTGAACGTGGACGCTGATCCAGAATGGGCACCTCATGTAGACCTCGGCAAGCAACTTGCAACGTTACACTCGTTGTTAGTTGATAGTCTGCCAAAACTGCCCGCTGCTAAATTACAGGTTTGTATTTTCTTGGCTTTACTTATTTCACAGGCATTGGAATTTGGTATGAACCCCGAGTGGAAACGAAACACCCCTAAAGCAAAACAAAACAAAATTAAGTCGTTTCTTTTCTTTCTAGGAGTTAGACCCCCTCACTGACATCTTGGACGAATTGAGCAAGCGGCTATTAAGCAATGACATTGGACCAGCACCACCAGTTGATAACATCTTTAGGTTTAACGACCCTACTTGTAACACACCAACGAAGCCAACCAACGTCGAACTTCCAACAAACGGCCAACTCAACAACTTCGCTCATAGCTCACCTATCATGAACAAAAACGGCGTCCAATTCAATATCAGCCCATCTAAATCTAACGCAGAAGATCTAAAATACAAAGGTCCATACGTCGGCGTCTCTAAATCTCCAAGCTTCAATCTCCGCTCACAAACACTACCCAGAAACGGTTACTCAAGTCCAGTCAGCCAAAATGTCAACCCTGATAGATATAGCTCCCAATACAATAACCAGGAACATTGCGTCAACTTGAAGGTTGTCCAAATTGGTTTTGGCTCTGACCAGTATCCTAAAGGTATCAGTAATGGCGTCAGTGAGAGCTTAGAGCGAAGGTTTCAAGATCGATACAAGCCGAACAACTACAATAATCAGCAAACCCATTACCATAACTCAAATTACAACAGCACAGAAAGATCTCCAAGCAGCGATAGCATCAACCATAACTATTGTCCTAATGATATGCAAAACATTATGAAAGAAACAGCCACACTTGAAGAGCTCTCAGATTTGCTAAAGTATGCTGACGATTCTGATATTGTTGACGATAAAATGATGAACAAGAAAAACCTCTGCCAATCAAAGTCTAACAATAACAATATTGTAAATGGAAACAAAGTAAACTACACAAATAACGGTTCCAATGTTTCTATTAGTGGCCTCTCAAATGTAGCAAGTTCGGGTTATCAAAGTATCGCCACATACAGCCAAAGTTCAAGTCCCATCGAAAACACAACCCACAATCAACAACCGTACGAAAATGGCGGTCAACAAATGAGCCGGTACTCACAGCTAAACTACCAAAAACAGAGGGAGAAGCAGTATTACGAAGGAAAGGAAAAGTACTATCCAAAGAGCCCAGTGCAACAGAAGATCGAGTACGATCTACAGAAATACGGCATACAAAACTTCACGACGGCAGATAACACGCAAAACAATACTAACGTTGGCAACTCTAAGGTTGCTCCGCTAGTATTTACAAATCCCGTCTACAACATGGACGATAACCGCCAGTCTCAACAGTCAGAGAAGAAGAACAACAATGAAAATAGAAACTCAAAGCGTTGCCCTTGCGGCTCATCCAGTTCATCGATCGATGAGGAGGGTCTGAGCACAGACAACGTGGAAACAAACTCGGAAGAAGGTTCTACTAACTTCAACGAGGATAGTAGAAACTATAACCCACAGAACCGCAATAATGCCCACCGAAAACTAACCAGAGATAATTGTAGCTACGACGATACCTACCAGCGCAGTAACAACAGTCACTCGCCAAGAGTCAGAGACGACGAGTCTTCCAGTAACTCACCTAGCCTTAGAAAAAATAGCAAGACGCGAATGCCCAGAACAAACCCCATGCTCTCTTACTCCACAAACCAGAACCAGCTCAACCTGAAGCACTTCGGTCAACGCGGAGAATCACTCTACGAAAGCAAGCCCCATCACATTTCAACCGATTCCGGATATCCGATGAGCAGATCTGACTCCAACGTCGAAGAAGTTAACAAAGAAATGTACAGACTGCAAGTCTCACGGAGCCAGAAAGCCCTCTTCAATATGGAGAACAACAAAAACTCTCCAGAGAAATTCTCCATGACAGAAAGCGCTATCCCCGAAACCAATTACCCTCTAGACAGGACGTATTCAGCCGCGAAAGTATCTAGCAGTCGACTGAATGAGGATTTGGAAAGGCAGGAATACTACGGAGTTAGGGAAAGGAGGGAATCTCCGTCTAGAGCAATGTTTGGTCGCGAGTCTCAATCCCAATCTAGTGAGGCGAGTGAAAGGGCGGGTCGGCCTGAGAGGGAAGTGCCTGGGAGAGAAATTACCAGGGATAAGCTGCAGAGACGGCTCAGTTTGGAATCTGCGAGGGATCTGACTGACAGTTCAGATGAGTTAGATGAACCTTTATACAGCACGACGGGAAGACGGCGAGCTCCAAAGCATCATCGAACTATTGAACAGGTAATGAAAGTTTTTGTGTTCAATTATTTCATATGCATGCAATCATCAAATCATCATCACTGTTGATACTAACCGGACAATGTAACTGACTACACTAACTGTTCTTCCAAATTGTTATTTTTAGTCAAAATTTAGAGTCTGTACGCCCTACTCCCTGATTTACATAAAAACATCTTGAAGAGACCTTCTATTATTTCAGTATGAACGTGAAATTGAACGGCTGAAGTGCTCAGTCGAGTTACTTCGCGGCAGACTCGGCCCGGCCGAGCCCGGCTCAGATCACACTGACGCTAAGATGAAGGCTATCATTTCCAGGTAGAGAACCCTTCTTATCTTCATCACTGTTACGGATAACTAAAACTGCCTTCAAACTAAATCAAAAGAATTTAAATAGTGTGTAAAAAAATTTTAATTGAGCCAAGTTATAGACACCTCCAATGCCAAAAGTTACCGTGATCGACTTGCTAACTTTATGTTACCATATCATTAATTTTACGTAATCTAACCAACAATCTAATTTTCAGGTTAATTTGCGTGGAGGAAGAGTTGAGACGCGAACAGCGCAAGATGGCCGCCGCACTCTCTCATAAGCAGCGAGTCATCGAAGCTCAAGAGCATCGCATCGCGGCACTGGACGAAGCCAACACAAGACTGCTATCTGCGTTAGTCCACTTGCAACAACGAACCCCACATCCGAACCCCCCTCTTAACAATAACTCCCATTCACCACACTCGCAACACTCCCATCAAGAACTGCAGATTTGAATCAAACCTTTAATGTCTATATTTGAACCCAGAATTGTAGGCCGTACCTAATGTGCGCGTGGCAGAGACCATTTTAAGCAGTTTAACGTGTGGATCTTTAAACTTCCTCGGATGAAGGTTTTTTCAGTGCAAAATGTTAGTTACTTTGTTAATTAAGACATAGGACATTCTCGATCGCTTTCAATGTGTATCGTTTTCGCACAAATTCGGTTTTTTATCAACTTTAAATGTATTCTGACTTTTTAATCTAGCACAATCCTTTTATGAAAGCACTCGAATAGTGAGTACAATGTTTATTATTGCATTTCAATCTAATTTGTTCTAAGAAAACTGTTGGCATTGTTTGTTCGTATCACAATTTTGTTCTATTTGCCATCATTATCTTTAATTTTGTTATGTTTCGTTAGTTGTAATAACCGATGCTTTAATGACTAACATTTCGATTTTAATCAGTATTTTTGTATGGGCGCAGATTTGTTCAGCATATCAACTTGATATTTTATAATCGTTAACCATCTAGGAGCCAAGAACTGCTGAAAAGTTGTCTTTATATAAATTTGTAGCCGGATTTTAAGAATGAGTCAGCAGGCTTCTTCATCTGCGTCTTTTAAACTGGATCTAATGTTCGCGTCAGTGTCGACAATGTTTGTTTCTATAACAATGATACCAAAGACGATTGAATATCCCTTAGAGACTATAGTGTAGTGGACAAATCGAACCCTCTACGTAGTCCTAGTGTATGTAACCTTATAGATTTCGTAATAAGACTTGTATCATAATATTCTAAGGTTATAAGATAAGTGAAATGTGGAATGAAATTAAAAAATATTTTTAATACCTTCCGAGTATTAATAGTGGATTATTATAACAAAAGTTTTGCTAGTGTACCTTCATAAAATTAAGTTTTATCGCAACATATTTGACAACATAGTTGTGCTTCAGTGAAAGTTAATATAGGCCATAACTCTATGTAAATACGCCGTATGTTGATTAAAATGAACTTATCATATTAAATTATGAATTACATACATGTAATGCTGATTTTTATTTCACAAACCACCTATCTAGTCCACAATGCAGGATGCCTACCTATGCCTACTACTCCATTTTTTATGGAAATAATGGATCCTCTGCTTATTACAATGCAATGTCTCACCAATCACAACCATTGAGGACGTGACCAGTGAGTATATTTACGCTGTGTCAGTTAGTCTGAAGCCTTGGTCGCGTGATCGTAACGCACAACGCTGCGGTGTGAAGCTCAACACAGAGTACCGCGTTTGCTCTTCGCCGCTGACGCAGACTGCGACGTAACAACCTACTAGACGTTTTCCATACAATTGTGTCCGGCGCTGCATGCTGCATACCGAGCGGCCGCCTTGTGTCTATAGTACCGTTGTCAGCGCAATATGTGTCAAGTCGCGCCAGGTCTTCTTGAAGGTTAAACACATCTTCAGGGGAGTCAATGATTTTATATATCTTCATATCGTCAGCGAAGCAGAGCAAGTGGCTGTTGAGGAAGCAGCTAGAAATATCATTAATAAATATTAAAAAGAGCAGGGGTCCAAGTAATGACCCTTGAGGAACACCACTGGGAATGGAAACCCAGCTGGACATATAATTACTTACGACAACAGCTTGAGACCTGTTGTTGATGTAGGATGAGAACCACCTAAGCAGGTCTCCTCGGATTCCCACCTTAAGAAGCTTGGATAATAGCAGCTTATTATAAACTATATTGTGTATTTTCTTGTGAAAATAACGTAGTATCTTAATTAAAACGAAATTATTATTTCTGATTTGTTTTTTTTTGTCACAAGTAAATACACTGTATAAACTAGTATATTTTTCAACGGTACTAAGGACACATAGTGGTATCACTTGTACCACTGATGGTACAAATTAATAGACACAGGGCGACCGCTGCGTTGTGCGTTACAATCGTGAGACCAAGGCAAGGATGCTAAGTTTTTATGTACCTGTAATTGCATCAAGCAGTCCAAATGATAATCAATATTCTACTATTTTGAACTGGGTAACTGGATGCCTAACTGATTTTTAGTTTTTCTCTCAAATAATATATGCAAGAACCTAGATAGGTAAGTGCCTAAGTAATTAACTAGATACTAATGTATTGATAACTGTGAATTTATTTAGATGAAGTTTATACAAGAGAAAACAGACACTATTCTGTAGATTCGACCCCTGCTGGCGGACAGCAGTACCGTTTCTTTGCCATCGTAAATCTTCTTTCCGCAGCTTCCCCTGAACTGTACGGATGCATTATCTGCAAGTCCTGAATCGTCCCAAACAAATACGAGAAATAAATCTCTCGAAACTTCTTATCTGGAAACTGAGCCTGGAACATTGACGGCCACATTAGGTTCGTAAAGTTAGCATGCGATCGGTACATTGCCAGTCTATACTTCATAGAAAACTTTCTAAATTTATCATTTAAATCTTGCTTGTGGACCCAGTTTGTGTGACCAGCATACTGCGGATCCTGAGGCGGCGACACATGCCCGTACCCTCTCATTGCGAGCATCTGAAACATCTGCCAGTACATATTACTCTTGCGTAATAATTCGGACTTCTCTATGCGAGAGAAGGGACCGTATATGCGACGTCGCATCCATTCCTTTAGCTCTGGTACCATGTGTATGTCTGGCAGACGAGCTGCGATATTCACTCGCCGCATTAAACGCAAAGCGCACTTCAAATAGTCTTCCGGCTGAGGATTTTGCCCCAAACAAGTCGTAGAAGATCTTTTCTTCTTTTTCTTTTTATCTTTCTTATCCTTATTTGTGCCGTCATCGACATGTAACACGCTATCTGTATCCCATAACTTTTTGAACTCTTTTTCGACGTGCAATCTTTTTGGGTCTAAATCGTATATTGTTTGGTAGTTGAAAAGATGTGGAGTATGGCGAGTAGCTTTCTGAAAAAAGGGTAGCTCATCGTTTGCAAATGTTCCTTCGTTACCGTAGTCGAAGTGGTGACCACAATAACATTTGGTCCTTCTCACATACTGGAAAACTGTATCGGTCCATTTTTTTACGCAATCGCAAGGATCTGGTTTCGGCGGTGGTGGGCGCCCTCTAAAACCGCAGTGGATATTGATGCATTCGCCACCCATGTACTTGTAGCCACCGTGTATGAGCTCTCCGATCGAAGGTAGTATGGACACGTTGGCCAAAACGAATACTGTTTTTCCGTGGACTGTGTACACGCCGGTTATCATGTACTGAGCGTTCCACATTCCCGTTGTTGGAGCTATGGGCTTTTTTCGGCGTCCAGCTTTTTTGGCAGCCATAGATCCTCCCATTCCATATGATTTTTTGACTTCAGTGAGACACATTTTAGAGCCTCGCATTCTTCTGTGACTAGTGCGTGTGACAGTTTTCATAGTGATAGCTGTGACTGAAGAATGGGGTTCTATGGTCATAACGCCTGCAATTTTGTCGCAGAATGCGCGCGGCAACCTCTTCTTTGGTGGCGGAGGCGGCGGAGGGGGTGGAGGTGCTTTGGCTATGACCGGTTCTTCTTCGTAAGGTTCGTTTAGATCATCTAGGTTTGGCAGAGGAGGAGGTCGGGATCGTTTCTTTTTTGGCCGTTCATATAGAAATGCAACCATTTTTTGTAAATATGGTGACACCGGAGGTGGTTCCAGTTTTGGTTTTGGTTTTTGAATACGCTCCTTCTTTTGAGGCTCCGCTCTAAACCTTTCTCGAAGTAAGTGAATTAGATTTTCTAGACCTAAATAAAAAATGCCAGACAGCATGAGCCTGGCATTTAGACAATACACACTCTGTTTTCCATCAATTGTGTGACCGTAAGACATTAAAAACAGTTGTGCAAGCATTTCCTTAGGGTCATCGCGTCCTAAATAGACGCAATTCATGAGATCAAGGGTGTTAGGGCGTGGGAAGAGCCCAAGAGCTTTCATGACGCCTGCAGTTCGGATGGGACGGCCTTCTAGCAGGTCCTGGTAGATGGAGACCTCCAGAGTATCAAGCGCCATCCTTTGCGGAACACTGAGGGCTTGGTACCATTTTGGTCCGACTGATTCTCTGATGATTTTCATGAGCCTCTTATCTCTTTGCTTTCGGATTTCCTTGAGTTCATCCATAAAGACCTGCTGTTCACGCATTTTGTGTGCGTACACGATTTGCATACGATGATGCTTACGCTCTTCGTAGCTCGTCTCGGGGCCATATTTATTATCTTGCACCATGTTTGCGATAGATATACAAAAGATTTTCAAGATAAGATCATGAAAAACATCGATTTAGACTGCAATTTTGAAAAAAAAGTAAATTTATCGCTAAATCATTCAATACATAACTGTTTTATTTGACATTACGAACAAAAGCCATATCTTTAAAAAAAAAATTTACTATAAAAAGTTTGGTACAGAAAATTCAAAATCAGAAAGAAGTTCTAACTATATTTTGCTAAGGCTATAAGTGCTGCCATCTATCAACGACTAGCAGCAGTTTCACTTATCCAGTATACTATTTTCATAGAGGTTTGTTTACAGAGTTTGAACCA
Source organism: Eulithis testata (assembly GCA_947507515.1). Taxonomy (NCBI): domain Eukaryota; kingdom Metazoa; phylum Arthropoda; class Insecta; order Lepidoptera; family Geometridae; genus Eulithis; species Eulithis testata. Next base: position 9,165,480 of record OX382196.1, on the reverse strand, counting down.
ATTATTTCATGAATCTTATGAATAAAATAGTATAACGGTTTTAGAATCGAAACTATTTGGTTAGTTATGCATGCGTTTTCGATCAGCTGGCGAAACTCGGCCGGTCGTAGACCCGTTCAGGGGGTGAACGCTCGGGTTATCCATTACCTGAATATTTCCATAACATCACAGCTTTCCACACCTCATTCATACACAAGCGAATAAATTCATCTGAAAGTTTAAGTATACAAGCCTATCCCGGAAACCATCAATCAACAGCGTCGCCAAATGTAAAATGAACCGTCGATGGAAACAACCAGTGAAGTCAAAATCATTTTTAGTTTCCCGGAAGTTCAACATCACTGAAAATAATATAATAACAACATTTTGAAAATATTGTCACATCAGATTATGTAGTGTACTTATATTATGGAGGTCTATACCCAAGAGGGGTCCTAAATAATATTTTTTTTTTTATATTTAAATACTTTAATTTAATATGTAATAGTTAGTAGGCATAAAAGGCTTTTTATTTTATTTACTTACTTATGGATTACTTACATTGTTTCAAAAACTATGAGTACCTACTTAGTAGTAAAAATACATTTTTGCAAGATCAATTAGAATTTGCTTTTCATTATTTTCAAATAAGAGTTTTCGTTTATTAAAATTCTCATAATAATTTAATTCATTTTACTAAGAAAATAATATTCGAAAGAATGTGCAATCACTTTTTCATAGAAAAATTAGGAAAAATTAACGTTCCCTGCCTAGCTCTTTCTACAGAATTATCAACTAGTTCAATCAACGCAGGAATGTAACAAAAACGGGCACGTAGATTACTCTAAACTTTGAATGTAACATTCTAGTCAACCTCATGCAATAGACTGCCTAGGCACGCTTTCCCAGGAAGTACCTATCCACTTTCACTCCATTCAAGATCAGTTCCGCCTTCAGCCTTGCTATTAGGTACTAAACAATAACTTGTACATCTCAATACAGACACTATAATTGCTTTTGAGCTAGTCTATGATTACCAGCGCATCTTTTGTATGGGATAAACGTGATTCGATAGGCTATAAATTAAACAATATCTCGGCATCGTGCACGCCCTGTTTTAAAAAACAAAACTAGATATCTACTTAATAAAGGATGGATTCGAATTTTGTCATTTTTTGGAACAACACATAGCATTTTTATTTTAATAGGTTTTCTTGTGTTTTTGTGAGTATTGTTGTTTAATTTGGGTGGAATTTTAACCAATAATACTTAGGTCGTAACACAAAGTGAACTAAACTTGTTTCCTGAAAAAACTTTTATTATTATATTATTATTATTATAAAGTGTGAGCCATTGGAATAAATGTGTGTAAAGTGGTTTTTCTGAATGTGAATATTCGATTCAGGTTTTGACTTATCATTTACGCAAGACAAACGCATAGAACAAACTAACTTAGGGGAAAAAACAACGTTAGGCTAGGCTAGGCGGTATGGTTTTAAAATAACTATAGCCTGCTCTGAGGAGCGAAAAAAAATAATTAATAAAGGATTTGCAACGGTTCACTCAATATCTAGTTTTCAAATAAAATATTAAGGTCTAAAAGGACACAAAAATAAACCTAGCAAATTACGCTAAATAATATAAAAATATAGCCAAGCTTTATAATACCTACCTATAATTGCAAATATAACTACCTATAAGTTGTAAAGGTATTAACAACCTTATAAGTTGCGAATTCAAAACGTTCCTTTCTAATATTCTATGTAAGGATAGCGACTATTTCTCATAGCATATCCCTTCCATTTTAATTCTTCTATTTTTGTCATAGACTCGTACGTATAACATGATTTTTTTTCAGGCGCTTTTTCTCCCGGTGTCATTGACTTGGCTCTTATCTCATGCGTGTGTGTGCGTGCACGTGTCTGGCAAGTTGCGCGCGCGCATGTGTGCTATTCGCGTGATATTATGGAACGCTTTTATAGCGATTATGCTTATCAGAAAATGCATATTTTTTTGTTAAGCCATATTTTGCGACGTAATGTGGCGTGTGACTAATGCAAATATTTAGAGCTAGACTATCTAATTATCTCGATTTTTTTTTAAATATATTTTTCAGTCAGTACCTTACCGCATTATACGGACAGGGGAGGTAACTATCTCTTATTAAAATCGTTTACCTATTTGACATTACTACCTAATTCGCCATTAACTTATATACTAAAATATTTACTCTCACGACAATTCACAAAAGTGACCGTTGTTGTTGGTCAATGGACGAGCGTTTGAGCTCGACATTATTTTTAAAATAGCTTTCTGTAGCAATGTTTTGAATTACCTTTCGTAGAAGTAATACTAACGTTATCCAGACCAATTCGACCAAGACTTTATGTGCCCTTTAAAATTTAAAACAACGCTTCTGAAAAAACTCTGAATTTACGACGTTGTAAAAAGGACAAGTCACCGAGACATGTCCAAAACTCTTAGCGCGTCAATACAAAACATAGCTAATGACCGACAGGTGGTAACTGGTAACCCTCAAAATTCAACTCACGTGGAGGCATTGCCAGCACACGACATCTGATTTTCAGGGAGATTATATCAACTTTATTTAGGCTGCAAAAAATTTGGTCAGCTTTGCAAACCACTAACAATTAAATCATAAGTAAAAGAAATCTACACAAAAGTTATGTCCTTTATAAATTTGATAATAATTAATTTGATTTTTATAATTTTGTACATATTTACCCATCGTGAACTGAAAAAGTTAATAGTTACATTAAATAAATAGAAGTTTGCGCTCGGAAAAATGTGCAAAAAACTGTGTAAAACACCTATTATCTGTATTTAAGCACATTGGAAGTTTACCGCTGCCGTCTGAATTTTAAAGTTGGCAACACGTACCAGCACGTAAATTGAGAAAGTAAAAGCACGTCGACAAGATTGTCCTTTGACAAATAGTCCCTTTAGGGAGGGCGATGCCCAAATATTGGGTGAACAACCTCTTAATGCTACGAGGAGACACTTTATTTTTACCATACCGACGTTTCCACGACTGTCTCTACTTTTATAGTTAAAATTTAAAAAAAAAAGAAATCTAAGCATTGGCTTTTAATAGGACACAAGTACCAAATACCACCCGTACTTTACAGGGTGTAACAATTTTTTTTCTGGATTGTGATTATATATTTGTGATCATATCACTTTGTCAACCCCTTAGGATCTGATAGGGTTTTTGTGACACACTATAGGTACAGATTACATACAACGTACATGAAAATAATATAAGTCGCGGAGTTAGGTAAGAACCTAAGAACGTAGTGCAGCGTAGGTTGACTTAAAAAGGCGAAAGGTGGTCTTGAAAATAACGCCTCCAATCCTCCATACAAACATTTACTTGCAAAGGATCTTGTCAGCGTTATTCCAAAGCATATGAATGCTAAGCATAAATAATTTACTTCTACAATTTTATTTAATTAGTATAATTCTTGATGGCTGAATTAAATTTTAGGACTGTAATTTTATTTCTAGAATTCGCAAAAGGCAGATTATTTCAAGTGAGATTTTAGATACATTGCTGAATGAGACTGAACTCTTCACATCTGCATCCAAGTCAATCATATCGTAAGTCATCGGAACAATATCGGCCGTCAACATTGAATGACACACACACGCAAGACAAGTGCTCACACTACGTCACCGGTCGTCAGAGCAAACGAATTGAAAATACCTCTGTTATCAGCAGTATCCGTGGTATAATTATAGAAGGACCGTTGAACGAGTCAAGGGTACGTTCATCCCAAGTTCAAAGGTCACAGAGTTCACGGCTGAAACGCAGACATTCCCCGAAACTCGTCTAAAGAAATGTTTGGCTATTGTTCTTTTGAATCTCTATCAAACTGACCGAAAAAATTCTTTTTGTCAAAAAAAATTTGGAGACTACAAAGAGTTTTAATTTATTTGCTGCTGATGACCAAATCTGAATTCCAACTTTAGCCAGACTTCATATTGGAATCTTGCCAAAATAATTAATTACCTACGAGCTTGAGAAATAATTGTTTTAATATGTCGTTAAAGCTTCAAGGTTTTCAACCACAGTTTCAAAACAAAGATAGTATACTTACAGATGTAGTATTATGAGGTTTGTGTGTTGTAAGTTTAATTTACAAATTGTAATAGGTACCTACTCGTAGTAAATCCAACACTGTTAGCAAATCACTTCCAATTTTAAGAAAAGTTGATTTTCTTATATTTTTTGATGCCTTGTCGTCGTGCTAAAGGTCGCAAAACAAAAATATAAAAGCTTCGACAACAATGGTTTTCAGGATATCGATCTATGCTAGTGTGCGCGTGAGTGCATGTGTGCGCGGGATCACGTTACAGCTGAAACTCAGGGCGCCTGCCGAAAACTCCGGTCGACGACCCGGTCAGGAGCGCGGCCGTATAGTGTGCACTACCAAACTAGATACTTCGTCTAACAAACTATTGACTTTACTAAATAAACATAAAAGCAAGTTACCAGAAATGTGTCATTAATAAAAAAAAAAAACCTAATGCAAAAGACTTAAACGCGGACCCTTAAAATTTGACTAAAATTAAAATTATGTTGATCAAAAGCCCGCTAGTATGATAATAATCCTGATGATATTTTGATATTATGATATTTTGGAAGGAATTTTTCACTAACGTAAAGTTGTGTTTCTAGTGCATTTGCGCAGTGGGGAAGTAGTGGCTCTCCGATTAGAATATTAAAATATCACTAAATAAAAAAAAACAGAGAATGACCATCGTCACCGACATAGCTGTCAGAATTGGCAAGTTGAAGTGGTAAGTGGCCATAATTATACTTAGTTCGCAGAACTACCAACTAGGGAACAAAGGAATGGCGACCACGAACTGGAAAACGATGCTTAGGACTGCCCTTTACCCATTTGATTGACGACATTATTAAGATCGCAGGAGACCGGTGGATAGAGAAGTTTCATAATTGATCTTTCTAAAATCTATGGGGAGGACTATGTCCAGTCAAAATGGCATCCCAAAATACGCAGTAAGTATTTAATGGATTCATTGAAAGAATGATGAATCGATGACTCAACGCTCACGTATCAAGTTGTCTCAGTCGCCGCACGCTGCTCGGTGATATATTTGGTGACATTGAACTGAGTCCATTGCCAACGACCTCACTCCTCAGGGAAGCTTTGCGTAATCGCTCCTGTACACAATACGTACACAATAATCGTGTAGAACTGTATCGAGTCCTACATGCAAATCACAACTCGATAAAAACTCCATGATTTAAAATCGCTGCATTATTCGGATAGATAGACGGAGTCTTTTTAAACTGGACGTACCGATCGATGTAATTATTGGTACTTTTGATTTCTCAATTTGACACGTAAATTGCTGGGGTAAAATAATTGCTTTATATTGCACTCTGCTAGTAACTTTAGTAAGGGGTACGTACCTAATAATAATATTAAAATAATACCATTCATAACTAATTACAACTAATTAGATCCCGGATTTGTGATATCCGTGAGAACGTTGTGATGACAAAAATATGCACGCGCTCAAAATAATGTAAATATGAATTTGTTAGCCTTTATTTAACAATTTAGGCTTGCTACTCGCTGAACTATTCGCGGGAATGGATAAAAAAGGTTGAGAATCGTTCTGCCTGGATTTAATTTTGGAAAGAATTTATTGGAGAACACCAATGTCCAGCAGTGAACAGACAGATAGGCATATATAATGATTTTTACTTAATAAAATACTACTTAATAATATCGTAGCAGCAAAGCACTTCTATATTACACCGGAGCTATTATAAAGAGGATTTATCAAAAACAGTGCACTCAGGATTACCAGTAGTAGCCTCTTTAAATGTTCCTTAACACTTGTTAATCCAAATCAAGACATAATAGAAAAACAAGTTCTAAGCACGGACCTTCTCAACAATTTTCCCAAGGTCTCTGTACGAGCCTAGACCGCGGACCACTTTCACTGTCGACAGCGACCACTACACTTGTCTTGCATTCACATCAGTGACGGGCCAAATCACCATCGCTTACTGCATTATGATGCCTTGGTATTTTAGTACGAGGTATAGGTATTAAATACTACTTACCAATGCATTTTTCATACATGGGTCATTTCGGGTCTCCCAAATGATCCAAAATGATCCATGTGGTTCTGAAATTAATCTAATGTTATGTTTATTCATACCAATAGCGTGATAATTTCTTTAGTACATGAGAATTTCCGCTTCACTTGAACTCTACCACAACTCTACAACACTATTTCCTCATGTAGATGTCTAGTTCCAAAGTCGTAAAGCTGCCACCATTAAAGATGAGTTCTAGAACGAAGAAAATCCACAGCAGCATTATGCAATGCAGGACATTGAACCCGGGTGTGTTTTGGGCAAGGAAGAATAACTTAACTGTACCTTCAGTTACTTGTATGTAACCAACCTTATTTCTAGTGGTAAGTACGAAATACTAAACATTTTTGTTTAGTATTTCTTAAGAAAATCTTTTTTATTTGAGGTTACAAAAAAAAGAATCCATATGCAGCTACTAAACGGAAGAATTAAAGGAAAATGTGACAGAAATACAGCATTCCAGAAAATAAGGAAAATCATAGCGGCACGCAAATATTTTCGCGCAAGATTCTGAGCTCTAAAACACTGATTTGATTATTGATCTGCATTACCTGTTGAGACAATAAACGAGGAGAATTACACGTGTGTGCGTGTTGCGGGTCTGATTCCCGGCTCCCGGCGGAAGGGTCCCGGTGGATCCCGGCGGGGTGGTGCGGCACTGTGCCGGTCAGTCACCGCTCCGACATCGCGCCGCGCGCTCGCTGCTGCTCGCACGTTCCTACATCTCCTATGTTTATCTGATGTCCTGGTACGCATGGCATGAACTCGTGACGTGTTTACAGTTTTTCAGACTAGTGGAATTGTCCTAACAGTGGCTTGTGAGTGGATGTGCTTAAGTGGTCAGTGACTTGAAAACGTGGATTTTTGATACTGAGGATTTTGTTTGGGATTACCCTGGAGAGAATACGGAACTGAATTTTTCAGGTGCACATTTTATTTTTGTAGATAACATTGATACTTTGAGATACCGACAGTGTGAAAGAAAATATAGTTACATTGATTCCGTATTTCGATTAGGAAACTTAGAAAAACAAAAACCTAGCAAGTTCAAAAGAAAGCATAGTGGAAAATTTACTTACCTACGTAAGTAAATTTAAAGGGTTGAGTAGTGTACCTAGTTGCTTCTTAACATTTCCCGAAATTATAACGATTTCAGGTTGAAATGCTGTGGAATATGAAGTGCCTACAAATTCTGGTAGAAATTGTTCGTGTTTGTGGTTTCAGGAAATGCTCTTGAATGATACCCATAGAACAAATGCGTATAAATTCCGGTAATATTTGGCCAACTAAATCTTCCTATTTAAATAGTTTATTGGGCATTTGTAAAAACTATACTTAGGCTTTTCTTACAGCTTCTTACTTATTGGGTTGTCGCTAAGTTTCATGTTTTCAAGATTATCTCTACCTTAATGACATCTGTACCGCTGCGGAACTTATTGACTGAGCTGCATGAGATGCGGGTACGATTTATACAGCGGTACAAATAAATATTTTTGGACATTTCAAAATGTTTGGATGATCTTTAAATATTGGTATCAAGGTGACCTACTTAATAAACCTCGTACCACGGAATTCGTAAGTCGTAGCCCATTAGGGGTGAGAAAATTTAAATATACATTGAATTAACGAATGATAAGGGTTGTACGAAATGAAAAAGTCACAAAACAATGTCTGTTACGATGACAATCATTCAGTTTAATGACATTATACAAGTTCGTTCACCTGTAAGCAATAAATTTTATAAGAAAGCTAACATTGAAGCCGATAAATTATTGCTTTCTTTTATTTCTATTAAATTCGAAAAACAAATATGTATTACTTGTCTTTTATATGATTTACATTACACAAAGCCAAGAGCTACGTTTTATCAGCTACTAGCTGACCCGACAGACGTTGTCCTGTCATTCAAACTCTTACTGTCAAACAACTGACAGTTATTTCAAACGTGTTTAGCAAAGAGTATATAACGCACCAGCAATTAAAAAAGGTTTCATTAAAAAAAGAGTCGTTAAGTTTTCTAATTAAACTAGTTAAATTTTCTAATTTTCCGTGTACTTTTCTTAATTTATTATTTCATGAGAATCCTTTCCTGTCAATAGCAAACACAACAAAAAAAGAATAAGCGAAATTGGTCCAGCCGTTCACGCGTGATGCCGTGACCAAGGGAAATAGGGATTCATTTTTATATATAGAGATTAAATGGTTTTCAGGGCTTTCGACTAGAATCAGTGTTGCTAGGCTAGGCATAGTGAGGAGAAAATAGTTCGGAAAGTAGCGGGAAATTTACAAAACTGATGATTCTCCATACATAATAGTTTACGTGACTTTGCAGTAAACGTCAACAGTACATGTACACAATAGACTCATTTGCTTTTCATAACCCGTCACATAAGGTGGTACAATTTTTCACATTGGCTGGGAGCAAACCAACTCGATGTAAATAGTTACACTACTAGTATAGTATTATATGATCTGGTGGTTACACCGTGTTTTGTCTTTTGCATTGACAAGGATTCAAATTCGATTCGAGACCAAACCGGTGTAACTATTTTACACGAGTTTACTGGGGGATTTTTAATATACTTGTCATATTATAGAATGGTATACAATACAAAGAAGTATAACTTCAAAAAAGTTCATAGAAAGTTACCGTCGATATTGCATTCGTCACCCTTCGGTGCGAGATGAAAAATCTCGTATCTGTCATACACTTTACCCTTTAATCGCATGAATGAGTACATTGCCTTTATTGGGAGTACCGACTGGCGGGCTTGCGAGAGGGGCAGTGAGTTCAATCCACCTGGCAAGGATTTAGGAGACATTGGGTTACTACCACACGTATTACTATTATTATTTTACTATTTTACTCCTGCCCCTTTAGCTAAGTTCACATTCTACAATCGGAAGAAATTACAAAACGTCAGAAATGTACAGGAATATAATTACATGATAGGAATGATCAGGTGATTTTTCGTCCCAAAATAATCATGTCTTGTGCATACATTTTGATTATTTTTTGAGTAGATGTAACTGCCTGCAGCCTCCAGCTCGTATCCCGAAGTAGTGTGATTGTAATGAAAATAATAGGGTATTTTTAGCAATGACTAGCTGTCATAAAATAATGGTTCAAAATATGGATTGGTCTTTCAAATCGCATTAAGCGTACTTTTACGATTCCTGAATTCACCTCGTGCGCATGTAACCATTGAATTCGCATTATTCACATTTCTATGATAGATTAGTCTACTATCAAAAAGGGGTCTGCACTGGACAAAGGCTGGATTGTATCACGGAAGGGGACTCCGACTAGACAGCGGCTGGAATACCCAACACCTGGATTGTAGCTTTTCTTTTAATATATTTTTTTTTTCCACAGATACGGAAGAGCTTACCTTCACCGTGACCAAGCAGAGATGAAGGAGAAAGGTTAAACAAATGTACCTAGACGTGGCCTAAAAATTAAAATGTGAGTACACTCTTTTCTACTTATAGTGGTGCATCCACCTACATAGCCTGGTGGTATTGCTGGCTGTGACTTGCTTGGTCATAAGCAAAGGAAAAATATCTAAAGCTAGTGGCAAGGCAGTAGGAAGGCCGGCGGGGTGGCGGCGGCGGCAGCTTGTGCCACGGGCTATGTGGATCTGTAAATGCATCATTAATAGATTGCCTGTTTTGTCCGAAAATGACATACGATTATATTATGAAAATCAAACATACAAAATTCATGACACACAAATTCAAGATACGTCATGTTTGTGGCATAAACTACATAAACAATCCGTTGATCTTCTGACATTTCGTTAAAAATTCACCTAGGTGAGGAAAGTCAGTCTCAGCAGCTTGTAGATAAGGTCTCGAGGAACAGTGAATGGCATGGCACATATTGAGCATCTATGCCACAATTACAGTGCACTCCCAATATGCCATCACTACAGCCGAGGATTGTGTATTGTTCGCGGCCACACGTGTCGTGGAAATGGTGAGGTACATTGCGGCTTATAATTTACAAAGAACCCTCGTGTTGAATTGAATTTCATACGTGTCTAGTCTAGCGGACGTTACTTTATAGGGGGTCTGTCTCTTTGTTCATTAGGCTTAGGTCTCGAATTCATGTCCAGTGTTAGGACGATCAGCTCTAGCCAGTAATAACAAGATCTATACTATCATAGTATTATATGATCTGTGTCTATACTATTATACAAGTACAAGGTTTATAACTGTAAAATAGCCAAAAACTTATATTAAAGATATGGATAAACGAAATATGCAGATGTACTATGTAAACGATTCTGATTCCGAAAATAAGTATAAAAGTTTATACGCAACGAACCACCTGATGGTAAGTGGTCACCGTCGTCGCCTAGAAACAACAACAACAACAACAACTCTCGGAGCATGGTCGGAAAATCTCTAAGGAACATTTATTTTCTTATTTTATTGAGACTGACACATGAATATACCTATCTCATTAACTTATAATGTAAATAACTCCTTCGATGTTTGAACTATAAAATATTGTATTATTTAAGAAAAATCCAGCAAGATAGATAGAGTCTACATTATTTATAATGTACCTAAGGAGGTACATCGTCAGCGGTAGTGAAAGTAGTATGTCGATGTTGTACGTCATTGAACTGTGACGATATCATATGAGTATGATATGTATATGAGATGTGTGTGATATTTATAAGGCTATCATGATGTGAGTGAGCTAAATTATCTACTAGTAGTTACAGGAAAGTTATAGGTAGATAATAATAGTTGAAGTTGATGAATTGAGTAAAAGTAATTCGATTATCATACTAAGGGAAATAAATCAAAAATTATAAAAAAAATACTCGTACTCTACATCTGTGTGTAGCTTCATTAGGCAATTTTAGTATCATACGCATTTGTCATACGTTCAAAATGATAAAAAAATTGTAAATTAAATCGAACTCGCGACACAGCACGGAAGGCAGAGTTAATACATAAAGAGCTTATAGAAGAAAAACAGAAACATGTTTGACCTTACACACCTATTTAGCAATTATTTTATACAATTAATTGAATTTATGCAGTAGTATACTGGTTAGTGCAGTTTTTTATTGCACTGTCCATATCCACGCATCAGAAATTAGATGAGCTTTGAACGCAAACAAAATTATTCCGTGAAACCATATACATTGCAATGTACATGCGATTTTGATCTATTTATAATAGCAATAAGGGGTATTATTGTGTGCATTGTATTGTTCCGGAAATAATGCTCTGGTAGCAGTTTACGAGGTCTTTCACCGACTATATTATATGGGTCAGTTAGATTAGAAACGCTTCTCACTGTTTGCTTTTTTAGTATTGTCGCATAGTTTTTCTGAGTTGGATTCAGCAATTTACTGTTTGACCTCTGACACTGAAAACGTAAAAACTAGCGTCTTTTGGAAAACATGTACTTATATAAAAAAATATCACTGAATTCAGAACCTCCTGTTTTTATAAGTCGGTTTAAAATAAATCCTAACCGAACGTCAATTGTTTTCATGGTCCGTTATAGAGCTCAGCTCCAATAGCTTATTTATAGATTTTACTGAAACTATACACTTAGTCTTGTATTAGACGTAGATTTGACTTTTAGATTTGTTACTGAAAATATCATACCGAGTTGGGTTTAAGGTATTCATAAAACACCGAAATTCATAGCTTTATTTATGTTTTTTAAAGCTGTTTTAGTACAACAAGAATAACCTGTTTTAAAGTCTAGCTCGACCTCGATAACAGCTATTGTTTCTCCTTATCTAGCTTTTTATAAAGCACATACAATTATACTTAGGTTGCTAATAACTTACATTTTACATGTCCCACTTTGTAGACCATAAAATTATAGTACTATTTTATGTCTATTGATAGGAGTTGATAAAGTAATTGAAAAGTTCTATAAACTATGGCTTATTGAAGTTTTTAATTCTTTTACGACATACAAAAGTGAGACGTAAAAGTGGACTATACGAACTTGGCCATATAATCATGGAAGAATTTTCACAGAAGTAGATTATGTAGCTTTTTTTTCTACAAAAATATTGATACCTACAGAGAGAATGAATAATTAATTTATATTAAAAAAATAATAATAATTGTGGATTAGCTTGAAGTACCGCTAATCCCTGATATGGCCAGAATCAAAGCTAGTCGCCAAATCGCCAAAGTTTGCTAATTTATAGCACATTGTTTGAATTTGAATATAGCCTGTGTTTCCGCCATGTCAAATGATTTCAGTCCACAGTGTGGGCAACAATTTATTTAAGCGTCTGTTCCGCAGGCCTAGACTGGGTCCGCCCTACATTTGTGAGGTCGCCGGCCGATCGTGAACTCGACACCTCGCTCGATCACTGCCGCGTTTAGCGACTCATGAACTTAGGTTATTTTCTTTGCAAATTACGAATTATTCATCGTTTTTGTTAATAGCTATTTTTGATTAATGCCAATATTTAATATTTTAAAGACTTTAGCTTTAATACCACTAATATTATATTATTATCATAATATTATTTAATATTGAATTTGATTTACGATGACGGAACTTATAAATTAGGTTATTTTTTGCAAATTTGTTCTTTCTAATTCCGTCAGACTCTTTTGGAGAGTTTTCTTTGCGTAAGTATAAGAAATAAATCCCGTTCCTCAGGCTAGATCGTACCTCCCTCTAATATGGGGGTCGCCGCCCTATCCTAAACCTCTGCCTCCCACGTCTGCCGTTTTTAGACTTGTGTCAGGGTTTTCAGGGCATTTCCACGTTTTCCACTGTTGTTTTCCTTGGATATTTCAGAAGAGAGTTTTTATAGCTCGTCTAATGAAACACAAATTTTCATTGAATATGATCATTATCTAAGGGCTGCAAGCTGCAACTGACAGTTTCAAAAGCAGGAAGCATAGGAATAGTACATTGTTCACCGAGAGGAGAAAGTGACCGATTACCGTCGAGGGTGTCGTTTAAAACACCCGAGATCGGGAATCACACTTTCTCTCGAGTGATACATAGTGCTTTATACTACACCTACGAGGAAAATAAAAAACTAAAACTGAATCCTCAAACAACACACAAATTGAAAATGGCGCCGATGGCGTCTGCACTTTTCACATGTTCTTTTTTCAAATTGTTTATCCTGCCGCCGCAGGTTCGCACTGCCAGCCCGACACCATCCAACACACAGCTAGTGGCCAGTGTCATCTTGCGAACTTGGAGATAAAAACTCACTGTAAAAACTTTTTGGCTTTTGATATTTAGGTTACCGGCGCATAGTCTTACCCAAAATTAAAAAAGAAAAACCACGTAAGAAATGGATTTTCATACACTTTTCTCTCCCGCTCAGATGCGTTTTCTCCCCGCATATTTGTTCGATATGCAATGACGTACTTTCTACCGTAAATTTGATAAAGTATCAAGGTACTTTCCAAGCAGGTGTAGTATAAATAAAATTACTATCTAAGTACATCTTTTATTACTGAAAATAATAAAATGACAGAACGTAAGTAAGATTCTGTTTTATTTCTATCTAACAGTAATACCGTAATAGGTACTGACAGACAAACACGAACAAAAATAACATAACTTAAAGGAAGCTTATGCCATCGCTGTTTCCCTACACGCCCGTTATTTTATTACTATCATTTATTATCCGAAAGGTACCTACCTACCTCGATCCCATGTCAGGAGTTTCGTCACCCACCCCATTGCGATCCGTCCACCACACGAGGCCGCGGGGTCAACGACCGCGGCTGGTATATAGGTCAACTTGAGGCGCCTTTGCGTCTGTATTATTTCAAGCTTGTCTTGCGTTTAATAACTGCAAAACTCCTTCTATATAAAACTCCAAAACCCGTTCCCAAAAACTCGAATTTACCCAATCACCCTTTATTTGCATTGATACTCCACGCAAAACCAGTTTTTTTGTATAATTCAACGGGGTAGAAATAAAAATAAATGCAAAACTACTAGAAAGTCAGGCCGTTGATCTGTTATTAGACCAACATTTTGATACCAGCGGTAACAATAGCCAACCACAATGGCTTTTGAACCAAACCAGCTGAACCCAGGAAGTTCAATTGGAATGTAATTGCGATTCGTCTGGTCATAACCTTAGGTTCTGTTAATTCAAATGCTTAGCAGATGCCACGCATCGTAGAGCAGGGAACACTTAACCTCGTTTGTTGGACTGCATTATAGGCTGGCGGAATTAAGAAGGTCTACTGGTTTGAAGGTTGCGTTAGATAGAAGGTGGATTTTCTGTTTGGCTGGGTTATAGTGATGCATAGTGATCGGCTGCTGCGCACAGGCAAAAGGGAAAGTGGTTGAGGCTTCCTGCTTGCACGCGGAAGCGTTTGGTTCAGTACACGTAATGTAACTGCATCGCTGCCTGCGATGAATCTGCAGTGAATTGCGACATCTCATGCAATGTTTTATTCATTACAGTTATCATTATTTTTGTCATACTTATTAAGTAATGTTGAAATTAGTAACCATGACAGAGATAGTGGTTGTTTAAAAGGCTCTTTCTTCTTCAGTCTTTAGTATTTTCAGTTTTGGGCTGAAGGTCTGGCTACTACTGTAATAATTGATTACCATTATAAAAGAGGCTTGAAATAAATATGTAATCAAAAAAAAATATTGGAAGCCCGAATTTTTTTTCTAGAATATTGAAAGACCTTTTTGTACAGACACATTTTTTATTAGCAATTATTTCTATGTTCTGCCAGTCTGTAACGATAAAATAAAATTCGAACGGTCATGTTCCAATTTCAAATTAATTTATTCAAGTAGCATTAGGCACGTTTCACGTCAGCCGTGTCAGTCAGGGTCAAGCCATCAACATCTCAGCCACACCACAATGCATTTTACTTTCGAATGTAAGCACGCTCGTTCATTCACGACTCTTGCTGAAGCAGAAACGAAGTATCATCATAGTGAAAAGTTACTGCTATCATCAGACAATACGCTACTTAAGGTGCGTACACAAGCGTATGACTGATTGTTATGGAGTCAGTGCAAGTTGTCAGTTTTAAAATAAGTCGTGCTTTAGTAGACCATTATACTACAAAAGCACGATTGTTGTTGTTTTTTGTCGACTCTTATTCAAGGTAACAACTAAGAATATAAGCATAATTTTACAAAAATCCTCAACTTGAATGATTATTGAATTATATTTATAGACAAGAAGATACGAATCTACTCCGGTAGATTCGTATCTAGAAACCGAAATAACGCAAAAATTGGTTGACATGTCGGCATGCTTATTGTGTACGTTTGACGTTTACTGCAAAGTCACGTAAACTATAATTCTGTATGGAGAACCATCAGTTTTGTAAACTTCCCGCTAGGGGCGCTGTTCAATCTCTGTAAAAATATAGTTTACGTGAACTTTGTAGTATATCCAACTAAATTACTGTTCAAAGTCACTGCCGCAAAATCGGCGCATCACTGCTTTCACCAATCATAGATAACGTCAGTTCTGCAGCTAATTGTTTCGTGTGAAGTGTGCCTAAGCCACTTCCGCGTGTACTTTCTCCACGTCCGCTGCACTCTGCCTGCAATTGCACATTGCACCGTAATAGGTTTCACTTTATCTACAGGCTGTTATATTAATAGATAATTGAACAGTCAGTAGTCATAGAATTAAAGCTAGTCGTGGTTAGAAATTGTTTTAGACAGGGTGTTATTTTACAGATCACTTCAGGAACTTAACTGAAGTGTTCTGTTCACTTCAGTCATTTCTACATTTATTTATGAACCTGTATCACACGCTGACTGCGGTTTGTTTTTACTGAAACACAAACGCATGTGAGCCCGTAGTCTGAGTTTTGTTATGTTCTTCGGGAGATTTTCCCGCTAGAGGCGCTTATCGGATTTTCATACAATATCTCGCAAGTCGCTTCTCGTTATGCGTTTCGATCAACAAAACAAAACTCAGACTGCGTGCTCTAGTCTGAAGGTTATAATAACCCTATATAAAACGCAAGTTAAACTGAAATATTATTTTTTTGTATTCAGAAGCGCAAGTTATGCAAATTTGCAAGTTTTTTTCAATTATTGATAGTTTTCAAGTGTAAGTCAAGAAAACCCACTACATTTTTTCACACCCTGTATGAATATAGAATTGTTATTCACTTTGAGTCCACTCCAACTCTTTTATGCAATTTGTGTTATTTGCACTGAATGTAAATGCAGCTGTATAAATACGAGAATTCTAAACGATTTTTTTAACTGCCGCACTCAGAAACATCAGTTAAACATAAGTATTACTTAAAATTTGCGGTGTATCTTATTGTCATTACTCATTCTATCTATCTGTCTATCTAATCAGCCTATGCTCACCCACTGTTGAGTATAGGCCTCCTCTTCGTCACGCCATTCTTTCCGGTCCTACGCCAATCTAATCCAGTCTGCTCCTGCCACTTTCTCGATGTCATCCTAGCATTACTCATTAGTAAAAGATAATTCATTAAGAAGTGTTAATTTCTTGCAGTCAGTTTTGGTTCAAAAGTCAGTCAATAATTTAGTAAAATCAAAAGAACAATTTTAATCTGATTATAAGTCCTCGCGAACTAAAAAAACTCATGGATATTAGAAATTATGCTCTTTAGCTTTATAATAAGCAAAGCTTATACTATGGTAACCAGATTGCTGATAGAATACTTATACACACTTTTTTTTAAATACATACCTACTTATAATAACATAGCAACACCCAGACACAGATCAAAACTCGTGGTTTGTCATCACAAAATGTTTGTTCTTGGTTCAAACCGACTGAGCTACAGAAGAACCAAGAACGGGCAATTGTAACATATTGAAAAAGCCATACAAAAAAGACTTGGCCAAAGGACAAGCCTCCAGTGCCAGAACAAAATTAAAAAAAAGCCATAAACCAAGAAGTTCAAGTCTACTCTACCAAAGGGCTCTACGTAATTAAACATTATTCGGTATTCATTTGTTTTCTAACGACATTGCAGTTCATTTCAGCATCGATTCTCAGATCATAGTATCGATTCCCAGCATTGATTTAGTTACCAATCGATCAATGCTTCTCTGTGATCACGGCGAGATGTCAGCGCGTTTTAATTCTCCTTTGTTGTGACGTCACGGGATCGCCGGCCGCGGTACAGATTGTGGCATAGTTAGTATTCAGGGTTCATCGCCACTCTTGGTACCAGCCAGGTGCGTTCACATCGAAAGCTTCGGCAGTTTCCCGTTTTCCGCATTGTTTGTCATTTCCTAACTAGTGGGTGCGGCTGTACAGATTTCACGGGTATTCAATGTGTTTTTCTAAATGGTTTTAAACGTGACCGCGACGATTGGGTAAGCGAATAATATAATAGTAAGCCAAAATTGGCTATTCAAGTCACTTTAGAGCTCATCAGAGGCATCAAGCAGCAACAATCTCACCGTAGCCGAAACCGGCCAGGAAGACATGATCATCTAAATAATAATAATCGAATAATCTATTAATGGCATTGGAAAGGTAAACTTTTTTTTGTAATGGTTTTGGGTGTTGTTAAAATCTGTTTGACCGTCGCGCGTCGGTTACGTTGTCACGGCTAAGATACGTTGCTAAGGATGTGTTTGACATCCACCAATAGGGATTATTGAATATGAAAACAAACGATCCCTATTGGTGGATTTCAATGGTGGAAAAGCACCGTAGGCTGGGGCTTTATGATTATGTTCAGTTCGGCAAGGATTTTATTCTAATGGGTGTGACGTTACATCACCAGTCAGTGAAACGAGTTTTCGGCGTCACTTTGACATCATCTCAGGCGCCTGACTGAACCAATTTTAGATTCAGTACCTTATGTGCCTATCTATTTTGGAGTACCGTAGCTTAAAGCTTCCTTATTATGTAACGGGACGCGGATGAAGTCGCGGGTGGAAGCGTGTTGTTATGTAAGAGGTAGGTTAGATTACCTTTGATTTCGGCAGTTTCCTTTTTCCGAAACACTCTCTACTTTTTATTTTCGTTAAAGCTTTTTTAGCAAAATTTGAATGTAAGTACACTCACCCCACACAAACTACAATAAGGCCACCTGCCTTAATTTGAGATAAGAGCCATTCAATAGAGCATTACTAATAACTAGCTGGTCATCTATGGCAACTCGTAAGGGGTTCGAAACATTTTTCAAAAACTACTTGAATAAGGCTGACCAAAACATGTTAAAAATTATCTAATTGGAAGGGGTTTGTAACATTTTCAAAATCTCCTCAGTATGTTGACATGCGCGCATTGAATAGTGACTAATAATTGCTTTTTAGTGATGCTGTTTCCTTCCGCAACATAAATAGCTGTAAGGTCATTAAAATTGACTTTGTTAACATCTTATAACCAAACAAACATTTATTTTACTTAGCAATCATTCCCAATTAAAGTGTGAACATAACCGATTTGAATATTATGGAAATGAATAGAATAGGTACGGTAGCGGCGGTTAGAAAGAGACGGGTATATGTCTGTGAGGTTCGCGCAGCTGTGCTAAGGACGGTCGGTGACCCCGCGATGTCCGCCGATGAACTCCGAAACCATGCGTATTATTTGTATTGTTCCTCCTCAGTCCTGTGTGATGGTTTGGCGATTAATTTGATCGGTGTTTTTTGACGATTTACTGCATGGCAAATCAAGGTATGTAAAATATATATTACTACATATAATGTTATATTACACTCTACCAATATTTGGCATAGTCTGCCACACTTTTACCCTCATACAATACAGACTATCTAAGTATATTATATGACTGTGTTGTGTTGTGTCCATGCTATATTTATATAGCAAAAATACGTAGTGAATGTGTGTTATTTTATGTTTCGTAAAAGTTGCGACACAACTTGCTACATGGTGAAACTGGAGTCAACGCACCTGAGTTTAAGGGGGTATTCAATTGTACTGGGAGAAAATGACCCAACGAGCCCACTATGCAAATATGTTGGCTTGATGGGATTTTTATCCCATCTGGGACGGCCGGTGGGTTCGATGGGAATAATCCTTTTTTTCACGTTTTATTATGTTTGTTAAAGTAAAATTCATATTTAAAATGTGTCTTCATCTTTAATCTGCTTACTGTTATTTATCAGAAATAATAAGTGCATTATGTTCTTCTTGAAATATCCTACTAGTGGATAGATCTAGATTAAAATTCTAAGAAATAAACAAAGTCGACTGATAGGACACTTCTTGATAATTTTGCAGACCACCTAAGTAACGATTGTTTTGAAAAAAAAACGGTAGGTATATTAGCCAATCAATACTGACTTCATTACTTGAGCAGTTTTTTTAAGTCTTATTATTATAAACGACGGTTAATTTACCTCGTATCATAAAAGAAAGGGGAAAAGAAATTGTTTTAAATTTTAATGTGTCCGTCTTGCATCGCATATTCTTGCGTTTAAATATTCTTGCATTGTCAAGGCGCTGACATTGAAAGTGACGTCAGCGCTGACGCAGCCGAATTCCATTCCAAACAGTACCTCGGGTCATTGCCCCGGCTGATAGTATTACTCATAACCTGCTCATATCGTATAAAATAATCCACCGTATGGTACTGTTAAAGAAAATTATATTATGTTGATCTAGAATTTTTTTCAAGTGTCTATGATGAACATTACTGTCGCAACAAGATATAGATATAGAGAATATTGGCACAAGTAGCTTTCTATTAACCCCCAACAAAATAAAATACATATGTGTTATATTTGTGGTCAATTTAAGTAAATATAAAAACGATTTTTAATAAGGTTAAGGTTAACGACCTTGGTCAGTCAAATCAATTATTATTATCACTAATATTTATCTAAGTTTACCTAATAAAATACGAGTGACTAAGTGCCTATACCATATTGCTTAAGTTATATTTATTTGAAAAACAATCAGAACATAATTATTTACGTAATACAGTCCATATCTGAATACAGTATGGACTGTATTATGTAAATAATTACTTCTATTTAGATATGGATCTCAAATAGAAATAATGTAAAGGGTCGCGTTCTCAAGAGGAGTTTCAAATGAATGCAAGTCTAGTATTAGTTCAAAATTGCTTTATTGACTAGAAGAGAGTATTACAATGTACCTACTAAGCCGCAACACCACATTTCACCAAAACGTTTCGATAGCGCGATTCAGCCTGCGGACAACTTTACTAGCGACATCTAGTTTGGTTATCGGTACTATCATAAGTTTAACACAAATAACTACTTTATTGACCTAACTTAGACAAATAATGATTTACGTCATACAGTGCAACACTCAACTAGAATAATTAAAATAGTCGGGTAACGTTTAAATACGTAACTTTTTATTAGATATTACGTTACACAAAAAAGTTGAAAGGTTACAGAAACATTGCAAGGAAAGAAACCCGTTTACGAACACTTAGCAAAGTGTGAAAACTTTGAAGAATGAAAATAATGCTATTGTGGAAAATGGCTAAATTTGTTGGGTTTATTTATAAGTAACAGTAAAGAAAAAGTAATGTTTTTCATAGAAAATATTTTTTTAACTTATTAACGACATATATATAAATGAATGTATGGAAATATTGCAAAGTACATTAGCTTGCTCTTAATTTCTCTGCTAAACAGCCATCAGTTTACATCATCATGGCTATGAATAAAAAGATATGCAACTGTCAAACATAATTTGACAAGTAGACACTAGGCAGTGTGTAGAAAATATGCACTTGTCGGGTTCACTTTCAAATGACAATGGCACAACGCACAACCCTTCCTTTAATTTAGACTGACCACTGATTTCCATGCATACTCTACATCTATGGAGATAAGTGATTTTAATTGACAATGTGTTGGGTACAAAAAATTATTTGCAACATAATGACATGACAATAAAGTTCAAATTTCACAGACAGCGCTCGGTCCGCTTTTACAAATACGTAGTTTTGATGATCACTGATTTTTTGCCGTGTTGCCTGTAGGCGCTATTAAACTCCTAGTATCTACCTGTTTTAAAAAAAACGGATAAAATTTTATCGCTACACGAGGTTGAACCAGCACCATTAAATTCTCAACACCTGCCATGCCCAGTCTTCAAAAAAACGACCTAAACTACGAGTATTGATCGTCTGAACATCTGTGACATTGTTACCAGACTTTTCTAGACTTACCGAACGTTTCCTTACGAAACAAGAAATACAGTAGGTATTAGCATGTAAATACCGGTGCTATTGGTCGGTTATCGCAGTACATGTGTAACTGGTATCTGAGACAGAGTCATTGTCACGTACTCGGAGTGTCGACCGTAGTGTTTACCGGTGTTATCAATAACAGGGGCTATGCTGGTGATCCACTGCGTGATATAGTTATAGAATGAAGCTGAAGTTATAGAATAGTAAGCGATAAAATGTGAATAAATATCTCAAAGAAACTATTTGTTATGTATTTTGAATGAGACAGAATTAAAAAAAAAAAAGGTTTTAAAAATCAATTAAAATTGCGTGACATAATTATAACTGTCAGCGGCCAGTATCATCGTTCGAGACAAGAAACATTATATCTGAAATTGTTAAATTAACATGTTCAGGTGCGTTTACTCTCTGTAGATCCAGTGATCAAGATCCAATTGGTTCTATTGAGAACTTTTTTTCCCAATAAATCTATTTTAAAAAACTACGTCACAAATTGGATCTATTGCATCTACTTAGAAAATGACTAGTTCCATATTGGTTCCATTAAGAATCTTTTTTCTCAATAAATCTATTTAAAAGACCACAGTTCCAATCCGGATTCATAGATTTTGACAGAAGTCGTGTCATTTTTCAGTACAAAATGACACGAAATCTGTCAAAATCCGGATTCAATCTGGAACGGCGGAGGTCAAGAGTAGCCCTACAGGTATAGAAGGCCCTTAGCCGACATGCACTAGGTGGCGAATGCTTTACTCGGCTCAAGCGTGGAGTAGGCAGAATATACAAATTCTTTTCGCGATTGACAAATTGACTTATATCTTGCATTCGTTATACATCATAAGGATACATTTCATATTTTAGTCCATTATTATAGCAATCCTGATTACGCGCTTTCTTAGTTAGTCATGGTCACCGACATTATGACCGATTAGTGCGTTTGATGTAGAGATATATTCATTAGTGTATATTGAATATAGAAGTGTATAGTATATCTTCATATGGACGTTGGACATAAGGTACACAGTGGGTTCAAGTTCGGAGCGACAATGAACTTGGCCGGCCGTGACTCATGCATCAGCCATCACTGTTACGAAACCATAAACAGCGTGCATCTGTGCGAAAGGGTTGGCAAAAGTCCGGCTAAGCTCTCCATATCCGGTTATTTTGGAATAAAACTCATGTGCAGCAAAGGGGGCGTCATGATGTGGGAAAATACTGTGAGGGATCCAGTTATTACTCTAGTAGCGAGATGGGCTTGCAACCTGTAACTACCTAACTAGATACAGTTCTGGGATACAGGAACTACAAAAAGTGGGTATGTTCAAAATAATGTTGATTTTTCTAACCTAACCTAATTTGCCAGCACTAAAAATGTTGCCGATTCTTTCTAATAAAGTGAAACGAGACAGACGGTAATAGTTTTAGCGCTGTCAAATTAGGTTAGTTTAGAAAAATGCACCAACGGAATATACACAATTGTCGGACCAAAAGAAAACCAAGTCAAAATGGGTGAAATTGACGACAAAAGCTAGTTTTGAACACAGAACCGGCTATTAAAGGAATGTGCAAAATGATTCCGGCTCCCTTGACTTCCTCGGTAACCCTATTCGCAATCAAGGCACACGAGCGATCATTGTCCGTTTGCCCTTGAGCACACGCGTAGGCAGTCACGTTTTTTTTAATGTGGTATTATTGTGGCTCGAAAGAGGTTGTATGTAATGACTAACGGTGTGGTGTGATGACCTTGGCGATGAGAGTTTGGATATTGGGGACCACTCGGTGTGAATCTGGTAAAAGATTTAATTTTAAATAAGTAACTAGAGAGCATCGCATTTGTCGATACACAAATCTTTTTCTTTTAATTTATGCGTTAATCTCATGTCTTCTGTTTATATGACGCATTACTCTGCTGGGTTTTTCTCTTCAAGACTGTCTCTCTTCTAATCCTCATACTGACCTTTTTTTTATTTGGCCTTATTTAGTTTAGTTTGTAGCTTATTTTTGCCTATTCTTTTGATGATGCACGATCATTCTCACAAATAGATAACGAGATCACCAAAGAGTATTGATCTGACCTTCACAGCACCACTGAAAAAAAAAGAAAATAAGTAAAACTATCGCTCTACGTCTATTTAACTCTGTTCAACCAAATATTTCACTAACTGCCACAGCTAAAACATCAAAAAGTACAAACCTAATGATATCGATGACTGTCTGTCTCAAAATCAAGTTTGTATCACCATCCCGGTTACATAACAAGTCGGAAGATTTCAAGGGCGCGATATTTCTATCGTGCGTTTAACCTTGGCGACGAGACGTGGAAATAGTTTGCAGGTCAATGATATTACTACTAAGCAACTGTCTGTCTGGCATGGGGTTTTTTTTAGAACGGTTAGATCCATAGGTCTTACTAATCAATTGAATCCACATATTACTTTTAGGTTTGGTTTTGTAAATAAATAACCTAATATCTTCATGCGTTTATGAAACACAGTTGCAAAAGAATTGATCAGAATTAGAATTTGATATAGACTTTCTGTTATAATAATATTAGTGGATATGTTGGAATACACGCTAAGAAATTAATTCACAGTTTCTAAAAACAAAAGATTGAGAACGATCTCCAATGCATGTGGTAGAGGTACATACAACACCCAAAACGGGTGAACACATTATCCTTATGACGTCACCGTATCCAATGTCAGTGCCATTGTCAAGCAGGTAATTATTGAATCGGTGTGAACATTGCTGGTCACAAGACCGTTGAATAAACACTTGCGTGATGGTAATAATATTTGTGTATTTCATCCGGTGTCCCCTGTCTTGTCTGTGACAAAGTTAAACATTTTGTTCACATTGTTTACATTTTGTTGACAGAGTTCACTATGAATTTAATAACATTTCAAAAATCTGCTGGAAACATTCCACGCTCGATCGCTCGATACGGAATGGATCTTGACTGGAGATCTGGAGATCTGGACTGGAGATCTGTCAACCGCGATATCAAAATGGGCATGAATATGATGAATATCAAATCCTAGCCCGTATATCCAAATCACGTTGGTTCCAGTTGTTATCCTGTTACTTAGCAGTCATTTGGATTTTGTATTTACCCCAAACTGAAGTAGGTGTATAGCCTTTGCACTCAAACTCAATGCAACTCGCAACATCGTTCACGTGGTCTTGAATAGTCTTGATTTTCTCGTTTCCGACTAAGAAAATTTTAGCAATAAGTGGATTAAATGTGAATACTGCATTATAAATTGTTTAGATAGCGTAGTACTTATTACAATTGTTGTATCTGTCTAGTACCTGCTTAGAGTGAAATAAAAACCAAATACCAATCCTTGTTTCTGAAAGATTGACAAAGCAGTTTGCTGAAAATGAACTCCATACTCATATCTTGTTCATAACCCATGTTTAAATCTGAAACGTCTCAATCTCCCAAAATCGAAAAGCTTCATCTCCCGAAGAAAGCCGAGTGCTCCCGAAGGAAGGATAAGGATTTTCCTTGGAACGCGGAAAACGTCGGCACATGTTGAAAATACGAGTGGGCATTGACCCCGGCCTGAACCCAGCTGTTACTGAATCTAGCTGGCGCATCTTAACGCGATATTTACAGAGCTTGTCTAGCTTCTAAGAGATAAGTGTGAAACAAGGACAGGTGGGGATCTGCTGTTGGCAATGGCAACACATTGCATTTGCATTTCCTAGAGACAAAAAAGACTTGGCAAAAGGACAAGCCTCCAGTGCCAGAACAAAATTAAAAAAAAAAAAAAAAAAAAAAATCAGCTTGCTTTACTACGTTTAGCAATTTGGAAACAATGTCGAGATTGTGCGAGATTGGGTTACACGAAAACGACATTTGTCATGTCAGCTCCCCGATCGCAAGTTCTGAACTGCTTTCGAACATAATGTCAAGTGACGAGACTACAGATATAAGAAAACAAGAAGCTTTTGACGGCAAAAACGCGCTGAAACGCGCAAATTTCACTATTTAGTCACAGAATATACATGATTTAGTATGAAAACAGTTCAGGAAACCTACCAGGTTTAAACCTTGCAGGTTTTTATGGGACAACGATTGCATCGCAGATGCTGGAACCAAAATATCGTTGTCGTCAACGATACTGTGTAATAACGTCTTTAATAGCAAAATGTATGAGATTAACTTCCGACAATAACAATAGACCTCCAGACAGGTAAAAAGAAATCTTGTTCTTTTGTTTTTTTGTGAGCATAAAAAAATTTGGATCTCAATGATGATTATCCATTCCAAAATCCAGTTTCAACTAAAAACTGTTTGATTTGTATCTAAGACTCCATTCATATCAATGAATGCAAAAAAAATGTCTCTGCGCTGTTTTCTAATTGTTTATTCTTCTTCTTTTCTTACAATTATGGCCTCTATCCGTCATTTCGACAGACAATTTTGCCAGTGTCAAGTGATGTATTTGAAATAATAAAAGTCAAGTCAAGCCATTCGTCAATTCGGCTGTCGTTTGTTTTGAAGGGGAAATGGTGGAATTTTCCCTTCATAACTTAAGAACGAAATGTATCATTTTTATGGAAATCACCTTAGACACTTTTATTCCAATGGTTCACACTTTATGCTACGATCACAACTATTATTGGTTAAAATTCCCCCAAAATGAAACAACAAGACATATTATGATACAAGAAAAACCATTGAAATAAAAGAGACCATGTTTCCCCTAGAAATAACAGAACTCGAATCCTAATTTCATAAGTAAACTGAACTGACTCACAATATCTATCAACAGTGTCACTCCAAACGCTCCAGAGCAGTAAATTATTTTTTAATATCCTCCATTAAATATACTTTTACAGATTTAAGTGATCACTCTTCGTGTTAAAAATAATACCTCGTTTAATCATTACGATTCTTTTAAACGGATGCGTCAAGCGTTTTTTTATAATGTCTTCCCAAACGCTCACTTAGTCACTCCATTTACTTCGAAATTCAGAGTCTTTGTTTTTTATTTTAGCAAGCTTGATTTTTCTTATGCCTAATTCGTTTGAAAATGGAATGATTTATTTCGTGCCTTGATTGCATTAGTGTCTGCTCTTGCCACACGCATACACCCATTCATTCTCATTCATTCACTCACAGTGATTAGTTGTTATTGAACTTAATTGAATGATTTTAACATTGTAGTCGCCGCACGTAAGAACCAATCGCATATCGACCAAGCAACCTGTATGGTTATTGTTTAAACATAATTTATATGGCCAGAATCAAAATTATGAGCATGCATGTGGATTTTTTTTCTTTTCTTTGTATTTAAATGCGCATCCTGAATTTCGTGTAAGGTAAGGTACCATCTGAAACACTGAGTCATCATGTTGTTATTTTAGGGTACGTTGAATCCATGACGTTCCCGCAGGATTTACGCCGCAGCAAAGTACCTACATAACTGAATAAAAATATCCGCGATAAGAAGTATTATTGGAAGTTCGATAGAGCACCGGAAAACGGAAGCGCTGTAGAGTTCATCGAACTATGCATCGAGTCAATGTCAGCGCGGCTCGGGTCCAAGATTCGGCAAGAACAGGGTGCGTGGTTCAGGGTAGCAGGGTGCAACTGTCGCGGGGTAACGACCGCGCCGGGGTCGACGGCCGGCGCCACGCGGCCGCGCGACCGACTCATCCGATTGATCGGAGCAGGACGGCGCTACGCAGTACCCCCGCTGTATAACTACCCCCGCGCTTAATGGGGGAAATACTGCTTTGTTTCGTAACAGATAAGGTTTGATTCGGTTCACGTCTCGAGCCGGAGATGGCGCATTCGGTTTTCAGTAGCAGGGAGGAGGCCCGACTCACACAGAGGCGTTAAGGGAAGTAGTTTTGCTCAAAATATTGATTTTTCCGCGGGCGTTGCGGCGTGGTCGCGTGTGTGTGTGACGTGCGGGTGCGTGTGTGCGTGCACGTCTATTTTGGGTAGAGCACGTGGTCGTAGTTGTTGCTTGTTGACATGCGTTTTTATTTTTATGGCGGGTTTACGGCTCGATCGGTTGGTTGCATTACATCATGCTTTGACGTTTACTATGTTGTAATTTTATGCATTTTCAAGCAATAAAATACCAATATGAAACTATAGTAGGTAGGTACTCACTCACAATGTGCAAACTCATGCCACGGTAGATTAGATAGGCATCTACTATGCCATATGTAAACGACGGCTCTCAGAATTTTCATATCTAACCGACTTTACGGTGTTTATGATCCTTGTACTCCATGGTGATTGTTTTTGCAGTCATATTGCTCTGCCTATGAAAAATATATTATAAATTGTTTCAACCTTGTTTTTTATTTTGATTGAGAAGGGTCAAAATGTGCGGACTATCGTCTTAGTTTACGAGCTTTTTAGATGTACCGTACCTATATAGATAAATTATCTACCGAACTGCATACCTACCAATCTATTAAATTATGTTGGGGGTATAGTGAAACGCTGAATATTAAATATTTGATTAAAATTAGCTCTGTTTGACATTTCTCGCCTGTAAGAGATAGCAATGTTATGCAACTAATATAAGTAGGTATGTTATACCCCTTAATGTAATAAGTTACCCTTTTATTTATATTAAACTGTCATTCAACTTCAACTTCTTGGTTTGTGGCTTTTGTGGCTAGTTATCGCGGCTTTAAAAAAATGACATTTTCATTTTCAATTGCATGACAGCGAAAAAAGATGACAACAGATTTGGCAATCATTTTAGTTAGCTTAGCTTTAGAAGACCAATATTCGTGCTAAGTTCTAACAAAACGTGACATTGGCGAAATTGCGGGCAACACTGCAAAGGCCTTAGACAAGAATTGAATTGAATAAGACCAAGATGAATATACCCCTTAATTTCGTAGGCACTAGGCACTTTTAATATTGGGTGAACTAAGTTTTTTTTTTGAGAAAACAGTATATAACTAGTGGTGGCCAAATAGATGTTAAACGGCTATCTCTGCCTTATCTCTGCATTAACTCACAGAACAATTTCATTGAGGACGTGCAATGTGAAGCAATCGTCCATTACGGGACGCAAGGGTGTTACCTACTGTATTAACCTCTTTCTTATAAGGTATTTGGCATGTTAAGGACCATAGATTGCAGCATTATGTTAGTAAAATTATCTACCCACTTAATTACCACAAATTATATTATAATAGGAAAATGATTCCATTACGATATCTACTCTACCTACTCTACTCGCTCTACACTTGTGTGCACTCTGGGTGGAGGTTGATACGAAATGGTATTTGTAAATTGATAGCCAGCGAAGCAGTTCAATTGAAGTTACGGTTTCACTTTGACTAAATACATTTTTTATTTTCCATCCCAAAAAATCGCTGGACAAAATATGAATGCATAGCATAGGGGTCGACCCCACCAACCGGGCCGGTTGGTGGAGACAGTGGGCCAGATGGGAAAAAATACCCATCGAGCCCACTCATTTGCATAATGGGCTCGTTGTGAATTTTACCACATAGTAGTGGTATGTTCACAAACACTACGGCAGCATTTGTGTTCTTATTTCTATACGAGTATAATAAAGTGCATTATAAGAAATCGATACACTAACACAAGCCTGATTCACACACACTCACAACCTTACCCTTGATTTTGCCAGCTCAAGGTCTCTACCCTCCAAGGGCACTCGCTCGCACCCCCAGGATTCTGCATAAGCCTATCCCGCTCCAAAATACGGTCCTTACCGAAAATTCCCGATCAGGACCTGAGGTCGACGAACTCTACATACGTATTGGTAAATAAACATTGTTCTTACATAACATAACGCGTGTCCGATAAAGTTTAATCGATAGTCTTGAAAGGCAACCAGAAACACACCAGTTGTTAAATAATATTCTGAATATTCCATCAGATATCTAATTGAAATTATAGTTTAATTATTATTTGCACACTGCTTTAAAATACTCGAGTATCTACCCGAAGGTCGTGGGTTCAAATCACGGCCGTGCATCAATGGATTTTTCGTTCGGAAAATTTATATGCGCATTAACACGAGCTTTACGGTGAAGGAAAACATCGTGAGGAAACCCGCGGCTTAGTCAGCCCCGCACGTATTGACGTTGTTTTTCCTGTGGATATGGCTGATTAGGCAAAAAGCCAAAATTTTTTTGAAGATTGTCATAATCCCCACTGGTGGAGAACATTTAGTGGGAATTATGACAATAAACCGGCTGAGAGGATGTTGTAGGTGCTGGGCAAGCCTACTCCCTAAACATTGTCCCAGGCACTACAGTGTCCCGTTAAGTATAGGCGTAGGATGCCTCCTGACGCTGTATAAATCATCTTCAATAGATAAGGCCTATCTGCATAAACTTTCAACTTTGATAAAGAAAACAAAAACTCTGAAATGTTACTTGTGATACAAAGGCAATGTTTTATTTTTGCACAATACAACGTCTATAATTGGCAAGACCCTAAAATATTACACAAAATGTAGAGTCGTATGGTTTCACTTAGTAAGTGGAACCATACGACTCTACATTTTGTGTACATTTTGTGTACAACTTTTGTACAGAATCGAAACCCATCCTACTAATATTATAAACGCGAAAGTTTGTAACGATGTATGTATGTGTGTATGTTTGTTACTCTTTCACGCAAAAACTACTGATCTGATTTGGATGAAACTTGGAATATATATTGTCCGTGACGGATTAACAAATACGATACTTTTTATCCCGTTCCCGGGGAAAAAATGAACATCCAAAAAAATTTATCAGTAAAAATATCAGTCCAGCCGTTCACTTGTTAGAAATGGTATCTATAGTAAAACACAACTGACATCGAACAACTGACAGCTTAAATCAAACTTTTTTATGTTGGTGGGTACACAACCTGGCCGTAAATAATCAAATTATGAAAACAATATTGTGTACAAAGATGAAATTTTTACTAGCGATCCGATTTGGATGAAACTTGGAATATATATTGTCCGTAACCTGGATTAACACATAGGCTACTTTTTATCCCGAATATTCAACGGGATCCAACGGGACGCGAACGAAGTCGCGGGCGGAAGCTAGTATAAAAATATATTGCTATGTAAATTACCCCATGAAATTAACGAAACATTTTTTTTAAACGAGCTAGTATTATAAACATTGTTTTATTTAAACCAAATCGAGTAACACATTGTCGGCTCAGTTGGTGTAATAAGCTCTGCCTTCCGTGCTGTGGGTCGTGGGTTCAGTCCCCACTAAGAACAAACATTTGTGTTTGTCAAACATAGATGTTTGTTCTATGTCTGAGTGTTAGCTATGTATTATATGTATGTTTTAAAAAAAATTATATAAGTATTCTATCAGCCATCTAATTCCCATAGTACAAGCTCTGCTTAGTTTGGGACTAGATAAGGCGTTGTGTGAAACATCCAAGAATATTTAGTATTTATTATTACCTATTTTTCATATCATCCAGCGTCGTCATCGTTGTCAGTGGTATAACTTTGCTCGTACTCTTCGATTAATTTTAAGTTAGACTTAAGCTGCTAGGATAATTAATCGGTGGTCTGGAAGAAATCGCATCGCACCAATTGTAGGACTAGTCTTTACCGTTGCATGCTCTTAAGCTAAGTGAATAATTTTAATTTTTAGTCGTCATTAATAAAATTATTTAAAAAATAAAATATTATTTAAAATAAAATAATTTATTAATTATTATTATATTTTGTACGAGCCTTCTGAGAAGCCAGCTAAATGAGTGATATCACTGTAAAAAACCAACAACATACGAAGATATAGTCAGTTACAGTGAAGAGAAACCTTTATTTTCAAACTACCATTGCACAGGTCAAAGCCATCAGTATTACCAGCAAGTCCAAGAGCAGACAGGGAGTGAGCAATGAGAAAATAAACTCATTACTTCGAAAAACAAACAGCAGACTTTGATTACGTGATGGGGTGGTCCCGACCTACCCCTAACCTAGGCTAACGCTGCAGCGATGCACCCAGACATCGACCTATCTAGACTACCTAGATATATACATAGGCATGCCACCCTCACGCATACAAGAACAAGCTTCGTGGGAAAAGTGCGCCTGTGTGTTTTGCATCTGTGTTGCTGTTGCGTTCGATTTTTAGAGTTTCGTTGTCAATATTGAATTCTATTTATGCTGTGACGATGTCGGTCTGTCTATCTACTTCGCACGAGTATTTATACCCAATAGCATAAAAACAAAAGAATTAAATTACAGATCATATTTCGCATGCAATCACTGGCATTTAATTATGTCATTACCATTACATAATATGCAATCATCTTTTAAAATTTAGCGAGAAGAACTAGACCTATTCTTGACCGATGGGCAAAGCGTAGCCCAAGATCGGATTGTGTGGAAAGAATGGGGGAAGCCTTTGCTCAGCAGTGGGGCACAGAGGGCTGAATATAATGTAATAAAAATAAAAATAATATTATGCAATGCAACATCTGAAAATTAAAACCACACTAACGACATGTAGATTCACAAAATTAATCTAGTATTACGAAGATATTTGGAATATATTCGTAGTTAGAAGTTTTATGTAATAGAATCTACGAAAGACCACATTATTCTCTGGTTATGGCTCACCTGCTGTGATGTATTTTCTGCATCTGGTTTAGACTTAGACGTGTAGTTTTATCACCTCTACAATTTTTTATCAATAAAATTCGAGATTTGCTTTCAAAATCAGAATGCGGAACACTATAAACTACTCACCACATGCACTTGGCAAGGTTTTTAGTTTTGTATTATCTTGTTTACTTAAATGCTCCGATTTGTTTGGCTCCGTTCAGCGAAGTCGTTTTTTGTGTAGTTAATTTGCTTTCTACTCAAAAGCTATGTTTTATAAGTAGGTAATATCGGTTTGTGGTTGTATTGTATTGGCTTCAGTTGTCCCGACTTAGCAATCTAGTTTCCTATTATTCGTCTAATGTTTTTAAGTGGCTCGAAGTTTTTAAGTTGCATGAATTCTAATTGTTGCACACTAACAATTGGAATTATTTTTAGCAGAAAATTAATTAGTGAAACATATTTTTTTAACATACTTTTTAACATAACTAACATACTTATAATACATAGTTAGTTACATCAAGACATAGTATAAACATCTGTTTGCCATCACACAAATGTTAGTTATCAGTAGGAATCGAACCCATGACCCACAGCACGGAAGGCAGAGTTGATACCGACTGAGCTGTAACGTCTGTAAAATTATATTGATGAAATAGCTACTTAATTTTTATAGCTGAATTTGATCACAAAGAAAAAAACAACTAATACGGTACTTACAATATTCACGATATTTACAAAATACACAGAAATAACTAAATATCCTTGGGCATTTTATTCGAACCCACGACCCACAGCAGGGAAGGCAGACGCTTGTTAAACATGAAACAGTTGAGCTATGTACAAACGATTTCTACTTATTTATTTGTTTTCAATCCAATTGCAAAGTTGTTATGTTTCCGCCAGACGTATCCAAACATATAATGGTGCTCGAAACTGACCAAAACAAATGAAATATCAATCTACATATCTATACCAGAACCTACCCCAACACCCAGACCTACGTCCTATATCTAGACTTGTACACCATAGTGTTATTTGTCTGTATGCACTCACTCACACATCGCCAACCACAAAAGTTCGCCTCTAGGTACACTGAGGCTCTACTGCTATACAGAATTGTCTTTGTGTGAAAAACCGGGTGGTTGTTATTGGCAACGGTTCGGTGTGTAAATATTATATACTATGTTCTTAGATAGATAGATAGAACTAGATATATTTATCATAATAGCCATGATAGTATTATATGATCTGTGGCCATGCTACATTATTAATTATTTTACATTATTATGAACTATTTTTTTTCTTGGCAGTCACTACGACATATCGTTTTATAAAAACAAGAATATACTCGTAAGGTATATTACATAAATCCCTACTAAGAAATCCTTACCAGAGGAGATTTTATTTTTTTATGTATAAAAGTAATTTTGCATGAAGCCTACAAAACTTTTGATTTAAACTCAGAGCAAATAACTCTCTAGGAAAAGCAAACAAATGAAATCTTGCAAAATTAAGGTCAGTGCTAGTCAATACATAGATAGCTCTATAGCGGAAACAAGCGGTGGCCATAAATAGCGCTATGTAACCAAAGCCTATCTGCTCGAAACTCACAGGAAAATTACATGAAAATGTTTACGCCAACACGCGCAATAATCGTCATCGCTACGCCTACGTACTCGTAGCGCATCGCTCGTAGCACGTGCTACGAGAAATGGAAATGACATTCTGTGACTATGTTTAGCTCTCGTGTTATTTATTTATGTATGGAATGACATACGTAGAGTCCTTTTCATGAAAGAAGTCCCGCGGAAATTTCCGAAACTAAGTTTTAAAACTAAATTTTAAATTAGTTGTCAGGTGCTGTTAATGTGTTCGGATGCTAGTGCGTTTTTATTTGGTTTCTGTGATCAAAGTCTTGTTTTCAATGCCTAAAGTTGTTAAAAGTGCTGCCCGAGAAATAATACTTAAGGTCGACAACAGCGGCGCTTGTGCGGGACTTCTTTTATGGAAAGGACTCTAGATCAAAATACGAATATTTTTTTTGTTTTAAATAATTTATTTTATTTGTAACATTTTTTTTATTCCAAATTAATAGCTTATGACATGCCGTTATAAACTAGTCTAAGTTCGATTGTAGAATATAATAGAATATAAAAGTAACCTAAAAAAATAAATAACATCAAAAAAAACCAAAATTTGAAATAATAACAAGTTTTAGGAGTCAGTAACAATGGGCGGCCTTATTGCTAAAAGCAATCTCTTCCAGGTTTCCTTTGGATGGACCAGATGTAATACACAAAACAGTAATTATAATTATAATAATAATAATAAAGTAATACGGTGCTTGCTACTATCAAGAATCCGATTTGCGCCATCTAGGGTCGAGTGGCTGAAATATTTAGTTTAGCGCGCCGATCATAGATGGCCATAGCAACGATAATCGAAACGTGATTGTTATTTTTACTGCCTATTCTTTTTTGTATACTTATTGAACACTAATATCATTTAGTAATCAATTTGATGTTTTCTCACTAGTTTTCTTTCTTGTATTCTTATGAATATATCCACCATTGAATGTCATTTTATGTTTGCAAGTAATTATATTTCTAATATTTTCTTCACATAGGCTATTTTCAACTATAGCGCCAGTTAGAATTATAGATTAGGCACAGTAAATAATACTTTACTGGCTAGGAGAAGACGTAAAATGCTTCCCACCATCAAACATTACAGCGTCACGCCCTATTTTCCTAGTCTATTTATTATTTACATGCACAATAGCTATCGAAACTGTGCCGCGGCTATTTCACTTGATTTATGAGAAAAATATCCCAACTTAATAAATATTTGCTTTTTGCCTTGGACCTTATGCTAAAGATACTAAGTTCTTATTCATAGTATGGACTAAGATGTCGGGTGTTGGGGATATAGGCAGCATGCCGGCGCTAAGGTGGTTGCTTGTTGTCAGCTAGGCACAGAATAATTTCAATCTCTGTCGTGAATATGAATTGAATTGCATAACTGATTATAAGGTTCAAAATTATGTGCACGCGCATAATTTCTCAGTGGTAGTTCGAAGTGACACTTCTATAAGATTAGAGTTACAATGCGTTCTGTAGCCGAAACATGTTCTAAGAAAAGTCTATGTTTCGGCTATGGCGCTCGACGGTGACTAATTATTTTTGGGCAAGGTGCCAGGCAGTGAATATAGGACAGACGAGTCCGACATCACCAAAAGGTTAGCATGCATTGCTAACCAGTGACTCTGTGTCATAAAAGTGCGGATTAGACACGTCGAGCGGTCTTTAACGAAATTAACCAAGTGTGTGACAAATCTGATGCATAAAAAAGTTCTTGACTGTAGAAAATGGTTCGAGAAACGCTGGTTTTGAACTGAATTTACTACAAAACGCTACTTTTATATATATTAATAGGTATTTTAAAAGGGTTACTTTGTACTTAAATGGTACCGACGTATGTACTTCCAAAGACAATGGGTCAACGTATAGAAAACACAAAACCGGGGAGTGCAATTTTAGAATAGATCATCTCTATCAAATTTTTTTACCTATGTAAATTAAGTTAGTAGAGCCAAGTCTTATCATAAACAATTTCTTCATTTAGTTAGTAATTAAAGAACTACCCACATACTTTCGTAATGAACGTTTTAGTACTGAAACTTTCCACGCTATCACGTTTCGGGATCGAGTGAAGCCATCTATCAAGATAACCCAATTTCTATGGGAACTGTACGAGATACACCGCTTGGTATGTAAGATAACATGTTGCACAAAATTGACAGTGCAAACAAAGTTAAAAAGCATCCAGTTTTGATATGAATAAAACTATAAACCAGGCATCAAGAGGTTCTACAGTCATTTTTTTTTTATAAAAGAAAACTTTTAGCCAAAGAGCGGGTGATATCTCATCGAGGGATATAATAATGCTCGCTATATTTTTAAATATAATATACCTAACAAACCTAACCCGTATAAAAATAGCGTACTTCTATAAATAATAAATGGAATATCCCTGATTGTAATACAAAGAGCTATTTTCCTGTAGTTGCTGTTAAAAGAAAGTGTTGGTAATCTATACTATTATAAAACTGTAAATGAGCCAAAAACTAAAATTAAAGATATGGATAAACTAAATATGCAGATCTACTAAATAAACGATTCTGATTCGAGTTTGTCTGTTTATCTGTTTGTTTGTTCGCGAATCACGCCTAAACTACTGGACCAATTTTAATAAAACTTATACCATTCAGAAGCCTTTTGTCCGGATTGAAACATAGGCTATATTTTATTAAAATCAAAGACGTGGTGTTTTAGATACAGCTTGAACTCTCTAAACCAAAAGCAGCCATTTGCTACGAGGTTCATCGTATACTGGTTGACAGGTATTTTGGTGGAAAGTTTCGAACGCGTATCAGCTAGTGATCAATATTTTTACTAGGTAAGTCTATCTAAAGGCGAGCCTCGAAATGTCAATATCTCATGCTCCTGGTCAATGATCTATTCTAAATAAAAAAACTGCTCGTAGTTAACACAATTATTGTTGATAGTTAGTAGTTCGGTAGCGATGTAAGAGTCGTCACACGACCACCAGCATTTGTCCCTTAAAAAAATATAATCGATAAGGCAGCTGCGATTTTTAAAGTAGAGCTTTCACTTTTGGAGTCATGCGCTCTCATGTTGCTGTAAAAAAATAGAGTATAATAAATATTACAGGTTCGTTTGTGTTACATATTAGTTTTAGACTGTTAGTAGTAGGCGGTAATAGTAGTAGACGGTATTAGTAGTAGTAGTAGACGGTGGATATATTAGACGGTAGACTACTACCGTCTACTACTACTACTAAGTAGTAGCAGACGGTAGTAGTAATAATAAACGGTGGTTAGTAGTAAACGGTAGTAGTAGTGGTAGAAGACTGTATTAGTAGAAGTAGTAGTAGACGGTAGTAGTAGACGGTAATTAGTAGTAGACGGTAGTAGTAGTAGACGGTAGTAGCAGTAATTTTAGTGTGGGGAAGTACTAAAACCGTATGGATTTCTGCCGCCAAGCATCACCACAGCACGCGTCCCCAATGGACATGATCAGTGAGGCAATGCATCGGCCTGTTCCATTGTATCGCTGTATAAAAAAAATGTGCTACAACTACACTAAATATATTTTTATTGATAGATTAAACAAACCGCCTAAAATGCTTATTAGCATTTCTAAAACAGTATTGTTGTAGCAATTCGAGCACAGTTATTGTGGTTACTTGAGTTCAAGCTGGGTTCTAGGCCAGTCTGTCGCAACAAGTTCGGTTGTCACTGGCTCACTGGTATCAGATAGGTATTTTATATCAAGTGCGCATTATACACTGACTCACCCAATTTTTACAGATACACGGTAACCTCCTTAGTGTTTGTCGACCTAGACGGCCTTTTCCTGTTTCTGTTAATTTTCGTACAGAAATAATGATTTGTCTACACATTTCAAGTATGACAGACAGACTTATTTTAGCTACTGCGCTAAATATGTCCTGAAAGAATACGTGAACTAAGAGTTTGTTTTTATTTTTACCTGAAATAGAATAGGATAATATGACTATATGATTAGATGCGCCACGAAAATGAAAACTCGCTATGTATTAACTTGAAACTATAAGTCCTAGAACACGTAATAGAAATAGAAAATTCACTTATGTGTGCGTGAATTGCATTTGTGGTGTTCTTATGTGTGCAATAAATACTTTGTGCATCCATCTCTTTCCTTCTCGACATTTCACTGATAGCTATGGCCTTGTCTAGTCGCATCTAATGCTGGCGTTAGTCTGTTTAGACGGCAGCATAGCGTTCAAGTTACTGGCACCATTACTAGCATCGTGTCGCGAGGAAGTGAATTTGCAGTAGGAATTGAGGTTATATGTTGCTACGGTGAGACGTATGAGTATTTAGTAGGTTATCGCAAAAAGTAGTGCGTGACGAAATTATGTTTGTAAATACAGGTGTTCACACAATTATTACCAAAACTGCTGTATTATGTGGCCTACTCATTAAATTACTAATAATTTTTTTGTTTCAGGTAAGTGTAATTTTAAAACAAGAAGGATAAAAAACAGAGTAAGTTTCTTTAATTTCATTAACACCAATAGATAGGCGCAACTATTAACATACTAAGTTTGGAATTGAAACCTGTAGCAAAAGCTCTTTAAAAGGCTTTTGCAAAAACTTCTTTGCAACTTCAACTTTTGCAAACACTCTTTGACAGGCTACATACAAAGTACATCTACTCGTTCAAGCACACATCCTTCAGTAAACGCTCCTAATGTCCCTGTAGCGAGTGTTGACTGAGGCGGAGTGTTGACCGGTATGTAGGTTACACAGCGCGCGAACCGACGCTCACCCCGCGCACCCCGCAACTTCCCTCACCACGCAACTACTTCTATGATCTATGCACATTTATACACATAAAACGTCAAATACACTCCTCATCAGGATACTAGCACAACATATCCAGATACAATGCAAATTAGGCCAAAAATGCTGCATTTTGGGTCTCATTTTCAGTGGCACTGGAGTAAACGGGTAGAGTATTGATCCAGTTTAAGTTTTAAATGGCAAAGTGCATCCTATATCTAGCTGGCTAACGAGTAGCAACACGACGTTTGGTATTTGGCCACAGAATCTCAGATCAGCGGCAATGTACCACCGACAAATTCTATTATTGGATGGTGTACATTATATTTATATCAAGTGCTACCTACTGTGGTCACTGGGGCAAGTTCGCTCGGTTTTTTAAACTCGCATAAAATTCGGGCAAGTTCGCGTTCGAGACCGTGGCCTGTGTAAACACACCATATTTTTAAAGATTCGCCAACGTGTCTGTCGACCTAAATTATTTGAATTACACTTTATATTTATCGCATCTGGCTTTTGATGACGAGATAAATGAAGTTTGGATATAATTCCTCTGTTTATTGCAGATACACTGAACTTTAGCTGAAATAAAAAATAAATGACAATACATGGAACACAATACAAGAAGTTGTTATTATGTAGATGTGGACATTAAAATTCGTTGGTATGAATTTAGATATTCTACAACTACGTCCAATAATAATCTCAAGGCAAAGATAACAAAATGACCATCAAATTAGGAGATCGACAACCGGCCGTGACTCTATTTACGCACTATCTTCCAGTATAAGCGTTGAAGGATTTTCCGATAAGGCGGCACAAAATTCACAAAGCACGCTTTGAACGGATGCGCTAGTTCTGTCCTATATTGCGTATCTAGTAAATACATTATCAGTGAAAGTACCGTTTCTATATGCACTACATACCTGTTTCACACTTTCCCTTATCTATGGCTAATGAGTGTCACCTCAGAATGTTGTGGTAATCTGAGAGTATCATAAGGATTCCCTAAATATTTCGTAAAAATGTGGCATATTTGGTGCGCCGCCAAACACGGCGAATTCAGCTGCATTTACAAAACTGTACAATGATCTCTCCCCATTACAGTTAAATACCGCGGAGTGAAAACAAAGACTCGCTTTCTAAAGTGTAAGTAAACTCGCTTCTCGGGCCGTAGATCATCTAAGGAGAGCAATAATGAATGCGGATGTTTTGCAATAATTGGTACTGTTCCTATGCCTTTCTAGCTACGAGCCCTTTAGTGAGATGTAACTCTAGACTGTTCAACCAAAAGCTAGCGAGGTTTCGCCGATGGGAGATGAGATAGGATGAGACAACACTCTTGTGTCCATACAGATGTACCAACAGCGAAGCCTCTCGCTAGCCTTCGCTTGCTCTCGTTCGGTCAGTATACTCATCAAAAGATGCCTTCCGTAATTTTTATTCTTCTCAATTGTTGGACATTTTCTGAACGATAACTCACGTGATTGTTCATTTTATCAATTACTATTCTCTATCGATTGCAGACTGTCAGTCTAATAAAAACAAAAAATATTCAATTGTTTTTTTCAGGCTTTGCCAGTTCAAATCTTTGTGACGGATGTGTTTTGAAGGGTATAAAGTTTACCATATTTTGTAAATGAAAAACACAATGTAGAATAACAAATCGCGCTGGGATTTTCCACTGAATAAATAGATAATAAATTGTACTAACTTTATACAATCAACACAGATTATATATTTATTCTGTGACATAGATAAAACAAGGAGTGAATAACTATGAAACCCTACTTCCCAAAAAAATTTGAAATATACTAAATTCAATATTATGGCTGATTTGCATACCGTTTCAGCAAATCAGAGTTTCAGGAAGAGGTTCTAATATTTAAGCCATGAGTGACGCGACATAGATCTTGATTCTTGAACCTCAGATCTCAGAAGTAATTTTTGTATTGGCAATGCATTCGTCCGGGGTTCTAAAGGATGTTTGGTGCAAAACATAAGAACGCAGCTAAGTTTTAAAAAACACAAGAAGCTATACAATTTTACGCGTAGCAATACACAGAGGTCTAAAAATTTTCAAAAACGTCGTCCATGCCTGCGGTCATTTGGTACTATCTCAGCACCTAACATAATGATTTTACCATTACTTTTATTTTTACCAAACATTCCGTAGTTGAACGTTTGTCATCAAGCAACTCATTCGTCAGAATATACATACTCACTATTTTCATCATATATTTCAATAATCTAGCTCGCATTACGCACTGATACCATGCAGTCATAATTTCCATGAAAAGAGTCCTCTTCCTTACATTTTCATAGTCTACTTCGTCCATGCCTCGAGCCACACTTGAGCGGTCGGCGGCCGGCCTAGTTTCTCTAGGAATAGTCACCGCCCCCGCCCTCTCGCCCTGCACCAGCCAAGTACCAAACCGTATAACAACTACACGCTATACTGTGGCTTGGTACCGCAGTCACTACAACTTATTCTACGTCTTAGCACCGTACTGGCTATGTCAGTTTTTCTATGAGCGAGCACTCCTCAAAGCAGTAGTAACTATTGGCTATTCTGTACCGTGTAGTTACGGCTTATGGAAACACGGCTACCGCTAAATTACGGTCGTTTATTACATGTGAGCTTGGATCATGGTGTACGCTACCGTTAGATGCTGAGGTTTAAAGGACATAACCGACATAGGCCAGAGCTATTCAGTTTCACATTATGTATGCATGCACTCGCCCTTTGAGGCTTGAGAGTGGCCCGTTTCAAAAGAGCTTAAATTGCTTCTGATTGGGTTTTTATGGGCGCGGCAATTTAGTTCTCGGTTTCATAGAACGTAGTGGATATTTACCTCCACTTAAGCAATCGTGGCGCAATACTTTGACTATACATTTTTGTAGGTAGGTAAGGTACTTATTGGCTCTGAAGCTCCGCCGAAGTAAAATCATGGCTAGTGGAGCTCTGAACTTTCAGAACTCCTGCAAGTAAAAGCCAGTGGCAATAAATTATTTATTTTGCTACCATCACGATTTAAAAATAAGCAACACTTGTGTTAAAAAGTTGACTAAACACCCTTCATTATTATTGTGTACTTTGTGTGAGGGGATCGCAAACGTTAGGAACAGTTCATTGAAACGAATAAGGGGGGAAAAGGGACGAAACTTGGACAGGACAGGTAGAAAACTGACCACTATTTCTCTAATTATCGGTTTGACTTCCTCCTTCTCGAATGCGTGAGTTGAGAGTAATGTCGTGAGACAAAGAAATTCAGCGCTGATAATTTTATAGAATACGTATTACTAATAAAAATAATCGGGCTTCTGCATCTAAACTAGATGCAAAGTATATAGATGATACAGCGTCAGGGGTCACTTTTTACATTCATATGGGAGAAGGGACGCTGTTTTTTTTTATGAGGAATAAATAGCTTATCATTTTCATAGCTTGGATTTATATTTATTAAAATAACCACATAATTAGATTAGGGAATAGTCTAAGCCACAGATTATATAATACTATGTCTAAGCTATATCAAATGACAATAACTCAAGACCGAGAATCAGATTCTCTTAGGACGATTTTCTTAAATAAAAAAAAACCAGTGGACAAAGATAAAAATGGTCGAACATAAGTATACGATCTCCCACGCCATGCCAGTCTATAGTCCTACGCGTTCGTGTAATAAGATACGAGTTCCTTGCAGTTTCCTCTCTTCAATAGTTTTTGACGATAAGCGCATTCCTGGACTTCTCGATCCTGGGTTAGAAATATCCTTAGAATTAGGTGTAAGTATGGTAGAATTATGGCAGACCACCCGCCCGATAGTACGATGATATTGTGGCTGTAGTTGGGCAGCAGTGGAGAAGACTTGCGCAGGACCAAAAAAACTGGCGTACTAATGAGGAGGCCTATACCCAACAGTAGGTGCATACAGGGTAAATAAATAGATGGTAGAATTTACGTAAGATGGTGATGTGATGATGAGTGGTTTGGCCGAAATGATCTTTCAATATAACAAAACAAGCAGTAAATCAGATAAATGTTTAGATTTAAAAATTAAATATCAAAAATATATAAAAATAAAATCATTCGCAAACATCCTCGTAACATGCTTTGCTTTGCCTTTGAGGAAAACCAGTAATTTTAAGATATCTTTATCTAAACCCTTGTTTGCCAGAAGATTTTTTTACGTTAGAAATAACCATGTGAAGTTCATACAATACAGCGTCTGGTTACGAGTACTTAATACACACCCTAGTTCAGGAATGTCACACCATGAATTCGTAGTAGATTAGCAACGCTATCTGTTGGCGAGTAGACCAAAACTTGTGGAAACCTCATGGAAACCCTTGGAATTTATTTTTGTATAAAAACTAACCGACTTTCCTAAAATACAGTCAACACTTGACAAATTCTATTGACGTATTTGTCGTAAGCATATGAATTACTAGCTGCCACCCGCTACTTCGTTCGCGTCCCGTTGGATCCCGTTGATTTTCCGGGATAAAAAGTAGCCTATGTGTAATCCAGATCAC
Source organism: Eulithis testata (assembly GCA_947507515.1). Taxonomy (NCBI): domain Eukaryota; kingdom Metazoa; phylum Arthropoda; class Insecta; order Lepidoptera; family Geometridae; genus Eulithis; species Eulithis testata. The sequence continues at coordinate 9,122,630 of OX382196.1, read as the reverse complement.
GGACGATATATATTCCAAGTTTCATCCAAATCGGATCAGTAATTTGTGCGTGAAAGAGTAACAAACATCCATACACACAAACTTTCGCGTTTATAATATTAGTAGGATAGGATCATGCAAAGAACATTTCAAATAATATTTCTAGACATTTCGGCGCCTGACACACCGTCTAGTGCTTTTTTGACACCAAGTGGGTGTAAGAATAATGATCATCATAATGCAGAAAAAAGTAATGAACACTGAAAAGATGACGAAATTCAACTGAATGCATTTTGAACGGGATTCAAACTAATCCGCAATTTGTTTTATTGCTTAAACAATCGCTACGATTTATGAGAGCGCTTTGCCAATTTTTAAATTAAATGATTCTAGAGAGCGTTAATTTGAGAAGATAATATACCTATTATAAGATCATATTCATTGGGTGGATCGTTAGACACATTGAAAATTTTTGAGTGGATCACATAGACACGACAGCGCTGTTATGAACTTATGTGGCTTGCTGTTGCCACATTTTATATCGTGACCGTTGTCCTTGAAAGTAGTCCAGAAGTTTAGGTCGTCTTCTAGAACATAGTTCTTTAGCGTAGTAGAATCTCCTGCCAACGTTCCAGCTGCGACAGATACTAGTGGCCAGTAGTAGCTTACATATTTTACTGGGAGAGCGAGTGGCCACGACTGCACGGGCTACATACGTGGGTGGAACATTTCAAAATGTTGAATGTCATTGGTCGCGAGTAGCACGTTTTCGGGAAGCCACAACTCAACAGCATTAAACTTTTAAAATAATGGAAACTCTTGGATAAAAATAACTCTATCCCAGAACTCACATGGCAGAACACGAAGCTACACCACAGGCGGACACAGAAAAAATGACAGAATATCCCTTGTATTAAATACTTTTAATTCTAAAATGGCTATAAATACCTCCACAATTTAACCCAGATTCTATCTTAGAATGGATCGATACATGGTTTGACCCGTGTAACGCTTGGGGGTTAGATGGGATCCCTTACTCGTGTAAGCGTGAACTTCGACCTGGGTTTTGGAGGTCATTAACATTTGGGCGGGCAGGCCGCGGAACTAGGTCGGCTGCAACGTTGCTATGACAACGCCGTCCAGACGTGCCAAATACCTTTTAGCCTATAAAGCCTTTGTTTAGATGCCAATCTAAGCCTACCACTTAGTACTCTTTAGTAAAATTGCCTAAATGTCTAGTTTGTTTTACGACGTGCTCATAATACTGGCCGCTTAGAACTTGCTTAGTTTTTTCTTAAATTAATTCTTAAGGTTCAATAGATTTGTAAAAAGGTTCAAGTATCATTATCATAGGTCCACTAACCGATGCAACTATGAGACAGGGGCCGGATGTGTGGGGTGACTACGGCGACTTTGAACTTGAACGTTTATTTAAAAAATTTGCTAATAGTTTGCTATCTCACATCATGATAAACCTAAAAAAATTTTGTTTACCCTTTTGAAACGGAGACAAAATGACTTGCACAACAATTTATTCTCTCCTTCTTCTGTAACAATCCTTTTGCTTAGGTTCTATATCGTTCAGGCTACCACCGTACCGCAAAGAATTCAGAAATACCCGGTGGTAATTTTATCACCAACGACCATGACATCTCGAGCCATCAGTAACGAAAATCGAATCTCAATCTATGGCTACTGTTCTTTATGGCTTGACGGGCTAGGCTTGGCATAGCAGCTTTCAAGGCTGGCTTGGCATGGCGAGGCAACTTTGGCTTGGCTTGGCTTGGCTTGGCATGGCATGGCGAGACAAAGCTGGCTGATGACATGGCGAGGCGTTACACTTTATTCCAAAAATTCAAAAACAAAATTGACCGAGACAAAAACCAGGCATAAAATAAAATATTATTAATAAAAAAATTGTAGAAGAAAATTTACGCTACCTGTTTTTAGTCTACCTGAAAGATATCTAGATCTATCGTTATCGAACAAACGGAAAACCGCTGCAATTCATTCACCACTTTCAAGACCGCAACTTCTGAACTCCGAAGCAACCGCTGCTGAACGCTTGCGTCACCCGCTAGTAGGGACTTGAAAATAGGTCAAAAGGGGGCCGATCCACTGTCACTGCCATGCTGTATACACGCAGTTATACCACGTAGCCTATACAGTATACTACAACCAAATGTATAGCGACTACGCCACGTGTATCTTTAGGCCGACCTTCGAAATTTCAAGAGGTCATCCCAGCCATGATTCTCTATGGCTTCCATAAACCAGCTCGTTGTTTGTTTTTAGATTTGATTGTAGTAGTCATTTGACCTGTATTTTTGGTAGGTCAATATTAGAAGCGTTAGCGCTTAAAATCTAGGATTCATTCAAGTTGAAAAAATCGTAAATGTTAGGCGTCGTAGTTCCTCTACGTCATAATTCCTCTACGTCGTAGTTACTACAGCAAAAATGCGCTGTAGGATATCTAGATAAATCTTGTATTTATTGTAATTACTAGATACTCTATATTCAAATTGTTCGGGTAGTAATAAAATTATTTATACATTCAGCCATGTTTTTTAAAATATTTAACTTTTGTCTAAATAAATAAGTAAAGCCTCTAATTTCAAACTTTTACATAACATTGTTTCTCTGGTTAGTTTCGTGTATTGTGTTGGGATTCTATTTCTAGTCGTGCGTTGTTGGCCTTAATTACTTTTTGTTTTCGCTATCCCACAAAGAATGAAGTAAACACATAATACTTTACTTTGGTAATAGTACTTTGTTTTGGCAAGTTTTGGTATTTCAGAAGAAATAATATGAATCGTAATGAATTAAAATTATAACCTTTGGTACGTAACACTAATTCTGATGGTGTCATGAAACTTGATAGTGTTTATGTGTTCAATCACTGGATTGATTATTCAATTAACAAATCAGCACCTGAAAGGTATATTTAAATAAAGCTAGAGGGCGCCAGTTGCTATTTTGGAAGTTAGCGCCTGGCGCCGGCTTCTCGCTAAATGGAGCCGTCAAGTCAACCTGCCTACAATTATACGTTGAATATAAATGCAACAGAGACAGAATCTAAAGGGCCCCTGACATTGGGCGGCGACCTCACGCCTTTTGGCAGTCGCCTTGGCATTGCAGCGCCGCACTGATCGAAATGTAACCAATTTACTTGACATTCAACTACTAATTTAAGATCATAAAGTTAGTTGTAGTGAAGAGCTAAATAAAGAAGTTGGCTCGGTTTTGATGCAGTCTTATATGCGAATACTCATTTAGTTAAACTACTAACGAGGTATAATTTACTTTTGCAGTCATTTGGTAGTGAGTTATTGCTACTTTGACGCGTTCAGTCGTTTAAATTGCTTTTACAAAAATAAGTTGCACAAAACAAGAAGCGTTTGTTGTAAAATAAAACAATTGAAAACAGTATATAATTAAGTTCATAATGTACTCAAGACATCTAAAATATTTTTTAGCACCACATTATTTATAAAAACTATAAATGAATAATAAATAATAAATAAATATTCACGGACACTTACCACAACGCCTTCTAGTCCCAAACTAAGCAAAGCTTGTACGATGGACTATCAAGCAAAATTGTTAGTAAAATCCTTAATCATACATTCACCAAATTAATGTACTAGTATACAGCTCTTATCACCTATTTTCCGAAAGTGTAAACGAAATCAAGGATAAGAAACGGTGTAGCAAACCATGATGATCGTCACGTAGGCGTTTCAGGCAGGGGTCACTGAAAGCTCCTTTGAAAACAAACTAGGCCAATATAAAACGCAATAAACAAAATGACTGTCATAGTTATTGATCACTGCAAATGCCAGGTCAAAGGTCATGAGAGTTCGTGGTATCTGTAGGGGAAGCTTCTCGAACCTTCTAGAAGGAATTACTTACCTAAACTACGCGTCGGTCGTAGGAGGTTGGTATGATGAAATTGAAACTATTGGAACTTTTATTAACTTTATATTACGCTTATATTCATAAAGAGCCTACTATCTTTTAAAAATATAAAGAGTATTTTGATTCAGAAGTACCCAAATTTATAATTGAGATCCAAAAAATACAGTTTTTTTATCTGATTGTGGATCTTTACGCACAGAGTATCTTTTATAAAAAGTGATTCAATTAGATTTAGCTATAACTATGTATAATATAAGCCAAATAAATAATAAAATAAAATTGGGAGCCACGTTTTATTCATCAAAAAGTAAGCACTCCATGAGCTTACCATATAAAATATTGAAAAAACTTACGTAACACGGTTTATTAACCGATTTTCAAAAAGGAGGAGGTTCTAAATTGGGTTTATTTCTTTTCAGTGATTTGGTAGATAAATAAGAGTAACTGGAAAAACCCGTCATCCACGTACACGACATTGCGTGTTTTGCTTTTCTGTGGTGTTTACGATCAATAGAACAGTCTCAATGAACTGCCATCATCATCATCATTTGATGATGAAGGCGTATCAAATTGAAGTCGGTTTTTCCAGTTTTTTAAACTTATAAATTATTTTCATTCCCACGGACATCCCTCAGGCACTGAAGATACTTGAAAATGTCTGAGGACTCAGGAGATATACATTTTCAGTAGTTTAAAAGCTGATTTTTGGACGCAAAGTCATCTAAAATTAGCAATTCAAAGCGAATTGGCGACTGTCGTGTTGGATGCACCGCGCCGGGCGCTTGCGCGGCGTCCCAGTTCCATCCGAGGTCGCAGGCCTGTTCGTTCCTCGACCCGTATTGATCGGTTCTCGAGGCCGGAAGAGAGTACCACGGTGCAGCGGATATAGATCGTGGGGATAACACCACCTTGCTATCAGTTCAGATGGCAAAGTTGAGGTTTCGGGTCACGGAGATTGTGTTTAAAGTATAAAAACACTATGGTATCGGTGATAACCCGTTTAACACTAATGTTTTTCAACTTTAGGTAGGTACCTGAGGGTCATTTTGGGTCAAAAACTGGAAGATATTATAGGGTTTTGCGACGTTCTCATTTATGGCATTTTAACACAATTTATTCACTTGGTTTTGTTGATTTCATCTTGGACTCAGACCTTTCATCGGTTATAGCAGGACAGTTTGGTTTGAAATTAATGCTAATCTGCCTTTGCATATTACTCGTACATCGAATTCAAAATGAAAATAAGTAGTTATTTTAGGACAAAAATAAATAACTGAAATTTAAAAGATGGTAAGTAGTTACAACATTTATTACAAACTGTGTCGCAACTACTAGCGCCCACCTCCTAAAACTTAGGCAGAATGTTTCTCATAGGAAATTGTTGAACTGGTTTAACTAGGCAAGCAAAAAAATAATATAAAAGAGGTTTGTATAAAGATATAAAAGAGTATGTACAGTAGGATTGTAATTACTATCATTAGTACTTCCATTGACCCTCAATAAATGATTATTTTTTGGTACTTCACCGTCGTCAAAGGGTTGACCTTCACTAGACGCTAATAAGTAAATTACACTATCAACACCACGAGGTCGTAGGCGTATGCACTAACACATACGCATGTATGTATATGTGTGCTGTCTGTATTATCATCTTCGTGATGTATCATTTTAAAATAAACACTACTAATGTAAAATTTTGATCATTACTTTGCAAAACAATCAAAATTTAAAAATTTAGTTACATAAATTCAAACATGGAACCTAAGTAAAAGTATAGTAGGTATTAAACTGTGCTGCTTACGTCGATATTGTTATTTATTCATAAAAAAATTAGATAATCTCTTTATTGTACACCAAAATAAAAGAAAAAAAAAACTGAGAGAAATAACAATATGACGTACAATGGTCGGTCTTATCTATACATACAAATATTATAAAGAGGAAAGGTTTGATTTTTTGTTTGTTTGTTTGTTTGTATGAATTGAATAGGCTCCGAAACTACTGGACCGATTAAAAAAATTCTTTTACCATTAGAATCCTACATTATCCCTGATGAACATAGGCTATATTTTATCCCGGAATTCCCACGGGAACGGGAATTACGCGGGTGAAACCGCGAGGCGCTGCTAGTTGCTATATATAAGAGATCTCTACCTACTTAATCAATTAGTACAATAAAATTGAAGATTAGTGAAATTCAATGGATAAAACCACACTCAAATAAAATCGAACATATCGTTTCGTCGTAAGCACCACACATTCATTATCATCATTACGAGTTAGCATAAACAGAATGCTTATCAGCGGGGGTGTTATCTGCTCTATAAGTAGGCCTCGGAGGTGGGTCAATGACGTTCGTTCACCCGCTCCAACCAAGCACGTGTCGGCCTCGGCATCCCTCGCCCTAAGCTCCGCCTATCCAACCGGACTGAGACCAGACCACACAAGAGGATTTCGGAAACATAATTGGTCTTTGTATTGCATGTTCATTGCAGAGTGATCTATGGTCACGTGGTTACCGTGAAGCCTTGACTTCAGAGCCCCGAGTCTGTTATGTGCATTTGTTTTGACTTTTGACTCGAGTATAGCATACGCAAACGCATTCGCAAAGCGAGAAATTTAACTTCTGTCCAAAGTTAATCACCGTTTTCAATAGTGTAATAATACTAGATGTGCCCGCGACTTTTTACAAACCTTGATTTTATATCGAATCAACAGCTTAAAAATAAGTTTCAAGCTTCTAGCTCTAAAAATGACGATACTTACACACAACTTTCATCCCCCCCTTTAAACACTTACAACCTTTTTTTCGCATTAAAAAGTAGCCTATGTCCTTTTGTCCAGCCCATGGGCTGGACATTTACAGAGAGTGACGGATGAAAGATGGTCAAAAATGGTGACAAACTGGTACCCAATGGACAAGAAAAGAAGACCTGGAAGACCATATAAAAGATGGAGTGATGATTTAGTCAGCATAGCAGGTAAAGCGTGGAGCAGAGCGGTTAGAGATAGAAAGAGGTGGAAAGAGCTGGAGGAGGCTTTTACCGCTAGAAGCGGTCCTGCACAGGACAACAAAGAATAAAAATTTTAGAAATAAATAAGTAATAAAAAAAAAAAAAATAACAGAAGATTGCCTGGAACAACAAAAAAAAAAATTTAAGGTAGTTAGATTATATTAAGTTTTAGTAAGTAGTTAATCATTAGTTAAACATTATTGTGTAAGGAAATGAATAAAGCTTATATTATTATATTATATTATTATATTATGTCCTTTTTTGGGTTCTAGACTATCTGTGTACCGAATTTCATCCAAATCGGTTCAGTAGTTTTGGCGCGAAAGCGAGACAGACAGACAGGGTTACTTTCGCATTTATAATATTAGTAAGGATATTAGTATCATATCTCGTTTTGTTGGCATATTGCAAAAATCCCCATAAGAGATGATTTCAGTTTTTTTCCCCACTGTCTACGTCGTAGCATGCTACGGTGTAGACGTGAGGATTTCTGAATTTTTTTTTTCATAAATCCCCACAAAGTGTCCTATCCCTATTAAAAGCGATTTAATATCCATTAAATCTGTCCAAGTCTCATCTATCCATTATTTTGGTATTAATTTTGGTGCGATAAAATCCAGACAAACAAGGTCAAATCAGAAAAATGACAGACTAAAAAGAAAAAACATTCATTGTTATTCCAGTTTCAGATGCATATACTCCAGGCTTTACTTATAAACTATTCAATAACTTAATTATTTATAGTTGGACTGCATAGGTTGTATTTTCGTACCAACTCAGACTGCTGGCACATTTCATTTCCCAGAGGCATTAATTATGGATATATCATCATAAATGTATAGGATACAACGATCGATCTGCCGCCGTAGGTATTTTAACGTAGGAGACCTAACCTAGCCTAACAACTAATACCTACCTACAATGTACATGAAGCTATGCAATCTGCCTAACGATTATGTACCTACTACGTGTTCAATGTTCTTTGTATCTTCTTACGAAACGTTCGTGAGGCGTAATTTGCTTCAGCATGGGCAATTTATGTCTCAGAGTAATAGGAAGTGCAATACATCACAGGGTACGTTCTCAGTGGACGTGCTCAGTGAGGCAATGCATCGTAATAGTCATTATTGTAAATTCACACTTATACTTATAAGACATAGAACAAACATCCAGAATTGCCAAAAACAAAATTTGTATTATTTTTTAATGGAGATCGAACCCACGAAGCATTCCACTTTTGCGCACCAAGACGACCAACAGAGCTATAACGCCTGACATAGAACTCTTATATTTTTTGTCGGGAGCAAAGATTTTTTTACATTGTAAAAAATTATTGGTTCTGGGAATAGAGAGAGAAGAAAAGTAAACTGGTCCAGTCACTACCAAGGAACTTATACCTAACCTGGAATGTGCACAGACATCCGATTCGCGGTCCGAGCGAGATAGCTTCGTGAGAGCCCTCTGTCCCTTTCATTAAGGTGACCAAACAATATAATGTAGGTCAAATGTAGGTAGATATTTTGGATCTAATAATACGAATAATTTTATCAAATAATTATGCTAAGGATGGATGGGGTGAAGTAAAACGCATTATGAAGAATTTATAAATATATTATTATATTTAGTAGATATTTACGTTCACAGAACTAAATAAAACAGTTTTATGCAATTTCTGTCTTAAAGTTGATTTGTGACCTATAATTTTCAATGTTTGAGTTTTACCGTGGCTCATCAACCGGGCGGTAAGATAATGAGACGCAATGCTTTTAATAAGTTGCATTTGATGTGAATCTTCACATTCAAATGATTGAATAGGATGTGGGGGATTAAAATAATTTCTCAGAATACTATAAAAGAAGACTAAGTTACCTTAAATATATGGTGTCGATGTTGGTTAAAATTGTGACTTTGTGTAAATAATCCTACAATTTCGTTCATTATGGACACCCTACTAATTAAACTTACTAGAAAGAAAGGGACACAGGGCTCTCGAAGCGCTTTCTCTCTCGGACCGGATTTCTCTGTGGTCAAATGATTGTCTGTAATAGAACTTAGCGTCATATAAATAAGATTTATTTTTATTGGTGTCCAATTGTCAGTGCACATTCCAGGTTAGGTATAAGTTCCTTGGTCACTACAGCCAATGGTAACGATTTCTTGTTGCATTTTTCTAAGCTAACCTAATTTGACAGCTAACTTAAAATGTCAAATTGTCGTTTCTGTTTATGACAAAAGGACAGGAACATTTTTAGTGCTGTAAAATTAGGTTAGTTTAAAAAAAAAATCGGTACTAATAATGTATATTGTTTGTCTAGATGGTTTCACGCTGTGTCGACACAGTCATTTTTATTCGTACCACTCTTCTTCACTCTTCTTCTTCTTCTTCTTCACGAAAATAAATCATTCATTCATTCATTCGAGCCACCGACATACGGGTAACGTTTCGGTATCGGCTGGTATGAAAACGCCCCACGGGTCCCTACGAGATATTGAGTTTTATATCTAGGTGGATGCCCTACGTCAGAGATTCAAGGTCGCATCAGATGAATGCGGGTCATTACTGCCCCACATCTACATAGTAGGTAGGTACTCAATGTATTGATTAAACTTATGTTGACGTATCGGAGCTGAGCTGACGCACTACGTACCTGATAGGGCTGCAAGCGACTGTTTCGAAAGATCCGGTGCGGCTAGTGCTTACACTCTGCGGTGCGCTCAAACATTTTTTAAATTATTGCACCTAGAGACTTACCCTAGTTAGTATTAAATGATCTATGCTATGCCCTAGTTGACATTCTAACCTAAAAAACTAAGTTTTTTTCTTTCATTCATAAATAAACTAAGTAATCAAAATGTATGAAAATTATAGTTCTAATCGACAGTTACATGATCATTTCTAAAATTTTTTTGACGTCTTTTAATTTTCTCAAGCGTATGTGGAATGCCAACTTGGCTAAAAAACTAGCAAAATTATAAGTAATTTTTTATTTTAGTGACAATACTGTATTTAGATTGTGAGGACATTTTGTTATACTATAAGGTCCTGTTGCCTACAAGTGCCACCTCTGATCATTATATTTCGCACTTACCTACTTACATAATTTTGGCCTTTTTTCAGACAAATGTCCACAGGGGTCAGAATATGATAGTTTTGATAATCTGAGCCACATGGTAAGAAACTTTCTCCTCACGATCAGGTTTGCACGATCAAAAATGACCTCATGTAAACCCAATCTTAGTAGTGGACTACGCACATTACACCCTTTGCCGTCATTTCTATCGGTTACCCTTTTAAACATGAATTTTTTGAGTATTCTACGTAATGTAAACGTCATCAGTTAAACCGTAGAGAATCTTCAAATGTTTACGTTACGAAATTACATTGGGTGCGTCATCTCCTACAAATAACTAATTACTTAATCCTGAAAGAATGAAGAATTGTTCTTAATTCAGTGTTATTTGCTAGAATAGAAACAAAAGACGAAACTTTTTGTATGTTCAAACGCAAATGAAGCTCTATAAAAATCTTTGATAAACAAATTCTATTAAAGGCAACAAGACATACCAGTGGTATATACAAACACGTGATTTGTAAATAGGAATAATGTGAATTAAAAATAAACCTACGCAGAGAAAGAAATTACAAGTTTAAAAAACTTGCAGCAATCCTTATTCAAATTCAAATCAAAATTGTTTATTTAACTGTTACAACTTTATTTCCGAAGGAATTATTTTTAGTCTGTGCTTCGCTGCAGGTCCGGATTGAATATTGCGGTTTGTCACTGACAGGCGTTTGTAAGTGACAGTCCCATTTTTCGGTGTTACCATCTGAATTATTGGCTTCCCACTTTCCCTAAGGTTTGATGTTAATAATTTTTGTTATTTTCATGCACAGTAATTGTGGGGTGCGAAGGAGTAAGTATTTATCTTTCCGAGTAATGTTGAAGTTATTTTCAGTGAGAATTTGCGGTATTGTGGCCAGTCCAGAGAGATTTTATATTTTGGTTATAGCTATGCTATGTAACTAACATTGGGATAATCTTTAGGAGTCTTTTCCTCCCAAAGTAGTAGTCAGCTTTCGTAATTTTTTTGCAGTAAATACTTTTTATTAGTGTCGCTGTTGGCCTAAAAGTTTCCCTATGTTTTGGGAAAAGTTCGAGAGGTGGCTCGCTAAATAAGGTCAAGTATTGCATTGTGAAAGGAGCTTTTTTCACCGGTGACTTGCAGACATTGCATGCCAGCAAGTTTTTATTTTAATTTAATGGAGTTGTGATAGTTTTGTGTGGCTGATACTGACGCCAAGGAAGACTTTTGTTTTATCCGGAGGACCTACACGGTTGTGTTGAGCGGTGTCAGCTTCCCAAACTCCTGCGTCGTAGGGCGGTGTGACGCCCGCGTGTTGCGTGCGTGTCCAGTTTGCGTGGTAAGATTCCTACTCTTTGGAAGAATAACTGTCCATTTTGAGGTCGCTTACCTCTCATCACCTCGTTTTCCATCTTTATAGGTCTGCGGAAGAAAGGATTGTCCAATTTTTGAGGCGTGGCATCATCATATATCTTGTGCCATTTTGGAGGCGTGGCATCCGAGAACCTTCCCAGCATTACCTCACCTCCTATAAGGTAATTAGTGATCTGATAAATAAATCCAACAGTAGTATTTTGTCCGTGTAGAAAGGCTAGGAGTTAGGTTCTATGGGAATCAATATTCCCCGAGCTCGGAGTAAGACCTAAATTGTTGCTTGTTTTTCAGGAGGTGTTTTATCCGGGGGACCTGTCACCAGGGATTCCAGAGCCTTGGAGAGACGTGTTTTGCGAAACTGTGGAGTATCGTGAGTAGGGAAACCTCTACTCGATCATTTTATATGGTGTGTTTGCCGATGAAGCTTTCTTCGATAAGAAGATAACATAATAATACACTTTTATACTGGTTGTTGTCGATGACGCTAAGGCGGCTTCTGTCGCTGTAGGACGCCTGCTTCTGTAGGTTGTGTTGGCAACTTCCCTTTGTTAGGTAGGGAAAATTTAAGCTTTCTTCGATAAGAAGATAACATAATAATACACTTTTATACTAGTTGTTGTCGATGACGCTAAGGCGGCTTCTGTCGCTGTAGGACGCCTGCTTCTGTAGGTTGTGTTGGCAACTTCCCTTTGTTAGGTAGGGAAAATTTAAGCTTTCTTCATTAAGAAGATAACATAATAATACACTTTTATACTGGTTGTTGTCGATGACGCTAAGGCGGCTTCTGTCGCTGTAGGACGCCTGCTTCTGTAGGTTGTGTTGGCAACTTCCCTTTGTTAGGTAGGGAAAATTTAAGCTTTCTTCAATAAGAAGATAACATAATAATACACTTTTATACTGGTTGTTGTCGATGACGCTAAGGCGGCTTCTGTCGCTGTAGGACGCCTGCTTCTGTAGGTTGTGTTGGCAACTTCCCTTGGTTAGGTAGGGAAAATTTAAGCTGTCTTCTTTTAGTTTCACGGTCCAACCCCGTTAGGTTGGTGGCGCCCAATTTTGTTTGTTTAAACATTTAAATTTTGGCATACTGGTGACATTATCTCTGGTGACCTACTTTAAAACCCTCGCTGAGTTAGGCTGGCATTTCTTTTAAATTTAATTTACACTGTTTGATATTGTAACATTTTGGTGAGGAAGTAAAAGAATATAGTAGGAAACATTACATAAAATATTGTATTAGGCTTTTTAGAACCTCCGTTTAAAATTTTAACATTGGATAGCGATACAAAATTGTAACATTTTTGTGAGGAAGTAAAAGTTAAAGATATAAAATTGTAACATTTTTGTGAGGAAGTAAAAGTTAAAGATATAAAATTGTAACATTTTTGTGAGGAAGTTAATAAAATAGTAACAGCGTGTACCACTTCTTTTCTTTGATACACCCAAGATAAAAAAAATTGTAACATTGGCACCTACAACGTGGGGCCAGACCAGAGATAATCAGTGTGTCACTTAGCTAAATTGAATGTCACCAGTTATTTTGTTTATATGTTAAGTTTAATTTGTTTATAACAGTTTGTTTTGTATTGTGGGGTGTACCTAGTAATATACCTAGATAATATTATACTAGATTAATTTACGAATTAAGTTTGCTATATCCGCATACTCGTGAGGTGCCAGTTTAACTTAATGATGGAGCGGCCTATAGTATATAATTTATTGAAGAAAGAGGAGTTGATCTATGAGGTCGAGATTCGGTATGTGAAGCCGGAAACAACGGTTACAGCTCTTAAATCTCAAATCAAAGACTTAGCTCAGCGTATGCCAGCCGATGAAATTATAGAATCTCCGCTTGATTCAGACACAGATTTGAACGCCGTAGAAAGTAGCATGGAAGAATTGCGTACCTTCTTTGCAACACAGAAAATGACTTTTAAAAAATTCAATCGTATCCGCGCCCTTTCTCACCACCTTTTTCACAGACTTAGTCGGATTGAGCCTACCCTGGATACCATGATTAAAATGCAGTCTCGGTTGGATGAAGAGTTGAATAAAATTTTGGGAAAGGTTGATGCTCTCTTTGCTTCGTATCATGAGAGCTTCGACAAAGCTAATAATCATGCTGCGGAAGTGCCCAAAATTGAGTCACGTCCATTGGAGAAACAATTAAAGTCGATTAGCCAGCTACAGCATAAATATGGTGGTACTACCTGTGTGCGTACTTATTTGCAACGTTTGGATGAACTGTGTATTACGCGTAGAATTTCGGAATTGGCATTATTTCAAGGTGCGGTGGAGTTGTTTGTCGATCATGCTTTGATTTGGTACCGCGGAATAAGCGGCACTTTTGAAAATTGGTCTGAATTAAAAAAGGGCCTTTTGAATGAATTTCTTTCGGTTGATTTTGATAGGCGTTTGTTAGTGGAGATCCGTAATCGTACACAGGGTCCGACGGAGTCTGCTCCTCATTTTATCTCTGTCATGCTGAATTATTTTTCTCGTTTAATGGTTCCCCTCCCGGAGGCTGAAAAATTATACATTATTCAATATAACTTGCGCCCGTCCATAGTTATGGAACTGGCTTTAGAGGATATTTCGTCAATTGAAGTTTTGAAGCTGAAGTGTCGTTTGCTGGAGCATAGTCGTGCTAGGGTTGCTGATTTTCGCGAGCCCCCCAAGGTGAATGAACACACATTAGCCCCGGACTTAGCCTGCTCGACGCCATCGAAATCTACTTCGAAGGTCGAACAAATACAGTCAAGGCCCATGTTCTGTGTCAGGTGTAGAGTGGATGGGCATCTATTAAATAATTGTACTTCTAAAGAAGTGGTATGCTTCACCTGCGGAAACAAGGGATTCACCAGTGGGACGTGCTTGAAGTGCAATAAAAAGGAAGGATCAGCCGCCGTTTCAAAAAACTGAAATACGGTTCCTCTAATTTTGATCCCGTGGATTGGAGGAACCATCTAAATTTTCTCAGGTCATTTATGTCCAAGCCTAAAGTGGACACCATTCATTTTCATAATCCTGACGATTCTCGTCCACATCTGGTAGTAGATATATATGGGGAGCGTTACCATGGTTTATTGGATTCTGGAGCTAGCATTTCTATTTTGGGTTCTGAAGCGAGTGTTATTTTTGTTAATGCTGGGGTCAGTGTACATGATTGTGGGAGTGACGAATTTTCCAAGGTTGCCATGGCCAACGGATCGATTGCTGTTGTGAGGGGTTATTGTTTTTTGCCGGTTACTTTCCAGAATGTAACCAAGGAGATAAAGTTTTATGTGGTGCCTGAGGTTCAGACTCCTTTGATATTTGGGGTGAATTTTTGGAGGGAGTTTCGTTTGGCTCCAAATATTTTTCCTGACTTACCGGCTGTAAGTCAACCTGCGGTTCGTAGGGTTTCTGAATTACGTTCGTTACACCATTTTGAGGAATTGAGTGATACTCAACGTGCTGAGGCCCGCGCTGTTATGCGAAAGTTTGAAGAGGTGTCCTCGGAAAAAATAGGTTTAGGTCGGACCCGTCTATTGACGCATACTATCGACACCGGGACTACCGCTCCTATAAAACAACGTTATTTTTGTTTATCCCCGGAGCGCTTGAAGGAGCTGAATCGGCAGCTAGATGAGATGCTGGAGTTAGGGGTGGTTGAACCTAGTTCTAGCGAATGGAACAACCCTGTACTGATGGTGCCGAAATCTAATGGTGAGATGAGGTTTTGTCTCGATAGCCGGAAACTTAATGCGGTCAGCAAAGGTGATGCGTATCCGCTCCCTTATATTTCCCATATTTTGAACCATTTAGGGAAGGCAAAATATCTGTCTTCAATAGATCTCAAAGCAGCTTTTTGGCAAATCGGTTTGGACTCTGTTAGCTCGCGCGAAAAGACAGCATTCACTGTTCCAGGTAGAGGGCTTTTTCAGTTTGTGGTAATGTCATTTGGTTTGAAGGGAGCGCCCGCTACGCAACAGCGTCTTATGGATAAACTATTTGGGCCGGAATTTGATAACCGAGTATTTGTGTACTTAGACGACATTATTGTGGTGTCATCTTCTTTTTCAGAGCACCTATCTTTGTTGGAGAAGGTATTAGAGCGTCTTCATGCGGCGAATTTGAGCATTAATTTGTCGAAGTCGCAATTTTTTAGGAAGGAGTTAAAGTATTTGGGTTTTGTGGTGGACGAGCGCGGATTACACACCGATCCTGCCAAAGTGCAGGTGATCGTTGATTATCCGACTCCAACGAATAAAAAAGAAGTCAAGATGTTTTTGGGCACGGCCTCATACTACAGGAGGTTTATAAAAGATTTTAGTTCTAAGGCTGCCCCTTTGAACGCTTTGACTAGTACTCGCAAAAACGCTCCCCCGTTCCATTGGAGTGAGGCGGCGGAACAGGCTTTTGCTAACTTGAAATCGGCCTTGGCTACGGCCCCCGTTCTTGCATGTCCGGATTTTTCCCTTCCGTTTTCGGTACAATGTGACGCGTCCGGTTATGGTATAGCCGCGACATTAACGCAAGTACTCGAGGATGGTGAGGAACATCCCATTGCTTACTCTAGCAGATCGCTCAACAGCGCCGAGCGTAACTATTCCGCTACGGAACGAGAGGCCTTGGCTGTAGTTTTCGGTGTGGAACATTTTCGTCCATATTTGGAGGGGGGACCTCCTTTTAAGGTAATAACCGACCACTCTAGTCTCAAATGGTTCTTCAATCTTACGAACCCGACAGGTAGGCTAGCTCGTTGGGGTTGTCGCCTGTCGCCCTACCAATTTGAAATTGTCCATAGAAAAGGGAAAGACAATATCGTTCCAGACGCTTTATCGCGGGTTGTACCCGTATCGGAGATCGTCACTGCAGTGGATGATCCTTGGTTTAACAGACTTCTCCATCGTTGTACCCAGTCTCCTCGCTCTTTTCCCAATTATTTGGTTAGTCATGATAAGCTGTTTCGTTATAGTAAAAACAAGTTTGGGCATGAAGGTGAATTTGAATGGAAGGAAGTGGTTCCTTTGGGAGCTAGGGCTTCTCTAATCCGTAGTTGCCATGAAGGAGAGTTGGCTCCGCATTTCGGTATCTTTAAAACTTACAAGCGTTTAGCTCTCAGGTATTTTTGGCCAAAAATGTATGAAGATGTGGAGAAATTTGTTAATGGGTGTGATGTTTGTTCAGCTTATAAACATTCTCAGGATCGTACTCCTGGTTTGCTGGGCAGCCCAAAAGTCTGTTCTCGCCCGTTTGAAATGGTGAGTGTGGATTTATGTGGACCTTTTCCGAGATCTAGAGCAGGATATACAAGTTTATTGGTCGTTGTCTGCTGTTTCACTAAGTATTGTGTGTTGTTCCCTTTGCGAAGGGCTATCGGCAAGAACATTGTGAAATGCTTAGAGGAGAGCGTCTTTTTAGCGCATGGAATTCCGCGTACCGTAATCATGGACAACGGCACCCAGTTTACTGGAAAGGAGGTTCGGGCGTTGTTTGGGAAATATAAAATTCCAAGTGTACATTTCACTCCCCGGTACACCCCTCAAGTCAATACCGTGGAGAGATACAATCGTACCGTAGTTACCGCGATTTCCATCTTGGTAGGCAAAGATCATCGTACGTGGGATGTCTCGCTGAGCAAAATACAATTTGCGCTGAACACTGCGGTGAATGAAACGACTCGTTTCACTCCATTTTTTTTGGTCCATGGTCGTGAAGCAGTAACTTGTGGTAGCATGTTTGTCGAGGACTCTTCTCCCCTTACCTTAGCTTGTTCGCCTCGTGCTGATTTCGCACGAAAATTGGGATGTTTGGAGGATGTTTTTTTTCAAGTGTCGGAAGCCTTAAGTAAGGCCCATCAGCGTAGTGCTACCCACTACAATAAAAGTCGCCGCAAGGAGACGTTTGTTGTCGGCGACTTGGTCTGGAAACGTACCTACCCCCTCAGCGATGCCTCCAAGTTTTTTATGGCTAAGTTGGCGCCTAAATACGACAAGTGCAGGGTAAGCGGAAAGATCAGTGATCTAGTCTACGAGTTGGAGGATGCCGTTACTGGCAAGCCCTTGGGACAGTGGCACGTAAAAGACCTTAAAAGGGATAATTCTCCGTAGGCCGTCTATTTCGCATAGGTTTTTGTGGGTTTGTGATGCCAAGGTGATCTGTCTGTGGATCACCGTAGGCCTTTTGATGCATAAATCTTCGAGAACCTATGATGCCAAGGATTCCGTTTCCTTTTCTGATCTTATCCTACTTAATTTTACTTCTTTCTTTCGTTCGTTTACCTCAATATTTCGTTCTTGGGTGCATTGCATGTAGTGATTTATTTTTACAGGGTTTTGCTTATAAGTATTGAATTGTTTTAAGTTTACCGCTGGAGGGCCAGCATGAATTTAACTCGTCTATCCTCGCTAAATTCTGGTGGGAAAAGGGGAACTGTTACAACTTTATTTCCGAAGGAATTATTTTTAGTCTGTGCTTCGCTGCAGGTCCGGATTGAATATTGCGGTTTGTCACTGACAGGCGTTTGTAAGTGACAGTCCCATTTTTCGGTGTTACCATCTGAATTATTGGCTTCCCACTTTCCCTAAGGTTTGATGTTAATAATTTTTGTTATTTTCATGCACAGTAATTGTGGGGTGCGAAGGAGTAAGTATTTATCTTTCCGAGTAATGTTGAAGTTATTTTCAGTGAGAATTTGCGGTATTGTGGCCAGTCCAGAGAGATTTTATATTTTGGTTATAGCTATGCTATGTAACTAACATTGGGATAATCTTTAGGAGTCTTTTCCTCCCAAAGTAGTAGTCAGCTTTCGTAATTTTTTTGCAGTAAATACTTTTTATTAGTGTCGCTGTTGGCCTAAAAGTTTCCCTATGTTTTGGGAAAAGTTCGAGAGGTGGCTCGCTAAATAAGGTCAAGTATTGCATTGTGAAAGGAGCTTTTTTCACCGGTGACTTGCAGACATTGCATGCCAGCAAGTTTTTATTTTAATTTAATGGAGTTGTGATAGTTTTGTGTGGCTGATACTGACGCCAAGGAAGACTTTTGTTTTATCCGGAGGACCTACACGGTTGTGTTGAGCGGTGTCAGCTTCCCAAACTCCTGCGTCGTAGGGCGGTGTGACGCCCGCGTGTTGCGTGCGTGTCCAGTTTGCGTGGTAAGATTCCTACTCTTTGGAAGAATAACTGTCCATTTTGAGGTCGCATACCTCTCATCACCTCGTTTTCCATCTTTATAGGTCTGCGGAAGAAAGGATTGTCCAATTTTTGAGGCGTGGCATCATCATATATCTTGTGCCATTTTGGAGGCGTGGCATCCGAGAACCTTCCCAGCATTACCTCACCTCCTATAAGGTAATTAGTGATCTGATAAATAAATCCAACAGTAGTATTTTGTCCGTGTAGAAAGGCTAGGAGTTAGGTTCTATGGGAATCAATATTCCCCGAGCTCGGAGTAAGACCTAAATTGTTGCTTGTTTTTCAGGAGGTGTTTTATCCGGGGGACCTGTCACCAGGGATTCCAGAGCCTTGGAGAGACGTGTTTTGCGAAACTGTGGAGTATCGTGAGTAGGGAAACCTCTACTCGATCATTTTATATGGTGTGTTTGCCGATGAAGCTTTCTTCGATAAGAAGATAACATAATAATACACTTTTATACTGGTTGTTGTCGATGACGCTAAGGCGGCTTCTGTCGCTGTAGGACGCCTGCTTCTGTAGGTTGTGTTGGCAACTTCCCTTTGTTAGGTAGGGAAAATTTAAGCTTTCTTCGATAAGAAGATAACATAATAATACACTTTTATACTGGTTGTTGTCGATGACGCTAAGGCGGCTTCTGTCGCTGTAGGACGCCTGCTTCTGTAGGTTGTGTTGGCAACTTCCCTTTGTTAGGTAGGGAAAATTTAAGCTTTCTTCATTAAGAAGATAACATAATAATACACTTTTATACTGGTTGTTGTCGATGACGCTAAGGCGGCTTCTGTCGCTGTAGGACGCCTGCTTCTGTAGGTTGTGTTGGCAACTTCCCTTTGTTAGGTAGGGAAAATTTAAGCTTTCTTCAATAAGAAGATAACATAATAATACACTTTTATACTGGTTGTTGTCGATGACGCTAAGGCGGCTTCTGTCGCTGTAGGACGCCTGCTTCTGTAGGTTGTGTTGGCAACTTCCCTTGGTTAGGTAGGGAAAATTTAAGCTGTCTTCTTTTAGTTTCACGGTCCAACCCCGTTAGGTTGGTGGCGCCCAATTTTGTTTGTTTAAACATTTAAATTTTGGCATACTGGTGACATTATCTCTGGTGACCTACTTTAAAACCCTCGCTGAGTTAGGCTGGCATTTCTTTTAAATTTAATTTACACTGTTTGATATTGTAACATTTTGGTGAGGAAGTAAAAGAATATAGTAGGAAACATTACATAAAATATTGTATTAGGCTTTTTAGAACCTCCGTTTAAAATTTTAACATTGGATAGCGATACAAAATTGTAACATTTTTGTGAGGAAGTAAAAGTTAAAGATATAAAATTGTAACATTTTTGTGAGGAAGTAAAAGTTAAAGATATAAAATTGTAACATTTTTGTGAGGAAGTTAATAAAATAGTAACAGCGTGTACCACTTCTTTTCTTTGATACACCCAAGATAAAAAAAATTGTAACATAACATAGATTATATCCAGTGGGCCCAAAACGATAACTCTATTAATAGAAGAAGCTTACATAGAAAAAAATTACAGAAAAAATAACAATAATATAAACCTAATAATAATAATAAACAATTACTTTGAAAGATATATATAGGTATGTGTATACACTTATTAATAATTTCTTTTCACAGCTAGGCTTCGTTAGAAATTCTCAGAAGTTCTTATTACTCTTATAAATAGATAAGTACAAGAGTGGGTTGCAACTTGTAAGACTTATAAAGCTGAGTAGCGAAAGACTTGGGTTCGACTACCGCGTCAAGACAGCGTATGGCTTTATTACCCAGTAGAAACCTACATAAAGTTAAAACTGAAATGAGAATTTTCGTTTTGTAGCGTTTGGTGAACGACTTGCAGTGTCTTAGACTGGACGAGACGGTGATGGAGTTATTTTATGTGCCAGTTGCCAGTGTTGCTACACATCAATTACTTTTTTCTGAAATTTTGCGAATTGAAGCGTTAGTGGGGTATTTCGAGGTTTCAAGGTTAGCCCGCGAGGAGTTCTTCTGCTTTTATTTATGGCCTCTGTCTGTCATTTCGTCAATTTTTTGAGTGTAAAAATTTTGCCAAACATCAAACCTCAATGTCAAAATTTTTTTATTCAGTATATTGTCTATGGAAATGACGGAAAGTTGCCATAAATAAAAAAGGATCATTTAAACATTTAGATCTTGATCACACCTTTCATTTGGTTTTGGAACGAGAACTCTAGGGTGAGTAGTTTCCGAGATATGGGCGTTTGAAGTTTGACAGCTGTCATCAAAAAAATAGATCTTGATTTTAAGTTCTATGATTCAAGAAATAAATAAAAATTGCTTGTTAGGTATAATAATATAATTTCCCCCAAATTGGTAAAATAAATTAATATGGAAATCGAACCACCTTAATAGCTATATCACATTTTGCTTAAAAATTGTTTACCTGACTGTACAATGCAGCTATTTTTAAAGTTGTCCGAATCGTCACAACAAAAATTATTAAAATCAAAAGTGACGATTGGGAGAATTTCTCCCAATTTTTTTCTCCGAATCGTACACTAAGTCATACAAGGCTCTCATTGGCTTTTGTGAATTCTAGTTTTGTGGGTAACACAATAACGTGACAGCCCTGTTATGATATTTAGGTTTTCAATGTCATATTTCAGAACATTATATTACAGTTATATCGCGTTATATTGAGCAGACTAGGTGTGCGCGGGGAGGCAGGCACTAGTTGGGTCAATGACGGTCTTTCACCCGCTGCACCGTGCCCTGAAACTAGGGCAGCTACACGTTGGTGCCGAGCTCACCCTTATACAGGCTGTCACAAGAAATAGCCTTTAGTTGTACTGCCTTATAATTTGACAAAGTGATACCAAGTTTTTAATGGATTTCAGAAAGTCCATGGATTGGAAGACCATGTAAGGATAGACATTCCACATGTCTGGTAGAGGTCGGGGGCTACGCGGGACGGTTCTAAAAGGACCCTGCTCATAGTTCATTAGGAATTTAGATCAATACATTAGTATGTAGAACTATGGACTATGATTTTGTTCTGAAAAATATGTAAAATCTCAGTAGCGACTGGTAAAAAATGGCATAGTTATTTTTAATTCCTGCGTTAAATTCCTGCGTTCACAGCATTACATGCTTAGACAATAGATAATTATATTCCATCTTACAATCAATTCTTGACCTTGATACATCGACTTTGAATGTAAATAATATTCCGATTAGGTACTTCTATCGGGCACAAATTCATTATTCAATATTTGTGAGGATTTGAGAGAGAAAACTGGGTACAGTTTAGAAGGTTATGTAATATTTGCATTTTATTAAGTGTAGTGCAATTTTGTAAGTGCGCAAGCTCGTTTTACGGGTTAGACTGGTCTGATTTGATACAGAACCAAACCAACCATAGCGTAGACATTATTACATTTATTACCTATTCATACGTAGACGAGACGCCCTAAAGGTTAAACTACAAAAGTTTTTTACTATGAATTGAAAGGGCCCAATCTGGGACACTAACGAAACTTATCCGTCAAAAATGTATTCGCGTTTCACATCAGGCCTATGCATCTAATTTATGATTTAAATACAACGTCAGGAGTCACTTTTTATCCTTATGTACGGGTACGGGTGGCTGTAGTGTCTGAGACATGGTTAAGATGCAGTCAGCTTGCCCATCACCTAAGCCTTCCTCATAAGAACTAAGAAAACAAAGTACCTGCCTCACTTGAGCCAACACAACACTACCTAATCCAATGAAAGTGTTTAGCAAGAATTAGAACATTACATAAGGCAATAAGCCTACGGTTGCGATAAAGGTATTGCATCAAACTACAGAATGCACTATAAGTAGCAGAATACTAGAGCCTTCGCCTATGTACTCGTAAAAGTAGATAGAATGTCTAAGTCAGCCAGGCCAGTAAGAGCCAAGGCTAGGTTGCAGCGAAACTACAAGCAACTGTAGACTTTATTGCTTTGTTGTGAGGGTTGAGATGTGTCTGCTCGGTGCGGTCAATGACGTTCGTTGACTTCGCTGTTCGTTCGATGCCGGCGGCGCAGTGCTGTTTTCCTTCTCCGTTTTCATGCATTGATATTAGAAACTATTCTGTTATAATAATGTACTGTTTTCATATTGATAGTTTGAGTGAAATATTAATATTATCCGATCTGTGTAGCTATTTATAATAGCTATAAAAATTTTGTATTTATAATATTTATTCAGATTCTGCAGGTACTCGAAACTAGGTCTAGGTATACACATGCTATAAACTACTAGGTACCTAACCTACTATTTGTTTGTTTTATGTTAACTGCACTTATACGTTCCTAAACACCTAATAATGGTTTTATTTAGTTCCTCATTCCATAAAAATGGAAGAGTAATTATTAATAATTATACTTTAGACCATAATCACTTCCATGCCCCCCAGATTGCAGCTCAAGGTCTGTTAATTGACCCGCCAGATTCCGCGTCCGAATCATTTCGTAACAGATATTATTGTAAACGGCAGAAGGCTTATTTCATTTACCGTCTTTACCGTCAACCAATTTCAATCGACCCCCGTTACTCTTCGCGTCATTAACTGCACTTCGCTATGTGGGTGTCTGGGTGAGCTGGTCGGCGTACGTGAGGTGGCTCCGAGTGTAGAATAGGTGGTTGTTAGTATGGGTTTGTGGCTCGTGACCCAATTTCGCAGCTGCTGGTTTCAGCAGCGGCAGGGAGCCGCGGGGTGAGCGCGGTGGGGTGCGGAGGGCAGCGCGTGTCAATGCCGTTCGTTGACTCCGTGTTGACTCGCAGCATCGACGCGGCCTCCCTTACATAACCATCGACAAAGCGCTCTAATGCGTGCGATGTACTGCACTGTTATCACCTGCCTAATGGGCCACTACCGGCCACAGTACTGCGGCTATACTCATCGGTGGGATGCTAGTTAACCTGGATACTTAGGTGGGAAGCTCATCGCAGCACAATTGTAGCGCTAGAGTTAACATGACACAGAGCCCCATGGAGCCCATAAAGCTCTAACAACTGAAAAGTGATCCAATCAAAATGAAATGGTTAAGTAAGATTTCATGTAAATATGAAATTTCTTTGTTAAAACATCGAAATCTAATAATAAAAGGGTTTCAACAACTTGAAGGTCGTGATATGAAGTGCGCAATTTTCAGTTTCATGAACTAGTGGAGTTTTCCATATTGCTCAACAACAACGGTTGCTATTTTCATAAGACTGATGTCTGTGCAAGGTCATTGCAATGAAGTATGTAAGTTTGTCCAAGTCAAAACAGTTCTAGGTCGACAATTATTTTTTACATTATCTACATGGGTAGGTAACTGGGTACGCTTACGCTACACATCACAATATAATAAAATCAGAATAAAATATAAGTACCTACTACTTACCTCGTTTAATTTTGAAATATGTAATGGTCAAAATTTATTTTTTAGTAGGTATGATTGATATAAGTTCCGTCTAAACTTGAAAAGTATAGTGTTTGAAATACCGAAATTTAATAATTTATAGTTAGATATAACTATAATTATTAATAATTATAATTATATAAGTAAGTAGTTATATAAAACTAAAAAGGATAATGCTCAAGAAGTACTCGATTAAAATTCATAATGATTAAAATATTATAGTTACTAGAAATTCGTTATTATAATAATGAATTTCTAGTAATGTTTGTTAAATTGCTAGAAATTTGTAAAATTTGATTATTATTATGTTTAGTGTATATCCCTAACTATGTAATGAGGTTAGTATGTATAGTCTGAAACATTGCATATAATTAGTTGCTCTAAGATTTGTTTTTATAAATTACCCCGGCGTTTAAAATCTAGAAAATATGAGTCGTGTTTTTTAATAAATCTATTATTGTACATATTAATTTTATAGAGAAAAATTCGGAGAATTGCTGTAATAAATAGCCATGTAAATGAAAATACAACGAGGGTTCAGTAGTGATGTCCTTACTTGAATGAAGAATGTATCAGGTACAGGGGGCGGAAAGTGAAAGAATGCCGGGAGTGAGGAGCAGATGGTGAGCAGAGCGGGACGGCATGGCAGGCGGCGGCGGCAGCAGCGGCATAGCAAGCCGGACGAGTGAAGCCGCGCGCGCGATCTAGCGAGCGAGTGCAGCGCGCCACAGCCTCACGCAAACAAAACTTTAGTTTCTAACCTACTTCCGTGCGGGCGCGAACAGCGAGTGCCGCTCCAACCGCTCTATACTCCATGACCTGTTACAGTGATGGACTAGGACATTTCACTAGAATTTTCGCGCCGATTCATGAATGGACTCGAACGCAAATCGGCAAGCACGGTTGAACAATATGTTTTACGGTGAGATGATGGTCCACGTTCAGCTTTAATTGTTTTTTTTTGTCACGTTGGCATGCACTTTGCATTCATTCATTCGTTGTTTATTATTAGTCGGTCACGCACACACTGCACTTAGGGCACGTAGGACACGTGATTTATAATTAGGTACATATAAATTAATTATAATCACGAAACCTAACTTGAATACGTACCATAAAAAAGTTATATACAAGCTTTTTCAGACTCAACAATTACAACATTACTGAAATACGATCTCACAAATGACTTTTTATGAGCGAAACTTATACAATACAACTTTTTTCCCTACCTATCGGCAAGAACCAATGGTTTCCACGGTAAAATTATTTAGGAACGTAGTATGTGCCACTAAATATTGAGCTAAGTCGAACGTGCTATGCCACAATAGCTAAAAACATTTTTTTTTAATCTCAGTATTAATTACCAGAATATATGTAGGTAATCGAGTCAATTCATTAACGCAGATCAACCATGAGATATAACTTAGAAAATGATAATTTACTTACTAAAAAAAAAATACCTACACGGTAAATTATTATAGATATATAGCATTCGACTGCTAGGTACACAATTTACGCTAATCTTTTATGCTTTGTGTAGTGCAATGTGTTTTTTTATAATATTTACTCGTATTAAATATATTTTTCAACTTGATTGTGTCGAATTACAGGTTATCTTCTCGTTTTATGTATGGAATATGCTATTTAGTATATAAGCAATTCATTGACGAAGAGGCGGCGCGGTGCCGCCATTTTGAATCTATCCGTCAGTGGCGCCCCCTAGCTGAAAACTATGACAGTACATTATATCTTCTTTAGCAGATATACTTCTAAATACCTAAGTTTAATTTTATCAATGCATGGCATGAAGGTTTCAAATAAGTTTGCGTGCAGTCAGTACATTTTTGGGGTATATGTTTACAAAAAACGGACAATGACTGTCTGACTGTCACTCACATTGAAAAACTAAAACCCCAGCCATATGTAGAATGAAGTTATCTGTGAGGGTTTGACTAGATTATAAAATATGAATAAAATATTACGAATCGCTCTCGCATTCGTACTACACGTGCCGTTTATATCTTAGTGAGAGAAATTAAATCGAGTTCTTGTAGTACGCACGTTTGGGCGCGCACTGTGACTAGATTAGACACAATACAACAATAATATACATATTTACTTATCGAGTTCATATTTCACACTAATAGAGCTTTAGTAAATGGTATGGGACTAGGTTGTGAATACACATAATTATGACAAATACCTAATTAGTGTAAAAAATATACAAAAACTAATAGTTCGCCCCAAACTGAGATCTTGCAAAAATAGCAACATACGACTTATTCTTTTACTCCCTTTAACCTAACAACCTTGTGATAGATTTACTTCATAATATAAGATTAGAGTTATTTTTTTTAAATCGAGAAATTCTATTACGAGTAGAGAACCTGCGGGTCTTTATAGTAGGTGCCAGTTTCATTGTGTGGCGTGTCGCGTAAACAAACTGTCATGTGTGTGTCGATTAGTTCGCTTTTGCGTTCGGTTTTTTTGACTAAACGCACACTAGCTTATGCTAAATAGAAACTAGGTCGGTTCAGTGACCCATATGTTGTTTATCTAAGGATTGTGCGTGGTGCGAAAGGTGTTATCACAGTCGTGGTCGCGTTTTCGTGTAGGTTATCTGTCGTGCAACCTGTCTCAGCACTGTGCCGATTGATAAGCTAGTGACAAAAGCTGTCCAATATTTTAAGATTTATTTTCTGGGATCCTCTGTTCTAGATAAAACAGCGCAGTAATTTATCGTTGAACTGCTTTACCATTTCTTATCATAATATCTTCATTCAAGTTTCAATATTACGGCAGTTTTTATTGACGGTCACTGTTTCTTAGAAATCGTATTTTTACAAAATAGAGGGTGAAATGATAATTATAGTTTACGATGTCATGTTTGTTACCTCAAAACTCTGTCATTTATAAACCAATTTGAAAAATATTTTTTTTATTAATGTATAGTTACTTTCAGATTGATCCCATAAAAAATATTCCGGCATTTTGCTTGAGACTTTTTAATGGTGTTTACGATCAATACAATAATCCCAATGAACTTTTGTCATCATCATTATCATCATCATCTGATGATGAAGCCGTATCAAATTGAAGTCGCTTTTTCTGTTTTTTAAACTTATAAATTATTGTTTGTTCAAACCATTCTAGAAGTCTTAAAACTCCATCAATGACCACTTACTCATACGAACTTATTTAGTGAAGAGAACCCGTTGTATTTATGAAGGTAGGTATAGGTAGGTATAGTAAACTTTGGGTAAGTATGTATATGGATTGAATTTTTCCATAGGCAGGTAGTTGGGTGGGTACCAACCTACCTACTCATCTATGTAATGCGCCGGTAACATCACTATTACAATAATACATTCCTAGCGACAATGCGTCACCTTGCCAGCGTTCGTTGACGCATCTATGTTTTGTCCAAGTGACCTTATGCGTTAGACTAATAACAACAGCCAATTTGATACATCCCGTTCACTCTAATACCTTCACGGATGAATGAGAGCGAGATAGAGGTAGGTGATGGAAGCTGGTCGAGCGATCACCTTCGTGGAGTATGCTCGGTGTCGGCGTTAACGAAAATGAAGGGCGATAGTCGCCAAGTGCTCGAAGGTCTAACTAGGTTCTAGTTAACATCACGATTGTAAGGTTGAACCTAACTCTCAAGTTATACAGTTAAACACGGTTCAACAGATTGTAAAAGAAAACGTGGTACTTTGTAGAGGACCCTCGTTTGTTACATTTCTCTGCAACGTTTACTACAATGAAAGGAGTTATTCTAGTTTCGTACAACCGGTATCACGTCTCACTGGGACGAAACAATAACTTTCGTTTTTATTAATATTTCTATTACTGTTTTGTCCCAAAATTTGTTTCAATACAAACATGAAGTGGAATAGGTACTTTCAGCGATAAGTGTCGATTAATGACTTTATTCAAAGTAATGAATACGTTTCTACATTATTTTGATTTAAAGTAGGTACTCACTTATGATACAAAACTCACGTGCAATAATTGTATGATGATTTTTTTCATAGATAAAAAGATATGATATCCGCTTTCTGCAATCATGAAAATTATAAAAAGAAAGCCTAAATCAACTTCTTCTTTTACAAAATTGTATCTAAATATCAAAACAATAAGTCGTGACTGACTGACTGCGTGACGTCAGCGAGAACAGCATCCTTTCCCCACTTTCACTGTCCTTGACGAGCAACGGTAATACGCACATTTTGAAATCGCACTAACAACAGATGCATAGAAACAACGTTTTTATACCGTTGTATTAGATATCAAAATCGCTTGCTCTTTGTCAGTTTACCGGCAGAATTATTTTTGTAGTTTCCAAATTGTATTCAAGCATTTAAAGCAGTTTGTCAAGTGAATGATCGCTTTCAGTTTTGATGAATATCTGCTGAAATATGTATGGATGTACCTATCTTAATATTTATTACATTATGGATAGCGTAGATACATTGGACGGCGGGATTTTTTGTAAGTACAGTATAACCTCCATTCTATTAACTTGCAACTTATTTAGTTACAAAGTTCCAACTATGGTTCGATTAATCTCTTTAGCAGCTGAAATGTCACTATGCAGCTGGATCGTTGTTAAAATAGAATACGAAATATCGTAAAACTATAGGAAAAGCTACGATTCCGCGTTTTTGTGACAAGTTTCGTGTACTTCTCTTTAAAACTGCTTTTTGCTGTACTCAAAAAATCTTGTATTCAAAAGCGTTGAGATCATAAGCAATACTAAAATTATACCTAGTCTTCTAGTCAGTATTTATTTTCTTTGTAACGGTTAACAAATCTTAACTAATCTTTCAAAAACTGTGCACAAAGTTGACTTATCGTAGTCCAAAAACAGTGTAGTCTTCTATTTACGCCAAAAACCCATGTGCTTCGCATACCTCCATATCCGTAGATTAGTCCGCGCTGTGGGAGACTGCCTAAAATTAGGGTCAATGATGATAAGACCATACACCGTCATCCAACAATGACTTGATCATGACGTGGAATTAAAACTCTAAAATAAACTCTGTGCTCTAAGTAAACAATTTTGTTTGAACTTGGTTGTCAAGTTGTTACAATATGTAGGTTTTGGAATAGAAAACCCTTAGAGATGTATCCTAATACTACATAAATAGATTTTTTAATGAATAAACAGGAATTTTATTTGCAAAGAAGCTTACACATATACACAATATTTACACAAACCGTTGCAAACGATTTATCTCAACTTGTCCAAATCAGTACTTATATGGGAAGCGTGCCCAAATAATAGAATTTAAAAAACAAAAGGCTGTAAGGGCTGTTAAAATCCCATCTGATCACATACGTACAAATAAAAACATGAAGTCTTATAGGGCAATCAGACACATCAAAGTTTTTGGGGCTGGTTAGTGGTGGCTCGGAGCGTTGCAGTTCCTTAGAGCAATCAAACTATACATTCGCACCATGTTCGCTAGTGTTTTTGATGTATTCTATTTAACATGCTGCAAACTACTTTCAATGAACTCTAAAGTCGCCAGCGTTGGCGTTATGCCACAGCATTGGCTAACTATGGCTTAGGCGAACCAACTCAAATATAATTGAACCTTCGCACCAATATAATTTGCCACATAATTTGCTTACGGCTGCTCAATTCAGCTGCATAAATCAGAATTTAATTCGCTTAATAATGCAGTCTTTGTGTGCACTTGGCTATTGCTAGTTCTACAATCGTGTAGTTCAACAAAATTATAGTACATAAAATAGAGAGGTTCTTGTTTTTTTAAGCATAATTATTGTCAAACAATAAAAAAAATATCCTTATAGGGCAGTATTTCTTATGTTCATAAATTTAATATAAAAAAAACAGTATTAACCAAGAAAATCGCCGATATTAAAAAGCTCTTCAACTCTGTAAAACCAATTGTTAATCCATTGTAAAGGTTAAAGTTCTATAACCCTTTTCGTTACCACAAAAAAACCATCCAGAGAGCTTGCTCATCAATCAAACCCTGTCATTGGAAGTTGTAAGCGAACCACCATCCTACGGCTTACCTAATGACAAAGAACTGGTAACTAGGACCTGTATGCTAAATTACCAACGAACTTGGTTGAACTTGATATTCAGGTCAGTCCGAAACGTGTTTGAATTTCGTGCAGATGTGTCTAACTAAAATTATTGCAATACCACTTTGAACAAGTTCATTGCTAAATTAGACGCTGGTTCATATCTAAATATTTTAATAACTTTGGCTTAGAGAGCTGCCCCCCAATGTTTTCCAGCCCAGTTGTAGGGGTTTGTCTGTTACTCCCATAAAAAAAGTGGCAAGTAAGTCTCGAAAGAAGTGACTAGAGATATAGACACGGTGGTCCTATGTATAATCTATTAATAAGATAGGATGGAAATAAACAGACTAAAAGATGATGATGACGGCAGTTCATTGGGATTGTTTTTTTGATCGTAAATACCACTGAAAAGCAAAATATGCAATGTCTTGTATGTAAGGTGCATTGGGGTAATTGCAAAAATGGGTATATTCCGAAAATCCATAAAATCTAGTAACATAATGCGATATTTTCCTATTGGCAACATTGGTCTAGACGCCATCTTGATTGGCATCGCCGTGACAGTCCTATATATCCTCGTGCCAACAGGAAAATATCGCATTATGTTACTAGATTTTATGGATTTTCGGAATATACCCATTTTCGCAATTACCCCAATGCACCTTACGTAGATGATATATGTTGTTTTACAACCCAAACTACTAAACCTATTTTGATAAAAATGGGAATGAGATCAATCTGAAAGTATACCCTTTTAGATCAAAAAATACTGAGAGCTTGAGAACCTTCTCCTTTTTTGAAGTCGGTTATGTACACGTTATAATAAAACTACGTACATCTTGTATGACATTGATGCTCACTAGATATTATTCAACAGTCGCTAGGATATAATAGTAGCTGGTAATGGTAGGGTTTCCCACGCAGCCCTGCGGCCTCGCCGATGAACCCTGCGCGAGTCATGGACTCGTATGGCTAATCACATTCAAGCACGCGGTAACTTCGTAATTGAATAGAATTATTGAGGAAAAAAATTGTGACGTCAACCTTATGATCTGAACGTTCTGACTTGGTTAGGAACACTGTATTACTATTTGATGCTGGATCTCGCTCTGCAAATCAACCAATGAGTGACCAAAACGAGAGAGATTGCCAAAGTATCATTGAAAAATCATTCTTTGATCGAGTTATTCTAGTTTCGAACTATCGGTTTAGAGTGTAACTAAGTATCAGATGCCAGACACCCAACACGAGTCTAGTTAAAAACAACGTATGGTTTTACTATTTTACTTATTCTAAAAGTTTAATTTATTTACTTTTCTAGCTATAAATGTGTTCACATAAAATAAATAATTTTGCATACCTAATATTAGCATTATACAATAACATAAAAGATTTTTGGGACAAATGTAAATTATGCTAAGAAACCAATAAGTGAAAACAAATTATGCCAAACTGATTATGAATTATGACATTTGAGTTTATGCCAAAGGAAGCCCTTTAAATTCACAAAATTGCTATCTATATTGAACTTTGACGAATTAATACGTCCAAGATTAAAAAAAAAGGAACTTCCGATTCGAGCCACTCTACTTTCTATGGGACAGTCAACCATTGACGAGTTTGACAATACTACAGATCACAATACTTACTAACTCATTCTTACAAAACCCTATAAGGTAGTAGGTACTTAGGTAAGTTTCTCGGTCATAAATCACTCTCACATACTACAAGAGTACCAAGACCATTAAATCTCAATCTCATAAAGATTTGTATGGAAAGTGAAGACCATCTAAATATGGAACACTGACCTTTTAATGATACGTCAGCGAAGTAACGTGATGTAACTATATCTATTTACACACAAACAAGAATACATAGTACAGTAGAGTTGTGGTTGTGTGTGTTAGCATGAGGGGCATCGAAAGAGAAAGTAAGGTCTCGATGGTGGCTGACCAATGCTTCGACAGTGACGGGACGAGTTTGAAATTTTGATATCGATTGAATCGAAGCGAACTGAGGGAAATATGTATTTATATTTTTTTTTTATTTATTTATAATTCTCACTTTTTAGTTTCTTTACTTGTTTTAACTTTGGGCAATAAAAATTTACACCATGTAATTATTTGAGTAATTATAAATAAATAAATATTCACCTTCATTTAACACAACGCTTTCTAGTACCAAACTAAGCAAAGCTTGTACTATGGGAACTAGATGGTTGATAGAATACATTATACTTTTTTTTGTAAATTATGTGACAATTGCTAACATATTCAATTAATTACAGTAGGTATACTTGAAAATACATTTAATTTATTTTGCTTTTATATCTATTAAGGCAATCAAAAAATTAAGTTTACAACTCAGTAACTTTAAGAAATTTAAGTACAAGTACCTTTCCTAATAGGGAAAATAGAAGAATAAGTTCTTGAAAAAATAAATGTAATCTGAACAATTGAACTTGGAGATCTGAGATTTTCAAAACGCCATAGAGCTTGAATAATACTTTTTATCGAAATCCAAAAACAAAATATATCGATAGCGCAACGAAACTACTTCATAACGAAATAGCCCTATGTCGCATCACTAGTCTAGCGGGAACATTACAACCCGTCCCACGGGAGGTACCGTAATGCTGACTTGCTTACCGTAACCGCTTACAACCGTTACCGTTACCGCAACGTGCGCCGGCGCAACCTAGACATTACTCTCGCTTTCGACTCGAAGTCTTCTGACAATGAACTTTCTTTTGTGTTCATTTTTTTGTACCGATGATGTTTATTATGAGTCATTATGTAGTACGTACCTACTGTGATTTATGAAAAGAATGACATTTGTTTTTTTTTATGTTAAGATATAAACGTAACTTTTATTTACACGCTGTTTTAACATTATACTGTTTTGCTGATTTCAGCTTTTTAAAAACAAAACTTATGCAAATTGCGATCGCTAATTAATCGATATCGAAAATCCAAAACTGCAATCCGAGCACAATACTTGCCATGCAGATTTCTAAACTTGATGACGTTATACCCAGATTAGTATTCGTAGCTAATATGATGATCAGTGAAAAAAAAAAATATGATATTGAATTTTATACGAAGTTCAATATCTAACACACCACCAGAGGCTCAGCAGATATTAACCATTCAATTGCAAGTGAGTTATTAAATCCAGCCCGTCCTGTCTATTATTATTTTCACAACCCGTTTACTTCTACGGTAACTATAAATACCAAAGCAATACACCCGATACCGTTTCAGGCAAACTATGAGTTCATCTGTGCCGTGCGCCGGCGCAGCCTAGACGGCCAATTACTCTCGCTTTCGACTCAAAGCCTTTTCCATATACAGTACTTTCTTCAACTTTATTTATGTCTGTTTCGTGATTTATAGTGGGCGTTATTATTTTTGCTCCTCTCTCGGAAATAAAAATAGAACTTTCTAGTCTACTTGTCACAGATTTGGATCTTGATCAAAATGTAGATATGAAGCTAAGATATTTTTTCTGCTTGGTAAAAATATTTAGGTTTGGAACCTCTGCATGACTACTTTCCATTATTGCATCAACGAATGGGTTCAGATTGTGATATTTCTACTCATTAGGTACTGTAGCTACCTTAAGGTCTTACGAAAGGATGATGACTCAATTTTTTAGTACTGAATGTGCAGTATTGTGTAGTGCGTGTCAGGACCAATTCAAAAAATGCAAAAAAAATATTACAGCGTTCCACCATAACTGTACCGTCAATCAACGTCAACGACTGCTAAAAAAAGATTTAAAGTCGCGTGAAGCAAGCAGTCAAAAATCTTAAAGCCTTGACCACGACGCTGACATTAAGGCAGGCCTTTCACGGCCTCTCAGGTGCGTTGTATAACTAACTTTCCATTCCTTTGGCTCGGTGTTAAGGCCCCATCTCTGTAGACTTATTTTGGCAATACAATCTTGTGCCTGAGTTGATCTGACGTCATTGTCAGTCCGAGACCGTGAAATTGCACTTTTATTTTTACATTGAAGTTGAATATTTGAATTGTGTTTCGTCTCTTCTTCAATAACATAAACAGTCGTGTATTTTCATTCAATTGCATTACTTAGTTTAATTCGCAATGATTTTTCTTAGTCACCTTACTTTACCTGTACGTATAGTATTATATAATCTGTGCCTGTACTAATTTAATTTTATTACTAGCTGATACCCGCAACTGCGTTCGCGTGCGTAACTTTTCACCAAAAATATCTGTCAACCAGCATACGATGAACCTCGTGTCAAAGGCTGCTTTTGATTTAGAGAGGTCAAGTTGTGTCTAAGAATCCACGTCTTTAATTTCAATAAAATATAGCCTATGTTTCAATCCGGAAAAAGGGCTTCTGAATGGTATAAGTTTCATTGAAATTGGTCCAGTAGTTCAGGCGTGATGCGCGAACAAACAAACAAACAGACAAACAGTCAAACTCAATTTTCGGAATCAGAATTCTTTTTTTTAGTATATCTCTATATTTAGTTCATTCATATCTTTAATTTTAGTTTTTGGCTTTTTTACAGTTTTATAATAGTAGGTATAGATACCCGCAAAGCAAGTGATGAGCTTCAGAGATGATATTTGCATAAAAAACAAATAGTTTGACAAAAGTCATGAGAAACGTTCATGAACGTTGCCAGTGAACGGTGTGTTGTAATATGTTACCTACTAACATTGTTAATCAAGCATGTGGTTTGATGCAAGCAAAAAGTTGCTTCTACAAAAGCAAACTCATTGCTAGTTTTTTCATGCACTTACCTTTCTTTTTTCATAATAACTGCGCTAATCGTTTCTGTTTGGGACGATAATACATAACAGACGACGTTCAGATTATAATGAACTAAAGTGATCAAAAATTAGGTCATATTTTTTGGTTATCTGCGTCTGACGTGGTTTTTTCTCATTTATAAAAAAAAATGTGAGAAATTATACTACCTGCTTTACACTTTGTCGTCAGTTAGAATATCACTTTCGTACTTTAGCAGTGTGCTCACTGCTTTATTCGCAGCGGCGCGGCGGTGGCGGCGTCTTGCGAAACGCGGACTCGCGAGTTAAGGTCGCAGCATGTGGCAATTTTCTCATTTCGAAGAGAAGCAGCACCTTGACCTAGGAATTAAGTCTTATTTCGTCATCACTACATATTATTATAATATTGCAATTTGTTTGCGTCCTAGTAACAAACAACATTAAGATCAGTTTAGGTTGGCATTTTGAAACTGTTTGGAAATTCATAATTCAATTACTCGCTCGAACTTTTTTGTCGCTATCATTTATTTACTTACCTTCTCTGTAACAAACACAAGTAAATACATAGCACTCTGAAGATTCCCTGAAAAGTACGGTCTCATAATCTTTATAGATACGTCCTCGTCTATTATAACCGTAATCCAATACAAAAATCTTGCTTCAATTTCAAACCACACGATGCTCCCAATTTTCAGTGTTTTCAGCTGTGCATGTACGCAACAAGATGGCGCTATTGTATGGTATCCACACATACTAAAAAATCTGGCACATGTTATGTACCGTTGTTTTACATGATGGTCTCTTCTAGTTCTTTTCTCTGTCGACCCAGTAGGGGCTTTATCTATTTTATGCTTCTCAAAATTTGACGTTTTATTACTATTCTCAGTATGTAACATGTACAGGCTTTCATATATAAACACTTTTTTACTAAAAAAAACATCACTTACAACGCTTGAATTCAGATTACACACGTCTTTTAATTTCATATCTTTTCCTGAAAACAAGAGTATTCAATTCAGTACTCAATAGTCAAGCATTAATGGTCATCCTACTCGCCAGCATCGGGCAGTGGGGCGCGCATGCTCTTGCGCCACCACGCAAACTCTTTACGCAACGAGGTCGTTCACCCCGGAAGGCCTTTTCCACACAGTTTCTTTAGCAGTATGTTGCTTTGAGATCGCGTGACTCGTTCGCGTGTGGATTGCCCCTTACATGTGTAAATGTGTGTATTAGCGCCCTCTCGTGGCCAGATTTGTATCTGCTACTACAGACCTAATTTTACTATGATGCTGCGTGAGTGTGTTTATGATGGCAAAAGTCCGCTTTTAAATCCGCACAAAAATAGCAGACCCAGTACCCATACCCAAGTTGTGTTAAGGTTATGTACTACCAACTTAAAAAGGCAACATGTATTCTGTATTCCCCAAAGAATTATAGTTCTCAATGCAGCTAAGTAGAAGAAACAAGTAAAGAATTTATTGTAATTTTTTATGAACATTTTTAAGTATTGCTGAATAAATTTTTATATAATCTTTTGTCTTTTTAACTGACTTCAGACAAAAAGGAGGTTCTCAAATCGGTTGTATTTTTTCACACAGGTGAACAACTAAATTACAGGATCGAATTTTTTCCAACACCTTTGCCAAATAAGGTTGGCCTCGTCTTACTAGCATCTTATAATGTCTATCAACAAGTTAATACGTAACACATAACTAAAAGGGTTTGGAGTCTCAAATGCCCGCTGCAATTAAAAAACTGACATATCAAGTTTCCAAAGAAGCCGGATGGCGTACAAATAAGGTTACAGAGACTTATGTCACTGCAAAACTACTTGCAACGTAAAATAAGCTTTATTTTATTGAAAATATTATATCATTTGCAGGGCTTTCAACCCACCAAAGCTTGAACAAAAGTCGCCTATGTGGTCATGAGTGACTTCGTTATTTTGTTTATATATATTTTCATTAGGTATATTCCGTGACATGAATGAGGAAATTCAGTTTATGCTTTAGTTTTGTGGAAATTTTGAAACTGGTTACTAGGTGACTCAAGTATAAACGTAAACAATACGACATCTTGGTACTTTATTAATTTTGAAATCGTTTTCTCACAGCCCTTGCGTTCTCATAGAAATTGGCGTTTGGTCATGTGTTTCACACCGGTTCTTAGCAAGATATGGTTGCTTGAGCTTTAGGCGGCAATCGGTCATGTTTAAAGGTCGGTAGGTCAATCGTTGCAGATCGTTTATTTTTGGGAACCTTATTTTTAAGTCACTAAAAAGGTCTTTGTTTAAAAATTATAGTAAGTATAGTATACTAAAACGATTCTAAATAATCCATGTGATTTACATGAATATTATTGTTCACGATTGTGACAACCATACCCGCGCATAAATACACTTAAAAACTTTTTAGATCTACAGATTGTTACAAACCAAAAAAATATGGTTTTAGTTATCCTTTTCAACAGTTGAAAGTTGGAGCTTTCAAATCTCATTTGCTTATTACATAACCTAACTGAAAGTATTCTAAATAGTTTCTTATGACTAAAGCAAATAGCGACTTTTAGAAGAGATACTTACCTAGTTATTTCGAAGGAATTCGGAGTGACCAGGAACTTTAAATATAAAAGATATCAAAGCATTTTCTCCATAATTACAAAATAATACTTGGAATACACACTTTTATAGCAACATCACTGCAAAAACTACTTAATCGAAATAGAAAATATTTAAAACAAAATATACTAAAAAAGTTAATACAAAATAAATAGTTGTAGCAAGAAAGATTATTTTAGTGTTTTATTGTCAAAAAACTAACTCATAGCTAAAATATTCACAATACTTACAAAATACACAAAATATACTTATGTATCTACTCGATATTATAAGTATAGGTATATTTTGACACAAGCAATTATAGTTATGCCATTTTTTTTTAACCCAGCCACTGTTCCGTATATAGCACCATGGACTAAATATTTAGTCCATGCTAACACATAGATATATTTCTATAAGGAAAAGTGGCGTACAACTGAGCTGTCGTAGATTACATAACAATATTAGCGTGACATTGCCGCTGGGTTGCTCTTGCGAAAGGGTGCATCAAAGCCAGCTTACGAAAGTCACAGTTACTGCTCTTCATATTCTTATATCAAGACTACACTACAGTCTAGGACTAACTACGGTAACAATCATAGGAAAACATTAAAAAGTTCGATATTTGTTCATGTCATGAAGTCTATGTGGTTGGAATACAAGTAGAAAAAGGTTGACATTAGTTAATTATACCAAATGTACACTACATTTGGCATAATTATGCCAAAATTCATTTGACTACTTCTGTTAGATGTCTTCAAAGATCTGAAAATATTTGTACCTTGCCTGGAGATCAGTAGATCAACAATCTATTTACTTTTATTTTCTACTATTTAGTATAAATTAATAACCAAATAAGTTTCTAGCTAGAAATGTTGCCAACTTTATTCTCAATCAAGCAACAGTTTTAATGATTTAGACACAGAGTAACATCTTCATCATCTGAAGTGACGGGAACACTGCATTGGTACATTATTTAGAAACGTATTTTGCCTAGACTTAGTCTTCTTTGCGAAATCTCGTGGACCCGCCTCCGGCATAGATGTGCAACATTGAAGGTAGTAATTATTTAGCACAGAATTCTCAATTCTCACAATCAACA
The DNA here is from genome assembly GCA_947507515.1 of Eulithis testata. Lineage (NCBI taxonomy): Eukaryota > Metazoa > Arthropoda > Insecta > Lepidoptera > Geometridae > Eulithis > Eulithis testata. The sequence continues at coordinate 9,084,145 of OX382196.1, read as the reverse complement.
AAAACAGTTTTAAATTAGTTTCAATTCAGGAATGTTTATATCTCCAGCGACTATCCCGTTTTTTCGCAAAGATTCAAATAAGTGGAGTTGAATGATTCAGAGTGAACCTGGCGTCTTTTGGTTTTAAAATACTGCATCTAACGCATGCAGGGTGACTAAAAAAATACCAGTGGCGTAGGACATAGAATAAAATGTATACTACTAGGTGACATTGACATGCCACCACCGTCATGTTCCAAAGACGTAAAAAATCCACCATTTTGTCTTCAAAACAATCGACAGTCAACTTAATAAAAATAATAATAAATATTCACGGACATTTTAACACAACGCCTTCTAGTCCCAAACTAAGCAAAGCTTGTACTATGGGAACTAGATTGCTGATAGAATACATACATACATTTTTTTTTGTAAATACATACTTATAATACATAGAAACACCCAGACACAGAACCAACATCTATGTTAGCCGCACACAAATGTTTGCTCTCAGTGGGGATCGAGCCCACGACCCACAGCACGGAAGGCAGAGCTACTACCGACTGAGCCATGACGCCTGTCAACTTGACTATACTATTTCAAATAACTAACTTGACACTGGTAAAATTGTTGGTCGAGGCCATAAATAAGAGAAGAAGAAAATGTATGAGAAAATAGAAATTATAATCTTATTTTACAAGTGAATTGGAGTTCGTCTGCTTCTATAGTACGGAGTTCATACTTATTCAATGAAAAGGAATTGACGTAAGATATCCATTAATGTCCAACACTTTCGCTGCCGTGCAAAGCTTTAACTTGATCATACTTGTACATCAAAAGAAAGTAACGTTGTGAGAATGTTCAGAATAAGAAAACAATTTTACAACTAAGTGTTAAAATAGAACACTTAGTGAAATGCACTTTTAGTAAAATCACTCTTACAATGTACAAATAAAAATTGTTTATTTGTAACACAAACTTAAATATAAAGCACACAATTAATTAAACACGTTTGAGGACACGAATTGTGCCTCGATGTACATTTCAGTTAGGTACTTACTCCTTCTTCCACTGACATTAATAAAAAATAATGGTGTACTGAAAAAGGAACGGCGAAATTTGGCTATGCATTATTGATGTAAAATGTAATATTCTGTAACAAAACTTTATTGCATGATAAACTAACTAACTAGGTGACATCAAAAATACGAAAATTTTAGATTTTTAGGGTTTTTGTCCTAGTTTGTATTTACGATTAAGAAATGCTCGGTCATTGGAATCAATTAATTGTATACCATCTAATAATCAACCTTTAGGATCACCATATAAACGTATTTGCTAAACATCCAGGTACAGACACAAACAAATTGCCAAATACTAAATTCAAAAGCAATCTGAAGATCGCGAGCGTATTTTCTATTGCATAATCGCAACCACAAGTGCTAGTAAATAGGTGAGTGCTTATGCTAGTAAATTAAAACATCTTTATAAAAAAGCCGTCCCAAATAAACAAGGGTAAAGACCTTTACGTAAGAGTTACGTGGCCGGTGAGAGGCAATGTCAGATTTTACTGCTAATCTGTGACAGCCAGAAACATTGGTTGTCGCACATATTGACACAATGATTCAACTGCCATAATATAAAACCAGCTGTATTTGAAAGTAACCAAAATACCTTCTGAAACTAATATATAAAAAGAATATTGTAAAATTAAAAATGTTCTCCATTTTGTATTGTATACTCTCAAGCAGGTTCTACGAAAAAGGCACGTCTACGAAAGTGCTACGAAGCGCTACGAATATATGCGACTTGAAAAGAAATGCAACAAAAACTGAGTTCCTATCTGTATTCTGTATGTATTGACTAGTTTTTTGGTGTGTGTACAATCAAGTTAAGTAGGATGTACTCGTTAGTTTTTTTTTTTTTAATAATGCCATGCCTGCTTACTATGCATGTTGTTATTTTACGTTCTCATTTCACAATTTCAGGTAATGTTGCTGATCAAGGTTGTACGCGTCAAACAAAATTCGTCTTTTGTTTCGCTAGTGTTATGTACCAAAAGGTCAATGAACAGCCTCGATATTTCTACAACCTACTTTGTACATCGTAACAGCATTAGCTGTTCATTTCGTAATTTGAAAATACATTCTAATTCAACGAAGTAAAGTTCAAATTGGCTATGCATCTTTCTGTGTAGAAGACCTTCTGTTCGGCTCGTCGAACTACAATGTATGTGGTTCTCTCTACCGCAGGTTACGCGGTCGTCAGTTGAAATTTGAACTCAGTAGCGTTAGGTGTAGCTGCTCTATTTGTTCGGTTACGTTCTGCGGTTATGTCTGTTACGTTCGGTCGGATTTGGCAGTGACGGCCAAAATGTTAGTTTGTTTATCGTTAGCTCGTTCTTGACAGCGAAAAAGTGAAAACGTTGGTGCGGTGGTTGAGGCTGATTGTGCAACCAGGCAGCGTCGCGGAGCCTCGCAGCGCCCGCGCACCGTCTTATGTAATAGAAAACGTGCTGTGTGTACCATACAAGCCATATAAAGTGCCACTATTAGTAGGCCAGCTTCCGCTTCGTCGAAGGGCAATCGTGTCCAATATCATAAAGTTTGAGAAACGTCCCAGATTCGTACCAGTTTATTTTTAACTTGTAATACATATTTGGTTATGACATTCGGTAGGTATTTATAACCTTTATTGGGTTGCATGATAACTTGCCTATTAGGCTAGGTTGTTATAGCGCAATACAATACGTTACTGCGGTTTTTATTCACATACTAGATGCCGCCTGCGACTTCGTTCGCGTCCCGTTGGATCCCGTTAATTTTTCGGAATAAAAAGTAGCCTATGTGTTAATCCAGGTTACAGACAATATATATTCCAAGTTTCATCCAAATCGGATCAGTAGTTTTTACGTGAAAGAGTTAACATACATCCCTCCATCCATCCATACTTACAAACTTTCGCGTTTATAATATTAGTAGGATTATTTATTTAAAAGTAGTGAATACATACTTGATCCGTGGAATTATCATAATCTATTTGGCAAAGGGTTACTCATTGTCATAAGAATGCCAAATGTACCGTTGGATTTCTTTTATGATACTGATATCTATTGTTCATTGTTATTATCGAGGTGAATATAGATACTTTTACCGCACAATACAAAGATATACGTAGCTATAACAAAAATTATTTATTTAGACCAGTGGGCCTAAGATGCGCAGCGCGAGATATTTATCATGTCGTTCTGTCAAAATGTAAGCATTTTGTACCAGTTTAGGAACTATTGCATTATCTGTGATACCTAATGGTGTCGACAAAACGCGCCATAATGTACACTTTTGACACTTCTTAGTCGTCATACCTCTCTGAGGACGAGATAATAGTCATGCAGTAATGTCAAAAGTTGAAAATTCAAAGGCGCGGTTTCTCGACAACATTACCACAGATAATGCAATAGTTCCTAAACTGGTACAAAATGCTTACATTTTGACAGAACGACATGACAAATATCTCGCGGTGCGCATCTTAGGCCCGCAGATATATTTTACACGTAGAATTTTCCTTACAAAAACGGGCAATGGTATCGGACTTATTTGTAAACTAAGATTTACTTGTATTTGCTATAAGTATTTTAATTCGTTACTAAACATTTACTTTTTTTTATATTCTTGGACATTACACGCTCTCTAGTCCCAAACTAAGCAGAGCTTGTACTATGGAAACTAAATTGCTGATATAATACTTATATACTTTTTTTTGTAAATACATACTTATAATACATAGCTAACACCCAGACACAGAACAAACATCTATGTTTGCCACACACAAATGTTAGTTCTCGGTGGGGATCGAACCCACGACCCACAGCACAGAAGGCAGAGCTACTACCGACTGAGCCATGACGCCTGTCAAATATGTTACTAAACAACATAAAATGAATCAATAACTGCTGTCAAAAATTTATGATTACGCGTATAAAAAATATTAGCTACCTAATGTATTGTCTTTACCATTTGCGAGGTTATTAACACTTTTATCGCTTGAGTCGGCAGATTTTGTTATGTGTGACGTATGTAGCCAAAATTCAAAAAAACATATAATTATTTGTCACTCTAATCAGGTAGATGAAAGATTGTGACGAACATTTCTCACTGTTGTTGCTCACGAGTACAAACGCAAACGGTCAAGACACACATAAGTCATAAGTACATCCATTTTAATAAATACATGACCTATTTGAAAATGAATTAAAACCAATCAAATTTTATATTTCTTACAATAATAAACAAAATGTAAAATTCTTTCCACACGTGAAGTGTTTAAAAATCTTTCAACGTTACATTCTATAAATAATTTAGGAATGTGATTGCTTCAAAATAAAAAAATATGGTTTCATTATGCCCTATTTTTATTTGCTTCAATCTCCATGTCACCTTATCCAAATATTTACATCAATTGATAACATTTTTCGATAGTAAAAGGAAGGGAAAGAAAGATATCGGTGTCGTGCAAACACTGCAAGTGCCATGCCCATTTTATTGATCAATAAATATTGACATACATTAACGTTGAAAACATCACATGTCAAATAGTTAATTCTTTGTTGAATGCTGTATCAATGAGAACGGATAAATAGGTTAGTTACTTGCTGATTCCGCACAATCACTTGCAGCTTCTTTAAAAATATTTACAAATATTTAATAGTGAAGTATTATAAGAAATAGAATATAATTATAACTACAAGTTCCAAACCACAATAATGTAAATCTTACAAAAAAATAGTGCGTGGAGTCCCTCCGCGCGGAAGAAGTTGTACTTCGAGTGCCATTTGCGTTTTGTGGGGGTCTCCGTATGTGATCACTCTCGCTCTGTCTCTTTCTATTCCCCCTACCCAGGAGAGCTAAACGTTTAACGCGTTAAACGCTGTCTCTTTCTATTCCTCCTACGTTTAACGTTTAACGCTGTCAGTTGGAAGTCGCATTAGAAGTATAACTTCAATAATATACGAATATGATATTTCAATATCAATTTCAGGACTACTGATACAGTAGTTGGTTGTGGTAGTGGTAGACAGTTAAATCCGCCGTTAGAAGAGCGATATCGTCTTTATCAAGTGATCTAATCCATTCGTAGGCAGTTACTGAATCCTAAACGATACAAAGAGATTTCACCACTTGTCGTAAATCCGAAATCTCTGTTCGTTTATCGTGCCTATTCAGCCGTATCCAAACTCTTTGTATCAATGTGTTCACACACTAGACTAGATGCCCCATTTTGGGTTGAACGACCTACCTATCTTGCATAATTCGTAAAAATATCCTAACTAATCAAGTGTCATTGTTTGATAAGGTCATTGGTATCGGATATTGGAACGAATAGGAAAACGTTCTTGTAGTCAGGTTCACATAAGTTTTATAGCCAAATAATGACCAGAAATAGTCTTTTCAAATAAAAAAGTTTTATACAGAAACTATTAATTGTCACACTTCGGAATACTAAAATCAAAATCAAGATCTACGTTGTAGTATTGATTGGAACACACTAAAATAGCATCTTCACATTACTATTCTGTGACCAGTTTACACCTCAATACCCTACGAGTGCTTCAAACTCTCAAGGTTGTGGGTTGTGGAGTCAAAGTTCTCATCTTCTTCAAGGATCCAGTTACATAATCATAGTAGCTATTCAGCTAGATGTACTTTTGAACAATATTATATAGGTATTGGACTGCAGTCAATTGAACGCCGCCGAGTCAAATGAATATTTTTTTTAAAACATTAAACATGTTTGATGCATAGAAGTAGAGAGCTAGCCTAGAACCAGTGGAAAACATTAGGTTATATAAATTTATGGAACAAAGCAACCAACACTTTTAAACGAAGAAAAAAAAGAAAGATGCATTTGTCCTTTTGGTCCAAAACTCTACTTCCTATTTGATTTATTTATAAAATGGGGTAATAAGTTCTGCTTTCACCCAGTGAAACAGTGTTTCTATTGTTCAGCCACCATACAGAGCACGTTGCGTCAGTGTTCGAGTGGCCGTGTTTTCTTCAGAAAAATAGTTAACCCAGTTTCAGCTGTTCCCGACTAAAAATACGACACGTTACCTGACTGAAGTCTCGTGTTGATCACAAACGCGACTTTCTGTCAATCATACTCAGTGGACATTTGAAATTTGAAATGATTGTCAGCTATGAGTTTTCTTTTATTTTGAGTGGCTAATTAGAATGCGAAATTAAAAATATTTTGTTTACTAGTGTTTGGTTTTTAGTACTTGGTGGCTTGTTGGTTCGACGATAGGTAAGACTTTTACAAAGGTGGTTATACGAAATGACCAGCCAGTGTGATTAAACTTCCACTCAAACCCCTCAATCTCAATCGGACACCCCGGTGGAACGAACATAATCGGTTGAGTTTTCAAAAAGAGATCTATATGGCAGCCACCTTGGAATGCCAACCCTTAATTGCAGTAAAAATTGCACCAATATGAATATACCCCTTGAACTATTAGAAATCAGGGTGTTCTTATGAGTGTGTATGTATAGCTGTACAAGTCTTTGTTGTTTGAACAGCAGTGATTCAATTCAGTCATAATCTAGATATTTATGAATAGGGGCCGATGCGAATGAACTCGCTCCTAATGTAATCCAACACTGAAGTATGTCGTCGGCCCGGCTAACCTTTTACAAAAGCTACCAACATTCCAGTTAGGTTACAGAATATATAGTAACTACCATAGGCCCGCTGTAATCCCTATAATAAAACCCATTTGATGCCTATCGTGTTTCATAAAAATTATTCAGTTTTAAAACGGTTGACGCTTGCAAAACGTTTTTAGTGTGTGAAAACAAAAGACAAAACAACCGTTATTACTCGGTCGGAATGTTCATTTAATTTGTTGATAGTTAACAGTTTTAAATATTGCAGTATTGTGGTTTCAAAAGTCACCAAGGTCATCGTCACAAAAACCTTCAGCGCCTAAGTTAGATAAACTGAGCTGATATTTTCGATGGTGTATTGACCTGACCTAGTAAGGGAATATAAGTTTTTTTTAATTGCGGGACAATGCTCGTTCCTAGTAGAATGGGTCGGGTGAGCGCGGTCATGAAGAAGCGCGCGTGCGCGTGTGTCTGACCTAGTTATGCGCCGGCGACGAGCCGACCACACGCGTCCAGCTGCTGCGGCGCGCCACGCACCCATCCGCGCACTGCAGCCCATCCTAGCCTAGTTGCCACTGAAGCATCGCGCCAACCAAACCGAAACCCTTTTCGGCAGTTCAACGAACCCGCTATCGAAATCCGCACACTCACACGCGTGTCCTCGAACGATCAGCCAGATAAAAAAAGAACGAAACAAAAAACATCCCGGTTAACGGTGTATATGTACTAGACAGAGATAACTATATTTCGGCGGTGCATTCGTCGAGCGTAAGGTCGACTACGAAAAACACTGACGCAATTTTTACAGCGTACGTAATTGAGCACTGGACGGAGTCAGCGGTGTGTGCGTGAGTGCCGAGAGCGACGCCCGCGTCGCCGAAACGGAGGCGGAATATTTAGGTGAAAGTGTTTCGAATTTTGACATGACGACATTCGCGCGCAGTCGTTATCGTGATTTTGCCGAATCGAGAGGTTCGCGGAGCGCGCTCGCCCCATGATCTGCGCCCGCGCACCCTGATCTTTACGCACATGTTATCCACAGGAAGTGTACCGGACTGCATGCTTGACCGTGTCTAGTGAGAACCCTTTTGGAAAACTATGCTGAAAGTTGATTCGAAACATTTTCGAAGACGTAAATAAAAAAGGTGTAGGTGTGTTTTGGACGAGGTGGTTACCGTGTGATGTGCATTCTGCGTTAAGGAGAGACAAGCTGTCGGAGAGAGCCGCCCTGGGGCCGCACGAGGCGACGGAAGCCTCCGCCCACGCGACACAGCTCCAGAACATGACTTCTACGATGGGTAAATATCAACACAACCAACAATATAAATGTACATATCACCAATCATAAATAATTACCTACAATAAATAGCTGGATAGCTGTTATAAATAATGCCAAATATTCTTAGTATTAAATAAATAATTATACTAACGTAATGGTAAAATATAGGGTTTTTTAGCTATACTAATATGTTTCTACTAACAATAACAAAATTGGAGCTAATTTCTGTCTACGCAATATCAATAAAATAGCACGTAAAATATGATGGATTATAAAGTTACTTGCAATTAGGTATAGCATTTTTTTGGTTATACTTTTACCTATTTATTCATGTCTATGTCCGTGAACTAGTTATTAAAACAGTATTTATCCTACTAATATTAAAAACGCAAAAGTTTGTGAGTATGGATGGATCTTTGTTACTCTTTCACGTAAAAACTACTAATCCGATTTGGATGAAACTTGGAATATACATTGTCCTTGACCTGGATTAACGCATAGGCTACTTTTTATCCCGAAAAAATAACGGGATCCAACGGGACGCGAACGAAGTCGGGGGCGGAAGCTAGTAGTAATTATTTTTCTAACCAAACATTTTTTTTTATTATACCATTTTAAAAGTTTTATCTGACAACCTACCAGAAACCATTTTCATTTAATTCAGTAATACTCAGCATATTAGTAGAATTTTTAGTTGTGCTACGGCGTAGACATGCTACGCGCTCGCTACGAACTCTACGATCTAACGTAGCTCTCAAGATAGACTTTATTTGAAGATATTTATATTCAAACACTTTAATACTGTGAGTGACTATGTTATTATTCAGAACAAAGACGACATATTTTCTGAGTGAGTTGTCTGCAAGCTCCCGTAAGATGAAAATAAAAACCATACTTATCATCATCATCATCAATATATATAAATCTCTTTTGAAGCTGACTGATAATCATCGCACAGCCTAAACCTAAGCCCTAGAGGTATGAAATTTGGATGGTAGTATCCTTATATAGTGTAGGGGTGCACTAAGAAAGGAATTTTGAAAAATCGTACCCTAAAGGGTCCAAAATTAGGGTCAAAGATTTAAACCAAATAATGCGTCCACTACTAGCACACGAGCAAAGCCGCGGGTGACAGCTAGTTTCGTATATTTATGCTAAAAAAATACTGTACTAATATGCTTAGTTTGGGACTAGAGTGCCTTGTTTGAATATTATAATGTATATACATTAATATTTATTTATTGAAGTTCTTATATTCAATACCAAAAATTCCGGGTCACCTATAAAAACTTGAACTCGTATATTTGCCTTAAACGACCACGCCACAGCCTTCACTGCATATCGCTTACAAAAAAACACGTCACAGGAGAACGATATCTACAGTCGCGTCATCCATCACCTATTACCGCGTGCACACTATGCCCATGCCGCTGCCGGCATTATGGCCGCGGACTTATTACCACAGCAACATCGCCTTTATTCTCACTAGAGAGCTAGGGCATGAACTTGGGCCGGGAGCTGGGACAGAGGCATGATCGTGTTCACACTATGCTCGTGCCCACTTCCCTGCCCAAGTCTCTGCCAACTGCGGCATAGTGTGAACGCAACATATACGACTGGATACACCACTATGTAACCACAGAAACGCACCACTACACGCGTTACTTTTTGTCTAATTTATGTCATAAGCAATGCGTCAACAAGTGGTTCGATAGTGTGGACCGAGCATTCAAGAATGAATTTATGTTTGACTTTGCATCCGCTTGATAATTGTATAAGTACCTCCCATTATTATTGACATTCATCCAACTTTTACCATGACATTATCACTATTTCATTATGCAGGTAATCTATAATATTAATTGACTACTGCTATCTACTTTAGTACAATTGCTGCGCCCTCACAGGGTACATGACTGTTCTTTTAGCTAAATAAGACCTAAGCTATATATATAAACCATGTATGCAATAAATAAATAAATAAATAAATAATCACAGATCTAAAAATCATCTGCAAAATGCAAAACCAGCTTGATTTCAAAACGTCTAACCATGACATTCGCAAATCATCTCGATTGATCGTGACTCGACGCCGACCACTTTTACTTTCGTTACGACACCTTTTGTCTAGAGCCTCCATGGTCTACGGGTCAACGAACCCGACATTAAGTTGCCGAAATAAGTTTTTACACCAACTTTCCAAAACAGTGAAAGCGAAGGTAATGTCACTTCCTTTTAAAGTGGGGGGTAACTTAGATAGGACGGGGCTGTCGAAAAAAACCTATTGTTCTGAATACTTAGAGCACTTACAATGGCTTTTGATAATTAAGGAAGTAGGTTAACCTGATTGTGCTAGTAACTTTAATTTTTAAACTAAAATCAGCATTCTTATTCCTACCTTCATCATTGATTGTAAGAAATATCAACTGATTTAATATCACATTAATCATTTTAAAATTAATATCTTATTATCAACCAATATTTCAAATATTCTGACTTAAATTGGCGAGCTAACGTAGTGATAAGTCACTACGTTAGCTCGCCAATTTAAGTCAGACGTTCTATAAAACTAGAATCAGGAACTAATATGTATCTACATAAATAAGAACTAGCCTAAGATCCCGCTATACAACGATTTTCACCGAGCTGGTTAATGGATGAAAACTATTATATTATAAAATAAATAAATATATTAACGGACACTTAACACAACGCCTTATAGTCCCGAACTAAGCAAAGCTTGTACGATGGCTGATAGAATACATACATACATTTTTTTTTGTAAATACATACTTATAATAACATAGAAACACCCAGATACAGAACAAACATCTATGTTTACAACACACAAATGTTTGTTCTCGGTGGGGATAGAACCCACGACCCACAGCACGGAAGGCAGAGCTACTACCGACTGAGCCATAACGCCTGTCGAATTATCAATTAAATATGTCAATAAATATATCGTAAATGGGTTGTCTAAAAAATTTCAGTCCAGAATACAAATAAAAAATAATATTTAACTGCTTTGGTTAACAGACAAATTCCATACCAATCGAAAGTATTAAGCCCATAGAATATGCAAACGTTAGGTTGACTAGTTTATTTTCCGTCACAACTCTTGGGTAGGCAGGTATAAACATAAACAGGTCAATCAATACTGTAACTTGCATCGGTCTGCTTAATGAATTAAAGTTAAATTAAAATAAAGATTATTTCATTACGAACACGGTGGTATAGAGTTGTCTGCGAAAAATCAGTCCAAAATTCCAGTTGTCGAGCTTTAAAAAGTGAAAATTTTAATTAATCATATTCTGGACTGTAATTTTTTAGACAACCCATTTGCAATATATTTATTGACATATTTAATTAATAATAAAATATTTTTCATCCATTAACCAGTTCGGTGAAAATCGTTGTATAACGGGATCCTGTACTAAAAGCTATGATAATATTGATGACAGAATTCTGTTTTCAAAGCATATTGCGCACCAATATGACCTTTGAGTTTTTTTTTAAATATCTAGGAGCATAACGATGTTTATCTAAAATTGCCTGTAAATTTAACTTTATCTGTATCTAACTTGTGGGTACTATTGTACAGGAAATACACCAATCGGAAGTATAAAATTTGAAAATGGAACGTTTTAGCTTTGAATGCACGCGCAGGCTGAATGTCAAGGCGCAGCGGAGGCCACAGAGGCCCCAATATTGATGACTTGGAACCAAGTGCACTATTGTTTGTAGCGTGATCTTGAGCGTATGTTAGTAAAGTTAGAGTAATTTGAGCAGCGCGTATTTGGGTATTCTTTGTACAAAATATTTTAGCAATCAACAAGCGCATTTCCTAGACGAGTAGGTATAAGATTGACTAAATACAGAGGACTGCATCAATATACTATCGCGCGACGTGCAAAAAATAAAGCAGTAAAAGTCCTTCATGCGTTTGTTATACAACACTAAAAAAGTAACAAAATTGATGATGATAACTGTAGGGAATGAAACGGCGTCATTTATGTTAACACTAGAAAAAGTTGGGGATGCAATACGGAGTAGGTACGGGTGCTATTTTGAAATCTATTTAAAAAAGGCTACGGAGCAGCAGCGGTGTGACTTTCTCGTAGGTTAGCGAAGACTAGTCAAACTGAAATCGTATCCACCCGCAAGTTCAACTCTTTTTATTTATTTATTAGTACTCGAATGATGGTAACAGATGGCGTTACAAGTATCTAAGCATAGCTGTAATGAAGACAAAATGTAGAAAAAAAATCTAAATTTAAATACTAGGGCGTGTGTCGCCTACAATAACTGTACTTTCAAAACAATCAAAGTATAGCTGAAACTAAAACACATAAAACTTTAAACTAATAACATATTATTTTAAACGTTACGATTATAAAGCAATTTCAAACACAATACAAATATTGATTCCAATCCTTCAGTAATAAATTCCTAAACGATCATCTTGCTAAGATGATCTTCAGATATTTTCGTATAATTTTGATTGTACTCTCTTAGGTAATGCAATCGTTATAGGGAACTTCAGCCTTAAAATCAATACACAATTATAGGTGCAAGATTGGTCGCTGTCGGCCTTGCAGTCGACACTGACATTGCGACCGGAACCACCACTTCCTTATTTACACCAGTTATTCAACAAAGAACCGAACGTCTTCAAACATTCATAATAAGGAAGCGAACCTGTCCTTGAAGCGATCTAAAACAGATCGTATTAAAAATAAAAAAAACTATTTCATTTTGATTCTTTGAGAATTCTAAAAGTTCAAGCTAAAAGTGGATAAGACAAGTCTAGACTGCCATCTCATCATCAGATGCTATCTCATAAGAATAACCGATACTGGCGCAAAAAGTTTCGTCATCTCTATTCAAAACAAAACACAATCACAAGAGTACCAATTTCGAAAACAAATTATTTCTATGTTCCTTCTTTGATATCGATCAAAACATTCCAAGTTGTTTGATGCAATACGTAGAACAACAAGTTACTGTAACCTTGTCCCAAACATTTACATTCGCTCCGAAACTCAGATGTTTGACTTGCGGAAGGATTTAATGCATTGAATACTATTCCGATCATGCGCGCACGCACCTCCAATACATTATGTCACTTTCAATGACAGAAGTTATTCTGTTTGTTTTTTAGCTAGTATATAAAAAGTAGGTACTATTTTAAATATACATATTTCAATATATTTATGAGCCTATTTGGTAGTAACTTAATAGATAACAACACGCATGTGAATAATACTAATATAATGAATACTGTAATTCATTTATTTATTTTGACAATTCTTTTGAATCTGGAAATAGGTATTAGTGCAAGCAACGTGATTATAGACATACATTTATTGAAATCATGAAAACAGTAATGTTAATGAAAATAAAATAGAGATCTTTCATTTTTACATAATAAGTAAGATATCCAACTTATTTTACCAGTCGCCATAGATATGATTGATAACATGGGCCCGGAAAAGTGTTGTAAAATGTAAACAAAAAGCGGTTGACCATGGTTGAGGTTATCGCCTCTACTTCCGACTAGCATTTGGTCAAAAGTTCTTTACTCGTGTCAGACTTTTTAGTCCGTTTTCCCACGCGCGTAGGGCCCAAGTTCTCTTGAACACTGGCATCGTGGAAATGTTAGAGTTAAAGTGGTCGGAGATACGGTGCCTTGCCTTCAACTTCTAAGGACGGGCTTTGTCTTAGCAGGGCACTTTAGTTCTTGCATGTCCCTAGACACTTATGATGGCATGCTTGTTGTATCATCAAAAGCAAAGAGCAATTGCGGATTTCGTTGTTGCTTGAAGTCATGTTAAACGAATATTACATTATTTACATAAGAAGACACAAATCTGCCCGAATAATAAATATAAGATTCATTTTGTCTGAAACATCCACCATATTTTCTAACTAAATTTAATTTCAGTCAAACTAAACAGATACCAATTTCTGCAAGTGAAAACCTAACCCAAATTAACTCATTAAATACTTCCCAATATTAGCCTGATTAAACAGACCGACGCCCCAGAGAATATTGTTGTTATATTAGGAAATAAAAAACAAGCTTACAAAAATATGGGCGTGTTTATTATTTGAATAAGTTTGTTTACTTTTGTATTCAAATTAAATAAATGACGTCAATCCAATGCGTTTGCGTTTGTGTGAGCTCTTGAACTAATTTACCTTTCGGCGCAGCTGCTTTTGTTGGTTTTGTTTTGAAAATGGGTAAAATGATTACGAAAATAGCTACCTTGTTGCTTCTGCTAAAATTAAATCCTTTTGTAATTGTGTTATATACAAGAATATCATTTTATTCGACATATACAATAGTTATCCTGTTCTCTATACCTTCTATAAAAATAGAATATCTTACATTGTCCTGTATAGTTCAGATCAAAGTTCATGTCATATTTTTTTAATATTTCCATAATCCTCATGCATGCTAAGCATCAGGTGTAGTCAGACATACGCCATTGATGTACATACATTTTTAAAAAATCATCTCAAATGTATTTTAACCCTAAAACTTCCAATATTGCCAATTCAAAGAATTGCAGCCTTTGATATCAGACGTTTTATTTTAAAACGTCCTAATTCTAAAAATAATTACTTATTCATTCAGAATGCAATTAACCAAGCTGAACCGAACTGACCCTGGTGGAGGCCGGTTTCGGGCACGTACTCGCTTCCGCGTGATGTTGCGTCAAGCCACCAGGATCCAAGTACATGGCCATATGAACCCTTAAACAAGGATGTTGAGTGCTATCGATTGATATATTTCTATGACTGATATTGTATATGCTAAAGACATTACCTAAACCTTGTGGTAGAATGGTAAACATTTCATCTTTTCTGTTGTACTTATTAACGCCCAGATATGGAACATACAAATATTTTTGTTCTTGGTAGTGATTGAACTCGCAACCACAGCACGGGAGGCAGAGCGGAGTTAGCTAAAGACGGGTATCGTTCTATTTAAAATACACACACACAAACCCTCACATATTTAGTACGTATATGATCTGTGCTAGTACATAATGATAAATATTGAGCCCATATAGTAAACATAAAAAAATTCGATACTGAAATGACGCATGCAAAATGTCCCCGATAAAAAACTTCCGTGTAAATTAAAAGTAAACCAAGATAATTGGCTGTTAACCCCGATCTAGGTCATCATACAATTATAACCATTCAAAACATCTAGGAAGAACTTTAAGCTTTTAAAGATCATACTCATTAGTAATCGGATGATTCAGTTTCCGTTTCGGCAGAATTTTTACACGAAAAGTAAAATGGTTCTTCAATATAATTTGAGAAATGCCTGGCTAAAGCTGAAAATACCACAGTATTTTGACCAGCCACAGTTTCGGTTGCCGGTTCAAACTGACTGACTGATCGAGAGAGCGAAGCGTGCGAAAATTTTTTTTTGCGTTTTTTTAGGGAACATTGACATATCTCAGTATGAACTGCTGGTTTTTAATTAGAATAATTATAATTAACATATTATTATGATATAATATTCATTTAATAATAAAAAAAATTACGACTCTAAACTTCTATAAGTACCTACTATAAATTGTGCACTAAGAAGAGGGATTCTTTTAATTCATTTTTGGTTGATCTTTGGTATTTTAAGCCAAAACAGAGTTAAATATTCGGCGCAATACTACTTAATAATTAATTTCCTATATAAATTCTTAATCGCGGAAGTCTGCCAAAACTCACGGTCTCTTCTTCAAAAGACGATTCAACACCGCGAATTATTTTATTGAGTCGATTTACACTTCATTATCAAGGTCTTTGACTCACTCGTTTATTTTAGCCAGAGTTCATTTATCTTTGTTGACAAAATAGGTTTGGAGACCGTTGCGCTCGTACTGTGTTCAAATTAATCGGTACGTGACAAACAAAGCGAAAATAATGAGATTGCTGACAGTGACGTATTTATATGAACGAACATCGATTATGTTGGCTTTTCATTGTCCATTTACGTATTTTCAACGTATTTGCATGATACTAACTAAATTACTACGAAAGCTATCGTGACAATCTCACTTGCAGTACTAAAGTTGGGTAGGTAATGTAATAAGAGAGTCCGCGAAGAGTCGCTGTGACCCCGCTTTACAGGCTTTTGTCCTAGTGTGGGGAACAGAGTCACTAAACGGTACTACTTACTTGTTACAGTTGTTACCATTATATCCAAACCTTAATGTGCTTTTAAGTGTACCAGCAACAGTTTTCGCAAATAAATAATTTTTACTTTTTACTTTACTTTACTTGAAAACAGTTTAACTCATCTCTTTATAAATTACTAGGTGCCGTCCGCGATTTCATTCGCGTCCCGTTGGATCCCGTTAATTTTTCGGGATAAAAAGTAGCCTATGTGCTAATCCAGGTCATGGACAATATATATTCCAAGTTTCATCCAAATCGGATCAGTAGTTTTTACGTGAAAGAGTAACAAACATCCATACTCACAAACATTCGCGTTTATAATATTAGTAGGATACGATTATGTAAATTCTGAACTGACACAATACTTAACAGAATAGGAACCACCATCTCTTCATAGTTTCACTGTCTGAAAGTAATGGCTCAGATTCTTTCGCTAGTTTTCAACAACTCATTTTTTTTTATACTACTGTAGCGACACAGGTTACATACCTACGAATGAACGCAGTTTGCGATTCAGCAAAACATAGGTATGCAGCCAGTCGTCACCCCGCAGGCGCGGAGAAGAGTCGTAGAGTCGTAGCGTTGTAGAGTCGAGTCGTAGGTTCTTAGGTTTGATACTGATGCCACACGAAATATACCTACCTACAAGTGACAATTTAATCACGTGTTTTCATTGACTCCCTAAATAACTCGTAGGAACTTAGAGACATAAAACTACAAAATAGGCAAACAAGCGCACGGCCCGCCTGGTAGGAAGCGGTTACTGTAGCCTATGGACGCCTGCAACACCAGAGGTGTCACTTGCGCGTTGCCGACCCTTGAAGAATTTTAAAACACCCTTTTTCAAATCAGGGCTTTAGCCGGACTTCTATTTCTCAATCTTATATCATCTCCATGCGTTCGTAGATGTTTCAATTTCGGAATACAAACAAAATCTAAATATCGTCACTGATAATGGGCCCACTGAAGCATTCACGTAACAATGACGTACAAAAGAAATGACTAACGCCTTATCAAACCTACGCGCTACGCCATGAATTCATTTTTATTATGCACGTCAACAGTTTACATTGTTTTATGTAATCTCTTACCTACAAGTGCTACATTTCTTCTTATCTAAGTTTTCTGCAGGTTTTTCGCATATTCTTACAGTCACAAATTCTTTAAGCTACGCGTATCAAGTTCAAAGATCTTACCACAAAACTACTACAATATGTTTACAAATTCATGATTACTAAACAAAATGGAATAATAAAAGTACATTAATTTTATAGCTTTATTCAAGTCAACTTTAGCCGTAGATAAGAACATAATAGGGAGTAAGAAACTATATTTCTATTAGTTACGTAACAATCGTGACTCAAAATGTATACATGACTAGACTATAATCGTTTTAAAATAAGGAACACCATGCCACAGAATAAATATATGACCATGTTCTGTTCACAATAAATAGCTTAATTTGTGGAAATTAGGCTTAAAGTTGTGCGTCCATTGCAGCCGAATCAAAACTCAGGTGCAGTGCACGCAGTTCCATATAAATAAATAAAAAAGCAAAAAAATTATGGAACTCCTCACGCAGTGATTCGCCGGCAGTGGACGCACAACTTTACAAGACATATTATTATTATATGCGCGTATAAAACCGTAAAGCGTTTTCTAATGCTCATTTCGTTGAGCAGATTCTAAAAAAACCATGTAGGTAAACAGAGTTCCAACAAGCATAATATTTATTTTATAATAGGTACATTATTGCACATATTGCGTACGTATCTACGTGTGCAAGCACAATACACAAATTTCATTACTTCGCTATCAGTATCGTAAAACTTTGGTGCGTAGATGAATGGATTTAAAAATCTAAATAAAACGACTGAACTACGACTACTCGCTGTAGTACTTCGTTCGTCATTACGAATCCCGGCGACATTGAAAATACACCTTCTGAATTCTAAACTTTTTAAATACTGTCACTGGCCACTGCAAACTTGAAACGGTGACCTTGAATTTAGAAACATAACCTTGATATTGTAACTTTTTAAATGTATCAAAGTTACCCGCACATTTCAGGCCCATTCTACATTAAAAGGCCTCTGATTTCGCCAAATACCCGTGAGTTATTTTTAAACTTTTCAAGTTGACCTTCAATGTATAATAGGTCAGTGATCATTCAGTATGAAGCATTATAACCGTTTTGGACTTATTCAGTAATAATTATGTTTTTTATTTTTCATAAATTTTAGCAATAAATAATTTCTCCTTTTTGTCTTGTAAAGAAATAACATTATAACAATAATTATAAACTGTACTCGTACAGCTTTCTCGTAGAGTCTATCTAAGAAAACAAAAAAAGGTGTAGCCTGTAGGTAGATACCTACAGGAAAATGTTCTAAATGCAACACAGTGATCACAAAGACTTTGTTACGTGCCAAAATGTATCACCTGGATCATTACAGTTTCCTTAAGTGTATGTAAACATTGTAAATCTAATAAATACATCAAGCAAATTTTCATGACCTTCATTTCTACCGTTAGTAAAGGCACAGATTATATAATACTATAAAGGTATTCTGTACTTTTATTTTCCTGTAGTATTTTATCTTATTCTGACATTGCAGGAAGTCAGTTGGATAGAAAAGCTACAAACTCGTTTTTTCTAGTTGTGGGCATTTGTAATATATGCTGAAGGATGATAAAAAAAGAATACTTTTATAAATACCTACTTACTTGATGATGAAGTTTTTTAAATTTAATTTTGTTTGTCCACAGGAATAATGACACTCAGCCGCGGCCCGTGTGACCTGGACAACATGAGTCTGTTCCAAGACCTCAAACTCAAGAGGCGGAAAGTTGACTCCCGATGTAGTAGCGATGGTGAGTGACGTCATACTTTTTAACTTTTAGGCCAGTTCTATGACGGTGTAGAGAGCCAACGCACAATACGGCCACAAATTCCAATACTGCTTAATATTTTGGCTGGCTCAGTCAACCTGCCTAGTGCACGGGGAGCCTTATCAAGGCATGGTGCACACTGGAAAACTTTTGTCTATTTGTCATATCACGTTTTTAATTATTTAAATTAATTTTTCTTCACTTCGTTTTACACTAAATACATTCCAAAGACTCTTTAAAAAATCCAGTAAATCTTAAAGTTTGCCTTTTATGTGAAAACTCTTATCAATTCTATAAGTAAATTTTCTTACTCACATGAAAATTGTCAATTTTTCTGATTGGTTGGATATTAGCTGCAAAAATACCTTCGAAGAAAAGCACAACTTAAAACTTATTTGTCGCAAAGCACGTTTACGCCCGTTAAAGTACATTCTCAGCTCAGTGGTGTAAGGTCAAAACGTCATTGTTATTCGAATAGGGATGTCTGATTGCGACTCTACTCACGGACCGCTGTCACTTTCAAACACGACAGAGCCTTTGTACTTGTAATTTCATTTTCATTCAAACGTGTTTCACTTGTCTATTGTAAGGTATGGCGTGTCAACGTGGGGAAACCAAAATTACATTTAGTACGGTGGTTAAAGAGATTTATAAAATGATTTGTAGCGTTCATAAAAATGAACCCTTTTTTTCGCAACACGTGTTATAAGTTCCATAACATATACTAGAAGTAATAACACTACAAAAAAATATATCCCAAAAGCTATGTTTTTCCTTAGTACAGACAGATTAACTTACTAGCTTACCGCCCGCGACTTAGTTCGCGTCCCGCTGGATTCCGTGGTTTTTCCGAGATAAAAAGTAGCCTATCTAGTGCCTATGTATACAGGTCACGGACAATATAGATTCCACGTTTCATCCAAATCGGATCAACGGTTTTTGCGTGAAAGAAGAACCAACATACATACATCCTTACAAACTGTCGCGTTTATAATGTAATATTATGATAGGATTAACTACTTCAATACCTACGAAAACAATTAAGATGATCTGATACATAAAACTAAATTAATTTCATATGATACTTTAGTAAGATTATTTTACATGACACAACGAATATGCAAATTGGTGTTTGATAATCGGCTCATGAAAGTTAAGTAACGCAGCATAACACCGTGAGAGAAGTTGACCGGTTTTGAGAAATGGTAGAACTTTCACTTTAACAGAACTGCCACCAATAACCTTCCGAAACAATATCCGGTTCAGTGAGTTGTTACTGAATTATGTATGCAATATTTATTGTGAATATTCATAACTTAGACGCCTCATAAATTACTGTATATCACTTTCCTCTACAAGAATATTAACTTCTGTGTTTTTTAACTAAAAAGAGTATACTGTAAAACCCAATATAAATTCTTTGTTGTGAATTAAAAATTATTATTGTGCATTTAGCATAAGAGCTACAGCACGCCACAGTAAATACAATTGGCGGTTTAATCGCGCACATGCGATTTCTTCCAGACAACCGATTAATTTATCCTAAACTTTAAATTAATCGAAATGTACAAGCAAAGATATACCATCGACAACGACGCTGGATGATCTGGACTTTCCCCAACCTTCGAACTAGTGTCAATAATAATACTTTTCCGTCGAAAGAGTGTTTTTTGTGAGCTTTCTTGTCACGTTGAGTAAGTTATAAACTTTTTTAGTTCAATTAAATCTTGTATTCACGTGTCGGCGCACGGTATTTCATTACTTGAAATAAGTTGCCAAAGTATTATTAGCTAATTGAACTCAAACAAGATGAAAAGAAAACCTAAAAACGTTCAAACTTCTTCGTTTTACCTAAAAATAAAAAAAATGCGCAAAAAATTCTTCAAAGTTGTTAAAAACCATGAGAAAAAAGGTAATTCTGTCAGTTGCGTAACTGTGTCGCTCAATAATGTAATTGTTACGAAGAAAGTTTACGTAAAGAAGGTGAAAGTAATAAGTGATGCGGTAATTATTGCTATTGTAGCCTCATGAATAAGCTATGAGATGTTCACTGTCACACATATAACGTAACGAAGGCGAAGGCGCGGTGCCGGCGTTTCGTGCGACTTTTCATGCAGGTTGCATTCCGTGCCAACTGTGGCAGTGTGTAATAAAAAGTTTTAATATTGTAAAACATTAGTTTTTGTTCGGTAAAACTGAAAGACCCTCGGGAAGCTCAACTTTTTCACTGGAAACTGACTAAAATACTATAAATGTATGCTATATTCAGACTAGAACACAGACTAAAAAAGGAGGCCTATACCCAGCAGTGGGTGAGCATAGGCTGATTAGATAGATTAGATATTCAGACTAATTAAATGTTTCTTTAGCAAGTTGGTTGCTGAATTTTATCCTAGAAAAAAAACAAAGTATGTGGTCATGAAAACATGTGGTATATAGGTTCTCTTACTTTCGTTTATTTAAAAAATTCACGCACGAAAAAATATCTGCAATGTATTTTTTTTTTTCAAACGTGCTAAATAAAAAAATCCTAATATTAAAACAAAAGAGTAATAATTTATCAAATAATAAATTATAATTGTCAATGAAAGTGACACGTTAAAAGTTAACACGAATAGTACGCTACAACGGCTAGCCAGAATTCTAGGAACGTAAATACGTTCTTCATTTTACTCAATGAATGACCTTTGTATCGAATTTGACGTTTTTTGTAGACAATACTTGTCTAGTTTCTTATGATCTGTGGTATTGTTTTGTTATCTATTGTCACAGTTTTTTTTTTCACATTTCAACAATTATTTTGAGTCCAAATCAAACATAGCTTTATGGTTTTTTCAGTTTTTCTTTGGGTATGCGTCTGAACTTTGGCCATGGAAGGCGTGAGTCAGGTGAACATTTTGAATGAATGATATTTGTTTTCGAAATGAGAAGAACAGTGTAAACTAGGTACCTCATGCGATCGGGAAGTGTGACGTATTGCTATGGGAAGTTCGGGTCTAAACTTTTAATGATTTAAGAATGAATGGTACTTATTTGTACCTACTTATTTACAAGATAAGTGAAGCTGTTTTCACTACTTCACACGAACGGGAGGTGTGTGACGCGTGACGATGACCAGCCTCCATCGTCACTCTGACGTGCCCGCGCACGCGCCATGATGCAGAGGAATAACGTAGTTACTATAAATAGGTTTTAATATTTTGCACTTCGATTCGTAGGCAACAGGTGCGATTGGATTAGGCACCTACTAAAATCTTATAAAATATGGTTTCTTAGCTGTCATAAAAATAAAGAACCAAAAATATATCGACTCTACCATGACGGCGGCTGGAACAAAACTAATTAAACTTAAAATTTAAACTTCCCAAGAATCAAACTCTGGTCGTTGCTTGCTTGTTTGCCAAGATCAAATGAATATTTTATTTAATCCCACTTCACAGCGTGATACGTTTGATCAAGAATTATTAAGTGCGGGCACTCAATGACGGATTAATTTGCTTAAAGAGCCTTAATGAGGTGTCATTTGTTTATTTCTGACTTTGTGAGGACGATCCTCTGTTTGTTACAATTAACTTCAATTATTTAAATTCATCGCAGTTTTAAAACGTATCACCTATACCAAAAATCTGACAAGCAATTTAGTCAGTCAATACGTTAAAACCCTTTATTGAGACATAATGCACTAAGTTTTTATAACATTGCTATAAATTAAAATGTAGATTTTGTTGTGTTATCATAACACTCTTTCTCGGATAACATCCCAAGTCCCGAGAGGATGACGCAGAACAGCGGGCCGACACGTGGCCACCCTGGCTACTCTTTCCACCCACATCCCAAGAAGCAAAGGGGAGGGGGCCTCGGCCTGACCCACTTTCCTTGTGTCGGTGACCGCGCGCGACCTTCGACTACACCGATCGAAACGATCATCCGCCCAAATTATGAATTGCATATTGCGTAAGCGAGTCTTTATAGCGTCGTATTTTTGTTGAATGAGAGGTAAAGGCTGGATGTTGTAGGTAAGTTGATTTCTTTTCCTTCGAGCATAATTTTAGCGACCAACCACCTATTGGCAACAACAACGAGCAATCAAACGTTTATCTAGTACCTAGCGTTGCATCACGCGGCTAGAAAGATCGGTCCCCACCAATGATGTAGTAAAGGACGCGGAGTGAAATAGAGATCGTCCTCGAAGCGAGAGCGGTGCACGCGTTGCACTAGTCATTGTGTGGTTGCATTTCGCACGCACGGCCGCCTGAGTGACCTAATAGTGGCTGGAGGGAGGGACCGGGAAGCGGGGAGCGCCGCGAGTGCGGTAGGTCGGGCTCACTGCGCGCGCCCGCCGCCCGCCAAGCGCCGGCACTGGAAAACTTTCTTCGCGACTTTTCCTCGTAAACAAAACTGCGCACGAATTGCGCCCGCGCGGTCCTAATGCCAACTCACACCCTCGCGAATATAATCTACCTATATTGTATACCCACCCCGGACTATGTCGTTAATTAAGCGGTAATCTAGAGTCATTGTACTATTGTGTTTGCGATGTTCAAGTCACGTGGGTAAACTACGCCTATGGA
Source organism: Eulithis testata (assembly GCA_947507515.1). Classification (NCBI taxonomy): domain Eukaryota; kingdom Metazoa; phylum Arthropoda; class Insecta; order Lepidoptera; family Geometridae; genus Eulithis; species Eulithis testata. Next base: position 9,060,563 of record OX382196.1, on the reverse strand, counting down.
TTTAGTAATAAAAAGTCGGTAAAGTTTCTGATTTATTGGCATAAGCTAGTGTTTATTGTTTTTGACTTTGGAGTCCGTATCCTAAAAGGTATTTTATTTTATCTACAAAATTTATATGGTTCAGTTTATGTCACTAAATGCAATAACAATGAATTATGAAAACTACTTGTTAACTCAATTTCAAAAAGATCTTATCTCTAGGATTGTAATGCAAGGTATGTTGATTCCGCTCGTTCTTATTTGCTATAATCCATAGGTACCTATTTTATAATCAGTGTGGTGTATGATGGGTACAGTGAACTGTAGAACCCGCTAGGTAAGTATAGTTTGCGAAAAAAAGTTGCAGCTCTAACAGTGACGTAGAGCCCTTTGTGTGCGGCGGTTAGCTTCCGGGGCCGCATCTGCGCGTGCGCCACTTTCACTTTCTCCTCGCATCTCGCCCACAGACACCCGCAGACACGCTTCCTTCAGTTTCCGCATCTATTCCGGATAGTTACGTAAAGTTTCAACTGTTTCATACAATCGTTAAATGAAAATGCATTGTAATAATTAGTACGAATTTGAGATCGAGGTACATAGTTGTGATAGAGTTGTCAGACACTTCACCTATTAGTATATAATAAATTAGTTTCGTATGTATGTGGGGCCACGGTGGCACTCACATCGTGACGCAACCGGCTAATCTAGTCGGCGTCGGGAAGTGCAGTGTCGCGTCCCCGCGCCGCGCCCCGCGGTTCTAGCTTCGCGTCGCGCGGTCATTGACATTTCACCTAGTTTCTATTCGCCGCGCATCTGAAAAGCCCTTGGCGTTCTTTTCCTTTCGTATGGATCGGAGAGGACGGTCGTCTAATAGAGTTTTGTGTTCGCAGGCGAGTCGGCCGCCGATACCAGCACGTCGTCGCCGGACCCGGGCCCGCCGTCGCCGCGCATGGCCGAGGCGGGCTGCAGCACGCCGCCGCACCCGCCGCCCGTGTTTGACGGTGGCGGCTCACCTTCGCCCTCGGCGTGCCATCCTACCGTCATCCGCTCCGCGCAGCCCTACCCTGTCATCAAGTTCGAGGGAGTGCCTCCGTCCGTCAAGGCGGAAAACTCTAACACCAACAAGCATGAGTCCACGCAAGACTCCTCGGTGAAGCTAGAGGGAATCCTGCCGGAGTCGATGCAGCCATACCGACCTCGCAACATTGCTCCGTCTCAACCTAGCTCGCATTCGCATCCGTCGCTCTCGCCGGGTCCCTGGCCGCCTCAGGCTTGCATCAATGGGGTTAAACCTGAACTGATTGGAGGACATTTCCCACCGCAGCAAATTGAGCCTAAGACGGGTGTGCGAGGGCAGAATCAATGGCGAGGTGCACCGGCAGTCATAATGGGAGAGTCGGGTGGAGTTCGAACAATGTTTTGGACTCTACCAGCGCCTAATTCTAGCAACGAGCCATCACCTAGCGCATCACATACACCGACACCACCCACTCCTGACCCCGCTACTTACACTGAAGAATCTGCCGCGAGACTTTTACTAAACCTAGGTGGAGAGTTGAGGAGGCCAAGAGGGCCGCCGCTAAATATGGAACTTTTATGGGCTGGAGATATGTCACAACTTCCGCCTCACCAACAGCATGCGCTAAATCTTAGCGTACCTGGAAGTATTGCTGGAGGAACACCAGTCCCTGGAGCCAGTAGCTTAGGGCTGGCTCGACCAGAGCTCCGCGCTTATGCTCCTGAAGCTGAACGTGATGAGGACGAACAGCCCATGATTTGCATGATCTGTGAGGACAAGGCAACGGGACTCCACTACGGAATTATCACATGTGAAGGGTGTAAAGGTTTTTTCAAACGGACTGTACAGAATCGACGCGTGTATACGTGTGTTGCTGATGGTGGCTGTGAAATTACAAAAGCGCAAAGAAATAGGTGTCAATACTGTAGATTCAAGAAATGTATTGAACAAGGGATGGTTTTACAAGGTGCGCATTTGTACTCAAATATCTTTAATTTCCGTAAACGTTATTAATACTTAAAGTTCTTGTTTATGCTACAACAAATATTTTATTTCAGCTGTTCGAGAAGACCGAATGCCAGGAGGAAGAAATAGCGGAGCCGTCTACAACCTCTACAAAGTTAAATATAAGAAACACAAGAAAGCCAACAAAGCAGCGACGACGACGAGTCGGGCGTCTCCGCCCGAGAAGCCTAAAGAGCCTCTGCCTCCCCTCCCACCCCACCTAGTGAACGGCACCATACTAAAGACTGCATTAACTAATCCTAGTGAGGTAAGAAGAAACTTTTCAACAGATTTAAAGCTAAACTCATACTGATATAGTTTAAATCCAAAACAAAATGTTCCATCATTTTTCAAGGTTCCAGACAGTCTGTCTAATTTTTTCCAACCAGCATTGGCCTACCCAGCACCTAAATCCACTTCTAGAGAAGGAACCTCTATGTAGTTTATGAATTCGAGGACGAGTAATGAACGTTGAGTTGTTGCAGGTCGTTCGTTTAAGAGCGCGACTGGAGAGTGCTGTGTCATCATCCCGAGATCGCGCGGTTCCTCTAGAGCAGGCCATGCACATGATTGGAGCACTAATGGACTGCGACGCGATGGAAGATATCGCAACAGTGCGGCATCTACCAGATTTACTACACGACACCTCAGAAATCGGAGACAAACTCTGCAAAATAGGCGACTCAATAGTACACAAAATGGTCGCGTGGACGAAAAAGCTACCCTTCATCATGGAGATTCCAATGGAAATCCACTCGAAACTCCTGATGGAAAAATGGCACGAGATCTCAGTGCTGACAACGGCGGCGTACCAGGCAATACACGGGAAGCACTCGCAAGCGCCGCCTTCGTCGGACCATGAACAAGACTTTATGCAAGAGGTGAGTTGCCTATTCTAATAGAGGAATTAGAAAGTGTGTTCGTCGTAATTCGTTTTTACGAGTAGTTTCTGGCTAACGAGCCCTAGATGTAGTGAATGAGCACGCTCCAGGTCACATTCGCTCCAGAGACTTCCGCCACATGCTTTAGTGCACGAGTTACGTGATCTGCATCGGCGCTTGCGCAATCGCGGTAGAAAGTCGCTTGTCGGAGACCGGCTGCATTCGGACGTTTGCACATTCACCGCATAGCGCACTCTATTACAATCGTAAAATAATGCAAAGTGCTAAACATAATGCTATCTTTTGTCTATTGATAGTCTGTGGTTGATCTTGCGCAGGAGTCGACATTGTAAAATTGAAAGTATCTATCGGTGCTTGCAACATGAATCATACTCATCATTGCAATCGATTTAATAATTTATGTCTTAGCAACTTTTTATTCGCGAAATTCAATTGAATTTCAGCGATATCTCAATTGCTTGTTAGCTGTTACATAAACTAAGTAAAGTGCTGTGTGGTATAACGATAGTTACAGAAATCATTTTTCATTGTCTAGAACATTTCCTCTTCAATGATGTTACGTAAAGATTACTTCTCTACAATTTACTCGTATACTCAAATCATTATACTTAATTGGATTACATTTGGTCGTAAAAAATATTCATAGAGTTGATGAACTCCATGAATATATTTTTCTATTTTTTCATTACAGATTTGCACAAAATATATTTTTTACAGTTTGTGCATCGATAGTTTTTACAAAGTTGGTTGTTTTTGTATATTAAAAAGTCAAATTAAAACGTACACTTAGATATTTTTTTAGTTTTTATTTATTTTAAAACAAAATTTAGGCTCATGTTCAAACAATAAGCTTCTTATATTGTTATTATTAACTATTTTCTTATGAGGCTTAATTGGCGGAGATAAAACTTGTTACATGTTGTTTTTCTGCTGTGAATATCATACAGGCGTACAAACGGCTATGGACCTACTCTAATGAACTGCAGTGTGTGTATGCTTCTTCTTCTTCCTGCCTTTATCTCACTAGGTGGGGTCGGCACAACGTGTTCTTTTCTTCCAGTACTGCAGTGTGTGTATGCATGTGGCTAAAAACTATACTCTATGCAATATTTGTAATATTCGATACAAAACTGAATTACACGTACCAAGGTCTTTAACAGGATTTATTTGAAGCAATTGTCTTTTCTCCAGGTGAACGCAAACTTGCGGACGCTTCAGAATTGCTTGACCTCACTGATGGGACGACCAATCACGCTAGAGCAACTACGATTGGACGTAGGACTGGTGGTGGAGAAGATGACCCAGATCACCTGCGTGTTCCGTCGTATCCAGCTCAGGATGGAGGAGTACGTGTGCCTGAAAGTCTATATACTGTTGAATCAAGGTAAGTGTAATCGGCGAATAAATTTAATAGCTGCTTTTTTTCCAGTTTTCTCATCACCTTCTTCTATTGCAAGTAAGAAGATAAATGCTAATATGTGTGTGTACACTTCACTGCTGCATACATAAATACAATTATAATAAGCGATTCAGACTCGATATTGTCCTCGTAGATTACAAAAGCTGATTGCTCGTAGTAAGAGTATATTTCACTCTGTTTAGAGCTAGCAAAGAACTCGCTAAAAGAAATGTTTTATTAGTATTCCTCGGAAATCGAGATTCTTCGTTAGAAATACTCTGAATTCAATAGTTGGCGCTAATAGATAAAAACAAACTTTAGTTACACTTCTATGTCAGCTTACTTTGCCCCCAAGTATACAAGCTTAGGTGCAAATTAACTACGTGAGAAATTAAAATCTAGGCAATGAAGACTTTTAGGGCCTTACTTATGAGCTTATGACAGACGAATAGTTAAACAGTTGAATCAGAGTCTAGCTCTGTCACTGTTTGACATTACCTGTTAGTAGACTGTTAGTGTAGTAGGTGACAGCAATAATTTAAACAGCTGAATAAAGTTATGCAGCGATCGTAAGTAAGGGGGTTAAACTACACAAAACGATCCAAATAAACAAAAAACTGTATGTCCCAAAATAAATAAGATAAAGAAATAGGACACTTAAATTATTTTAAGAGCTGATTATTTGATGTCAAAAACAATGTAGAATCTTCCGTTTTTATATTGGTGTTAGTAGGTGGATAACCTTTCATCAACTTAGTTTATTTAATTCACCTCGAATCATTTAGGATAAAAATATATTATGAATAGTAGAGCTTCACTATAAAACAAAGAATAAAAAAGTACAAGATACAAGAAAAATAAATAAGTAAACTAATTCGACGTAAAATTAGAAAAACTAAATTAAATAACTTCCCATAACCATATAGGTAGGAAGTAGAATATTGATAATCCCATATTATTGACATACCATGTATTTGAATGCGTTCTTAGTAAAAACACAAAACCATGATTATTTAACAAGTTTAATTATAACTATCTATAGTTATACTATGTATACTGTAAGTTGAATCGTGCACGTCACACTTTTACCGCTAAAAGGTTAAAAATAGTTCCTAAACTGGTACAAAATGCTTACATTTTGACCGAACGACATGACAAATATCTCGCAGTGCGCATCTTAGGCCCGCAGAAGACATTATCTCGATGATTAAAATGCTGCTTTTTATATTTTTGCTCGCCCAGTTATTTTATCATCTATACATTCTAGACTATAGTAGGTGCCAAATAACACCGCAATACAGGTCATTCACCCACCTTCACCACGATGTCGCAAAATTCAATTTATGAATGGCTAATTCTGTCGCTTTCCATACAAACCTGTCGCTAAGACGGTAATCGCTCGAATCTCGTAGTACTGTTTGTTTACCATACATAAATTGAATTTTGCGACATAGAGGTGAAGGTGGGTGAATGACCTGTATTTGGCACGTATTATAGATGAAATGACGACAGACTCAGATATACGAACCTAATCCAATAACACCTTGTTTGCTGTAGAATTCTTTTGCACAATTTTAGAGAACTCTAATGTTATGAAATTTTTTGTGGCACTTCTAACGATTCAGTCAATTTAATTAATTGTAAAGATTTTTTGTAGTAGCGAGTCATTTGTACTAGCTATTTTGTACTCTAGCTCTTTCTAAGTTTTCATGTAAGAAAACGTGCTTACATAATCTAAGCAGAATTATACCGATCCTTTACCTGTTCAATCAGTTGTATACATTGGTTTTATTAGTCCGTCTGCGCTAACCCTAAGGGTGCATCGGCCATCTATTCATGTAGGTCAGTTATGTTACGTAACGTGCAACCTGACTGCACGCAAGTGCTTTCCGAGAATTTCAAACGCAAATGTCGTAGCATGTGACTAGTAGCAATGCCGACAGCTCAATCTCCATCACATGTGCAGTAATTAAAAAAAAAAGAAAAAAGTATGTTTAGGTACTAGTATAGTTTTATATGATCTGTGGTTTAGGTATTTTAGAATAGCCGCCACGGACACTAAAAACAATTGACTACAATTGACGAAGCGTTTGATATCTAGCAATAATCATCAAAGTCTACTTACTGGACAATTTTGGACGTAAACTTTTCTCATGATTTTCAAGTACTGTGCTTTCAACTAGGCCTCCATTTGTTGACTTTTAGCGGTCTTTCTGGTTGTCTTTCAACGTTACGGTTGTTGGTGGAACAATTATTATCTACTAGCTTTCTCCCGCGACTTCATCCGCGTCCCGTTCGATCCAGTTATATTTCCGGGATGAAAAGTAGCCTGTGTGTTCAAAGAAGCTCCAATTCTTCTTCCAGTCATCTTGTAAGGAACCAATCATATGATAATATTCAAATGTAACGGTCAAAACAATAAGAACAAAAATATGAGAGCGATACGCCTCGGTGCAAAGTGTGCTCGTTAATATTATTATGATTTATTACACAAGTAACCCACTTTGGGACTGTCGCCCGATGCATCGATTAGGTGCTTTTACGTTTATAACTTACCAATTTCTAACCTATAGATAATATGGGTTAGGAGCGTACCAAAAAATGTGCACTTTAATTTATCGCATTGGTACAAGTTTTTTGGTAGGAAAACTTGTTTGGATCAATGTGATATTTTTACTGAACCTTTGCATTGTTATTCTCTCGACCCTGCAATTTCAGCTTTGCAATTTCACATAATTACATTTAGTTATATTATATCTTCAAAAGTGTTGAAATGTGCGAGCGAGAAGGTTGTCTGCCTTTACCCTACGCCTTAATGTAATAGGTTATCAGTTTTAATTAAAGTAAAATAAATAAATAAATAGGTAATCCGTCTGATAATAGTACATTACTGCGGCCCGCAACAGAGGCAATGAGGGAAGAACGTGTAAATGTGTGGGTCGAGTTGAAGACGAGGCACACATACGTGAGTCGCTCATTGCCTAGTTGTGGCCAAGGCTTGTACAGTACTTTTCTCAAATAATGCACGGAAATTAAAACTAAGTACCTAGGCAAAACTTTTTAGTTGAAAATGCAATTACTTTTCAAAACCAATAACGAAGAACGAAGTTACAGTGTTCATTTGTTTTTTTTTTTTAAATAATCAGCTTTCTATTTGAAAGCCTGTTTGAAATTTCATAATTAAGTTACCTCCTTGGTTACCATGTTGTGGAGTAAAAGATCGTTCCATTTTTAAATAACACGACAGTAATGATTTATATGGCCGCTAAACACGCCGGCAATGGATTTTCATACATTTATTGCCGGCCGCTGCTCGCATGTGTTTGGCCAGTACTGCATTTTCGATTTATCTCGAAGAAGGTTGTCAAAATAATGCTTTAATTTCCAACCATGTCTGAGAAAAAATATATCTAGCTTTTATTCAGCTTTTTCAAGCTGAATTCGTCGTTTTTGAAAAGTTTAAAATAGATATTTATAACTGATGGAAAATACGAAATAGGTACTATTTCGATAATTTTACGGCTTTATTTATTTCATAAACTTCAACATAAAAATTATTTATTTAAAATAGCCTTGAAATAATTCACCGAAAAAATTTCAAAAGCAACAGTGAAAAATCTCTTTCACTTAATTATTTACAGAGATTTACTCGCCAAGTTACTTGGTTCTACTAAGTTATGTAATCTATAAGTACCCAGTCCTAAGTACTTAAAACTAGGTTCATAGAATAGAGTTGCCAGTAGGAAAACTATGACATCCTGTGTTATCGCAGGCCGTAACTAGGTCGGTACATGCTCAGTGCCATGTTTGAAAATTAATTTCACTGCTTCATACTCTGTTTATCAAACTCGAAAGTACTTGCTGGAAATAACGCGTATTATGTTGTACTATATAAATATTGATTGTATTTTATTGGTGTTAGGTGTTAGGAACTAGAGCTGTTACTAGAACGATTTATTTCGATAAAATATTTAAAAACTATCATTTAGTTATAAAATATAATATAAAATAAAGCAAAAAAAACGTTGGTTTTACTAATGACTTGCTTGGCGTAGTGACTGACATGTAAAAGGGACCGGTTCAATTCTCACGAAGGGACAAATATTTTTTACTCTTTTACTCAGTTCCGAATCTGGAAATCACGGAAACTCTTCTTTTAGGGTCAGGAAACTTGGTTATGTGCTTAATAAAATAGTGTTCAATCCACCCAGTGTAAAAAAAATATCTTAATAAATAAAAAAATAAAAATAGTTACATTACTGGTGGGAGGCAGCTGGTGATCATAAAAACTGGAGGGATAAGAGGACACCTTTGCCCAGCAGTCGGACATTATGGGTTAACAAAAAAAAAGTTACATATTGACCGCGTATTTGTCACAGAAATACTGCAGAAAATGCATACATATAACGTAATATTATGTTAGTCCTCTCAACCCAGATACAATTTACACGAAAAGGAAGTGATAAATACGAATCTGACAGCCATTTCTGAAAGGCAAGTGAGCCGGTGAAATGGAAAGCGCTTGCGCAACGCCAGTTATAACATGGGTGTGAATGTGTGTGTAACTTGCATGTGGTTGTGAGTTGAGCAATCGGAATCCGAGCTATTGGATTTGACATACTGAATAGATACCTCATATAATTTTAAGTATGAAGTAAACATATTAATTGGTAGATCAGAGAATGATTAGTTCTGGCAATAAATTGAGCTTCTCATTATGATGAAATTCATACCTATAGCAAACGTATACAAATGTATTTATTGCAAAACAATTGAATAATGGGTTAATCACAATATAATATTATATAAGCCTTAAACATATTATACATACTTGGTTATGTATAATATATAATATATGGCTGGTTATATTATATTCCAACTTGTATCTAATATTTCCTTCAATAAATAACTTCTAATAAAGAGCCTGTTAAGTTAAGAATGTGTTTGGTTAATAGATAAAGCCAATAGATAGTACAGTATAATTTAGTTAATTAAATATTGTGGTGTAACGCATGAATAAAGCGTATTACCGTACCTTACCTAAAATGTCAAAATTGGCAATTTGAATTATTTATGCTTTATTTCTACTTGCAATACATTTAAATTCAAATTGTTGCTAGAGTATAGAGCGCAATAGATAGTTGCATCATCGAAAACGGGATAGCATTTCACTCTCGACTCTCGGGCGGAAAGTGCGACGCGGAAGCCTAACTTTCTCTTTTGCGCTCCAAGGCATGCTCTGCGCGCCGCTACGTTATTTGCAACCGATCGGCACACGTATTGTATGAGAAATGTACACAATAAAACATCACATTTCATTAAAAAAAAAATAAGTAGCTTATTACTTACTTATTCATAAACCGTAGCAATACGCACTAGTTGCCAGCGCGTGATTCCAAAAAATGACAAAATAGACTGCTATGAGTCGGTGTTTGACATAAAAAAACTATTAAAATATATAATATGGTTAAAAAACATCTATCGCGTGTGAATATTGCGTACTACCTACCTACTCGCGTATCGCGTTAGTATTAAAAAGTTAGGAAAATTTCTCACTAGTAACCGTAAAGCATATAGTGTGATGAACGAAGCGAGCCACAAACATTTTAATGCTATTGTCCACAAAAAAGGAACCAAAATATCTAATTAAGACACTAAAAGGTCGCTTACGGGCCGATTCTATGAAAGGGCCGCCGAAGCAATGGAAATGCCGAAAATCGGCCCCCCAGAGTCCGATATAGCAGCACTGGCCGCTACAAATAATCATACAATAACGTGGAAAAGCAATATCCACAGAAGAAATAATAGCTAGTGCCTACGTAGAGCAATCGTGCGAGTGGGACGGGTAGCGAGGACGCGAGCTCGCTCGAGGCGGAGGTCAACGGCTAGCCGCGGTCGTTGCCCCGCTATCGGAGTGACCTACTGAGCGCGTGACGTCATCGCCGCACCGCGCCGGTGGCATTGGTTTACCGCCGCGTACTAACGCCATCTATTGGCGAGTAGAAAGTAGATACATAGATAATCTGCATGCGTGTTACTGGAAAATTAAAACAATGGTTTTTCATAGTCCAATGCCATCTTGTGTAGGTAGCTAGCTAGCTATTAGTTTAGTGTAGGTAGATAACGATGAATTTAGTAGTAATAGTTTAGTAGGTTAGCTACTGACTGGCAGGAGTATGACGTGTAAAAAATGTACACAATATGTGGTACCATACCTACATTACCTACTTACCTAGTTTTATTTCATAAAATTCCACTGGCCCACTGATTTACTCATTGGTCCTAACTCAAAAGGACTGAAAAGTGATATTTTGTTTTATTGGAGTCTGGGAGTTAATTTGCCATCATTCATCAGTCAGGTACTTAGACTGGCTATGACGTAATTTATAGAACTTTTTTTCCAAAGTACATAAAAAAGATTTCATTTATGTTTGTTTTGTTGCAGAGGTGGAACTCGAGGGCATCCAGGACCGATACGTGCAAGTCCTGCGCAGTTTCCTCGAGCACGCCGCGCCACACCACCCCGGCAGGCTGCAGGAGCTGTTTGCCAGAATACCTGAGGTAAGTGCCTACTGTCATTTCATATATTCACTTATTTTCGTAAAATTCTTCTACTACCAAAAAATAGTGAGCGCAGAGAGTGTCCTACCAGTAATATTCATTTGTATTGTTATACTTGTTGTTTTTTTTACACGAATTAACATATTATGAGTAAACCACTACGAAGGATTGTAGTATGTTGGTTTAGTCGTAGTTTACTCCAGATTAGTCCAGATTTATCATCTTTTCTATGATCGTGCTCTTACATTTAAACACAACATTGCAAACTCAATTTTACAATCGCCAAGTCCCATTTATTAGAGAAACTTTGTAAAGTTGTCGCCGCAACACAAAGTTAGCGCAACCCAGATACAAATTTATCGCCACGTTCGCATTGTAGATTGTAAGAACCGCTCGCAATAGAAAGTCCTTACAGTCAGAGCTTTCACAATGCTTTTCACTTTTCAGATCCAAGCGGCGGCTAACCTGCTGCTCGAGAGCAAAATGTTCTACGTTCCATTCGTATTGAACTCCGCGGAGATTAGATAGTATATGGCCCAGCAGGGCGTCTAATGCTCGATGTACGAGCGGACGTCCCCGCACCCCTCGTCTTAAGACCGCCGACCATGTGTTCAGATCCTCTCCAGCACAAGTGTTCGTACAAACGCACTCGTCCGCGCTGACAACTGCGCTTCGAGCCGCACCCGGCTCGGCCTGACTCCGCAGTGCTCACGCGCCGGATTCCCGAGTGCATAGACAATACGAGACAGTGCGGACGCTGTGTCGATGTGTGTTTTGATTGGTTTAATGTTTAGTAGAGGAATTAAAACGTCCCAATTGACAGACTGATTTATTATAAAAAAACATAGTTATCGTAAGCTACCAGGGACTTGGATGCGTGTTTTATACGTGGTAGTGTATACTGCATAGTGTTAAATAGATTAAAATATATTCATATGTTACTATTTAAATTTTTGTCAGTCGGAGAATCGCATAATATATTATTTCTGTACATATAGCGTATTTCATATTAAGATGTTGTTTTAGACAAAATTGTTTCTTGTAAATGAAATATTGCTGTTTAGTTTGCATTTGGTATTTAAGATTATGTTAGGCTAACTTTATTGGGTGTGTAATATTGAATTAGTAATTTAATTTTATATGAATTGTTCTTAAAGTAATTAGCCCTAAGTACCTACTCTCAGTGTTTACCAAGACTGCTTTTAAACAACTGTACTGTTTATACACTAACTTAAAGTATCGTGGAGACACGCGTTTCTTATAGTCACAACTTATGCATTTTTTCGTCAATACTTCGGATAACTTTTAACTGAGCATACATTTTGTTCATAATATTTCACTCTCCTAACTTCTAACTAGAATAAGAATATAAGTCCTTCACGTGTTGGTTCTACCTTCGTTTTCGCCGTGTTATATTTAGGTGTTTTTAAGCAATCTAATTCTTTGCTTCCTTTAATAATGTGTTCAACTGTAAATTATGCTCAATATTTTCAACGTTCAGATACTCAAAATCGTCACTTTCAGATTCATCCACTTTATATTGTGCAAACACAAAGTCACTAGACCAAAACTTACTTTGTGTATTGAATACAAAAAGGTAATCTATAGCGAACAATACATTGAACTCATTGCATTAGTCCTCTAAGCATTCCTTTAGTAAAATCATGAAAGTTGTAACAAAAACCTATCCATAAATCGTATTGACACCGAAGCTCTCATTTGTGTGACTTTTCTTTATTCGTACTAAACCATTCATGCATTCATTACTTTCATTAACCATAATTCATATTTACTCGTATCGTAAGGCACCTCACACAATTATCAAAAATCATTTACGACAATTAATTTATATGAAAGACTCCTAACATAAAACTGTCAGTAAACCACTACGTATCAGTAAAGTTATATTAAATGCCGCTATCTTTAATAACTCGTATTATTTGTTAAATGTTAAATATAAACGTTCCATCAACGGTGAACAGTTACCACTAGCATAGGGGGCGATGTACGCCAATTAAACTAAGAAAATGCAACCAAAAAGTTCGTTCTAAGGACTTAGGTTCTAGTTAATTAGGTTTTTACTAAGCAACGTCACGATACATCGTCTAGGAGAACAACGTAGTCTCGCACGTTTCAATCACATATAGGTATACATAGAATTTTTCAATTGACCACGCGTTCAATTTTATCAACAGTTTGAATTTTTGGTTCAAGTTTTGAAGACTTTTGAAAGTCTTTACATCCGATGCATTCAAAACTTTGTTAAATCTTCGGTATAACGTATATTTTTAGAGAATCCTGTTACCTGAATGAGCGATAGACGTCCGTTCCTCATCGTGTTACCATTAGTTAAGTGTTAGTTTACGTGTTTGTACATTGTAATTAGTTCGAATACAACCAGTTACGATACTGCCATTAAATGCCTAATTAGTTTTTGTTATTATTTAGTTATGTGTAAAAACGACGTTGGTGAAATTATTAGTTAATTGTGATAGAACAGTGATAGCATCGGGATACACGTTCCAGAAACATGCATGTACTACAAGTATGCACCTCTCGCGGTTGGCTGGGTATTACGCGCGGAGTGACCTAGCCAACACGGTCTAACTGCGTGAAATCAAAGCACGCCAATTCGGTAACTATATTTATTTATTCATTTATATAACTTAATTAAAAATAAGTAGTTGATAAAACACCATCAGAACGAGTAAGGTGTAATCTAAAGTCTGAGGTAAAGATGCCTTTATAGATTTTTAAACAATGAAGGATAATTTGTAAACTATAATCGCGAATCGTGCATCGCTCTATCTATAATAATGTGTAAATGTAATGTACCAACTTAAGTATAAACTGACACATTTTGTTAGTAGCGTAGTTATTGTTAAGTCGGAACTAACGGCATTGTAACAAAAAGGAGACTAGATTCATAATGTTATTGGCGTTGTACAAAGGATAGTATTGTTAGTGTAAACAATGAAATTGGCGCATTACTGGCGAGTACCTAATTAGATTAGTGAACGGAAAGCCCGCAGAGGCTAACATAGATGTAAATACATAGTAAAGCTACGACATTAAGACCGCCACTCGCATTTCGTTGCTCTTCGACTCGTTTGCAGACTTAATTTCGGCTTTTTTCAACTATAATGTAACACTAAAGTATTTTACTATAAATTTATAGCTTACGTATATCAAAATTGACTGACGAAAATAAAAATTGTTTGGTTTGCTTCGCTTGCTGTTGTAATTGAACCTTACGGTGACTCTCATTACTTTGAGGTTCGAAAAAGCCGTGACCGATCTCAAACTTTTAGCTAGAATTACGACCAAATGCCTGTTACAGTTATTTCTGTTTTTTTCTAAATTATCACAAAAAAATGTTTGTTTGTTGTAAGAAAGACCTTACAACTACAAACATAAGACCTATAAATGTTAATTATGCTTACGTAAAAATCTTGAGTGAGAAACCTTATGATGATTCAAATCGATCAGTGAGATTTTAGTAAAAGAAAGCATTTTTGACTTTGAGTGAACAAAAGAAGTCCTACAAACGGGTTGTATGGTAGATACTTCGAAAATGTTAATTGTAACAATAGGCGTCTTGGAATATTCAGTTCAAGGTTCTGAGGTCGGTTAGTAGTTATTATTGCAAAAAATATTTTGACTGATATAGTAATTTACATAATAATGTTAATATATTTATAAGGGTGTAACAAAAACTTAATGCATTTCACAATTTCTTTACAGTCCATAAGAGAATAATTAATTACGTCTAAGATATCGTGACGAAATATTTTCACATTCGTAGTGTAAGGTTTGTTGTGTATAAAACATAGTGTTTCAAGTATTTCGAGTAAAAGAATGGTTGAACTGTTTGTGTACATTAAATATTGTATTAAATAGTTAACGAAGTCGATTGTAAAGCGGTAAGAAAATAATATATATTTGGAAAAGTTCGCGAATGTTTATTGCATGTAAATGTAATATTACAGATTGATATTGAACTGTAAGTGCATAGATATCTGTTAATTCATGTTTACTCAAAGTTTTCGTTACAGTTACGAGTGCGTGGACAAATGCGTTTCGCTTATCTAAGTATAGACATTTGTCTTCACATCTAACTCTAAATTAGTCTCAGATCACTGTTCACGCAGTAGGTATCACTGGAAGTGCCTCAGAAGTAGTTTTTGATTCAAACCTTATTTAAGATATCGATGTGGTTGAGTGTGTTGTATTCACGTGTTTAGTTGGGCTCGCTCAATATCAAGACTTATCGCTTTCAGGTTACGATAAAAAGGCGTTGCTTTGCACATGTTTGGGCACTGTACCTACCCTGTCGACTGTCTCACGGCAGTTTTTTGGATATGACCAGTGCTTAGGTATCATGCTTAGTCGTCTATTTACCACAGCCTCTAACCTAGCATATTTAAGTATTACCTTAGGGTTCTGTGTTTGTACGTAGCAGATCACTTTAGCAGCTGATTGATGGACTGTTTTTGAAGGTTTTAAAAGGCAGTGACAGTTAGCAAATACTAATGGGTATTTTACCTGCCGTCTTGTCTCGTAAGTGGTGCGCCTGAGTAGTCAGATTGTGTACTGGTTTGCCAAGAGAAGTTACCTACAGTTGTGTTTAGTTAGCGATGCATAACGTGTTTGTACTTTAATTTTTGTTTTTTAGTTGTACTCTTGGAAATCAATGGTTAATAATTTAAGAAAATAAAATGTATGTGAATTAATCTGTAGTTGTTTTCTTGTTTCTTTGATAAAACTACGTACAAAAAAAATGTTGTTGGTACGTCTCTATATCCATCGTAATCTGAGATCCATACGAAAGACATGAACGCACTTTCATTAAGGACTATAGATGCTTATTTATTTTCTTTTTTCATTTCACTAACTCGATCGAAATAACATAATGCGTGCAAAGTTAAATAGAAAATAGAGAGTGCTACGCTTATGCTAACTACATTACGACCCATAGAAAATTCGGTAACTACACGGCCGCCGCCGTAGACGCGCCACCACCGTGCCGTAGCACCGTAACCGTAGCATGTATAGCTACGCTGGATGTTCGATGCGTGAGGACGATGTGCGATGCTTACCAATGACATCTAGCGGTAGCAATGAGTAGTTTTCTTTAGAAAACTGTGAAGGAAACGCAAACTACGACATCTAGGGGCGAGTAGCAGAACTAATTCTGTTTTCTTTTTATATAATCTATGGAACGAGGTGGTATTCTGTGGCTTTGTTCATTCGTTCTTTTCGTCTTCTTCCTTATTTATTCTTCTCTGTCAAAAAAGACAAAACTGCCGCTTGCCACATGTCAGCCCACAAATAATTTCATTTTCTATTATTGGTCTAAAATTGATCCTAAAATTCATAAAATATGGTAAGAAAACAGCGTTACCTTCTATTGTACAATTCCTGTTTCGCTAAGCTTGAAACTCTGCCTGCTCGGGAACAAAACAGGATGTGTTTAGGTTGTGTCGTCATGATCATGATATTTCAGAAACCTCTGATGCTGCAAGGGCACGAACGTGCTATAACACAGATCAAGTACAACAGAGAGGGAGACTTACTGTTTTCCGCGGCTAAGGACTCAAAGCCAAATGTTTGGTGGTCCCTGAACGGCGAGAGACTTGGTACCTTCAATGGGCATGGCGGTGTAGTGTGGTGTCTTGATGTGGATTGGCAGACCATAAACCTTATCACTGGAGGTGGAGACAGTTCCTGCAGGTCAGTATATTGCTACTAAAAACAAGAATCCAGTAACACCCTAACACACTATAGAGATATTTTCCGCATCAAAATATATGTACAAAACTAAAGAACTACAAGCTTCTATGAAGCGGTGGTCACCTTTGAATTAGTAAGCCACTCAGTATGCTCACAGTTTTTAATAAAAAAACCATTAAAGTCATTTGCAAAACAGTGAAGAAAGTTGCACAATACTTTCAATAGTTACTCCACGGTACAGTTTCAATGATAATAACTGCAGTGCTACAGGTACAGTGAAGTCCGTTTTGATACGCCATGGAATTTTTTCAAACAAAATTAACTTCACACACTTACTTTACGAGCGCCAAGATCTCCCAACAGTACTGCACTTATCAGTTGCAGTAGCTTATACAAATTGGTTCTGATTTTCAGATTATGGGACTTGAAGACAGGCACCAACATTGCTACAGTAAAGACAAACTCCTCTGTGAGGACATGTAACTTCAGTTACAGTGCTAATCAAGCCGCCTACACCACTGACAAGGCCATGGGCCACCCTTGTGAGGTGTGTTATACATTACCCTACTATTTCTTAAGAACCACATGCATACTCTTTGTTTTTCATCACATGCATTTCGCCCAAGCCACGTGTATCACTAGCTATACACTTAGGTTCTTTGGGGGGGGAAGGGAGTAAAGTTAAGTAAGTATTTTGGGACTAGTAAATCGGTACCATGGTACACTACGGCCGGCGGATCTAGACCGGTCTGAAGTTCCGCTTTCGGAAATTGTGCGCAGGTACAGGCGAGACAAACCACCTATTCGACACTAAAAGTGACTACTGCGCAGCGTTCCGAACGAACTTAACGCCGGTCTAGATCCGCCGGCCGTACTGTACTACATTTGGCTTTATCTCCCACCATGAATTTGGACATTTTCTCATAGCCATTTAATTTTAGACAATCTCTCACTAGACTGTACTGAGACCTCAATACCCTCTTTGACATTCACTTTAGTAGATAGGTGCCTACTTTAATTTGAAGGAATGATGATAATGCTTGGGGAAACTGAGCAAGCATACTTTCATATATTCATGTTATTGCAATTTCAAAATCTTCTAGGTGTTTGTGATTGACACAAGAACGGTTGATGACTCCCTCTCCAGCCAAGCTCCGATTCTGAAGTGGGAAATCACAGACACAAAGGTCACATCGATGGTGTGGGGCAATTTAGATGAGACCATCATCACAGGTCATGAAGCCGGTGACATCATTCAGTGGGATCTGAAGGTAAGTGAATGTAGCTCAAACTGTCCATTTTATTATACCGCGTGCACACTATGCCCATGCCGCTGCCGGCATTAATGCCGCTTAGTGAAAATAAAAGCGATGTTGCTGTGGCAATAAGTCCACGGCATGAATGCCGCCATACATTCCGGCAGCGGCATGGGCATAGTGTGCACACGGTGTTACAATTTTTTGAATTTACATCCTGTTTACAAGTTTTGCTAGGTAAAACTGCTCATGAATTTGTATTGTTCCTTTTACAGACTGGCAAAAAGATCCACTCAATAAAAGAGCACACCCACCAAATCAATGATATGCAGTTGTCTCGAGACGGAACCATGTTCATTACAGCATCAAAGGACCAAACCGCCAAACTCTTTGACACAAATTCCTTGGAACTCCTCAAAGAATACAAAACCGAGCGACCTGTCAACTCCGCCGCGCTCAGTCCTATTCTGGACCACGTTGTGATCGGAGGAGGTCAAGATGCTATGGAGGTCACAACAACGTCCACCCGACACGGAAAATTCGACGCGCGGTTCTTCCATCTAGTATTCGAAGAAGAATTCGGAAGGGTGAAGGGACATTTCGGTCCTATCAACAGTTTGGCGTTTCATCCTGATGGAAAGAGTTACGCGTCCGGAGGCGAGGATGGTTATGTGAGAGTCCAGAGTTTCGATCAGTCTTACTTCGATTATACATTCGATTACAACAGGGATTGAAGTTACACAAGTATTAAGATATTGTAAATTGGAATAAAGTGGCATTTTTATTCTTGAGTTTGTTGTTTCAGTTGTGCAGTTTACTAGGATCTTTTACAACGAACAGGATAGTGATAAAAATAAATATCCTGCTGGACTTCTGTGCATAGACAGTAGGATTTAAATGCCAGGTTTGACTACGAGTACAGTATCATCCCTATATCTAATCGCAAGTTGTGTGGGTTAGCCTCATAATCCCCTGAGTCGTCCCCTTCAATAGGTATCTAACTGTTAACTAAGGTACCTGCCAGCCTACCTTTCTCCAACCCACCCGCGCATAAAACAAAACATTACATTATGCAACAATTTATTTACACAATACATTCTATACAATTGTGGAATACTTCACTGGAATACTTATAAGAAATAAGGAGTTGTGTGTTGTGGAGGGACTTCCCTTTCACTATCTGGGACGGCGTGGAATATCTTAGCATTTCTATCATTGACCGTGTTGAATTCTAGGATTGACGCAACGTTGCCGCATCGATAGCAGTAGTTCGGAGCTGACCACACAGTCACCAATCGCTTGTCGAACATGTATTTGTATCCTGTAAAATAAATATAATATCAGTTCTCATTGTATATGTTGCATGGTAGCTATGTACCCTCGAATTAAAAAATTATGTAGAGGCAGACTCGGGCGCTTTACTAGGTAAATGCTGTTTGGCGGGCTGTTCAATCTCTGATTATGAGATCTGGTTTTTGAATTTTTTGCTAACGAGAGACCTTTTAAAAGTTAGGGGTTTACTAGGTTACTAGTTTAAACGACTATCTTGCAGGCAATGTGACATTTTTTTGTATTTATTGTGCGTGATATCTTGATTTTTAAATTAAGTGTATTACAATATATGTAAATAGGTAGATCAATATTATATTAATCACATTCCGATGTAGGTACAAACCTTCATTTACTAGCTGATGTGCCCGACATATTAGCTTTAGATTATTGTAATCCATAAAAAGCTCTGTCACATAGCTGCCAAACAACCATCCAGCTCCTCTAGGACTTACAGACCTAGAAAATAAAATAACAGTATTTTAAAAAACACATATATTGGACTTACCTATGCTTTGCGCAGTCAAACAAAAAATAACTGGTTACAAAAAACTACTTCTGTGAAACCGTGTCGGTACGTGTAACATCGTAGAAATATGAGGATGTACTTGGCTTGCTCAGGCTGTTGGCGAAGTATTTGAACAGGGCCTCACTCGTTTTCTGAGTAAAAATATGAACTTGGGAGGTATCTGTTTTAGGTAGCCAACACCTCAACTTACTCTAAGGACTAAGTAGACACTTACCACATCTTAACATCAGCTGGATCAGACCATAGGAGATCACAGAAAGCCCCCTTGTGAGGTATTTGTTGATTTCTATCAATACATCGGATTTGATCAAGCATTGATATTTCTGGAGATAGTCCACCGTGCACACATAATATTGTTTCATCTATTAGCTGGAAGAAAAAACGTAACTTTTATTATAGTGTTTAAATAAGTTACAAACATTTTGTGTAAGAGATTATTTTGACAAAATTAACATTGGGATGGGACTGTGGAAAGCTTTGGTCTTTAAAGGCCTTTTCCCAGCAGTGGGACAGTGTGGGTTGACAACAACAAAAAAATTAATAATAATATGTTTATTTTTTTACACATATTTATAGGTTTTCAAAAAATAATTTATGTGGTGTATACATAATGATAATGATGATGATACTGATAGGAAATATGCAGAGCACGAAAAATTTTAATACTCTTTCATCCTGCTGTGGGAATCTACATACTGAGAAGAGAGATTATACTTACTGCAGCTACTGTTAGGAGATCAAAAACTCTGCAGCAGTCTTTCCAAGCATTTGCATTGCCATATTTGTTGAGGCACTCATCATAGAACCCATAGACTTTTGTGATTTGACTTGTCTCATGATTTCCTCTGAGTAAAACAATTCTGGGGAAAAAAGAATTTAGTAGGTAGGTACCTACTTTGTGTCTGGAAATTTTAGTACTATAAAAACCAAATCAGCACCAAATTGTAATGTTTTTTTAGCATTTTTTTTTATTTATTTATTTTATTTCATTCTATTAGGGAAACAAACAGTACAATAATAATTAAAGATATAAAACTTAAAATAGCACCGAAACCAGTGAAGCTTCCACCATAACATCATACATACAAAGCATGTGAACAGATTTTATACAAAAAAAGCATTACCTTATATTATATTATATTTTGCAACTATAATATTACTGTGGCACATGTACTATTGTGACCATCACTTGTGTAGCTGTCACTGTTCTGGACATTCATAGCTCACCACCTTATAGCTGTGTTGGAGACCCAATTTTCTTAGGGATGTGGTTACCAAATAGTGTTGGTACTTGTAAGATTCCCTTGGTTTAGTTTTTTAGCTGGGATGACATCATTAAAGCTTAGCATATTCTCATAGAAGTTACTATCTTTATAATAATTACCTATCTGGATATCTGGCCTTCAAAGCCATGAGCAATGTAAGGGTTTCCAAACTGTAATATCCTCGATCCACATAATCTCCCATGAAAATGTATTTTGTGTGTGGAACCTGCCCTCCTCTTTGAAATAACTCTTCGAGATCATAGAACTGCAACAAAATGATTTTGTTGCAAACTGATACACAGCAGTGCAAGGTCTGGGAACTATAAAAACTAAGATCTTATTCCTAAAAGCTATGGAAGAATATTATACAGTTACAGATAAGCTGGTAGAGAAGGTAGTATTCGGTGAACTCTCAGACCCACAACTTCAAACTTCAGCAGAGAACTTTGTGGTTGTTTTAGAACAAGTTCTTGAACCAAAATATCTTTAGAAAAAACAACAGTCACTTTGTCTAAAAAACTAATCTTTTAGACAAAGTGACTGTTTTTTTATGTTCTACGGCAGTTACATGGTAGGTAGGTATCTACCAAAACATTGATGACTACAAAAATATACGTACAGCAGAAGTTTCTGAATTCTCTTTATTACCTGGCCGTGTATATCACCGCAAACGGTCACAGGAGTCTGGACCGGCTGCACGTTGGGTTCCTCCAACAGCAGATCACACACAATATTGCAGAGTTCCCGCAAATCATCTTCAGGTAAATACTTGCACCTCTTTGCTATTTCTATCCATTTATCCACGTCACTCATTATGTTGATGATTTAACTCGCTCTGCCTGTTGGTTTAGTACAAAAAACAAGAAGGAACAAATAGAATAGAACAATCAACACAACACACGAACGAACGAACGATAACAAGGACGGGTGCTTATTAGGGATGTGCGCAGCGCAATGCGACGACTAGCAGGTACTGGCAGGTAGGTAGGTAAGTATCGAAATTCAATCGACAAACCGATACTTGTACGTTACCGGTTGGATAAAGTTTAAATTTTTCCTTATAACTGAGCATATTATAGGTAGGTAAATGAATTTGCTATATGATTTAAAAACTGTTCCTAAGCACTTAGCACTATGTAAGTTAGCAACTCAAGGATTCGATACTCATTTTGAACCCTATTATCGAATTTATATCGAATCTTTTCAAAAAACTACTTCACTATCAAAATAAACTGATAGTGACATATCAAATATCTATGACAGTGACATTAACGATGTATGCTTAGATTTGTCTGTGGCCCCAACCCCATCCGCATCTCTCGCGGGGAAAATAGTCGTTTCATGACTTTCCATTCCATTTTATTGTAAACTTTCTTGAAAACACAGCCATCAGCTATGATCCCAATATAGTAGAATCATATCCATTTACTACCTATGCTTGTCTTATCTACCGTCTCCAGATTTATTCTTGTATCCTCTCACTACTACCTAAAGCTCTGCTAATTTTTTGCCGGTGTTTGATATATTTTCTGTATTTCGATCTGAGATGTCTACCGTGCTGTACCGTGCCTGGGACATGCACTATAGTATAAGTATATATGTAATGCATGCACATACAAAGGTACGCAATCTACCTATGAAAAAAGTCCTAGATACTTCCGTATTCTGCGCTCACTATAAAAAAATTTAGTGAAAAAAGTTTATTTAGCGAAAACAAACATGCAAGTACATTTTTTACGGGTTAAATAAACTAGAAAAAGAACTAATACAATGCGTAGGTGCGTTTACTGTATGATAACGGTGCGACTTATAATATACATGAGACTTACAAGTTTCTAACGTATAATTTTGCAAATAAACTGATGACTTTTGGGACGGAATGGTTAATAATACAATGCACAAGCAAGCTTGGATTTGCCAATAAAATATATGAAAGGGAAGAGACTTAACCAATTGTTTAAATTGGACCAGCAACCTGGTCTTAAAATAGGTAGCCAGGCACTATGGTCAATTTTAGATTACGTTAGGCGAATTTAGTGTCACAATTTTATGTCTCAATGAAACTCCAACTCAACAGTCCTGCAATAAGCTAATATCACTAGGTTTGGAGTTGCCAAAGCATTAATCACAGTAGGTATGCCACATACATAGTCCCAACAAAATAAGTAGCGAGATACAAACTAGCGTCAACAATCAAGAAAACGTAAAACACAACTTGTGTTAACCGTAAATTATATTATTTTAACAAAATGTTACTTATTGTAATGAAAAGCGAATGACCTAAGTATTAAAAGTTTACAAATTTCTTCATTTTTCAGTTATACAAAATACTTAAACCCGAGAGAGTACCAAGTGATCACAGATTCTGAAGAAACCGCTCATTTGATCAGTACACAAAAGTTACCAACATTCTGAAACGGATTTCACCTATGCTACAATATGAAAGCCGATCCATGCCCATTATTTTTGAATTCGTAGGAGGTTTACAAAGATCGGTACTTTATGTAGTAACGTAATCGTATACGTGATCGTAACAGGTATTTTTACTTCTACAGCCAATAGAAATCATGAGCATGCGTCTGTTTTCATTCAGCTTAACATACAAAAGATATGCTCTAATTATACTAACTTCTAAGACACAGCGTTTGTAGGTCAGCACTGAAATACATTTACTTTGGCAATACAGTTAATTTACTAGGCCCAACCTCGCAAAATGAAGTAATATTCAGTTCACAAACAAAATAATAACAAGAATCTTTTAAGTGCTGACTTTTACCTGAGTAGAGGGGCTGGACAGTCGGTACGTGAAATATTTTCTTTTATTAACAGATAAAAGAGATATCTTCCCTTCGTCACAATTTTGCCTCTTACACATAATGAATAAATTAGGTGAATGAGCAACAGGAATCAGATTTTTGAGTGACCAAAAAGACCCTGTGGTGTAATTCAAGCTACAAAACTTAAACATATCTATTTCTAGAGATACACACCTCTAACTAACAATCAAGATAATAAACTTCAAGGTAAACATAAACAAAAGGTTATTATTATGTAATAACAAAACTATTACTTAAAACTAAAGCGAAATAATTGCAAAGCTAGTTGCACGTTCAGTGTAAGTAGTATACTAACCTTACCTGGGTCAGTTGCCGAAATATTGTTCAGTTTATTTTTAAAAATTGTAGGATGGGTTCATCACACCACAATAACAATCTTAAAAATACAAAACAAAAACCTTATCTGAACTGTACTTGAGTGAGAATGCAAGCTAAATAATATAATAAATTACTGTATCAACTCGAATTGGGAATGATTTAAAATACGGCGCTGTAACTGCGCTCCCCAAAATTTCGTTGATTTCTTGCAACTTATAAAAGTACTAGCAGCGCCTCGCGGTTTCACCCGCGTAATTCCCGTTCCCGTGGGAATTCCGGGATAAAATATAGCCTATGTTCATCAGGGATAATGTAGGATTCTAATGGTAAAAGAATTTTTTTAATCGGTCCAGTAGTTTCGGAGCCTATTCAATTCATACAAACAAACAAACAAACAAAAAATCAAACCTTTCCTCTTTATAATATTTGTATAGAAGAGTGCTCTTAAAATTACTTCATAAGCAGAGATCCGAAACCGAAGATTACTTATAACTAAAGGACAATTTTTATAACTGCCCAAAAACTAAAACTACTCTAAACGGCTACAATAAAGTATTACCTATCGCTCAGTACAAATTATGCGAATATAGGATAAGATCTTGAGGACTATGTCCGAATCACTTTAAAATTTCACAGTTCCGTTTTGACGTCATACGGAGTTCGGAACACACAGCGATTAGATTTTATCTAAACATTTTATTGTAAATACTGAGGTATTAAGGATCGTTTTCGAAGTGGCTACGATATATAGAATCCGCCCACTACTATACCGTGAATGTCTTTATTTACTGTATTTAGTAGCATCATATCAGTCGTATTTTAAAACAGTTATCATAATAAAACTTAATAAATAATTCTAAATGTCATGGTTTCCGTCGGCAAGAATAAATTCCTTAAACTTTTATTGAAACAAATCTCATTACTTAAACCTTATACCGCGTGGAAAACACATCACTTGACAAGTTTCACGCGTCTAGTGAGCTTTATACCGTTGACATAAGAAACAAAATGCAATGACCTGCACGTATATTCATGACTAAAACACGGTTCATAGTGAGCGAAAACTATAGAAATCAACGAGGCAGACGTAAACGTTTAAAGCGTGCGTTGTAGGGGTAAAGCCCGAGTTTCAGCTATAACGCAGATTAAAACAGAGTATTAGTCTCAAATTCTCAATAGCCAGGTTACAGTCACTCCATCGCAATATAATTATTCATCGTACATGAGTATATTTTCCTTTCCCACTAACATTTGTATGTGTGCTCTTTTAAGCAATGTCACACGAAGTATCCTGGCAATCAATTACGTAAATACACCCTCTGCAGAACGTTTGACAAGACAAGCTTTTATTTAATTTTAACTTGCAACATCTATAGACAATATTTAGCAAGTTCCAGTAGTAATAAATTTTTTTACTCAATCAGAAATCGGCAGTAACAAGTTTTTGGTCAAGGTGGAGTTAAGTATACCAAGATTGCTATAACAAAGGCATTCTTATTTCAAGTAGCTACTGGTACATATCGATTCTCTTGTTGCATTTTTCTAAACTAACGTAATTTGACAGCACTAAAAATGTTGCCATCATTTTCTCATAAACTGAAACGACAAAAACGGCTATAATTTTAAGACTGTCAAATTAGGTTAGTTTAGAAAGATGCAACAAGACAATCGATACCATTGTCAACCGTCAATGACGAAGAAAGAAAATCTGTTCCTAAAAATGCACCGGAACGTAATATTTGAGGTAATTGTGATCAGCAGTAGTATTGCGAATGCGAAATGATAATAAACAACTTGTGATAGTATCAAAATTACCTAAGTAGGTTATTTAAAACTTTAAAAGATAACATTGTAAAAATGATCATCAAATGCATCTATTTCGCAATACCATAGCAGTTATACCTCGTTCAAATTAACCCCACCAAGTGTTGTAACCCTCCAAATATATCAACCCCCCCAAGTATACCAAAGTTTAAAGACACTTGCAGTCTTAAACCGCGTTCACACTATGCTCATGCCGCTGCCGGCATTATTTCCACGAACTTATTGCCACAGCAACATCCCCTTTATTCTCATTAGGGAGCAAAGGCATGAACATGGGTCGGGAGCCGGAACAGAGGCATGATCGTGTTCACACTATGCTCATGCCCAATTCCCTGCCGACTGCGGCCTAATGTGAACGCAACATTATACCGCGTGCACACTATGCCTATGCCACTGCCGGCATGAATGCCGCTTAGTGAGAATAAAGGCGATGTTGCTGTGGCAATAAGTCCGCGGCACTGATGCCGGCAACGGCATGGGCATAGTGTGCACGCGGTATTCGACGCTTGGTGGGCGCAAGATGGTCACAAGTTTGGAAAATTAAATAAAAGCTCGTTCATCTCAACAAGCATCACTCAG
This sequence comes from Eulithis testata, assembly GCA_947507515.1. Taxonomy (NCBI): domain Eukaryota; kingdom Metazoa; phylum Arthropoda; class Insecta; order Lepidoptera; family Geometridae; genus Eulithis; species Eulithis testata. Next base: position 9,034,029 of record OX382196.1, on the reverse strand, counting down.
GCCTCACAACATATTCACTTGAACTGTCCTAATGCAAACGCGTCGATAACCTTCGGCACGTGTTCATCGATTCCGACCACGTCGAGCACACCGAAATGTGTGTCGTCTGTCGTTTCCACGCGGTGAGACGCCAGGTTCATTACTACCAGCCTGAAAATTAAAAAATAATAAACAAGATTTTCTTCTCCAGAAATTTTTTTTTTATTCTAGGGTCTGTTGAATTCAAACCAAAATATACAATCCTACTAACTAATATTATAAACGCGAAAGTTTGTAAGTATGGATGGATGGAAATATGTTTGTTACTCTTTCACGTAAAAACTACTGATCCGATTTGGATGAAAATTGGAATGTACATTGTCCGTGACCTGGATTAACACATAGGCTACTTTTTATCCCGAAAAATCAACGGGATCCAACGGGACGCGAACGAAGTCGCGGGCGGCACCTAGTTTCGTATAACGCGTCAACAAACTCTATTGAACTTCAAAGAAGAGGCGATCTGTATTTGATTACGTTGCCACATCTACCGAAGAGTTTTCTATCTACAGAGCGATTACCTGGGCAGTCGTCGGGCAAATACAACCTCTTATTTATCGGGAAGGGGATCGTTGTATCATATTCCCTAATAATAAACTTACTTGGCATTACTCAGCTTGGAAGAGATCCTATATCTCTCTAGAGCGCGTACTGGACAGTGGTCGGGTAATAGCGGCCCTTTCTTATTAGTCGGAGGTGGTCCATATCTGGCTCCATTGCCGCGGCCGCCACGTGCGTCGTGGTCGAGCTCCAAATAGCGACTGACGCGATCCACTATGTTTATGAATACGTCGAACTTTTCCTTGTTGTTCGCCGCCCATACCATTGGCGCGTCCAGTTGGACGCGGCCTAGGTCCAAACTCTACAAGTAATACAATACATAATTTAACAAATAAATAAATAAGACATTTATTTTCTCGACACACAAGGTTTTTAAATTTCAAACGCTCAAACTGTTGTGGTTGTCTTGTGGTTGTCAAAAAGCGGTTGTGTCTGAAGTTTTTTACAATCTTACAGAATTTTTCGATAAATAGTAGTATGTGTAGCATCCTATAGTACCTATAGTAGGTGCCAAATAACAATGCAATACAGGTCATTCACCCACTTTCACCACGATGTCGCAAAATTCAATTTATGAATGGCTAATTCTGTCGCTTTCCATACAAACCTATCGCTAAGACGGTAATCGCTCGAATCTCGTGGTACTGTTTGTTTACCATACATAAATTTAATTTTGCGACATCGTGGTGAAGGTGGGTGAATGACCTGTATTGCGGTGTTATTTGGCATCTACTGTAGTAACCAATTTATAAAACATTTTGCGATACCCGAAATGGGTAAATAAGTTTAAAAGTGCCTAATACCCTAAGATAAGACCAATTTATAAACACTTATTATGCAAATAAACGTATGTTGGATCTTGTATCAAAAGTAAATTGATGTAGGTTGGATCATTTTTGCGTAACTACGTCCAATTAAAAATGAAACTAACTCTGAGTTTGAACTCCGCCTCATCGAGGTTGACAAAGTTACGCTCAAGCGAAACGATTTGTATTCCATCCTCAGTGAAGACTGCCAGTTTCGCGTTCTTCTCGCGTTTCAGAATCTGCAGGGCCATGATTATTGCTGAAACACATAGGTTTATTATTACAGATTTTCATAATAACTTAAGATGTTTTTTATAACAAAATCTCACATGTTCGAAAAATTATTTGATCGACTTTTTATATATTTATAACCCTTTTTTATTTATCGAATCTATTGTATGTTCATAAGGCCGACTAGGCGAGAGGACTACCTACATCTAAAACATGCAACTCAACTATTTTGCCAAGTTATAGTGCAAAAAACGAATACTTATGTCATCAAATACTGATCAAGCCAATAGGGTCGTATTTTATTTACGAAGTACCTCGACTATTTTGTCGAGTTTACACTATGTAACCTTACCAGCATGTCCTGGGGTCACGGAGTTATGGTAGAAGCACTGAGCCAACAGTTTCTTCTTGCTTTTCTTCTCCGGGTCGGTGTCGCCGGCGGCGGTGACAGCGGCCGGTGGTGTCGGTTTAGGAACGATCTCGACTACTTTGCCAGGCTTGACGCGCTTCGGCGGTTTCTCTTTTTTCGGGACTCTGTATTGCTTGCAGAAGTGACGACCTACCAAGCATTTGTGAATGTTATGAACATTATTTTGATGAGCAAGTTTTCTATAGCCTTGGTTTCACTAGGAGACATAACAAAGTCATAAATGAATTCCGAGACAAAGAAAATTATCCCTGGTTTGTACCGCATCATTGTATCTTATTGTTACCGAACCAACTATAAAACCGCATTGACGCACTCAGTTTAGGATTCTGAACTTTGGTGGACATCTACAAATTTCTTGTCTTTTTAGGTAGGTACCTATTTAAAATTTAGATTTTTAGAGAGAAAAATGCAAGAAGCCTTACTCATTTTGGAACCAAATGAATATCTGGGTAGGTAAATCTTGTAAGTTTTATATACCTTTGAACATGTGGTGTCTCATGTCCAGTGTGATCAAGTACCGTTTTTTCGTAGGCTTAGTCGTCAACCACGTCTGATCAAATAGTTTGTTCAGTGACGCCACGATCGCTTGATTCGGAGGCTTGTCGATACCTGAAGAAGTAATAAGGTAATTATGTAACATCAATCAGCTTCTTCAGAGCAATGAACAGTCGTAAATAGTACGCTTAGTTTTAGCAACCCAGTTCATTAGATTACATTATTAGACAGAGTTTATTAATAATTAATAACAGATTATATTCTACAAGCTTTTACACCGTGTCGTCGTAAATAACGATATTTTTGTTCTAGCAACTGACATGATACGACGGTTTCAGGGCTCACTTTGAATCGGAGGTGAGGATTGCCGATAACATAGAAGTATTAAAAAAAAGGAAGTAAAAAAAATCCTTACCCCAGCTCTTGATTTCGGTAGGATGTCTTTTAGTGGTGGACCATTCCCACAACCCAGTTTTAGGATCGAATATTTGACGGGTTCGTCGGCGCAACTCCTTCTCACCCATTATCTTTACTTTCTCGTGCGCTGAGGGCCTGCCGAATCACAATTATTTATTCACAAATCATCATTCTAATTTTACTGAATAAATCCTACATGTATGTATGGGTGCTTGTTACTATAGTAGGTGCCAAATAACACCGCAATACAGGTCATTCACCCACCTTCAAAACGATGTCGCAAAATTCAATTTATGAATGGCTTATTCTGTCGCTTTCCATACAAACCTGTCGCTAAGACGGTAATCGCTCGAATCTCGCAGTACTGTTTGTTTACCATTCATAAATTGAATTTTGCGACATCGTTTTGAAGGTGGGTGAATGACCTGTATTGCGGTGTTATTTGGCACCTACTATATTATCAATAGTTTTGATATAATCACTTACTTGGTCTTGTTCTTATAGTTGTTCAATGTGATGTAGACTTCAATGGGGGTGACTTCAGACTTGTTGATGATATCCTGGTTGTTCATTAGAGATACCAATACTGCTGTGGTGGTTGAGTCAACAGTTAGGAAGCCCATGTTGTGGATGCGTTGGAGATTGTGCAAAATATCGCGTAAGCCCATTTGAGGTAGGATTGCATCCCAGACCTAGAAACATTGTAATTTTAGATTTTGATTTGAGCAAGTTGTGTTTAGCTCATGTTATTATTGCTGCTGCAATCTCTAAATTGTTTAATGTTTTCAACATTTTGCATGAAGTCCAGAACCTCGGGCTCATTCCGTGCCGCCAGTCGAATTAAGATTTTAGTACAATGGAATTAACCCGTCAAGGAACGATTAAGTTCAAAATAGATAGACACTTACATCCTGTGATGTCAGCAAATGGGCAGGCACATGATCTAGCGTGAACTGATGCTTGCTCGCAATAGCTGCTGCCGCGACGGGGTCCTCGCAATGCCTCATGTCTTCCACATTCTGCATTAAGTCTAAAACCTCTTTGGTTCCTTCTTTAGCGCCACAAAGTGCCTTGGCGCGTTTCATATCGTTGATGACGTATTTGACGATGGCGTCGCGAGCTGAAATAAATTATCAGGTATTTGTTTTGTGGTAATTGCGCCCTTGTGTTTTATGATATGTAATCTAAGTCAGGAATGTGTAAAGTTCTTTGTAAAAGAACAGGCTATTATTGAAATAACATAAGGTGCGTGTTGTATCGTGTTTTAAACTTTTTCTAAAACTATCTGATTTAAATTATCCTGCTAAACATAGCCAGACCAAGTTTTAGAAAGAAGCTAATCTAGTACTTCGTCAGCTACCAGGAACATTTATTTACTATGAATATCTTCTTCAAGTGGGGAGCCAAGTTGTACTTTCCCTTGATCTCTATTTGAGAACCTTTCGCCTTTATGGCAGCCATATTTTTTCAGACCTAAGAGAATACTCACCGTTGTCACCATCGACAACTTTGATATGGGATTTCCTTAGCAAAGTTTTGTGTGACCGTCCATGTCGTGCTCGAACCCTGGTCACTTCCTTGGCTAAATCCAAGGGATCCTTTTGAAGGTACCACATTCGGACGCTCTTGCACCATCCTGTGCCGTTACCTGCAAAATCAACAACATCACCAACAACATCTGATAAGGAACCTAATTGTAGTCTTGAATCAGCCAAAGACTCAAACAGTAACTAAAAATAGTAGTTGAATAGTGAATAATTCGACATTGCAAGCCTCTGTAATGTATGGAAAACATCCAGCTTGTGCAATGTCCATTTTCATTAGCTTGGATGTACAAAAAAATTACCTGTTTTTAGCAGCCTTGTATATTTATTGAAAAGCATGAATTTTTCCGAAGTGGTGCAGAGTTCATTGACCGCTTTGTAAACAGCCTCTTTTACAAAGTCTTCATGAGTCAGCAACAAACACTTTGCAAGTGCAAACGTGATCGTTTCAAAACGAGTGTACCAACCCTCTTTGCCTGTCTAGAAAAATGAGTTTACTGATAATATGTATAATGAGCTAACTTGGGTAAAAATGTTAACATGGACATTAAGCAAAATAACCATGCTTTTATAAAATCTTACCTTGACAATAAGTTTGATTGCCTCCAGAGCATGATCACTGCCACCTTCGAAAGCCTGGTCAAGGGCAGTCAATCTTTCTGGCTCAAAATATTTGTGGGTAGTCCAACAGCCTGGATAATACTTTGGCTTTTCAATGCCCACATGAAGAAATCGCGTGATCAGATTGCGGATTTTAGGATCCAACTTCGGATCTTCAACGGCCGACATCCTCGCTAACTAGTATTACTATTGGAGTAAATACTTCGCAATTGCGAAGAATTGCGTGCGGGTATGATACCTATCGTCTATCAATCTCTCATCCAGGTATGCACTAACGATTTCAAAGGCAACTAACCTGAAAGAATACAGCATTCAGAGATAAACGCACTCAGTGAAGATGCATTTTTTATCGGTATTCGAGCGAAACATGTGCTACTTTGTGTGCCACAATAAATTTGAGGATGTGGCCAGAAAAAATAACACAATGGAGGTTGTTTCACTATCTTACAAAGATGCTCTAAGACGACTTGATTGTATTGAAATCGACGAAAAGCTAAGTTATATTATTGGAACTAGATAAATTACATCAAAAATCAGAAGTCTCTGTGAACAAAAATACTCGCTTGGTTGCAAAATGAAAATAAAATTCACGCAAACGTACGTACCTATTTTTAGTGTTGCCAGCATTGAAATAAAAAAATTGGCCAAATAAATTCACTATTAAAACTTTTGTCAATAAATGTAAAAGTCGACAGTTCACTTTTATAATAAACATAAAGAAGTTTTACCTAAAAAAAAATTGCTTATACAATAACGTCTCGTCTGGCTGCCTTATGCCTTGGTCTCGCGATCGTAACGCACAACGCTGCGGTGTGCAGCACAACGCAGAGTACAGCGTTTGCTCCTCACCGCTGACGCAGACTGCGACGTAGCAAAAGACCATACTAGACGTTTTCCATACAATTTTGTGTCCGACGCTGCATGCTGCATACCGCTGCGTTGTGCGTTACGATCGCGACACCAAGGCTTTACTAACTTTCACTTCACAATTATTTAAAACAAATTAGAACTCAAAGTTGGATTCTCACGAGGTGCTTAAACTATAACAGAATATCACAGTACTACATAAATGACGCTATATTTAAATAAGAATACAGTTTGGATACAAGACAAGTGCTGACTTCAGTCTGCGTGAACTTAAAAAATGGTAAAAAATACCATCTCTCAAGTTTTATTATAGCTATACATTTCAGCAATAGAATAAAATATTTAAAAGTTTTTAATGAAAAAAATATGCCTAGTACCTAAGTAGATCACGATTCATAATTATCTAAAATATATACGGCTATTAGGTAGGTATAGAAAAAATACAATGACCCTTTTTATCTCACGTGTTCGTGCCTTATACTTTGTTACATAGCCTATAGATTTTTATTGTTATATCTTTTTGTAATACCTATTGTCTAATGTAAATATTTTATAATGTTTTTTGCTAGTCTCTAAAATAACGCCTTGGAGTAATCTGTAATGTTATTTTATTATGAATAAATTGAATTGAAATTGAAATTATCCAGCTACTCAAGGTTTGGAACAAATGTGCAACAAAGAAAGTGTGCGACGCGATGTTCTCAAAAAAAAATGCGCGCCTTATTTAGCGAATGTATATTATATTGCATAGTTGGCAATACTAAATTGTTAATAACGTACCTAGGGATGAAATGCTGAGACTTTTCTAAACATAACGTGACATAACAAACCGAAACCACAGATTATATAATACTATCCGAAACATAGCAATGCCATGCCAGCATTACTGTTATGCAGCAGAAAAAGGGGATCAAACCTACGCGCTACGGTGATAGAATTTACTGGGCAAAACTACTACGAGACTTCAACCTACATATCTACTATGTTAAAATCTAATAAAGTTGGGTACCTACCCTAGTTGTTTGTTCGTTGAACTGTAGTGTTTATATCCTCTTTGGTTGAACTCAAGCTAGGTATCTATCTCTACTTCTACTACTGGTTTTTGTACTGGCAAAGGGGTTTTATTCTAGTTTTAGTAGATGGCATAGGTACCTTGCATGTACCTCTATCACGAACAAATCTGACAGTCGCCGCGTTAACGTATTCGTGTTATATTGCGCGTCAATGCCAGCTCGACTGCCAACCGTTGTAGTGTCACCGCGCAGTGTATCTCGGATACGCTAGCGTTACGATACGTTTGCGATTGTCACATTTATTCGTGATCAAGGCACTGGTTTGTTGTTTGCTACGTACGGGTTTGCTTGATTGAATGACAGTGACATTTTGGGTGACATCCATGACAGACAAGTCAGCTGTTTTTATTTTGTTTTCGTTTGGACTAGGTAAATTCAAGGTACATTACTTTGTGTGGTGGTGTATGTGTGTCTATAGGATTTGATATTTTTATCACAACACAGTTTTTCTTCTCTACTTTCCTTTGGTGCCTTCAATTCAATAATACAGTTGATTGAGCTAGTATCCATAGAACAGTCGTTTGTTTGATTGATCTAATCGCGATAGGTGAAAAACTTGATGAGTTTGGAAGAAGTCAACGAAACTCAACAACTGATGCAGAATGAGGGCGAGGAAGAGGAACAAAAACCAACTCAACCAGCGACGTCCCCCGTCACGAGCAATAAGATGTCCAGCGGAGCGGCAAGTCTGACTTCCAGGAACCCAGGGCCCACAGTAACAAGCACCGGTAACAATAGTGTGAACGAGTCCACTAAAGTTTCATACGTCAGCGAACGGAAGCTTCACAGAGATCTTATGCGGTCAAACTACAGCAATAAACCTAAACACGTGCCAAAGGAGACCCCTGACGTCAAACACATGGAGAAAGCGCTTCTTGAACTGTTAGATGATTTTCACACTGGGAAGCTGAGTGCGTTTGGTTCGGGGTGCAGTATGGAACAAATGATCAGTATAAGAGACCAGCAAGAGCACTTGGCGAGGTTACATTTCCGTTTATGTGCAGATGTAGCGAAACCAACAGAGGATAGCTTTGAGAATGCCCCTTCAAGGGATAAAATGACAAAATTGGTACAGAGCCTAGAACAATTGTCTATGTCGATAGAACACTTACATTCCGAAGATAGTACAAATAGTGCTGAAGGAGCGAGCAGTTCTGAGAAATGATTTGTGATGTTAAATCATAAAATAAATAATCTTATTATAATCAAATTATAAAATATCTCCTACAGTGGAGATATTTTATAATTTTTAGATATTGAGTGATTTTAGATATGAGTAATGCTATGAAAAATATTACAGCAAACTTGCTAAATGAAACAGCATATTATTATTAACCAAGATCTCCAGGCTCTTAAGAGACTGACACTATTGGGAGTACCCACTTTTACACACACCCCCACACGCAGTTACACACCCTTACACCTTCTCTCGCATCAACACAACACAACATTAAATTCACTCACCATAATTACCTGCACTATTCTACTTCAATTTTTTTTTCTGTCTTTTGTATTCTAGTGACTGTCGTCGAATTTCGCTTATGTTATTGTATTTAGAATGTAAATCCGTCTTTAAAATTAAGATTTACCATTATTCTTAAGAGTTGAAGATTTTGATACTCGTTAAAAAAAAAAACTTATAGATAAGATAAAATAATAAGTTACTTAATATACACAGAATAAATCAGTTCATTACCTACAGAATTATTTTTTAAAATTAATGTTATGCCTATTCTTTAGGTTAGTTCAAAGTGATTCAAGGTGATGCTACATTTAAGAGACTCCTCCAAAGTGCACAAAACCCTAATTTATATTATTATGTAGGTAGTGTCATTGACTTGGCTTATTGACTCCCAAAATTTACAAAGGCTAGGTAAATACCACAATAATGGCATTATGGGATTATATAAACAAAGTTGGACCACCCAAAATTTTTTTTACCATTAGAGCTTTGGTGGACATGCTCTGCAAAGTAATGCAATTGTTATAGGCAGGTCCCCACCCACTTAATTATTATCAGGTAGGCCACGGCATCTGCTTCTTCAGTCACTTTTTCTCATAATTAGGTAGATTCATACATAACCTAAATTGCAATACCTATCTAAGTACTAAGTGGGAACAGTTTTCACATCTCTCGAAGACTTACTAATATTAAGATTAATATTTTATGATGGTATTTTGGAGCACAACCTCGCACGAGGCTTTCTCCGATAATTCAAACGCCGGAACAAGTTTCACAGTTTCACACAGTTTATTGGAGAACTAATTAGCACATAAAAACTGCACGAAAAAATACCGTGTCGGTAGCGTAGCGTTGTGTGTGCCAGACAATGGCCGACCGGAATTCCGGAAGTGGCGCATGTTGTTAACCTAAGGCCAAACCCTTAGTGTGACAACATCACAAAATAATCTGTCCGTTCGGACACGCCACAGTATTTCACTTTGAAAATCTTAAAGTTGCAGGGCGTGCAGTTAGCTTAATTTTGGTTTTGAAACTTTTGATTAGATAACGTGCTAAAATTACTCCATACCTATACTTCGTAGACCTTTCGTAGAACCTTCGTAGACGTCTTACAGACCCTTTGTAGACATCTCGTAGAACCTTTACCCCATTGTAAATGTAAATCCCTACTATTATTTTTTATAAACGCAAAACGGTTTATCCTTAGTTGACTGACAATCAATGCACACTGCACAGCCTAAACTATAAGTCCTTTAGTCGAATACTCAAACGCCACTCAAACCCCACTCAATTTAAGTTCCGCTTAAATTATTGCCATCGCTTACAAATGAGTAATGTCAAACAGAGGCAGAGCAATTTTAAGTGGTGCTCAGAATGACAGTGGTGCCAGGTATAGGTATAGTGTAGGGTACACCCCTAAGAAAGGAATTTTGAAAAGTCGCACTCTATAGGGTCTAAAATTAGGATCAACAATTTTAACCAAATAATGCGTAAGCTGCTACCATGTGAGCAAAGTCGCGGGCGACTGCTAGTGCCATATAATTTAACGCAACATACACACCTATCTACCTATCAACGTTACCCCAGCAGGGTTGACTTAAAATTGCCACATGTAGACCTCAAGTTCCTCATCGAAGTACAATGAGCATCAATACTGACAAGGCTTATATAACTAATACTGCTACTGTGACCAAACGTGGAGCGTGTCGGTCTCGGTCAGTCTCGTTTAGATCGCTCGCGGAACGAGCGTGTCGGAATACCAAGCGTTACGGGGCCGAAAACCCCCCGCCTTAACACGAACTAACAACCCCATCTTAAATGTATAGGTATTTAAAAATACACAACACATTATCCATTTTGTCGAAATTTAGAATTTTTATAATCCGCCACCAGCTATCAAAAAAGTTTTGAAATATTTTCGAAGCGCGAAAACTACTTGTGAATTGTTTGTGTAAGAAGAGGTAGGTATCTAATAACTATCGTAAGTATTTCTGTTGCTTTGTATTCAAATACAAGGAATTATAAAAGATTTTGGTTCTTATCCACATGAAACGTTCTTAGAAAACTATTATTAAAATAGCAACACAGTTTCATAAATAGTGCTTGAAATTAAACACACCACAATAATTTTTTCTCATCTGAGAATGCACCTATTTGATAGAAAATACTTTATTCCAATAATAAGACTATCGTTTTGTAAAAAAGATTTTGATGCATTCAAAGAATCATCACAATATCTAATCATTCAAATTCAAATAGGTAAAACCTAAATATCTAAGCTCACAATAATCATTCAGCAGCTAACAGCTAAGGTCGTCTACCTGGGAGAATTTAACTGTGTATTCGTACGTAAAGATATCCTTTTCCAGCGGTACCTAAAACATAGGGCCAAAACATGCCTTGAATTTAAGACGGGAATCCCCAACGACTGCCTCAGGTGGGCAGGAATCACATAAAATCTTTATTGCCGGCTTAGATTGTCTTTTTAGGTAGCATGGTACAAAATAAAATGCTCAAGGATAAACCTATAAAAACAGCATGCTCACAACTCAGAATGCCTAGTGTGTGGGTACGTTTTACGTATACATACTAGAAAGTTTACCTACGTAAACTAAAATTTACATGATTTTCTCAAACATGCTTGAAAATTAAAGCATTATTGTGACAACCTTCTTCGAGATAAATTGAAAATGCAGTACTGGCCAAATAAATGCAAGCAGCAGTCAGATAAAATGTATGAAAATCCATTGCTGGCGTGTAATTTAATAAAAATGGAGCGATCCTTTACTCCATAACATGGCGACCAAGGTTTTATTCAAATTTCGAACAGGCTTTCAAATAGAAAGGATTATGGAAAAAAAAACAAATGAACACTGCAACTTCGTTGTTCGTTATTGGTTTTGAAAAGTTATTGTATTTTAAACTAAAAAGTTTTGCTTAGGTACTAAGATTTAATTTTCGCGCATTATTAGAGAAAAGGACCTACTATACAAGCCTTGGCCACATCTAGGCAATGATGGACTCACGTATGTGTGCCTCGTCTTCGACTCGCCCACATTTACATGTTCTTCCCTCATTGCCTCTGTTGCGGGCCGCAGTAATGTACTATTATTACCAGATTTGAGCAGTGCACTTATCTGAAAGTTTACATATAATACTAAAATATAGTTAATGTGAACTTGTAGCAAGTATACGTAAAAGTTACACAGTTGATTGTTAGCTCTACCTTCTGCGCTATAGGTTTTGGGTCGAATCTACCCAGAATAAATATTTTTGCAACAGTTTTTTTGTATCTGTGCGAAGGCGCGTACATTTATTTGGTTAGTAGACTAGATTTTTTGTGTTTTTATTTTCAATGTTGTAGTTGTACCTACCTATGCCTACGATTTAAAGTCATGTATGTACAATTTCCTAATTGTTATCCGACCCACATCGTATGATGTCTATATTCGCGGTTGGAGATAAGCTAATTGCAATAGGTATATCCAACAATGGATATAACCGCGTGCAGATGACATGACGTCAAGTTCCTAAAATTATATTTGTTTTGATACTCCAAGTTTTGATATTACCAACCGGCAGTTCAACCACTTTTCATTCGCTTGTAACAGGATACTACTCGTAGTTAGAATATGCCACAAAACAATCATTTTAATGAAATATTTTAGATTATATACTCAATTTAATTTATAAAAAGCAAGAATACCAAAAGAGTGATATGAAAAAATAACAAAGAGGTACCTTATTAAAAAAAATCTCAGAAAACTTGACAGTCATTATGTTAATTTTACATACATTCTGGTTCGTATTTTCCTGGGCTTCTGAATCCTTTTCACGTACCTACGTACTATTTTCACGGCTAAGTGCTGTTAGATAATGTATAAAACCTTAGATATAGCAGAAAAGGCGTAAACCTGAATAAAATAAAACTCAAAATATGAATATTAAAATTCCAGAGTTTGAATTATACGAACTATAGATAATTTCATCTACGCCGTAGCACACCGTAGCGCACACTATTTGTTAGTTACGTGCGATAAAAAGAAATTATATCACAAAATATATATTGCAAGATATCTAACGGGTTTTAGTAAAAATGTAGACTTACACAAAAATTAACCCAATTAAAAAAACTCCAGTATCCAGTAAATACAGAAATACTAAAAGTACTAGTATAGTATTATATAATCTGTGCTAAAGTTTAGGTAAATCTTTTGTCTTATCAAAGTTCCCCCAAAGTTGCTCCCGGATGACCATAAATAGAGAGAAGTGGCGAGAAATCGTGAGGCGTGCCACAGCCATTGGTAAAAGTAATACATAACGACCACGACCGCTCTGCCAAGAGTGTAACGAAGAAGAAGAAGATCAAAGTTCCAGGGTACAAGTTCCAGCTACGTAGCAGTTTTCGTAGCTAAGTGCTACGTGGTGCTACGCAGCTCATTCTGTGTCGCATACACAAAGCACCTTAGAGTTCTTTGTTATGATTTTTAAACTTTGAACGCTGTCGGAAGCTGATGATTTAAAGGGGTATTAAAATATCAAATATTTTATGAACTCTTTATACAGGCGTAATAGCTCTGCCTTCCGTGTTGTTGGTCGTTGGTTCAATCCCCACCAAGAACAAAACATTAGTGTGTGAAACACTTACATTTTTATTTTATATAATTATGTATATATTAATGTATTTACAAAAATATTTATAAGCTTTAAAATGGGCTAGAATATTTTTTTAATTTATTGAGTAACAAAATCGAATATGTTACATAGAAAATACCTAAACCTGTTCGAAATACTGTGTAGATTTCCGTATATAATAATTATGTTCCAAGGTTCATTGTAACTTTTTTCTAACAAAGTATTTCCAGTGTAAAAAAAGCTTTTTTTCTTCTTCTATCTCGCAACAGTTAAAGCAGGTACAACATAATCGTTTTTGTTGTATCCGGTCGCTACCTCCACTCCTCGGAAATATAAAAACTCCCCAAGGGGTTAAAGCCCAGGTTTCTAACAACCAGTGGAAGTGATTATTCTGCAGCTAAAAGCAACGGCACGCACGACATAATTATTTATTTCGAAGAACCATTTTAACCATAATCGGAACTATGAAAACGAAACAATTTAGTTAGAGGATCTTGATAGAAATAAATAGTTATATAGATGTGTCGCTTATGGCTGGTAGCAAAGAATGCTGGTAGTTTCCAGAGATCTGACGTTGGTACGTTGGTACTCAAATGATTTGACATGTCTTTGAAATCCCTAAGGAGATGGAGATCGTCATATAATATGGAGATAGACAAAATCAGATCCCAACATTATATTTGGTATATGCCTATTTGCAGTAACTGTCTGTCATTTCGTCAGAGTAGCTAGCGCAATTAGTAAATTTGAGACCCGTATTCTGTTCCTACACTTAAGTACAGATCAACACTTAAGTGTCGATTCGAGTGGAGCTTTAATGCCAAATAGTTGCCTAAATTAAGTAGAGTTCAGCCAAGTTGTATTTATGCTAAAAACTACACTTAAGTTTTTCTTTATGCGAAAACTATAATCAACACTCAAGCATAGATGTCAGTCTGACATTTTTCTAAAGAAAACCGAATCTCTACTCAAGTGTGCTCCCGACCACGCTTGTGCAATGTAGTGCACAGCATATCGCACACAATTGCACAGCATACGGGCTTTAGATTAATGGCCGGTTTACATTATTCCAGTCCAGCGATCCAGTCCAGTGCTGGATTGCTTACTGGAAAAATGTAAACCGGCACTGGAATGAACTGAATCCAGTAAGCATTCCAGTCCAGTAACTGGATTCGTGGTCTACTTTTGAATCCAGTGCAACTGGAATAATGTAGACGGCCAATCCAAACTGATCTCTTTTTGAAATCATTGTCACTGTAGTATTCACGTTTCAACGGCTTCTAAATTACTGGAATAATGTAGACGATAACGAATCCAGTTCAGCACTGGACTGGGTTACTGGACTGGAATAATGGAAACCGGCTTTAAAGACAGCTGCTGCTTTATAAAAAACCATAGCTAAAACATTTGAGGCCTTACTTACGACAGACGAATAGTTAAACAGTTGAATCAAAGTCTAGCTCTGTCACTGTTTGACATTACCTGTTAGTAGGTGACAGCAATAAGGCGGTTAAATTTTCAGGAGTGAAACAGCTTTATGGTACTACGGAACTGCTATCGTTGTTAAGTTTTAACATCTGTGGCTTTTTAGATTTATATATTTTTGGGATAAAGAACTGACGCCTATGTATATGTGACTGTCTTGCCTCATGGTATCAAACCAATATCTCTTATCTCTCAGAAATAGATATCACATTACAGCAAATAGAGATATCTTATTACAGAGGTTGATATTAGATTCAAGTATAACTAATCTAACTATTTATAAAATGTAACCCAAAAAATACGGTACAAATTACTTTGTCAACCAATTATCTATTGGTGAACTATCAATGTAACTACTGAGACAAATAATTCTCTTAATTTTTAATAGAACTACTTATATAACAAGCGGGAAAAGGCCACCGTTACAACTTTGTAGCGTGTTGAAACAAAACGTCCTACCTAAGTATTGCTATCAATAAAATCATTATTATCTACGTAGTATATATACCTAGTCTAACTATTTATAAAACGTAACCCAAAAAAATACAGTACAAATTACTTTGTCAACCAATTCTCTATTGGTGAAGCATCAATGTAACTACTGGGACAAATAATTCCCATTCGTTTTAATAGAACTACTTATATCCATAAAATCATAATTACCTACACATCATTAAGTATGTCACCCTAATTGTTGTGATGATAGAATTTAGCTGTGTTCTACTGCTCGAAATGTAACGTACAAGTGATAGTGAGATGGAACGGAAGGATGAAGGAAGACCACGATCTGCCGCTTCTCTAGAACCAGGTAATATTTCCTTTTATTGTAGAACTTGATAAAGGTATGGGTGCCGGTGCTATTACAGGCACATGGGATTTAACACAGGCACATGTCTCGGAGTGGTGGGCGCAATGCAATGCATCAAAGGGGACGTCCTCTGTGAGCAAAATATGCATCATTATAGGCTGTGATGGTTACCACATAACATCAGGTTAGCCAACGGCTTGCTCCATTATTTAGTTGTATAAAAAAATACTTGACAGCGGCGGTCACTGTGAAATGGTGAAGATTGGCAAGAAAAGAACCAGATGTCTAGTAGTTGATAGTTCAATGACATTTTCAGCACTGCCGGCAGCAGATGGTTATCCCAAAGCGTGAAAAACAGGGGCAAAGAAGGTTTTTTTTAAATTGAATGAACTGGGGCTTGCAGAAGTGGTGATGGTAGTACCACAGAATACTTACAAATAAGTCAGTGAAGTCAGGTAGCTAAGTGTAAATTATAACCCGAACTAAACGACTGTGCAAAACCACTTTAACAAAGTTAATAATATCTATAAATGCTTCTAAATTCAAACCTGCTCTTCCGAGTGCGTTTAATTTGTAACTACAGATTGGATAGGTATTAATAATACCTATTCCAATCTGTAGTGTACTTCTAGTGTGAAACTAAATACAAATACATTTTCGAGAGTCTCAAAGGTATTTGTGAGCTATCAGCGTAGTTTATAACTGAGTGGATTTGTAATATGTAGTTATGGTTGGTAACAAAATAGATGCATACATTATTAATGTTTACTGATTGCTTACAAATATTGTTACAGAAACTCAGAAGAAAATGACTTTATAATCTTTTACGCCCGAATACGCCGCTTTAAAATGGAATTGGTTTCCAAGTTGTGTAGGGAAAATCCACCATCTTTTTCAAATCAAGTGGCAGCCGACTTAACGAAGTATAAATTCAATGGCAAAATGACGGACAAGAGGCCAATAAAAAAGAAGAAGAGATGGCTATAATAATAGTGGCATAGCTTAGCTGTCAAAAAAATCGGTTACCATTAATGGCATCAAATTCTAAGTAGAGATGAACCTTATCACGATGGCAGATAGTTTAGGTAACAGAATAGTATGAAAGAGTATCATCTTCTGCAATATCTCACCAGCATGAGCATAATGCTCGTGAGCAACCTTACTTGGCTATGCTATGGCTAAAAATTTAAAACATAAAATATCGTGACTGTGAACAGTGTGAACACGAATTTCAGAACGCTCTTACATAATGCGCTAAATTCTCTGCCTAACTTAAACAAATTAATGCTTTGATGCCTTTATTGCGCACGCATGCCTTTCCTTTATGTAAATACATGGTACCAACGGCTACGTGTATAATGTACCTAACAATGTACCTAAATATTGTTTATATACTTTGACTGTGCTTCGACGTGTCTGTAGCTCTTATGGATTGGTAAAAACGACTCTACCTTCTGATTCAAAGTTGTGGATTCAAATACATCAACAGATTATGTTTTTGTTAGAAATTATTATATATAGAAATACTTACTGACAAGTCTTTCATTCGCTATTCACTGTTTTTATTCGAGGCTAGGTTTATTCAATGTAACGACTAAGAATAATGGGCCCGAGACTCCTTAGAACTAAAGTTCAGTTTCTGCGAAGACTGCCTGGAGATTCAAAACTTCGTCTAGTTTCTGTTGGTTCTAGGTACAAACCTACCTAAGTATGCACAAATTATTTTGTTTACATCTTATGTTGGAAAGTGCAGTACAAACAGTTATATAGATAGTACCTAAGTAAGTACATACCCACTTTTTACGAGTTCATTTTATGAGCACTCCGTTTCAAACACTTGTAGGGACTTTTAAAGTAAGACTCCCCTTAAATAAATAAACAGAGACTGAGGACTAAAAATATAGAAGCGGGATAGAAACTAAGTGAATCTTTCAATATTGTGAACAAATGTTCTGTGCTAAAACATTTAGAAGAAAGTAGGTTACTGAGATCGTTACTCGTAAATTAAGATAATTAGTAAAGTAAAGTACACGTAGGTAAATAAAACATTAATCTCTTTTATATTGAAGAACGGG
Organism: Eulithis testata; assembly: GCA_947507515.1. Classification (NCBI taxonomy): domain Eukaryota; kingdom Metazoa; phylum Arthropoda; class Insecta; order Lepidoptera; family Geometridae; genus Eulithis; species Eulithis testata. Next base: position 9,016,480 of record OX382196.1, on the reverse strand, counting down.
TACGTTTGTATACAACGTGTAGAGTCATGAACGCATGTTCGCTAGTACATTCGTACATCGTAATTCCAAATTAGGTATATACTTACATAGTCAATATATCATTAAAAAAGTTTTATTTTTTCGTAAATCTTCATCTAAAGTAGCAAACAAAAGTATTACTCGATCAGCTCACTAGCTTATCAGTGAATTCAAAACAAAAAGGAAGATTAAATAAAAAAAAACAGCGCTAGAAGGTCCAAGCGAAACACTTTAATTTGTATGTATTTACAATTAATCACGAATTATACAGCATTGCGGCGCCAGGCTGTTTAGCAATTCTAAGAAGTGCTGACCGTCATTAGCCTTACCATCATTAGCGAGACCATTATTATCATTTTGAATGAATGTTCCCAGCCTTTCATGGGAACGTTCCCAGCCTTTCATGGGAACATTCAAATCCACCATTCGGTTTACCACTTTTTACCTTTCACTTGTTTCGGGATTTCGCTCAGCGACAAGCCTTGTGTTTAGTTGTTAGTGTAAACAGTGTGAGTCAAGTATTTGTACTTACTGCTATCCCATTTCAGGTCTTCTGGCATTATCGCTCAGCATTTTGTGGGATCCACTCTGCGACCTCTTCAGGCCACAGACTCTCATCACATATTTTTTTCCACGTTTCTCTGATTGTCAAAATCATGACATGAAATAGACCCATCTCTTGCATCTACGGGTACATAAGTCACTCATACAAGGGTGCTGTAATTAAAATGTCAGGTAAATATTTGATTGACGTAAGTTGGTGACAAAGCTTTGTATGTAGCGGTCAGTGAATTACGTTCACCGCTTTTTAGAAATGCAGGGTTTTGAAACCCATATAATTTTAATTGCTGGTGTAGATTGCCATTTAAATAGGCAGTAAACTCAACCCAACCTAATAGGAAAATCGTGCGACGGATCTGTAAAATGATTACTAAGTAACCTAGCTGTATTTGTTGATCAATCGCTTTGGTATTATCAGTGGCGTAAGAAGACTTGCCCAAATTGACTGTTGCCATTTTCAATGCACAAACCAGGTGCCAGCATTTGAGATACTGTGAGATTTCAATACAAATAAGAACACAAATACCTTACTCAACAAATTCCACTAAACTTCAGTACTAACCTATACATACATGTCATTTACACCGGTTTGTAAGCTGGTAATATGCCTATGAGAGAAACCTAGAAAGTACTTGTCGATACAAAAGACAAAACTCGATATTTGAAGATTACGTTGGGTTTATCTCAGACATAGTATTATATAATCTGTGTCTCAGGTAAGGTTACTCTAACTTTCTCCACCTCTGTTTTTGCGTGAAATACGTATTTATTTATGTAAAGCTAATCTTTGTTTCAGTATCGTTGTTATGCAAAACGCGTGATCCTTATCAAATTATCTGTTATGGAACAAACCCAAAAGTTCTTGACACTAACACAGTAACTTTGATACATGCGGTTGGTGTCCTTCGCGCTGAAGGTAATTAACTTAAAAGTTTTGTTATTCTCCTTGTTCCGAAGGCCTTGGGTTAGTTAGATCAATATAATAAAGGTATGAGAAGATATCTTTAAATTTTAAAGTGGGTAGAGCGATGTGTACACCTGCTGAAGTGGTTTCTAGAGACACAGTATTCAAAAAGAGTGTTTTTTAATTATCGTAAGGTATGATATTCTGTGGGTGTGTAACATGCTTGTGATATCTCTGTGGTATCTTACTTAACTATTTTATGCTATGTAACCAAAGTAAAGTAAAATAACACAATCTTGATTGGCAGGAACTGGAAGTCCCAACTTTTTTGTAGGTAATTTAGTTATAACTTTACAGGAAAAATCAACTGAAAGAGCAGGCAATAAACAGTCAAAGTGGACCAAACTCGTGGGACAAACAACTACACAAAGTATTGAGTCGTCAGTTAGGTAGTTTACGAAAAATGTTGTCTAACAAAATATCCAATGAAAAAATCAGTGAAAATAAACCGTATTTCAAAGAAAACTAGGCACAATTTACATTATCGTACAAAAAACCGAGGAGGCTAAAGCAGAGGTAAAACCAACATTTTTGGTTTCAAAATTAACAATCAAAAAAGTGTTTCAAGGTTTGGTTGGTAATTCACGTAAATAAGATAAAATTATCCCATACAAATTGAGACATAGATTAATGGAAAATGGAGCTATCCACTTTTACACGTGAACTCCAAGAATCAGCTCGCTAACAATATAGCATTGTTAGCAAGCGATATATTACTTGAGAAGTAGCAGGTGCCAACGAGGCTGTCAGAGACAGATTATCTAGCGGAGGAAAGGCTTTTTAGAGTTCCATCGCTACGAGAATAATTACTATGCATACGCCGTATGTCTGAAAATCTGTGAGCTGAATTTTTTAAACGTCTATTGGCATAATTACAGATAGGTACTAAGGTAATAGGAACTAATTTCTATCCGCAAACAACCAGTTTTTTTCAGCTCAATTTTAGGAATTTCTGTCAAACTTTGTCTGACTCTAGTACATCTGTCAAATTACTTTCATTTAGGTCAATACCACAGATTATATAATACTATACTAGTAGAATACTTACTAGTTAGATCTACGATCTACAAGTTCTATAAAATTGTTTTTGGACCCTTAGTGCATGAGTCTGACATGCGCTTGACATGTTTTTCGTACACTAATTTGTATAGGCTTTGCACACTTTATAAAGTATTAAATCTTGAGAGGTTATCCATTACTTGCTAATTGATTCGACATCGATTCATCATCTGGTAACCAAGTCTCTAGAAAGAAAATGTGCTCCAAACGTATCTAAACGTTATAGACTAGAGCAGGGTTTCTCAAACTTTCGGCTCCACGTACCTCTGTTAAAGTTTCCAGGTGACAACGAACCCCTTAACTAATTAAAATCCCACCTTCCTACCCCCCCCCCCAACCTTCCCAAAAAAAAAAAACAAAAAAGAAAACAATAAAATTGACTGTTGAAGAAAATAAGGTTTTTATTTCAATAAAAGGTAACAAATCAAGTGCCAAAAGAAATTGTGCTTGTTTCTTGACACAAATGGAGTCAATTTTAGGAGTAATTTTGTACAATTTTAACCTTAATTCTGACCCGGCATCAAGTTGATTTCTGTATTAGTTTTGATCATGACCAAGTGTGAAAACCCACTCTCACATATGTATGTTGTAGCAAAGGGTAATAGGAAATTCACCGCTTTGCGTGTTAGTTCGGCGTGGTTCGGCATACTCTTCCTGTCTAGCTGCCCAAAAATCTATCATGTGTGCCGCACGTGCTGGCCAGTCATCACGCCACCATTCCGTAAATCTTGTCGCGAACCGACTGCCGTCGAATGGCAAACCCCTAGTTCGCGTACCCCACTTTGCGAAACCCTGGACTAGAGCATATTATGCTCATTCCTTACTATACTGACTGATCGCTTAAAAGCTAGCGCGTAGCTACTCGTCCAAACTCTACATATACTATTAGTACTCTACTTGTACGTACACTCGTAGGTGGTATAAGTACGTCATACGACGCTGAGATAAAACCGGATGTGGGGCGAGCTGTCGCGGAAGAGCCCTGCACTTATGTGAAAAACTCTCAAGCGGTTCAGCTTTGGTTTTTAGGAAGTGGCGTCCGTCACAATGACGAGTGTAATAATTTTATACGAAAAGGTCAAAAGCAGTCAAAAGTCACAAGTTTTTAGCGATTTATGAGGATAGCGAACAATTAATGACAAGTGTTTCTCAACAGTATACATTTATACAGATTACTTTTGTTGTAAGTATCAGAAACTAAACTAAAACGCTTATAAACAATCAAAACAATGATTCGTGCAGAGAAACCGTGATATTGTGAAGAAAAATCAAAACAGAATCTTATGTTTCAGGGCTCAGCCAGAAAGTTGTCCCGTTCGCATTTTACGTCCGTATTTAACGATGATCGCTGTTTATGAAACAGCTTCGTTATCAAGTGACCCATCCCTTGGCTTCCACATAGGAATTGTTCAGATAGCATGCATGTGAGGTTTCGAGGAATACAAATAAAATGATTAAAATATCGCTAGCGGAAAGCCTTTCGGCAGCCTTATCGAGCTCTTTACTGTTCCTGTCCAAGTTTGAAAAAATAAAACCCTGCTTTTTCTAATGTCCCGACCTTACAAACTATTTAAGCTTGACTATTGAACTTGGGAATAGCTGACCACTCTCATAGCTAAGCTGAACATGTACGAGTACAAACTAGAGAGGGGAAATTAGTAATAGTTGAAGACTATTATTTGATTACGATCGTAATCAAATTAGTCAGTTTGGGTACAGAGCATACTCGTAGTAGTCAGTCATCTATATCTTCTGGCGTAACAATCACTTATCGAAACGTTGACCATGAAGATGATACCACAGGATAAAATGTGAACTTAATTTAGCATTATTTATTAAGTTCTTAGTAGAAAATCATTGGTCATCACCTAAATCATCACCTACAACTAAAAAAATTACTAAAAAAATTACGACAAATAAAATCCATGTTTACTGCAGTAATGGGTGACATAGAAATGGTTTGTCGTGTTCTAGAACCTTGCGAATGGATTAAGATTTCAATCGTAATCCATCATTGGCCGAAGTGCCTTTCAGATTCAGATTTGCTGTTAAGATTTCGCTCGGCTTTCCACTGCCTTATACTTAAAAATCAGGGTTCCTAGAGAGCTATGGTCGGTCGAGTATTATTAAACATGCGATAGGTACGATACAGCGATATGTTTACAGGAAAACTTTGTTAAGATCAAATCCAAATCTGTAACTGATTAAATTCTATACAAACCTGTATAAATGCAATGTGAGTCGTATTATACGAAAAGAAATCAGTTACACCTTTTATAATGCAGCTATTTAATGATCTTGCCGCGTTTATATTTGTGCTTGTATGTACGATATCTTGAAATGCCTCGAGTACCTACTCACTACCAAAATCCTGGTGCTATCCGGCACGCGTGACTCCTCCGGGACGTCTACACGCCAGAAATGCTTTTGACAGTGTTCCGATTTGCATCTCATACGGCTGCTCCTGAATTTGATGCTTTAGGCACGAAGCCTGAACTAAGGTTCATAACTTATTTGATCATTTTAGTAAATGCAGCACAAACGCGTGTCGGATCACGTACAAGTCTGTACTCGTAGTACAATGAACGCTTTGATAGGTTACGCAGTAATATGAATGAATGAATGTATGAATGAAAACGCTTTATTGTACATAAATAACACCGAAAGATATTTCTAATAATAATTCAACAACAGAATCATACTCCGTCGCTGCCTGCAATTTGATTGTTGCAAGATTATCACACCTACGTACCACCAAAAAGAAATCGAAACCTACAACTTTATATGTAGGGCAGGTGACTAAAATACTTATTCTCAAAACGATTATTTCAGATATATTCCAGAAATGCCCACCAAGAAATCCCTACCAGTAGGGATTTTTCAGAGCGTTGCAAATAAGTTTTTTTTGTAGTGATTGTATTTAGGGTTGAAAAGTATGTATGTACCTATAATGAGCTAAAACTAATAGCATGATGAGTCGTATAAAGTACACTCAGTAAGAAAAAGGCTCTAACTACGTAAGGACAGCCGGACACAACAAGCAAGCCTCCCAAGCTAAGTTTATAAATATTTTGCCATAGTAAGGAGACATTTTCGTTGATGTTCGGGATCCGAAAAAAGAAACAACATGGCATACAAACCGCAAGCAGAATAAAATACCTACAGACTCATTGATCCGTGATTCTTCTCGTGTGAAATCAATACTGCGTATCAAATCAACGTATTGCTTGATGCGGCAAATTCCAAATGCTATGTCACATGTTGACAGTTAACGCGATTATATAATACCTGAGTGAGCGTTGGGTTTGGACTACAAGTAGCCGGTTCTAAGTTTTTGCAGTAACTAAATAAGTGTCGTAAATTGGCTGCAATGGCCTTATTCGAGGCCGGGTTCGATCAACTCCGAATAAAGAAGTATTTAGAAGTAGAGACGTATTTTTTTAATTGACAAATAGCGTTATTCGGCGTTGGTCCAACCCGACCTTAGTCACTAAATCCGGCATTTTTAGTTATACCTAGAGCCTCAATTAAAATGGAGCAATATTTAGTCACTATAAAATTACCTATAATGGTTACAGTTAGCTTGACTCTATTTTTTTCATCCTGCTGATGCGCTTATGGTATCAAAAAAAAATCAAATCAAAATAGTTTTTATTGTTAAATACAAGTTTTTTAACTAATAGGGTTGGGATCTCTTCTTTTAAGTTAATCAAACCTGTGTTAGAAGAGTCCCCTCTTTTCTGTGGTCACTAAAAACACACAAACTTGTATAACTTAACTTAAAGTAGGTAGGTACAGCAATTTCTTTTTTAAAAAAAATAATAATATTAAAGTAACTATAGGAGAAAGATCTAGGTACCTAATGTAAGTATATACCTAAGTACAGGTATCATTGTACAAATAGGTAGGTAATATACCTACCTATTTGTACAAGAATAGCTGAGTAAATGAAACATATAGGTAGGTAGGTTCCCAAATATTCTCATTTAAGAGGCACACATTGTGTAAGAAGCGAGATACAAACTAAAATAGGTATGGTTTCTTAATTGACTTATACTATATAATTGGTAGGTGTCCACCTAGATAAGATGGTAGGTAGGTACTTAGCTAATAAGTAGGTAACAGGGTACAGGGTAACAACTACCTGTCTATCACGTGTATAGTATAGGTAGGGTAGGTAGGTAGGTACTTACCTCTAGCCACTAGGGAGTGCATGCAGTAGGTAGGTTAGTCGGTAATGACACAGTGTAGGTAAGTACCTAGGTAACTAGATGAGTTAATAAAGTGAGATAAAATAGATTTAAGTAGATATCATTATTATGTAGGTAGGTATGTAGGGTATCGTCAGGTTGGATAATTTGAGAGGTAGGAGCAAGATCTTAGCCGGACGGATGGCAGCTAGGCTACCTATGAAAAACTAAATGTGAAGTATAGGTAGGTTGTTATAGTGTAGGTGGGTATGTAATTTCACGTTCCTTATTTATTATTTTAATCCAATCACAGATTATATAATACTATCCAATACAACAAAAGTTGGTAGAAAAGCAAGGCAGGGTAGGCATTTAGGCATTTGGATTTTATGCCGGGTAAAAAGTTAGTTAAGTATTTCTCGTTAAGAAACAAAATAAAAGCCAAAAACCAAAATGAAAGATATGGATGTACTAATTATACTGATCTACTAAGCAGACGATTCTGATTCCGAAAATCGAGTTTGTCTGTTAGTCTGTTTGTTTGTTTGTTCGCGGATCACGCCTAAACTACCGGACCAATTTCAATGAAACTTATACCATTTAGAAACCCTTTTTCCGGATTGAAATATCGTATGCTGGTTGACAGATAGTTTGGTGGAGAGTTTCGCACGCGTACGAAGTCGCGGGTATCTATCAGCTAGTTCGAACATAAAATTGACATAAATTATGATACTACGGTAGCATGTAGAATAATAAGTGAGGTAAGTAAGTAGGTAGGTAAAATCCGATACTATCGTGCAGTATTGCATACAGCAACTCGCGTTTTTAGATTCACGAAAAATTGTGGTATGCACTACTTTGAGGCGGGTAGGTAGCAAATCATGTGTAAGGTTAAGGTTAAGCGCACACCCACGACAGATAATCTGTTTCGGACATTGCCATGGGTGGTTGCAAACTAGCTATCTCGTATGACGCGGACACAAAATACAAATTAACCACCATACCTCCTCGGTATGCGAAAGATGGATAGCGCTTTACAGAAAAATTGATACAAGAAGATCTTCCTTATATAGCTTGCTCGGTTGTCCTTCAGCTGAAGAGTAAGGGCAATTTTCGGCGTGGTAACCATTTGGATGGGTAACGATTTTAGGGTGTTTATTTTATTTTATAGCAATCAAAATCAAAAGAAATCAGAAATTCTGATTGCTTGTAGTCCATACTTGACCCACTGTATTGCCAACTCAGCAATAATCGATAAATAAACAAATGGGTTGAAATTAAACGCTCGTGTGCGCAAATGATTAGCATTTAAAGTGGGGTAATTCGGGTCAGGAACGGGCGGTTTTGGGCCTTTCTTGGTTTAACTGCATCAATATTGTCACAAAGAGACTGCGTACAGTCAACACCGAGAGTGAACGGTGATCAGATTAAACTTGAAACTGCTAAGTATAAGTAGCAGTTAATTACGATATTTGTTACACTAAGATTTAAAGAAAAGAAAGAACGAGTTACTGAAAGATAAACAACTAAACTGAACCGAAAGACTGAAAAAAGAACAATTTCTGATGCTGACTGTACCTACACTTGTACAGTATAGAGGTCAAGCTAAACACGATGGGCACATATCACGGTGATGTGTGTTGTGCCACTAATATAACCACAGTGCATTGTGGTGTTTGGTAAGCAATGTGGTTGCTGTATTGTTTGATGTGTTAGGTACAAAAAATACGCTAAATGTAGTTACGTACGTACGTAAAAAAATACGCTAAAAGTAGTTAAAATACGCTGAATGTTTTTAGTAATATATGCAGGGGCTTACTCCGAGCCAATACGAAAACTTGTGTCATTAAATTTGACGGATTATGAAAAACAAGCACTACTAAATTTACAGTACTTTACGAACTTCATCAGTAACAAATAAAAATTGAAATGAGCAGTCTTTCAATACAGTCACAATTGTGATCACAATACTTTGTTGTTTATTTTATCTCCACTCGAAACAGTGACACCCGGAAATTATATAACTCAAAGGTGTGCAACCTTGTCGTCCAGTTCCAGCCTAAAATGCAAGGGTTGACGTTCAAAGGCTTACAGAAACAGTAGGATAACCTGTCAAAGGAAGCCTGCCTGCGTAGCTTACACCAAACGCTTTGTGTTCCTGTATTGTCTTCGGCGATGAATGATTCCAGCAAAATTGTAAAGAAGATCCTAAAAAAATCGTAAAAGCGTAAAGAGTAAAGAATAAAAAGATTTTTACTAGTAAAAAAAAGAAAAGGTTAAAACACACTGCCACAGCCAATAGATAACCTCCTTATTTTTGAAGTCGTTTCAAAATAGACTAAAAATTCAAATTGTATCTTATAAGTTCAGTGAAGAAGAAAAAATATTTGAGTAAAATAATTTAAATGTTAGAAATGGAATGATACAATAATCCTTCTTCGTAGGGACCTCGGATATTTGGATTTACGGCGTTTTGAACTTATTGTTCCCTGGATTTTTAAGAAAATGGTTTTTCAAACTATAGGTTTAAAATTACATTCACTTCTGTAGTTTAATAAGACTAGAAACGAAGTGGTCTTCTTAGTCTTTAGGAAATTTAATTAGATATTTAAAGGGGTTAGCAAATTCTATCAAATATTTAAAATGTATTCTGCTTACCTCTGACCGCTAACCCTACAGATTTGCATAAATAAATTAAAGGCAATGCTGTTAATTTTGTGAGAATCCTTTAATTTGCCTTTGTTTAACTTTTTTTTCGTTCTATTACTATATCAATAAGTGACGTTCTATGAACTATCTAGTATACAAAGTTCTAAAGTAAGATTATGCATAAAATAAGAATAAGAATAAGAATCATTTATTGTGAAACTGTGTAAAAAGAGATCTTATAGATATTATGTACCTAGAGTTTCAACAGTTTACCCATGCCGGGATAAATCATCTTATCATCGGTGGATTATGGATAAGCATTATTATGTAATAAACTAACAACGAATTTACTGGCCATTTTGTCAGCGCTAATGCGTTTAGGTACGATGCGCAAAGTTCAATGATGTGAAAATAGAAGTTTGAAAAACGAAATTTGATAAATTAATATTGTCCTAAGTCACTCATACGGAAACCTCGCTGAAACAGAAGTTTGGTTCAAAAATTTCATAGCAACGTGTACCCACGTTTGTTGTACCCACGTGTCCCACTTTATAAAAGAGATGGAGGAATGAATGAATGGATGAATGAATGCTTTATTTGACCCAAAAAATAAGCACAGAGTAAATCACACACACTATCACAGGTTAACTAATAGAATAACTTCATCTTTCGACGACGACACCCACTTGCTTTTTTGCATTCTACCAAAATTACACACTGAAAATCTCGTTTTGTATGAAACGTGATTCAAATTTTGACCCCCGTTTCATATATTTTTCGCTTTTCGAAAGCAAGAGTCTAGTTCGAGAGTTTCGCCAGTCTGGCATTACTTAACCCCAGACTTATGAGTAACACGATTGTATGATGAAGTACTTCTGCGATGTGTTATTGTGCTCCACTCGCTCGCTACGCTCAATTGACATATCTACATATTGAAACACTGGTCAATATTGGCTAACCTGAATGATCTGTGCTAATGGTCCATTTATTTTTGTTAACATATAATTTGATTATTTAAATGTAAATCGAGGGCTAAGCTTTGATTAAAAGCGATTACACCAAAGGGTATTCGACAAACATAAAATTAAGAGAAACTGGGTCTGGAAAAATAAGTGTTTTTTTTTTCAAATTTGGTGTCCCAGTGACCCGCAATTTTCTGTTTAAAGTTGGTATAATAAGATTTTATCATCTCGTTCCATCACGTAGATACCAGCTTTTGTGGTTCCATTTGGTCTCGATTTGTATTCCTACGATGTTTCTAACGAGGTCTTGATCGGAAAACTTACAATAGGTTTTGCTTTACTTTGTACGAACCTAATCTTCATACCTCCATCCTTAATCTTCCATACCTACATTGCTTAATCATTAAATATTATCATCATCAGCCTGAAAAAAATATTGTTACAAATCCCCCATAGACTTCCAGGATTAACCATTTCCATTGTCTTCCGGCACCATTGCACCACAATGCTGTCGTTCTATTGGGCACTTATCTTTATTTAGCAGTTACTGAATTTAATACTACTATGTAGGTACTTGTTTTGTCACATATATAATAAATAAATAACACACAAATTTATATACACATGTAAATGTAAAACCCATAAAACTCATCATGCCGTAATCTCCGAAGAGAAAACTCTATTACACTCGTTTCCTCTTTATTTACTCGATATCGTCAAGCTGGGTACCACAGTGCTGCCAACATGCACGCTTATAAATTAAAAAAATGTGTTTAATTCACACGTGGTAGAAGTGAAACCTTCAGAAAGACTTTCAAATCACAACGATGCTAAAGAAGTTTTCACTTCAAAATAAAAAAAGACATTGTTCTTTCGGAACTTAAAAGCATAAGAAATTTCGTCGTAGAAAAGCTCCTCTAAAATTCTAGTTTCTTTTGCTTTTTGGCCTTTTTTATCCAACACCTAGCAAGTTTTTTAATCACCTATCTATTTATTTATAAGCCATACGTCAAATAATCTAAAAACGGTACATTAATCACCATATTTTAAAATAATAGCCAATAAGCTTAGTTGGCAACACTGGGCCCTGTGATTGCACATTCAAGTAAAAATCCTCTTAACTTTATAGCGCCACCGCCCTAGAGCGGATTTCACATACACTTCAAGACTTTAGACTTGCCTCGTAAATCTGATGGAGTCAATCGAAAATTAATGGCAAAGTCATATAAGGTGAAGTTCTTTCGTAGCTGGAAATAATTGTTTTGAAGGCTCACTCTCAGTTAATTTCCGCCTCCTCAGTGACGTTGGAATTATTTGTAGACTTTTATCACTATCACTTCACTATCACTACATAGCATAAAACAAAGTCGTTGTCGCTGTCTGTCCGTCCCTATGTATGCTTAAATCTTTAAAACTATGCAACGGATTCTGAAGCTGTTTTTTTTAAATAGATAGAGTGATTCAAGACGAAGGTTTATATGTATAATACATGCATAATATTGTAGAGAAACACTGATAAATTTAAAGGTTTATAAAGTGATGCCGTAAATAAACACATATTTTTGCGCTTACATTGCAAACGCTGGCTGAACATATCAGCATTGCACTCGTGCGAAGCCGGGGCGGATCACTAGTGTAGTTAAAGGAACCTAGTACCTACATAATATAAAAAAGAAAGAAAGAAATAAAATCATCATCATTATATCAGCCTGTCGATGTACAGGTTTCCAGAATGTGAGAAGGGGCGGTAATAGGGCTGTCTGTCGACTTCCCCAAATAAATGTAAAGTAAAGAAAAAGTTTCGAAATGTAAAGCGAACTTATTTGTCAAGTAGAAACTACGACTCGACACAAGTGATAAATGGGTTTTAGATCCCGCGGATAAAGTAATGGTAAAAGCAATTAGTTTCGCAAAATTCAAACTAATGTTGCTGCAGTCAGATTGAGTTAGTATTGACTAAGTATTCTAGGAATATTTTGTTAAAAAAAATTATGATACTCCCCTCTATATCAGGTTTAAACAATTTGTTTGCCCGTATTTTGTATTTTTTTTTTGTTGCGTAAACATTGTACTACATAAGTACATCAAACGAATGAATAAGTTTGTACCAGATTTAATATTCACCAGCGGAATAAGTTACTAATGCCTGTACAGTCAACACCACGATGTTATAACTCCAAAAAATATTTTTTTCAATTTATAAATATCAAGTTAGGCTTATTAAGTACGGGCTAAAATTATGTTTAGAAAAAGAAAATGCACCATGTACATTTATGAAGTTTAGTACGCTTGTAGGCTAAGAGTAAAATCTCTATTTGTGAGCCTAATGACCAGTTTTGAACCTAATTCTGAAAAAAAAAATCTTTTGATGCTAGCTGTACCTGTAAGGATGGCACAAAAATAATTTCAGTTGAAAACCTTTGTGCATTTACAATCAAAATGTCCGCCTGCGGATTGTTGGGATATGAAGCGAGCCCGTGCCAAAAACAATATGAAACACGTATTGTTTTTGGATGCTTTTGACAACATTGAAACGGAGATATGTTTTAGATACCAAAACACAAAAATAAATCGTTATTTATAATGCTAGAAGTGTGATAAACCTATCAGAAAACCAACCTAATTAAAATACTATATTGAAAAACATTTTTAATCAAAGAGGTAGAGAAACTACAGTTGATATTTTTTTGTATTTTATTAATATAATATTTACTTCATAATAATCAAATAAATGGTAAAATTAAATGATTGTTAATAACTGTACCTACTGGTTATGAATTAATTGCGATAGATGTAAACAACTGCTACGTTGTAGACATGCTACGTCGTAGCAGTGGGGATTTCTGGAAAAACATAATTCCCCACTGGTAGGGATTTCTGGGTTGAGATATCTGGAATATATCTTTTAATATGACCACATACTTAGTGGGGATTTCTGGAAAATAAAATCCAGAAATATGCATTGCTACGTTGTAGACATGCTACGTCGTAGCAGTAGGGATTTCTTTTTTACGTCGTAGCAGTCTGATAAATCCCCACTGGTAGAGATTTCTTGGTGGGGATTTCTGGAATATATAAAAAATAGCATTTAAATCTTCTACGCCGTAGCAAGCCGAACGACCATTTTGATAGAAACAATATTACTTACTTCTGAATACAATAATTTGATCTCTGATGTTTTTGTTTACCTACCGCGTGAAAGGACGGTTGCTTGCTCAGTATTGTTCGGAAACGCTGCGACTTCCGCCCAAGCAAACGAAAACCAACTAAAATTAGTGAGCAAAAGTGTAAGTGCGACCGAGATGGAACAAGTCTTCGAACTTCATTTGTTTTTTTCATAATCATTTGGTGTGTTTGTCTTCCATCAAATAATGTAGGTACCAAAATAAGCAAAGTTTGTGCTATGGGAACTAGATTGCTGACATAATACTTAATTTTTTGTAAATAACAAGAACAAACATGCATATTTGCTACAAAAATGTTTGTTCTCGGTAGGGATCGAACCCACGACTCACAGCACGGAAAGCAGAGCTATACTGACTGAGCTGTGACACCTGTGAATGATGATGATACCTAAGTAAGTATTTTACATTATACACCGTGTATCTACAATGGCGACATTAAATTGACACACGGGTAGAGCTATACTTATTAGTATATTCATAAAAAAAAAATTAAAGTACAGTCAGCTGCACTAAAATGTGTACTATTCGTAACTTACAAACTAGTGTCACCGTATTACAATAGTCATTTACAGGATAAAAACTAAAAAATTATGAACACAGTTGATAATTTAACTTATTTATTTAGTATTGGGACCGTCAAAGTCCATAACAATGCTGCGGCCCTACATTACGAATTGTACACATTCTAGTGCAGCTGACTGTACTTTAATTATTTTTTTATGAATACTAATAAGTAACCCTACCCGTGTGTCAATTTAATGTCGCCATTGTAGATTAATGTAGATACACGGTGTATATTTGAGAGTAAGGTAAATTCTTCTCTTTTCAGGCAATCCTAGTAAGCATATCTACAAAACAAATCTAGGCATTACAAAGGTTTCGTCCGGGTTCGTCCGGGTTCTGCGATTCATGACTATTCAATGCTTTCTTATCAGAGCGCCTGTGAATCTGTGAGTAGGATGGATCCGGTATCCAAGGGACATGTTGTTGCGTGGAGCCTTGTTTGAAGTTTCTCGTTAGAAACATATACATGTTACCAAAAGCTCTTCGCAGACTGCTGGGTTTCTAATCAGTCGATAGTTTGGTAAGATGTATGATATAATTATATTTTTGTCTCTCACATGAACATTTGGTTTGTTTGATTAGATTATCTATTCTCTAGCGGCTGTAAAATGTGAATTTGCTTAGGGCCTTTGGCCATTTGACGCTATTTCCAGACAATTTTCATTTTGGAACGGCTCTTTTGTTGGTTTTCACTATTTGCTCCGGCAGAACGTTTCAAGTTGCAAGCCATCCCAACTCTGTTCATTGAAATAAGCCTTTTGTTTCATAGATAATAGCTTCGCTCTGTATTGCATGGCACCTTTCTGCCTTCTACCCTTCACGTGACATGTTCCGGTGATCTCGTATGACTCGAGAACGTAGCGGGCGGATGGCAGTATCCGGTTGTTCAGCTTTGCATGCAGAGAACGATTTCAACTTTTGTGTGACTGAAGAAGTAGTGAACTTGTTTTATTTGAGTGGTAGATACAATGTACCAAGACTTTTTAAATTAGGAATTACAAAGTTGATGTTTAGGTAAGGAAAAAATGTTTGATAATACAGCGGTTGGACTCGAAGCGGTTTTTTAAGTTTAGAGGTGAATTAATTCATCCAGTTTTTTTTAATGATAGACGCAGACAAAAACTTATGCTGGACCGAAAACCCTCCAGTGGATCCATTGACATTATTCGATCATTATTCTTCGCCCTCTTGATTGATTGAGAAGAATTTTCCAGGGTTTATGGAACATTCTTATTATGCCCTCTGTGGGTAAAATACAATAAGAAAATGTTCTTAGGTCGGTCATCAAATAGCTCCAATATTTATCTTCTGGTGACACCAAAAGATATCAATCATAGGTTTCTAAGAGCTACATTTTATTGATGATATATTTGGTTCTCTGTTTCATTCTTCTAAAGGTTGTCACAATCGCCTAATGAACGATTCTAGTTTGCGAACGGCTAGTAGTATAGTAGATAAGTATAATTATTTAATATGTTCCAAATGAACTATACTTAGTAGACGGCTAGTTATGTATGTAATTTGTTCCAAATGAACTATACTTGGGCGGATAAAATTATAATGAAGCGACTCGGTAGTAACCAAGAAAATACACTAAAGAGCAATTAACTTGGGATACAAACCTTGATATCACAAACCTTGCTTAATTGAAATAAAGGGTGTGTATTTTATGTATAAAAACGTACATAGCTGTAGCTTATTTATTGCTACTATCACCACATTCAGTATTTCAGGTGGTAGTTTGTGGTATTCAAACAGCAGTGAACTAAAGTAGAACAGTTACTAATGGTTACTTCTCGTCTTTTGTAGGTAAGTTTAAAATCCTAACGAATGTTTGGCCTTTTGGCCGGATTAGTTGCTTTTGAGTGTACTTCATTTTATGTTGGATTTTTTAGTTTTATTTATCAAAATGGAAATTAAGCTAACTTCAATGATTGTGTTTGCGTGAATTTCTATAGGTATGCTAAACGTATGTTTTTTAAAGAACTTTCCTACGTTTTGCGTGAATAAATGAGCAACACGCCCGGCAAATTTATTTATGAAATGGGTGAACTGAATAAACATAGCTTTCTAGTAGAAAATACGTTCAATTTATGCAATTTTGATCTAGACATCGATGACTGTGATTACTTAGTTATGAGAGCTTTTATAAAACTGTACTACAGGTATGTTTATGTGAAGAATATAATAATATGTTTACTCCGGCCGAATACAGTCACTACTTATCGTCTGCAAAAGACGCAAAGGCCAATGATGACTATACATAATAATATGAGCAATGATCTTTTATGTAAAAGATCATTGCATATAGGCGTCAAATAATATACTACTATAAATTTTATTTTGTATCATATTTTCTAGACTAGAGCCACGCGAAGTCATTTTTGTTTTATGAGGTGCCTTTGCTTAACCTCATTTGTATTTTATGAAATTCTTATAATAATTAAATTTTTGACTTTAAGCAATTAACGCGGTAGATAAATATAACGTAGAAAGCACGCGTACTTGTGCTGGTTAGGGTACCTAACTTACAGTCTTCAGCGAGATAAAGACGCGGAGTTTCAAATCCACGAGTGCCGAGTGCAGAGCAAAGAAAACATTCCTCCAGAAACAGCTGACAAAAGTCAACTGGCAGTTCAAACGTAGGGCACCATAACTGAGGAACAATGAAAAAACAGTGAATTCCTAAAAGACCCTGTGTAATTCTAGTGGTTCTCTATGGGAAAATACAGTGTTGGATTAAGGAGAGTCTTGGGGCAAAAGAAATACAAAAGCAATGGACATTCCTATCTAAAGGGGAAAGTGTAAGTTATACATCAGTGATATAGTACCTAACAGAAAATTATCTAAGTATAAAGATTTTCTTTTTTAGAGTTGTGAGACAAAATGTAGGATTTTTACTAAATCTTTTTTTGAGGATTCCAGATTTGGTATATACAATAGTACAATTTTGGAGCCTATTTGTGTTCAAATATAATAGCTGGTGCCGTTCCTGAGATATATCACACCGGATTTGTGGTTCATCTTGAAAGCTACGTAATGAAACTTAGCCCAAACTAAACTCCAATACCTACTCCAATTTAATAATTAGCTAAACGTGTATATTTAGAACGATATCGTACGTTCGGCAACCTCAGGGTTGCCTTACAACTTGACTGTTGTGTAGTGAGCGAGCATGAGACAACTCTAAATGTACGGAAATTACATATCCAAACGAAAAGTCACGAGACCTCTAAAAGTCTTAGCGAATATAAAGTGTTGACTTGGCTAAGGGATCTGGACTGCCCCCATTGCATTTGAATCCAGCCCTTAGTCCACGACAACAACAAAGCAAAAAGAAAACTATTGTTTGCTGCAGCAATCATTGCCGCGTCCGCCAGCAACAGGTCTGACCCAGATTCTAGCGATAGTCAATGAGAGTTAATAACAATCTAGAACAATACTCCGATGTGCCTTCCTTTCTTTAGACTGGTTTCATTTTGAATAATTACTTTGATGGTAATAAATATAGCATTTTTGCAATCACCAGTGTAATAAGGTTCTAAGTAGGTATTGTATTACTCTGTAGGATTGCATCCTAAACTACTTGTACGTTACCTACCAAGAATCTTTTGGTAGGTACTTACATCTAAAATCATTTTCATACAAAATAATGAACTTTATTTATTGCTTAGACAGTTGCGACCTAAATTTTTTCTACTCTTTTTTGTCAAACTGTACCTGTGGGGATCCAGGATTTTGGTTTAGGAGGTGGTGGACCCAGCTTTTCTTTATCCTGACAATTCTTGGTCCACTCTTGGGAACTCCGGGAGCTTTTTCTAGGGGCAAGAGGCTCAAGCCTCGATCAGCTAGTTTAGTCTACCACTGTTGGCAAAAAGTAAACGCTGGTACAACTTTAACATTTATAAATACTGGTCGATAGAGTAGCTAGTTGCGTGAATAAAACATGCTCTCGAGAGGTCACCAAGCTAAATCAATAGCCGCCTATAAAATAGGTGTTTATCTATACCAGCGAAAAACGTCTAGAAGCTGGATTGTTTGCAGGTCGATAATGTGGTCGTTAGTATAATGGCTCAGGCGAGATTAAAAGTTTCTGGTAACTAAAATGTTGCGGGGATGTCATTCTTTTTGCAGACACGGTGGGTCCTTGCACAAATAAAATGAAAGCAAGTTACTTTAGCTGCCATTTTGTGACTTTAATAACATTTAGCAAAATTACATTGATATTTTTGCTAAATTTAGTAAAAACGGTCCATGTTTTTCTTTTGGTCTAATGTAAAACTTCAGATTACGAAATCTACGGTTTAGTTAGTTTTGGTGAACTTAGTGATGATGACATTCTTTTATGAGATTACTGCAGTCTTAAATACATCATATTAGGGTACGTATCTAGAACAAAATATTGATACGGAATAAAATTTAACGAATCTTTCTTTCAAAAGAATTGGCCTCGGATGTCATTGACACGAAACCATTAGGTAGATTGGTTGAATTTGCACAATGCCAACTCGCGGTATCACAGACTCCTGGGGTATTTTCCCCAAGTCGAATTTGAAATTCAAATAAAACCTCACTTTATACCACTTCGCTCTCTCAAAATATTCATAAATTAAAACAATTCTCAAAGCGATTCTCCGACTATTGTTGAGTTAATATACGTACAGAAAGTGTAAGCGAGCGTGAGCTGAGTGAGTATTCGACTGTTTTCGTTCACCGACACGACATCCACACGATATTGGCGGAGAACCAATCTTCACGCGGTATTGAGCTGCTGAAATGCTATCGTGTAGGTGTTGGTATCGGCTTGTGTGCAAACGACCTGTATAAAACGTTCAGCGTGGTTTGCTTCCGGCAATCGACATGTTGTCCAGACAAACATCCGTCTTTTATTGAATGTTTGAGTTTAAAGAGACTTGTGCTCGTCTATTTACTATAGATGTAAACCTAACCTAATTAAATGTTTTAGAAATGCAGTCGGGTCAATCTATTGAAATCAATGTGTAACCCCTAACGACACCAAGTCTAATACCAATTTCGATTTATTGGATTATTTCAGTGTTTCTAATTTTTTTTATGGTTCCGATTCTGGGGTACCACAACCCTACGGGATGATATTGTTTTTTTTCTATAAATCATAGTTATTGACTTAATGATGAAAATATTCCAAAAAATTACCATGCCTCTTACCTTTGAAGTGTTTATGGAGTGAAAAAAAAATGAAATATTTATATGGATATTTAAAGAATAATAGCTGTAATGTTTGCCTGAATAATTCATAATACCTAGTATTTTCCTACATGACCGGTCATGTATCATCCAGAAACTCTATTCGCAGGATAATATAATTTAATCTACAACAAAAGGAAGGTTTTGCCTTTGTAACCTTCTCCTTATTTCAAGCGAAGTGATTTGATTTATACAAAGTTCCTAAACTTCCTATTCTGCGTATTGTATAGGTAAAACTGGATTTCTGAAGACGTGTTTCAAGTAGAAACGGCCTAGTGGTCTTTCATATCCGAAAGGGTCTCGGGTTTAATGGATAGAGAAATTAATGGATGGAACAAAACGTTTTGGATACTACGGTCTAAGGAAATACAAAGGACTTGAACCGTTCTAAGCTACCACTTTGACTTAAAATATTGTCTTATTTGATAGTACAGTCGCCATCACTAGAAAATCACAAACCACAGATCATATAATACATTTTTTTTTACTATAGGTAATCTATAGCTAGGTACTACTTAACAAAGTAGGTACCTTTTGGTTGTTGATGTTTGGCTGTTTAACTTTGAATTACACAAAATTTATATATAAATTTGCTACAATAGTTGAATTTGCTAGGAAAAATATACTTTCTAACTTAAAATGCTCATACAGAAAGTTAATGCAGACGTCCAAAAGTAAATTAGACATTTGAAAGGTTAATTTATCCACAAACGAGAGCAGACTTGGCTTTTCAACTTGATTAGTTAGCTTCATCATTTTCTGTTTGTTCCTTTCAATTTTAAATGACCTTAGACTTGATTAAATACTTGACGAAGCTGGTAGAGAATTGATGAAGAGAATTCAAGAACGATGCGCTGAGAGGTAATTAATGAAAAGTCAACTTGGTACAGTGAAGAATTAAATTATTCTTCATAATCATCTCTCGGTCTAAGTCAAGTCGTTACAGTCAAAAAGTAACAGTCGTTCATTACCATCATCTCATAATATACCACAGCGTGTTTTTATCTTCCTACATACTGGCTCCTTTCTCATCTATTTTCATTGTTAATTTAACAGCTCAGAACCTGTAATCTCATAAAAAATATTTATTTTATTTTGCCACTGACTGTACACACCAGTGTCTTAATTAGCAACCAAGGATTAAATTAAAAAGATAAATGAGATATTTTTACCAAGAATAATTTGCCACCGGCATAAAAAATTCTCTGTCGTGACGCTACGGGTCAAAGCAAAACCATTTTTATTATCTTTGCTTCCACAAACTTAATTACGATCATTTTATATTAAGTCAAGTGCATATTCTACTTGATGATGATGAGCCTATGTGCTGTTAATTCATCATTACATCATGTTGAACCTTGAGTATAAAGAAATACAAGGCACTTATTTTTTACTAGCAGTCGCCCGCGGCGTTGCTCGCGTTCTACCTTTTAGAGTGTGACGTTTCAAAATTCCTTAGCACCCCTACACTATATAAGAATACTACCCTCCAAATTTCGTACCTCTATTTAGGCTGTGCGTTGATTCTAAGTCAGCTTCAAAAGAGTTTTATATATATTGGTGATTGATGAAGTTACTATAAACTATATTGATGACGTTACTATAAACTAAGTAAGTAGGTACTTTAAACTACCTAGGTACCTAATTTTAAAACTGTAGTGCAATTCTAGTAAAAATATCACTGATATTTTGTTCGGTTATGACCTTGTTATGACATTTTTGTAACTTTGATGACATCCCAACAAAATTAAAAGCAAAGTAATTCCCATCCCAGTGGAAACAAAAACTCGTAAAACTTAGGAATTATCTACCTTCCACATTAGTACTTGAGCGTAAGGTAAGAGTGTTCTAGTAGTTTCTTTTCAAACAAAGTGAGATAAGTGCATGAGAACGACTGTGGGAGAAGTCCTTGACCTACTTTACATTGCGGTTACACAGATTTTACCGAGACTTCAACATGAAGAAATGTAGGAATCGTAAACGTATCGCTACGGTTACGAGTATATTGGTCTCATGTTGTTAGTGAATAAATATTGCCTTTTTGTTCCTATTTTCTCATCAGTATAACCTAGCACTGTTATTATAACAGACCATTATCTACTAAAACAATATTTAGGCTCTTAAAATTAATATTTGAAAAGAAAGCTGTTCCCTTTAGTACTTGTACCTACGATCACAGTACCGACGTAAAATAATACGAAGAAACTAAAAGAGGTATTTTATCTCAAGAAAAACAAGGTGAAATGAAGCGAGACTGAATTATGGACCGAAAATAGATGATACCAACCTATTTAAATTGCATGAAAGAGAGAATTCGAACATTCGTCCTTGACCTGTATTTTCATGTCCTTGGAATTTTATGGTAGAGTCCTTGACTCAATCGTTCACCCTAGGAGATACCATGCATGAATAAATGAGTAGGTATGCCTTCAAGCGATAGGAGCGAAGAAATGACACCACTGAGACGTCCTTTCTGATTCACCTCCATCACTGAAGGGTGGATCTCTTTATCCTTGGATTATTTTATATACATGTACCTTTACCTACATAATTCCAAAAAATTTGGTGTTGGTCACTGACTCAAACTCAATGAAATTAAGAAGATAATACTTATGCTCTATCTATAAACTGCTTGCTTGCCTTAGTTTTCAAGATATTGTACTTTTATTTTAAAACATAAGCTGGATAGGTACTTTTGGCAAGAGTTCAAAGAAATGGGTACCAACGATATGCAACACCACATAAAATTAACAAAGAGCTAAGCCTTTTAGCCATGTATGAGATACCTCGAACCTTCCCACTGAAGCTGGCATCTTGCCAAGCTAGACATAATTAGGTAGCAACAAAATGAGACTTAGAAAGGGCTGTTTAGTGGGACTTTCTGTTCAAACTAGTTACAATCTAAAGTGTTTTGCCGTTGATTAGAAAGTTTATTGCAAATTAAACCTCTTTTACCACGTATCAAGAATCGATGTCAGTTGGCATCGAATACAATTTATTCTTTTTATTGTGAAACCGAAAATAATTGTATTCGTTTGATTTTGTAAAAGTATGGTGTAAATGTGTTTCATTTTCTTCGCGTCCCAATCATTATCATTCTCTATTTATCTTTTCTTCACGACTGAGAGAATTTCACGTTTTGTGGCGAAAATGTGCTATTTTTTTAGCTTTTTCGATACCCCTTACAAAAACTCTTCGCAAAAATTACATTATTTTCAATAAAATTGTTTGTGAGTAAAAGCGTTTGTAATTTATCGGTCCGTTACCAATTTTCAGCTTTGACACAGTTGAACTGTCCAACATTTTTTCAACGTTATCTCAAATGATTTAAGGGTGGCAATTCCGTGGCAATGTGCTTGTTTACAACTATGTATTTGTATACTTTTACCTAGGAGTAGGTAACAGCACGATGTTTACCGGAAAAATTTACTGTGTTGCTCCGGAGGAAGGATATAAAACGGCGATTCGTGTTATTTATGGGAATATAAAAAAAACACCACCCTGTTACTTCCAAAAGTAAACAACTAAGTAGGTATAGATGGATCGTAAAGCCGAGCTAATAGCATCGTTCTATGTATCTTCAAGAGTACCTACTACGTTAAATGACTAAAATAATACTGACTTTTGGTTATTATAGCTAAGTACTTGCCGTAATTTACCTGGTCTTTTATGTAGGCAAATAACTTAAAGTTTTTTGCCTACATAAAAGACACATATGCGAAAACACTACCATTATATTCAATTAACTTTTTTTATAATAGTCGCAAGTTTACTAGATGTTTATACTTATTTCAAGGTTAGAAGATACTTACCCAATTCTATTTTTCACTATCTTATCCATGCTATTGCGTTCCCAAAATTCTTCACACTACCATTTCTCTTGGGAGACTCGTTCTTGCTGACCGAGTAACTTATAAGCCTAGATTAATAAATAATAAGAGATAGCGTGCTCCTAAAATATGCCAGGGAAGTCATACAAAACGAACGTCGCACGATAGTAATTGTTTGTCATCAATAAAAAGTGCTTATAATCCGACCAACAAACGGTGCAGTGGAGAACGAACAAATTCTCAAAACAAACACGCGGTTTTTATGCAGCGTCGCTAGACCAGTCTGACCTTTACTTATTTGATCTGTGGTAACTTATAGCCTGCTACCTTGCCTATCCTATGGCTCGCAGACATGAATTTTTAACGAAAACACAAGACACAAAATACAAACAACACAACGCACAATGGAAAAAAGTATATTAAATATAAAATTAAAAGATAAACAGCAATGCGAAGATATTCGCAAGAAAACCAAGGTCATAGATGCACTGAACTACACACAACAGTTAAAATGGAAATGGGCAGGTCATGTAGCACGAATACAAGATAAAAGATGGACACGACAAGTTACGACATGGTCAGGACCAACCGGAAAGAGAGACAGAGGACGCCCGCAAGAACGCTGGGCCGACGAACTAAAGAAAGTTGCAGGACAAAACTGGATAGAGAAGGCGAAGGACAGAACAAAATGGAAAATCTTGGAGGAGGTCTATACCCGAAAGGGGCCTTAACAGATTAGAGAGAAGGGGAAAAAAACACAAATAGAGTCATTCTTAAGTATAGTTCATTCTTTATTAAGTATTAGATAATAAGATTCATATGTACCTACTGTAAAAAAAGGAAATAAAAAGGGCTTTATTATTATTATTATTAACTTATAGGAGTGAGTGGGTGTAGTATTACCAATTATACTGTAAGACGTAGGTCATTGTTAATGGAGTGTACTTAACGATGTTATATTGCTCTGACTAAATAACACGAGGAAAGAATTATTACGAACTTGGCTGATACACTGGCGCGTATATAATATACATTTTTACATACTGAAAATTGCTTAACTTACCTACGAATTACAATTCACGAGTCCAAGTATCACATGAATAGTCACAGGTTCGAGTCCTACTTTCAAGCACCCTTGATAAGCTGAACCATTTAATAAACCACCAGATAAGTACCTACGTGTTGTTTTAAACGAAGGTGTATTAGTTATGATAATTGAATTCACCCTCAGGTATCTCTGAACATGATCATCTCGTCTAACATTCAGACGGCTATTTACCCCGCGAAGGAAATATTACTTGGCTCTTTCAGCAAGGATTTAAAGTTACGTGCAAGGCGCAGATTATTAAACATTATCTCCTTCTTTGCATAACGCCAATTATTTTCATCTTTTAGTCTGTATTCACTTTAACACTTTTATTTTGTAACTTCAACTGAGATGACTTTTTGTGGGCAATACTTTTTAACTTACTTAAAAAAAGAGAAGGTCCTCAGTTTGGCTGTATTTTTTTTCACGTTACCTTCCTTAGAACTCCATTATTTACCTATACACCGATTTAGAAAATTCTCTGATGACGATCAAACTGTTTAGTTACAACTAAACTATACATACTAAACAAACTAACTTAAAGCTGTAGAATGATATTAGGAATTCTGTTGACGGAGAACGCCAAAAATTATTCTTTCTGGAAAACATATCTACGCCATCTATAGCAGTTCACACCTCTATGCTTCGTTCATGTGTGCTCTATGCTCATAAAATGATGGATTATAGAAAAGGTACTCTTAATATCTATCTATAGTAGGTACAGAAACTACTCTACACACAGTATAGTCGGTTAGAACGTTTAGCACAGGTTTATCTCAAAGTGGGTTAGTACTTACATCCAACGTAAGTAGTTTGCACAACTTCGTAAAAACTTTGCTTAGGTGGTACTGCATCCTCCCTATATTCTTTAGTTCTAACGCAATTCCGCAGTTATTCTGAAATCTGTCGCTGACATAAGGATCTTCACACAACAGTATAGTATTATATGATCTGTGACACAACTATGCACTTTGATGTTGAATAAAAGACAAGTTGCAGTTATAGCAAATGCTCGAGTTGATACTTCTTGTTGTTGGCCTTTGAATATGTACTAGATAGAATAGATAGAATAGAGGGAATAGATGGTTTGCACCTTATAATGCGCCGATTAAAAGTTTTGCCCATAGAATATCGGCTTTTAGGCCCGTATTCCGAGACAGAAATCGTTACTCAAGCATAGATTTGAGTAGAGATTTTCATACAAAAATCTATGCTTGAGTACGGATCAGTGCTTGAGTAAGGCTACGGAATACGGGCCTTAGAGCCAGAAATTATGTTTTTCCTTTAAAATGTTAATCGCCACGGTTCGAGGCGATTCAAATGTGACCAAATGTGCCGGACCAGTCATAACGATTACTCTTATGCCATTCACTCCAACTTTTCCGCTGCGCTCAGGCGGTCTACTATCTAAAAACTATCAAAATCTGGTCACCTGGACGTTTAGCCAAGAATATTTTGAAGGTAAAAGGAAGATCTTTGGCCACCGCAACAACCACCGTAGTACGTTTGAACTTCAAATTACGCTAGAACCCTTTGAAACCTCCAATCAGTGTCCATCAAACACAAACGGTCAGTGCCCGATAGTTTTCCGCAATCTTCAATAGGAATTCGGATCTGATTGGTTGCTCCCCATTGATTGCCACCTTTATGGGAAACCTCACAAGGGTCTGGAATGCGGCAGATACGGCCTCACAAGCTTTGATAGTTGTCTATATACTTGGTCTTACAATCTGAGGGTTTGTTCTCTGCTATGTGATTACGCTACTTTCTGTTATTCTTAATCAAAACCTTTTATTCAACGTATTTTTGATTCATTATTTAAAGATATTCTATCCAAACCACCACACGTTTTTCCTCAGTTTTAAACGGATAAAAAAGCTGAGTTTAGATTTAGGCTTTATACCTCCGTCATTCCGGCTAAAATGTAGGTACTAACCTATATTGTTGAAAGGTTCGAAAAGATATCACGCATCACGTTTTTGAGTTATACTTATAATAAACCCATTTTCGGTCCCGCCGGGAATGGTTAGGTATTCCCTATTGTGTGATCCCTGTAATATTCACATTCTTTGGCTGGTGCTACCCTTAATATATTTTACTCCCGCACCCTATTGCATAACCCTCCGTTCATAGATAGACGTATAAAAAACTGTAT